>CM076459.1:17552486-18752486 GCA_038419695.1 Scomberomorus guttatus
GTTAAAGCAGGATAAATTGGGGTTGTGGTTGTTGAACAGCCAACAAAGAAAGATTTTAGTAGTACCTGTATAAGAAGAATGTCCTCACGTTCATACTGGATCATTTTACATTTTACCTGACAGTTAGCCTCTCTTTTATCTGATTCCCTCCATCACTGTCTGTAGATGACTTATATGTGTATAGGATCTAAATAATCACCTTGTCAGTCTAAATGATGTTTTACTATGCGATCAGTCTACCAAATTCCCACTCTGATTTATGAATGATTTTATGAATGTCCCACCTTTTCGAAGGCTGTTTGGAAGCTGCCCTGAGTCAGTCTGGAGGCTCGACTGGTTATATTATCGACTCACGCTTCTTTATTCTTTTAGTGGCAGGTTGGAGAGATTTAGCAGTGGCTTGGGCTGAATTTGAATTTAAATTTGACTATAAAAACTTTCATGTTTGTGAAGGGGTCAAGAGCACGGTCAAAGAGTCAAAACACTACATCAACTTTATGTGGAAAGTTGCCCATTCTGTCTCCTCGACTGAAAAAGACTTGAAAAACATTTTTGTGAAGTCAAACAAAGATTGATTTGGATCGGATTTACCTGCAAGACAACCAAAGATGTTATTGATTCCTCCAGTTACCCTGACATTTCATAAGCTTCTCATCATGACAAGGAGATTTGACTTCCTAAATCTCCCTGAAATATCATGTGGACAGAAGAAGGAGGTGAAGCTCACTCTCTCCTCATCAGTTCGTGTCTACTGGTCTGTCTGTCATCCTCTCTCCCACCCACCCTGTTTTCTCAGCCGAGCTCACAAAGCACCTGCACACACCCACACACACATCCTGGACAGATACACACCTGCAAGACCCTTAAAGTGTCCTTAAAGCAAACCCAGTGAGGCGATTGCGTAAACCACTCTGACGTTGTTGGGTTTTGTTTACATAATGAATCTGCACAGCCCTGAAAGTTTTTTTCATGGTAATTGCATTGTGAGGAGCTGAATGTTGCTCCTTAAGGGTCTGAATAGCCAGAATCGAGGCTAAAGAGACTGATTCATAAAAATCCAGCGCAGAGTGTTTTTTTCATCTTTCCCCTATTCTCTGACATATTGTATAAACCTGTGTTGCATATTCAACTGTGAGCATCTGCATTTTTTCTTTTAATAGACAAACATGATGAAGGGAGATATCTCTGCTTCCAAAAAGTAGTGTTGATTGTAATGATTTTCTTTCACTTTGCAGCAAAAACCAGACAGGTGCTAAAGAAATGTAGCTTGTTGATGGACAAACAGCCCATACCTATGGTAAATAATTATATGAGTAAATATAGGCAAACATTTAATATAACATAACATAAATGATAAATGAAATAATCCCAAGAAATTTTAAAGGAATATTTTGGGAGAGATATTTATTAATTTTCTTGCTGAGAATTAGTTGAGAAGATTGATATTGTTTTCATGTCTGTCTGTTAAACATACAGTAAGCTATGCAGACGGTTAGCATAGCTTACATAGCTGGAAACAAGGTAAACAGCTAGCCTGGCTCTGTTTAAAGGTCACAAAATTCACCTACCCACACCTCTAAAGCTCAATGAGATATAACATGTTCATTTGGGAGCTTTAGAGATGTTGGTAGGCTAATTTTGTTCCCTTTGGACAGGCTGACAGGCTAGCTGCTTACACGTTTCCAGTTTTTGTGCTAAGCTAAGCTAAAAGTGCACTGGCGGTAGCTTCATATTTACTGTACACACGTGTGATTGGTATCAATCTTCTCTTCTAACTCTCGGCAAGAAAGTGAATAAGTGTTATCACCCAAAATGCCAGTCTATTTCTTTAAAACTCAGCTTATTCTCATGAAATGCTATTTTGTCCATTTGTTTTTTCGCAGTAACAGTTTATTGCGGGTTAATTTCTGTTATTATTTCACAGAAAATGTAAAAATGTTAAAAAAAATTGTTACTGTTTTTATTTCACAAGAGCATTTTTTCTCAGACTGTTTTATTTTACAATGCTACTTTTTATCACAATCTTCGTCCATTGATCGAGGCGAACAGGGCAGCCAGTTAATGCGATTGGCCTTCTGCTCATTTAGATCGAAGCAACAAATCTGTCTCTGTCCTGTTTGTCTTGATTGACAGATAAAGACATTGTTGACATTATGAAATAAATGGGGGAAAAGCTTTTGGGGGGAAGAAACTGCAATAACAGACTTTGGACATTTTGAAATAAAAACCAATATAAAAACTAGTTAGGAATAGTTGTCCAATGTCCAACTTTCTTTAAAATATAACAGTAATCCAACTTCTTTTTTCTTAATTTCAACCAACCAACCAGTGGAAGATCCCCGCCATCATCATGAGTGCGTGCAGCAGGAAGGCCCTGACATTGCTGAGCAGCGTCTTTGCAATCAGCGGCCTGGCACTGCTGGGAGTGGCAGTCAGCACAGACTACTGGCTGTACCTGGAGGAGGGCGTGATTATGCCTCTGAACCAGAGCACCGAAATCAAGACCTCACTGCACTCCGGCCTCTGGAGAGTCTGCTTCCTGGCTGGTGAGTTCAAAATGGAGAAAGAGTAGGTTGCAAGAAAAGATCTGGAATACATTTTCTTGACAATTAATCACGTGTAAATCAGGATTGTGGAGCAGATGATGGTACAGATTTTAGAGTGCGCTCTCAAACAGGAAAGATCACATTCAAAGATGTTCATTTGTACTGTGCAGCATCTAAATGTGGCAGCAGCAGGGAGCTGATGCTGTCACACTGACATATCATCACTGCATCAGCCGGCTTTGACATTCACACAGACTGACATTCACAATTGCTTCATCAGTGTGTGTGTGTGTGTGTGTGAGTGAGAGAGAGAGAGATTGTGAATAAGTGTGGAAGAAAAGAGGCAGAGTGAGAGAAAGTGTTAACAGATAGAAGGAAAGTGTGTCTATATTTTTTCTTTGTTTCAATCACACACTTTATAACAAGGTGCATTCAAGCATTCAATGTACATACACTCAGTCCTGCAATATAATTACACACACACACGCACACACAAACTTGCACCAGTAAGTCCTCAGAGACAGATGTCATCTCATCATGCCACTGAATTAGCTGGTGGATAATACCAGCTGGTGTCTGTATGTGACAGTGTGTGTATGTGTGTGACACTGAAGTGATAATAATGGCTGTGTAGCTTTTTTTGCAGGATGTGATGTAACTCACACATCCACCCGCATATGTCTATGAATTCAGGCTCATTTCAACTATTGAAAATCCATTTTGTATAAGTTCAGTGTCTTATAAAACTCTTATGTACATTAGAAATAATATTCCCTGTGCAGCTTCCACATTGGCCTACATTTACAAGTGATATAGAATAAATTAGCACAGATTTGTAGGGAAAGAATGGCTAGCTGCAAAATAAAAAATGGTGTCCAAAGAGCCTCCTGCACCTACACAGGTGTTTTCAGTCATTGCGGCTGATTAGACCTTTTTCAATCAGGGAGAGGTCAATCACGCTCTGTCTGTACACGCCCACACATCACTGAGAAGAGGTCTAATCAGACAAAATAACTAAAATCACCTGTATGAGATTACCATGGGTGTGCAGGGCATTTAATTCTCAATTATTTGGATACCAATTTTGACATTGTGAAATATTTTTATAATATATGTCTGGAGGGCATCTTTACGGTAAATATGAAGCTACAGCTAGCCTGGTAACAAAGTTCATCTACCAGCACTTCTAAAGCTCACTAATTAACACATTATATTTTGTTTGATTAATTCATGTAAAAATTGAAGTGTATAAACAACAATTCATCGTTTTTTACCAGTTGCCAGGCAGGAAGTTATTGTTCCTGGCCAAGAAGTAGTCCATCACATAACCCCTTGTAAGATGGTTAATTATCATTTTTACATTTAGTTTTTTTGTATTAAACAAATAAGATATAATGTGTTAATTAATTAGCTTCGGAGCTGCTGGTAGGTGGATTTTGTTACCTTCAGTCAGAGCCAGGTTAGCTGTTTACGGTCTCCATGCTAGCTTAAATTGTAGGCTGTAGGCTCCAATGACGTATGGTAGTATACAGATTTGAGAGTGCTATCAATCTCGCAAGAAAGCGAACAAGCCTCAAGTAAGTAAAAGTTTTGGTGTTTCATGATCACATTCATGTTTATTATCATGGTCACAGCCAGTTTTGAACACTTTTGCTCCCTTTTTTTCCCCCGTTGTCAGTCTGCCAATCGCTAATATCTCCTTCCTAATCTCTCTCTAATATATCCCTCTCCTTCCTGCAGTAGTCCTCAGTGTGTTCCCACCTTTTACCGTCACCTGACCTCCACACCAACCTGCACACCTGCTCTCAATTCTCTCATATATACCTGCCCTTTAGCCATATTTTCCTGCCACGTTGTTCATGGTGCCATCTCAGCTGTAGTGCTCTTAGTTGTTTTTTTTGGGGGGGGGGGGGGGGGGGTTCTTGTCTTCTTGCTCTTGCCTGCCCTGTTCTCCTTTTTTTAGTTGCCTGTTCTGACTGACAGCCTGTTGCTGTAAACTTGTTTTGTCGATGAGTGGTGCATTTGAGTCCTCAACATGTTTTACATGCTGATAGGGATATAAACTCACATTTAGTGTTCCTCTGACAATAGGGAAGGGATTATTCCTGACAGACATAAGAAGGAAATTTTCCTCCATTCTTTAATTCTCTTCTTCACCTTGACTCTTCAGTTTCTGTCTCTTTCCTCTTCAGGTGAGGAGTCGGGTCGCTGCTTTACCATCGAGTACATCATGCCCATGAATGTCCAGTTGACCTCCGAGTCCACAGTAAACGTGCTCAGTGAGTGACACCTCCAACAGCAGCGTCAGGCTAATAAACTAAACTTCCCCCACTTGAGGTTGTTCACATAAACAGTTGTATTCAGAAACCCATGTACCATCTGAACATAGCCAGAGAGATGAGCCTTACCGGTCTGAACAATGTTTCTGCCCTGCTCCTCTTCAGAATACTCTTTGCCTCTTCAGAGACAATTCAACACACACGTCCTTCAGTTTATCTCAATGTCAAAGCTTTACCAAAGGATAAATCCACTTTAGCGAGACTGTGTAATAAGCTCTAATAACGTACTCCATTCACAAAAAAATCTGGTAAAGAAGCAGACACTGATCAACATTTTAATTTTCATTTCCAAATGGATTGTTCCCCCCCTCCTCCCAAGATAACTCTCATAGATATGGTTTAGACTGAATAAAGATGAACACAGCTGATAAATTAAATACATAAAGCTCATCTGTCTATGAGCATCTTTCTGCATAATTTTTACATTCAAATCTCATCGTAGTACCTTTTTGTGATTTATACATAATCTTTTATTATGTTGATATTATTTATGAGCAGAAACACCACACTGCTTCTCTGGCTGACCATTTTATTGTGTTTCGGGGTTTAATCCTCAACTCTCTCTCCTCCCAGAGATGATACGCTCAGCTACTCCGTTCCCTCTGGTCAGCCTGTTCTTCATGTTCATTGGATTTGTCCTCAGCAACATCGGACACATCAGGCCGCATCGCACAATCCTGGCTTTTGTCTCTGGAATCTTCTTCATCCTCTCAGGTACACTGATCTTGATGTTTTTGTCTTCTCTTTTTGTTTTGGTCCATCCCTGAATGTTTTTTTTTTTCCTCTTCTCTCTGTGTCTCAGGACTGGCTCTGGTGGTGGGTCTGGTGCTGTACATCTCCAGTATAAATGATGAAATGCTGAACAGGACTAAGAGCAGTGAGGCCTATTTTACCTACAAGTACGGCTGGTCCTTTGCCTTTGCCGCCATCTCCTTCCTGCTCACTGAGGTGAGCAGCTCACCATAAACACAAGTGCCTAATATTGCTGTTTATCAGCTTTAAACTCAGCACAAAATGTATCAATCAGTCCACATCCTTTAAAAAAAAAAGCACCAATGTCTGACTTGTTATCAAGATATGTTACAAAACATTTAGACACAGTAGATTGTGTAGTGTATTCCATTATAATTCTGTGTATTCATGGTGTGTGTCAATGTTTTTGTCCACCTACTGTATACAGACAGAATATAAAAACACAGCTTTATACAGGAAGTGTTGTGAATGCATTTAGAATTATGAGTGTTCACTGCCCTCCAGTGGTCACAGCAAGGAACTGCAACTTTACATTATATTAACAGCTATTAAACAGGGTACATATTAGTATAACTGAAACATAAACACATTTTTAACATCCATATTGGTAATAATACCATTAATAAAGAGCTGTTGTAATTAGAGCTGCAATGATTATTCAATTAATTGATTAGTTGCCAACTATTAAATGAATCATCAACTATTTTGATAATCAGTCGATAAAGGAAAAAAAAGTCCAAAATTCTCTGATTCCAGCTTCTAAAATGTGAATATTTTCCAATTTCTTTAGTCTTCTATGATAGTAAACTGAATAATTTGAGTTGCAGACTGTTGCTCAGAACATTTGAAGACTTCATCTTGGGCTTTGGGATCAGTCGCTATAATAATAATAATTGTTAGTTGCAGCCCTAGTTGTAATAATTTTCTGGTGTGGCAATCAGTCTACCAACTAGATGTTCATACCAGCATTAAGGTATAAAAATAGTAGAATACTAACACTTCCAGTGAATACTTTGGAAACAAAATGACCTAATTTAAGCAATCACAAACAAACTGACATAAATGATCAAATAAAGTAGTTTTAATGACAGTTCTCTCCAGTAGACGCCTGTTTAAATGTATATGTTGCACAACCCCAAGTGTGTGACTGACAACTGTAAGAACCTTTGTTTTTTTCCTATGTTGACTTAATTTCCTTCTACACCACAGAGTGCAGGCGTCATGTCCGTCTACCTGTTCATGAAGCGCTATACAGCAGAGGAGATCTACCAGCCTCGCCACCCCAGTTTCTACCGCCCTCGCCTCAGCAACTGCTCGGACCACTCCGGCCAGTTCCTCCACCCAGAGGCCTGGTCACGCGGCCGGAGTCCCTCTGACATCTCGAGTGAAGCTTCTCTCCAGATGAGCGCGAGCTACCCTGCTCTCCTCAAATGCCCCGACTACGATCAGGTCTCCTCTTCACCCTGCTGAGGGAGTCAGTCATCAGAGCAGAGGCCACCCAAAGGTCACTAAGGGGTCATTGACGATCACATACTGTAAGGTCAAAAGTTGAGGTTTTCTTTCAGGAAAAAGATACAACTTATAGATATTTTACTGGGGGTTGGGTGTTTTTCAGCAAGGAAAGTGTGTCCAGCTTGGACTATGGCCTGAGGGCTTTGAAAATATGTCTGTAAAGTCAGTTGTGGCTTTTTATAGAGTCAGGGGTGCTTATTGGGAATTTGCTGTCGTTGCAAAACGTGCTGTTTCTCTCGGTAAAGACGAAGTCTACAGGCTCTAGGACTATTCTATACATTTATTTGTCATCTTGGTTTGAGTTATTGCTTCTTGCAAAGGTCTAAAATTACCTTTGGACTTTATCTTTAAGGGTAAAAACTGTTCTGTATTTTGGTTTAATTGTATCTGCGCATTTTACCTTCCAGTGCCTCATAGCTGTTTGTCTGTGGTATCTTTTGCTTCCGCATTTTGCAATAAATGCGCGTCATGCTATACGACCTTTTCCTTCTACAGTAGCATTCACCTGTAGCAGTACGGATGTATCACACCACTCTGTAAAAATCCACCCAAAAACAAAACTTTCAGGAATATTAGTAATCCAGACTGAACTGGCTCAGATCATACACATTTGTTTTATATAGAATTTGTATATAACAAGTACAGCTGTCAGACCTTAAATTGATTCATGGTTGGAGTTGATGTATTATTATCAATGTAATGAGTGCTACATTGATCTACAGCATATGTCTGGTACAGTGACTGCAGGACAATTCATCTGTGAACTGTCTAACACCTAACACCCTGTGGTTTTGCTTTAACACAGTGATTTTACAGCTCAGATATGATCCTGTGTTTACCCACTGGGAGGCAGTATTCGGTCTTTTTGGTGTGGCTTTTTACATCCGAATGTCCCAGTTAGTTTTACAGTTTTTCTCACTTGCTTTGGCTTAATGGTTGAATTATTATTTTCAAGACACTGTATTCACCCTTTTTCATTGTACATCAGTAATCTGGTAGTGTCATTAAAATATTGATGGCATAAATCTCTCATGTAGCCCTGTCCTGCACAAAGGAAGATGTGAAAGTTGACTACTACTACTTCAGTATAGTTCTACATTCATTTTATTGAGACATTTGTCTTTACTGTACAATGTTATAACTGCTTTTTTTTTCGACTTTTGTAACTGACGTTTAGTTTTGATCCAATTCAGTTGGTTGCAGAGGATATTCTGACTTTATTTAAGCCTGATTGAGAAATAAAATACAAAACGCAATTTGACATTTGACTGTCTTGACTTAAAGATCCCCTCCAGACATACTGTATAAAAATAATCTGCTTGGAATTATAATTTGGGTCACACGAAAGTTCAGTTACCTTGTTAAAAAATCTTAAAATTACATCGCTTCCTCGTTACAAAATAAATAATGAAGTTTCTAAAGTTTCACTGGTGGACACATGATGTTTCCTACTTCACTGAACTCTCAGTCTCCACATCACACTTGTGTAAGTAGCATTTTGGTTGCATATGGTGATGTCTTAATCTCAGATTTAAAGTGAGCAGAGAGAAACTTTCCCCCTTTAGCAGATGAATGTGAAAACAGCCTTCTAGTGTCAAACAATCATCCAAGTGATGTAACAAGACCCAAAACACATCTTTTTAGTATAGCGGGACTTAAGCAATAATAAAGTGAAATTTAACTGTGGCAGCAGTGATGCATTTGTTCATTTATTTACTTTATAGAGCTAAATATTTAGAGTAAGTGACAACCTTTTGTGTTGTGCTGCACATTATCAGCTGATGTGATTGTACATAATGTTTTGAGAACTGCAGCAGTGTTTCAGAAAATGTGCTTAAAGATTCCCTCCAGACGTGTTTCAAGAAATATAAAACTGCTTTGAATAATAACTTGTGTCTCTGTTTTTCCATTTTAAAAAAAAAGTTAAATGACCTCACTAGAAATTCTTATGACATATACTCCTTTTACCTCATTAAAAATCCAGAATCTATGTTAATGTAAATATTGTACGTTTCAGAAGTTTAACTGCTGACCTTGAAGCGTCGATTCTCAGTGTATGTGTACTTGGATAATACCCTTATTTCAACCCTTTTGTTTGTATTCTTAACTTTCATCTTTTTACATTATTATTATTGACACCTGAACTATTTTGCAGATATTTCTCTCCCAAACCAATAGAGGGCGCTCTCTCCTCAGTCATTCACTTCCACATCTTCTCTCTCAGTCAGATCTCACAGGGACCCAACATGTTTCCCTTTACTCTTACTTACTTCATCTCCTGTTACTTTACAATGTATTCGACCATATTCAGGTAGACACCACCTGCTCTGCACGATTGAGGACAACATGATATGTATTCGGGGAGCTTGTCACAGCCCCTCACGAGAAGTATCTGTATGATTCATTAATGACAGCTCATTACTTACGCAAATATGTAGGTCAAGACAAGCATCAATAATACATACGACATACATCTGCTGTAAGCTTTATGTATACTTTATGTAGATACACGTAATTTACAACGTGACCAATAGCTTTTACAGAGAATATAAAAGTTAATGTAACTATAAGCCCACACAGGGCAGTAGAAGATTATATTCTGCCCAGACCACAAGGCTTTCATTGTATTTTACAATCACATAGAAAACTACTAGTGTAGAATTTATAGTTTTTGACATCATCATCATCATCACCGATATCACTGTACTCTAATCATCATCATGAACAATACATCAAGCACCATTTTCACTGTAATCTTCATCATCATCATAAATACAAGCATCTTTCTCACTCACCAGTCATGGCTTTTCAACGGCATCGTCACAGTTATTGACCCTAAAGCACAAATATTCTCTATGTCATCATCATCATCATCATCATCATCCTCCTTGTCATCATATTTTTTTTATGTGTTATATGTTTAAGGCTTTTTGTAAAGAAGACCCCAAACTTCAGCTGATGCAAACTTCTGCCAGTAGGCTCAAACATGTTACACAGAGTGTGCATACTACAACAAAGAGACCAGAAAACCTATACATTATATATACATACATAACTTAAGCATACATTGTTTAACATTTACAGGTAGTATTAAACCATTTCACAAATGAAAATAAATACAAAATGATAGTATAATAGGTTATATTTATATACTTTTAAAGAGGAACACAAAAGCAAGCAAAGATCTTTAGGATTACAAACCAAATGCAAACAGGATCACGACAATACATCGACCTTCACTGACATAGGCCATAGACAAGAAAAAAAAAGGGGGGGAAAAAAAGCTTAATCGGACTGGTACCCATTAATAAAACCTACCCAGCAGACTGAAAATACTCTCTCAGCTGAAAGTGCTTTTCAGTCCGAAAGGCAAGTTTCACCTCTAGCCTTGGCAAAGGCGCCTTTATTACTCAACTAAAATAAAAAGTATGCACATTTCAAAATTCTCTGCTCCACACTAATAAATGAAATCAGCCCAGCTGACTCAAGACTGTAATGCTTTGTCAGGAACTTAAATGTAAGCCAGCGCTGCTTTCTGAGGTTACTCTGAGCAGCGCGTCAGCCGTGGCACATGGGGAGAAGAACTCAGCACCAGAGTGAGATGACAACATGGACCAGGTGAGGTTATACTGCACTGATCTACCTGCTGCCTCACAATCACCTCTCCTCTCTGTCCGTCTGTCTCTTCCTCCCTCCCTCCTTCACTCACACGTCTCTATTCACCCTTAAAATCCTGCTCTGTCTAGCTGACCATACATCTGATTTTGAATTACAACCTTTTTTCATAAAGCACAGTGGAGGGAATGCTTATGCACCCATACTGTAGATGCTGTGCGCACTGATAGCATGCACACACTGCTGCACACACACACACACACACACATACACACACACACACACACACACACACACACATATTGGTCTATAATAACCCACATGCATGTATGTGCACCTGAAACATGGCAGTTGTGCTTTCGCAAAAGACCTAGAAACATGTTATGAGCATGAGAGGGGGGAGGTAGGGGGTGTGTATGAGATGGAGGAGAAACAAACTGGCTGCTGCACCGCACAAGTCCACATATCTGAGTTTCCTGGAGCTCTGCTGCCCTCTCAGTAGAGTGTGATGTCTCCCCAACTCCCCAACATGACTTGCAGACAGTTCAGTGGAGGTTCGTCTTCAGGATCCGAGTCTGTTTTGGGGTCGACAGTCATTTCTGTGGTGAACCAGCTTTTTGCAGCATGTGATTTATTGTATGTGAGATAAAGATGGAGGGGGTTTGGAGGTTGTACATGGAGAAGATTGTCCCTCTTCACTTCTTGTTGGCGATGCGTCTCTTCCTGGTGGCCAGCATGTCGTAGAAGGGGTCTCTGCTAATGCTGGCCCTGGAGAAGCCAATCAAAGGACAGCAATGAAATAAATAACAAGGCCACATGAGAGGAGGGTCTTGAGCATCTTTGATATGGAAATGTAGGCACATTTATACAAAACCCTGCCTTAACTAGATCAAAAAAAAAGAAAAAAGTTTGTGCAGTGACCTAGTTTGGTTTCCATGGTTTCTGAAGAGGAACCCCCCCCTCCTCCCAAGTTTTTTCTTGGTACTCCAGTTTGCTGGAACCTCTCACTGATTCCCTCCTCCAGAACTCAAGCCAAGTACGTAGTAAAACACACAATCACACACTCTCCCTCCCGCTGTTCTGCAGGTTTATAGGTCTGAAGGAGGGTGAACAATGGCGCTGGAGACTCTTCTCCGTACTCACGCTCCCCTTTTAAGAGTGATGCAAAAGCAGCGCACAACGAGTGAGCGAGTGAGTCAGGAAGCCATTTGGGCTCTGCTTAGGAGCCCAGTTTCATGGCTGCTAAATCCTGTTAGCACCAGCACAAAGCAAGAAGAGGCTCAACCCCCCACTGCGGATATCTCCGATTCCCTTTACGCGGCCACGCGCTGAAGAATGAGTCTGTATACGATGACTATCCCCCTCTTTCATACTGCTCATTGTCGTTTTCCACAACCCAATTTCATAAAACAAAAACTCCACTGGAGAGAGATCAAATCCAAGCGAGGCTGCCGTGACTAATACAAAGTAACATTTCCTCCATTTCTGTCCTTACAAAATATGTAAAAACCTCAAATATTTAAAGGGAATGAAACATACAAAATATAAAAATACATACTTTTCTCCTTTACCAAAGCATTGGTAATGCATGAATTTATAAGAGACGACAGCCTACTTTCTCCGTTGACCCAGTTGGTCCAGCATCATCTGGGTCTGTCTGTTTGTGACTCAAGATAAGCAGATAGAGCGTTGCTATTGGGATCATTTCTACTTTAGAAGAGGGGGAAAATCATGATTTCCATAAAAAGCCTTTTATCTCCCCAGACCCCCGAGTCCTCTTGGACCCCTCTGGTGAAGCACGTTAGCCTCCGTGGCTGCGAATGCATCAGCCCAGTTTGGAGCTGCCTCTCCTGGATAGGTTTTGCTGGGCTCTGCTGGCTCACCCCTGGGGTGCTATAAGCAGTGACTAATCCCCCATCACTTCCCCGGTGAATACTCTTTGAGAGTATGGAGAAAGAAGGGGAGGAGGAGGAGGAGGAGGAGGAGGGGAGATTGCACTATATTACAGTATACAAGTGTTCTGTTCTGCTGAGCAAACTCTCTTTGACATTGCACCATCTTCTATGCGGGCGATTACAGAGCATCCAACATTTAGGTCACTGGCAGCAAGGTTATTACTATGAGAGCTATGCATAGTACGTGATGAAGAAAAAGAAAACACACTTTTGCTGTCTATTTTACTGTCTATTTAATATTATAATGATGTGTTTAAAACCCATCAGTATATTTTCTGGGTTTCTTCTATATCAGCCTTGTTCTTGGGCCAGACAAGGTGGCATTTTTTAAAAAGTTTACGTCTGTAGTTAATATTCCAGTATGAAAACCATTGTTAAGTGGCAGCTTTGTCACTGTAACCAGCTCATGAAGCCACCACATTTGTATGCTTGTTTCAGCTTGATTTAAGGACCTTTATTCATATTTTACTATATTATGTTAAAGGGTGCATTCTTGGCTTTCATTCGAGACCAGTTGTAAGTCTGCCTGACACATAACAGAGCTCAGTTGAGCTTTTTAAAGTGCCAGTGAGACATTTTGCCACTATTTTCACATTTGTTTTAAAACCGTGACAACTAGAAACATCATAGACACAACATTAAAAAATCTGACTACTCACTAAAATTCAAGGATTCATGAAACGTAGAATTTTAAAAGCTGACCCATGGACTATTATAATGAAGGAATAGTTTTGACATTTTGGGAAATTTGCTTTATTGACAAGAGTTAGATGAGAAGATCACGACTGGCTCGACCCGAAGGTAACAAAATCAGCACCTCTAGAGTTCTTTTGTTTAATCCGTACAAAAACCATCCAGTTGCTGTTTTATGGTGGGTTATGTGCAGGACTATTTCTTGGCCGGGCACGGTGACTTCCTAGTGTCTTGTTGTCACAGTGAGGTTGCCAGGCAACCAGCGGAGACAGATTAATAAAAACCTTTCTCATCTAACTCTCGGCGAATCGAATAAGCCCAAAATGTCGAACTATTCCTTCAAGGGTACTTGTGAGGAGTCTTACTTGATGGATTTAATCCATTCCTCCTTCTCCTCCGGCGTGGGTGCTGATATCCTGTACACCACGTGGTTTCCCTCAACAACACGCCCATCTGCCTCCGTCTTGCAGGCTTTGATCACCTGGCCCTTGTGGTTTGGGTTGTAGAGCTCAAAGCAATTCTGCAGGGGGACAAAGAGCAGGGCATCAATAATGTTAGATAATTAGGTTTGACTGCACATTGACCAAGAAATTATTTACAGTGTGAACACCCAATAAACACCGTAACAGAGGAGAAAAGATACTTGATGTGTGATCTACGGGTGAGGTCTCTAATGAGGCAACACTCACAGGTTTCCTGGGCTCCTCCACCTCCCTGATACTTAGATTCTCCAGCGGGATGATCCCACGAGGCTCCTTGTCCTTAAGGAGAGAGGGAAGAGAAAGAGAAACATGAGAGGAGGGGAGAAAAACAACCAAGTGAATGCAAAGAGAGGGGAATTGATAAGACAGTCAAAAAGCAAGCGCACAAGAAAGAATATAGATCAGAGAAGCAAAGCAAAGGGAGAGAAAGAGGCAAAAAGAGGAGAGGAGGGAAGAAAAAGAGGAGAGGAGAGATGCTCATATAAGATGAAGACAAAAAGGGAAGACAGACAGAAAGAGATAGGACAAAGAAGAACGGGGAGTGAGGTGAGGAAGAGAGGATAAAATCAACAAATCATATAACTGTCAAACCCCCCCCCCCTCCTCCTCTTGACCTCGCTGCTCTTTCTGGTATATTATGTTTATTCTCAAAAACACAAAGAACACAACCGTACACTGTACATGTAATTTTTCATTTTCTCCCCCTCAATCATTCTCCCACCCGGTTCTTACCTCTAAATCCCCCCCAACACTGGGAACAACCCACACTGCCTAATTTGTCAAATAGCACTTTACAGTATTAATAAATCAAAGAGTATACACAAAATAAATAAGTAAAATGCAGGAGGGTATTAAAGAAAAACAGATAAACAAGTAATGGGCTAAAAAGGAGCCTAAGGTAACAGGGAAGAGTTATGAATCTATAGAGAGACTCTTCAGTTTATCAAAGTATCATATGATCGGACCCCAAGTGGATTTGAATTTTTCACACGTCCCTGCAGCGAAAAACTTAATTTTCTCCTCTCGTCCTCACTGCTCTTTAACTGAGCAGATAATGTGTGCGTGGAACAGTCAGACCAGAGGACGGGACATAATGATAGTGTCCTGAAGGATAATATCAGGGTAGAGAGAGGACAGTGCTGATGTAGCAGCTAGCAGGGACACACAGGCACTGATAAAAATCTTCAAGGACGCACATATAAACTTGTTCCTACAGAAAGGGACACTAACAAACATACATGTGGGCACTAACAGTCATTTGGAAAGAAATACGGATGAATAAATACACATTATGGACACACGCATGATTTGATATCATCTCAAATGCGCCAATGTGCGCAGCAACAATTAACGACAATTCATGACAGTTAAAGTGAGACTAAGTAACATTTGCTAACCACTGTGGGCGCAAGTAGAAATTAGCTTACATAAGACCTTACATGACCTCACTTCTGTCTAACTTTTGTGATAAATTATCCTATCACCATTGAAATATTTATCTGTGACTAAAACATGGTGTGACTGTAGCACAAGTAAAAAAAAAAAAGAGTCATAAAGCAAACTGCCTCAGTAATATCAGCAATATCTACGTAAACTTTGCTAACATTAGCTAGCATTAGCCACCATTAGCTACTGGTCATACCAAACCACATGAGCCTGTAGCGACTGTGTATTGACTTCATCTGGCCTGCTCTTTTTTTTTTATTTGTTCCATTTCCAGTTGCTATTGCAGGTCAAGTCAAAAGTTCACACAGCCTGCTATACATTACTCAAAGTCAAGAACACACATCCACATTTTTGAGGAGGTCATATGAGCTGACAACCAAAAAAAGATGATCTTTGGCACAAAGATGCATTCAGTGTTAAGTAATGCTCCACGTCAAGAGCTCTGATGTTTAACTTATCAGTAAGATGATGCAGGTTATTAAGTTATCAGTTACCATTATTTGCATTCTTCACAAATGATCACTTAAATCAGCTGACTTTTGCTTTGTTGGTCTGGAATCTGATTTATAGACAATGAATTAAAACATATTTCACCCCACGATGCAATATATAATATGATATAGTCTATTGATTATATCATTTGGAATAATCAGCTTGATACACAATAATAAACCCACAGAAAACTGGACAACCTGTTTGGTACTGTGTCATTTTTATTTGAAGAGCAAAAAAAGATATTATTTGTCCTAGAATTTATTATGGCACCCTCAAATCCCAAAATGAATGAAAAAAACAGGAACCATTTTAATCTCATATGGTGGCTGAAGGGCGTTAAGCAGCCACTCTGTTCTGTGGACACACAAACATGCACACATGATAACATGATGTTAGTGCGAGACTCACCGTTGTATATTCAAAGTAGTACAGACAGTTGTCTGTCAGGATGAACCACCTTCTCTTCCAGGTTTTCACTCGGCCTCCTAAACAGGAAGAGGAAGAGGAGACAGGAAGTGACACAATGGCCACAGTGACAGACTGGCTGTCTCCCCTCAGGAAAAAAAGCAGGGATGTGACTTTCCTTTATGAAGCCGAGCCACGTCCTCTCTTTTCCAACTGTTGTGCACTTTAAAAATGACACACAGACTAAGGCAAATGAATGTTATAATATAATAAATCACAATTAATGAAATTGACCGAAAAATCGGTTACCTACTGTAATGGTCAAGTGATAAAGGCTCCTTGTCATCAACCACATGATCATGTCATATGACAATTAGACATACATAATATAATACAGTACATTCCACTGAAAGATCAGTTTGTATGTTTGTCTGATCTCAAGTTTATAACTTTACAGTTTCTGTCCAGTGTTCTTGTCTTTTGAAACTACGGTGAACAACAGCACTAAAACCAGTGACGCTCTGTATTGTGGATCTGATTTAAAAAAGGTAAAACATTCTTTCGAGGCCAGCTAATAATGTGAAAGTGAAAGTGACATTTTTGAATACAAGTTGAGGTGTTGAGCCTTTTTTTTTTTTTTTTTTAAATCAAGCCAACTGTTTACTTTTGGGCTGCATTGAAATGTTAAGCAAAGTTTAATGCTCTGCTTTGCTACCATTGTGGCATAAAGAGTTAAATGTAAATCTCCGGTTACAAGAAAACAGTTTACCTCACTTTGACTTTCTGAAACATGCTGGCAAGCCTGTTTGAAGAAAACTGAAGCAAACCCCGTATGTGATTATAATCAACCGCCACTATCTCCGAGCTTAGCTAAATGATGACTCGCGCAACTGATAAATTATTACTGACTTTGCTTATTCATTTTTAAAGGCAACAGGATAAAATCTTATTGGCTCTCAGGAGAGAGGAGCAAACAGCACTTGATATGAACCTAATGCAGCACCTAAAGCAACCCTGAAGGAACGCACACAAGCACACGCGCACATGTAAGCACACAAACGCACACCAAACCCCAGAGCAAGTTCACCACCTCACGTGTTAACTTGTGCAAACTACATCCCCCCCCACCCAAAAAAAAAGCAAAAAGAGAGAACGAGCACATACGTCCAACACGAAGCAGAATTCAGCCTCTGGCAGTGACTGAGGAGTCTCGTGTTGGAGGGAAACGCCACTTGCTTCAGAGACGTAAAGCAGGGACAGTGAGGAAGCTCTCATTACACAAGCACACACTTGCACCTACATCCAAGCATGAATCAAAACATGAAGACGTGCACATGAGCATACTCGAAGCATATTCTGATGATTTCCTGTGTGCGTGCGCTTTGACCTAACATTCCTGATTAGTTCCTCTCAATACTAACCATCCCTTACGGGATTCCTTCCTGTTTTCTTGGGCCCTTACATGAGCCTATATGGGCCACACATCATTACAAAATGCTCCAGGTTTCCTTTACATTTCAATAGACTCTGGCTATTGAATTATCGTGGCCAAATTTACGCTCCATGTACAGAGAGATTTGCTAAAAAAAGGCATTTATTCTTTCACATCCTCCGGGGTTTATTTTTAGAGAGTCAAATTAGAAATATTATAGTGAGAACTGGTGCGGGAAATGGCTCCAGGGAGGAACCGTACCAGAATGTAATCATGTTAGGTCTGTGAGCCACAATGGGGCTATTTGCATTCACACTCACAAGTTTGATGAGGCTACAGAGACGTTACATAGAGTTAGAAGAATGTGCAGGTCAGAGCCAGGTGTGTGTGTGTGTGTGTGTGTGTGTGTGTGTGTGTGTGTGTGTGAACATAGTAATAAACCTCATCACCTGCAGTGAGTTTGCCCTTTAACCTTTGACAAACAATATCCAGGCTACTAAATGGTTTTATGTTCAATAATAAATCAACTTAAGAGGTGCAAATTAAAACCATTTGAAGTGCTGAAAAAAGGAACTTGAAAGGTGGTGAGATGCTACATAGGTATGTGAAGAGCAGCAGAAAATGCACTTTAATGTAGTGTGAACTGTGGAGTGTTGTCCAAATCAAAAACACATGTAAACAAAGAGGAACATCTGGCAAAACAGTGTAAAAACAAGATGTTATAAATCTATTACCTCACTGGGAAAGCATACACCCCATCCAATCCCTGGCACACACACAGATGCACACACACACACACAAACTCATACAGTACAAACAATTAAGGTGTGTGTTCCTTCCCAAACTTCCCACACCACACACTTCATTCTGTCAATGATGAATGAATTATAATGTGGGTGTTATAAAGAGTGACAGCGACGTGTAATTTTTACATGTAATGACGGTTGCTCTGCCCGTACTTAGATTTTTTTTTTTTTTTAAACACAGCATTTGCACAGCTTTATAAATAAGAAAAAAGTGTGTGTGTGTGTGTATATTTCTGGGTTTTTGTGGGCAACTTAAAGTTTTATGAGATTTTTATGCGAGCGGCCCCTGGACTTAAAGATGAACGACTAACATCTAGCTAACATGAACATTTTTCAGCATGTTGTGTTGCTCAGGGAAATTTATGAATCTCACCTTCATCTGTTACACACAACACAATATTGTTGATGTTTCAAGCAGCAACACTTCACTAAAAAAAAAAAAAAAAAAAAATCACTGCATCGAGAACATGATACCTCACAACTCAGCGAGACTGCGTGAGTGACGATAACCTCTATCGTGCGGTTTAAGTTCCGCATTGTGCTGCGAGGATAAAGCCACAGTTGTAGAGAGAAAAGTGCAAGAGTAACCAAATAAAGCCGTCCAGGATGTCTTGCATTCCCCTCAGCAGGGGAATGTGCGGAGAAACACACACTAACCTAATTTGAGCAGCCAGCCCTCTCTGTCTGGGTTGAAGAACGTGTGCGTCAGGTCATTCCCATCATCCTCTGGGATCTTGAAGGGTTCGCTCTTGATGCTGTCGTATAGATTCTGGACAAAGAGAGAGAAAAGACATAAGAGGGGAAACTTGGTACAGAAAAGCATTAGTTCATATTTCACACTTCCAGATGAGCACACACACACACCTCTGCCTCCATCTCCAAACATTCAACCCAGTCTTCAGATTAACGGCGCATTAAACGTGACATTGACAGATTCTATTTCAGTGTTGGAAAGTGAGAGACAGTGATTCATACTTCACTGACTCTGGGAGCGCGGCAACGAGAAAGTCTTTAACAAAGTGTCTTCTACTTAAATGAAGCAAAGGGCACTTTGGTACAGACGTCAGCCTGCAGTACGTGGGTAGATCAGCTTGTTTTTATGTCTTTTTCTTTGAGAGATCATAGAAGATCATTAGCATCTGTATCTGGGGAAAAGATCTCATTCTGCTGAGCTGCAATGTCTCAATAAGTGAAGCATGACTCTCTGCTTTGCATACCTCCTATAGGCTTCTTTTCTGTGCTAAATCATAACATTTATTCTTAATCCTAATTGTGAAAATTGCAGTCGCCCAATGTAGTATTACAAACCCGTGCTGCATTGAATACATTTGTCAAACCTAACGAACTAATAAAGTCAAAGCTCTCACCCTGAGTAACTCCTCTGGGAGGTCTCCCCCCTCATTGATCCCTCTGTTCATGGAGATGAAGCGCTCCACGGGGGGCTTGTCTCTGACATTGGGATTGTGCAGGCTGGTGTTCAGCATAATGATGGCAAATGATAGCACATAGCAGGTGTCTGTGGAGGTAATTACACACAGTGAAAATACAGCGCAGGGCAGGTCCGTGTATGTATAAGAACCTGTTTATGGATTAGTGTGGAAATGATTAAAAATATAATATCAAAAGAGGAAGAAGGTATTTAACTAAGGTATTGAGATGACAGCACTAATGATTTGTGACTAAATTGACAACAATAAAGCCAAATAAACAAATTTAAGACTGTCTAATGAAAAAAGAGAATTTAATCAACAAAGAGCTACATATTCTGGGATACACACACAGGCCGCCCTCCAAGGCCATGTTGTGTTCCTGACAGTTTGTGCAGTCATGAACACACACACACACACACACACACACACACACACACACACACACACACACACACACACACACACACACACACACACACACACACAGATGATCCATTGATCTCGTGAATCCACATCGTAACTCCTGCTAACCATCCTCCTCCACCTCACCCAGTCAACATCCTCTGCGCTGTAATTTACGACCCTGTGTGCACAACGGTCCTGGGACATGACCAATAATTCAGTCTGTGTGTGTCACCACTGCACCGCATCAATAATCATGACCCGAGCTGTCACCTGTGTCCTCCTTAACACTCGCCCGTTTAACACGGGGGCAGCAAATGATGAGCGATGAGCAAAGACTGCGCTATTGACCAGTGATCAATTTCATTATCACTGCTGGAGACACCGATACTGATTATACTGCGATTAGCAAGCAACCTGCTAACCACCAGAATTGGACTGTTGGCCCAGTCAAGTTTAGACACAGGATAAGAGAAAGAAACCTCGAAGAAATTCTCTAAAAGCAGACATTTATGTAGTCAGAAAGGGTTCGTGTGCACCTGTGTTTTATGAAAATCTCCAGTGTTGTGGCTACATGCTAAAGATTTATATCGCTCAAACAGGTCCAGCTGTCTAATGAGAGAAGACAGAAGCATTGATCTGAGGCTGAGGTGGTCTGGCTGGCCCATGTTATCTTTCCTGGACTGTCTGGCTGAGTCTGACTCATGTATCTGCTTCAGTAGTGTGTGTGTTTGTGTGTGTGAGTGTGTAGTACCTGTGGACTGGAAGACGCCAGGATTGCATTGGCAGTACCTGGAGGCAAATGCCTCCATCATACGATCAATCTTCTGGGCTTCGCCAGGAAGTCTGAAGCTCCACAGAAACTGCCTGCAACAGCGGGAAGACAGAGAGAGAGTATAATGACAGGTCATGAAATATTTATGCAAACATACATGACAGTCTATGGATATTCACTGTGAATTTTAAACTCTACAACATGCCTCAGCTATTTGTTGACATTAACATCGAGAAGAAGAAAGAACCTATGGAATAAATGAAGACAGATTACTTTGTAACATGCATGGTGTAATTCTGCTGTTTAAATCAAAACTGCCAAGATGTACGATGACTGATTCCATGATAACTTTGTGGTAAAATTTGCCCTCATAGTATCATAAACCTCTGTGCAGTCTGATGTACCGCTCAAACTAGACTTCTTGGATCCAATTTCATCTTCTCATTGGTTACTGTACCGTAGGAACACCCCCCCATTGTTTTTAACTTTGTGCTATTTTTGGCCTGAACGCCCGCAAACTCACCTTAAGGCTTGTACAAGGTTGAGGTCTGCAAACTCATGAAGCTCCACGAATGCCTGGAGGACCTTGATGTTAAAGTCATCCCTGGAGGAGAAGAGGAACACAAGTCACACATGTTTAACTATTAACACTCTTCTCATTCAAACAAAAACTGAAAAAAATAGACACTAAACTGTTAACAGGGTTATTTTGGACTGCACTGCACTGCAGTGTAGACAGATTCATATGTTCGGAGGTCTAGGTGGAAAGTATGATCCTACAGCTTACTCACAGCACCAGTTTCATACAGAAAGCCACTGTGTCGGCTGAGCCGAGCAACATAAAATCCCTGTTGTTTTGACAGTCCTATCCCCATTGATTTCTATCCGATAAGAACCACATGTCCACACAGTTCTTTTATTGGCACAGTCTCCCGCCGCTGCTCTGCTCAATAAATCCAGACTACCAATTTCCTGGGGCTTTATGCCCACATCTGAGCGCATGCAGTGCAGATTTGACAGAGGAAAAATAAAGGTGGAAGGAAAACAGGGGGAAAACTGGAGAGCTCACCGTTCCCCTAAGTAGTCCCCGATGACCGTTTTGTTGAGCCCCTCGCCTTTGTAGAGAAACTGTGCGATGTCCTCTGGGGTGTTCTGGAGAAGATCGTTCTCCAAGAGAAACTGGATCCCCTGTTTAAAAAAAAAAAAAAAAAAAGAGTGCACTTTTACCTGTCTTATACTGTTTTAATAGCCTTGACAGATGGCTTGGAGATATTTCAAAATTACATTTGAGAGCTTCAAACAAATTCTAAAACTGTGATTCATCTTTTTCAGCTTTATTGATTCTGACAGACAGTAGATCTGTTCGGGTCAGGGCCTGACCTTTTTAGGATCCATGTTGAACTTCTTCCTCCCCATAGCGATCTGTTTGTTTCTTTGCGTGGTTTTGCTGCATTAAAAAAAAAAAGAAAGAAAAAAGACAGACATCTGTCATATGACAGTTAAAGGTGTGGTGTTGTCCTCAGGCTGCTGTGTTTGTTCAGTGGGTCAGTTGTCAGTTTGTGATGGGTTCATCCAGGACATGCCATCACTTTGTTTATTTACTGCTCTGTCAACTGAAGACTGAGCTTACAGTGGGTTTAAACTGAAATAACTGAAATGTAGTATGAGTTGTACAGCACTTGTGCAAAGACAGAAAGTGTCCCCTCAGTGGGTTAACCATCTTGACATTTGAAAGAATAGTTCCTATTTCTGTGTTACTCTTCTTCAAAACACATTTTGCATGCGCCCAACAGGGAAATCTCCACCTTTGTGTGTCTGTGCATGTTCCCTACGCCTCTCATGTGCTGAAAATAGCCCAAACCTCTTTGCCAGCTGCACCTGAGACACACACACACACACACACACACACACACAGACAGCCTGACACACGGCCTCACTCCACCTTATCAACCAATCAAATGAAAGCCTCTGAATGCAGGCTGTTTAGCTAATGTTTAGTCAGGGGACTGTCCCGCTTCACTCCTCATACAATGGGGGATTAAAATACACACACACACACACACAAAATGACAGGTGTGAGGCGCACAGTGGAAGAAACAGTATGCCTGAATGTCTTATTAAAAGGAGGACCTGGTCCTGAGAATGATTAGTCATTTAATCAATTGGTTGACTGCTGGAGAAAAAAAAATCAGCAACAGTTTATAATCAATAGTAATTCGTCATTTATAAAGAAAAAATATTTGTTGGTTCCAGTTATCAAATTTGAGAACAGGCTGCTTTTCTGTGTTTATTTTCTGACATTTTATAGATTAAAAGATAATGTAAAATAATCATCAGACTGATTGATATTGAAAATACCTAGATATTTACCTAGATGGAGACAGAGAGGAAAGAGACAGTGGAGGGAGAAAAAGAGTAAGGAAACCAGAAGGAGCTCACCTCTCCCCTACGCAGGTTAGCTGCTCGATTTCAGTCATCACCTCTGCAATCTCAAACTTCAGCCGCTGCAGGGCAGAAAACAAAAAAAAAAAACGTGTGTTATCATTTTAATAAAGAGACAGGCATGTTGTAACGAGTAAATAAGCTTCTGATTTGTTAGTTGCACACCATTTAATACCACCATTGAGAGGTGACAGGAAACATTTGCAATATATGCACATATCACGACATGGCCACTGTTTGCAAAAATCACATTAACATCGTAGCATTACATTCAATATCTCTTCAGATCACAATGTAAAGATACAATTCAAATGTAAGCCAATAGGGGATAATATAGAGCCTTATGTTATGGTAACTTCCTGCAGCTGGAACAAATAAAAGACAATTGTGGGCCTGTTACTCACTTCAATATCATCCAGAAGCTCTTTTTTTCTGCGTCGTATGTTCGACAGCTCATCTCTTTCCTCCACAGACAGGTCCTCAGGTACTGGAAAACAGAAAGGAGGCAAAATGAAACAGCATGTGTGTGTGTGTGTGTGTGTGAGAGAGAGAGAGAGAGAGAGAGAGAGAGAGAGGAGGTAGGGTTATGAGGATGGATTAAATTAATTCACCTAGCCAGTCAGAGTCACAGGGATTAAGCTCGACAGCGGGTTCTGCATACCTGTTCGAAACCATCCCAAAGACATAACTCATGACCTAAATTAACATACTCATAGACAAGAGTGCCTTTTCCAACCCCTATACACAAAAACCACACATGAGAAGGAAGTTCCTCATGATCTTTCATATTAAAACCACACAATCATCCCTGTTGAAAAGCAGATCACCTCCATAAATAACATCCTGTGAGTTTGACACACACACACCCGACCACTGAGCATCTGGCGAGGCCTGCCCCCTCAAATATTGGCTTTCTGATAGTCGAGTCTTTGGGGTAATTAACACAGCAGAGGGAGAGCGGCGCATCACGCAAACACGCTACAGCTCTGAAGAGCACACAAACACTGTATGCGCGCATGTGAGCACACATTATACAAGCTATGCATACAGAATTTACACTGCACACACACACACTCACATTTATTTCATTCATACACTGCGGGTCCCCAGAGCCACCTACTTATACTTCATTTAACCGTGCCACGTCAACCGCTGCCCCAGACCCCTCCGAGGACCTCCCCCTCTTCTCCTCCGCACATCAGAAAAACAGCAATCCATTTGAGAGCGAGCTGACAGGAAGTAGGTCATTTTCACATGGAGCTATACCAGATTGTGCTTCTCCTACGTCGTTTCTCTCTCACACATACACACACACACGCATGCACGCACTCCCCCTCCATCTCCCTCTTTGTCCGCCCCCACCCCAGTGCTTGAAGTGGGGGTGAGAGCAGATTCAAATCCCCCAACTGAATCATACCGCTAAGCAGCTTTGCAATTCAGACGCTTTTTCCCCCACCGACTGTAAATAATGAAGAGAGAGAAGTAAAGTTATTTTCTCTCTTCTTTATCTATCTACTGTATCTCTCTCTTTCACTCTTTAAATCCTTCCCTCTCCTCTGTCTTGCTCCGTGAGACAAAGCGACAGAAGCAGCATGGGCCATTAGGTTATAATGTTCTGAGGGCATGGGGCTCATGTTATCACAGACGAGCAGCCAGTCAAGAGAGCAGGGATCCAGATGGGCGTAGATGACATTTTTAACTGCATGATCATCTCTCTCACACACACACACTGATGTTCACACTGCATCTACCAACTTTTTCAAGACAAAACTATAGAAAAGAAAAAGAAGAGAGAGAGAGGAAGTGAACAGAGGCAGTCAAGCCATTAAAAAAAAAAGATATGACACTTAAAAAGAAAAAGCAACTTTTTAAAATGATGATTCAAAGGTGCAAAGTGGGTTAAAGGTTAATATGGTATTTATACCACGTCTACTGAGCATTATAAGACTAAATGACTCACCCTTAATTTGTCAAGGTATCAAAAGAAGGCTCCTATACTGGCTTGATCGCAATAAGAAATTTCTATTTTAAGATGGAAACCCCCACATAGCCTGCATATATTAAACAATGGGTGTCCTCTGCTCACCGTTTTTTCGTTCAAGGGTGTCTGTAAATCCTCTTAATGACAAGAAAACAGCTGCCATTAAGACAGATGCTGCTTTTTCAATGATTTGTAGAGTGGAAAGAGGGATGGAAGATGGGTAGATGGGACTGTGGGAGGATGAATCAGATGTCTGCACAGGGTTTTGTTTTCCATTTTTTAAAATCTTTTTTTTTTCTGACTTTGCATTTCTATGTTGATTAGTTCTATAAGCATGTGCTTTGGTGTGAAAAATCACAAAAAAAAAAGTTTGTTCCTGTCCTTGGTAACAGTAGGTGACAAAAAAAACCCCAAAAACTTTAGTTCTTTAACGAAGGGCTGCAACTAACGATTATTTTCATTATCAATTAATCTTCCAATTTTATCGATTAATCGATTCGGTCTATAAAAAAGTCAAAAACTGTTGCGCATCACAATTTCCTAAAGCCCAAGGTGATCAATTTACTATCACATTAGAGAAGGAAAAGTAACAAATTCTCAATTTTGAGGACCTGAAACCATCAAATATTTGGCACTTGTGCCAAAAAAATGACTTAAACAATGATCTAAATAGTTGCTGACTAATTTTCTATTGATCAACTAATCGGTTAATTGACTAATTGTTTAAAAGGACTCCTCATCCTTAAAGTGCTGGAAATGGAAATTTGAACATCTATACTTCCGTGAGAACTCAGAAACTCCATCTGCTGAGGAAGATTATGTGATATGATTAAAAGCTCCAGAACAAGCACTAAATGGATCTTGTGGAAAGATTGTTTTGTCAACTACAAAAAAGTTGGTCACAAAAAGATAACTTATATATACACAACATGATATATTTGTCATTTTTAGGAAACTTAGCTTAACTTTCTAGAATTTATAATCACTTCCTGTCAGTTTTCGCTCATCCATGCAACATGGGTTTGTAATAATGCCCCCCCCCCCCTCGTTGAAGGATCTGTGAGGTTGAAGAGCATAAAAAGAGAAAAAAGTTGTAAAAGAGGCAACGTCTAAGCAAAGACACAAAAGGATGCTCTCACTGCCAAATAGCAAAGAATGACGAAGAGCCTAGAGTGATGTAGAAACAGAGATCAGACCAGACATCTTCACACTCTCTGCCTCTTTTGCTCTCTCTCCTTGGCTTCAGTTAAGCAGCCTCATAAAGCAGTAATTGTGCAGCAAAGAGACCCTGCAGGCAACCTACGTCTGTAATGCGCAAAACACTCCTCCATCCCTCCTACTCTGGCGGAAAGAGCTTGCCTGGCCCGAAGAATGGGACAAATTGTCTGAGGAGACAAAATCTGTTTTGGGTAACAATTCCCCCCGCTGTGTGTTTGTAGCTGGTGGAAAACGCAGAGTAATCTGATATCATTGTGAGGGCAACTACTACTGTACAGTCGAAACTGGACATCTGATGCATTATACATGACAGTCTAGGAATCTGTGAGTGTGTGTTTGTGTGTGTGTGTGTGCGTTTGCACAGAGAGCAGCCCTCCTGAAAAATAATCCATATTAGGTTATATATACAAACAGCCCCTGCTTAACCTCAGGCAGAGCCACATAGATTACCAATGCAACACCACTCAGCCTTTTCATATTATGACTTGGGGGGCTGCTGTTCCAGAAACAATCAATACATCATCATAATAGTTCAAACTTGCATGCTTAGCCTTTTCCCCCCCTTTGCTCTCAAAGCAGATCAGTAACTGCCACTGTGCTGAAGGTTTCTCAAATGAACACGTGGTCCAGGTTTTTTCCAAAGAGAAGGTCATTGAGTTTGTATCTTCCTCTTTCCAATCTCACCATTTCTTCCAGCAATCTCTTCCTGGCCAACCATAACCAAAACATCTCTGAGGGTCAGGAAAAAGGTGAGTGAGATCATGGAGCAGTGATCAATGTGTCCTGCTAAAGGCAACACGGACATGAGGTCATTTAGAGAGTGTATGCCGAGAAAGAGTTTATCATGAAAGTGAAATGTTATTCAGTTGATTAGTACACTGATGCACCTTCTTGGTGACCATTTTTAAAGTTATAATCGAGCCCTATGTTTGATACTATATATGGCCAGCATCTTTTTCACCATGAGTCCTTGTATGTACAATCTGTGATCACATTCCTTTAGATTGTACAGGTGTGTGTTCATGCTAGACATTTCTGTCTGACAAGCCTCCCATGGTGCCATGGGATCAGCTGCAGGGTCATCAGCTGGGGATCACCGCTCATTGATGTTCACTCCTTCAACCCCGGAACATCTCCTAGTGGCGGAGCAGTGGCAAGGACGTCTCCTTGCCACCCCCTGTAGCTGCCCTTTCTTATTGGCTGGACCCCTAATTCTTAACCTTCCTCCTCAGCCCATAGCCAAAACCTACCCTTCTCTGCTTCCTCAGCGAAGACTTTTGTTGCTCTTTGGAGCTTCGCCCCAGTTACACCTACGTCCCGAAGCAGCTGTGGTGTTGATGTGCTGATGAAGCCCTGACAGCCTACTTCCACAGAGTAGATGATAGTAGTCCAGCCTGCATCCCTGCACTCAGCAGCCAGTTCTGAGTATTTTGTCCTCTTAATGCTCATGGGAAGCTGGCATTCCCTCCACCCAAGGGATGGTGAGCTCAATGAGTAGAGCATTCTTGGCAACAGCAGACCAAAGCACTATGTCCAGCTGGAGTGGTGTAGTGGTGATCTCAGGAGGGAAATGCATCTGTGTACCGATGTTGACCCTTATGTTGACCCAATCCTCTCCTGGAGAAAGGAGTCTTTGAAGGCCTTGTGAGCTGGTGTCTCCCACCGTCTCTGCAGGCCTGATGAACCAGATGAGGTGTTTTTCAACTGTGGGCTGGTTGTTGTTTGTGGCTTGCCCGCAACTTTCCAAAACTTCAGCCAACTTCCTCAAGACCTGGTCGTGCCACCATCTGAACCCCCCCCTGCATCAGCACCGTCTTGCACCCTGATAGCATATGTTGTAGGCTAACACTAGTGGTGTTGCAGAGGGGGCAGCTTTCCTCCTTTCCAAACTGATGAAGGTTTCTGGGGCATGGCAGAGTGCCATCTGTAGCCCTAATTAGAAAACTGAGTCTGGCTTGAAGGATCTTCCACAGGTCGGCCCAGCTGACCGATCTGTGCCCTCCCATGTGGTCCAGCTTCCCTGTCGACCCTGCGACACTGCCTTGATTTTGTATGGCTCCTGCTCTGCCCTTGTCAACTCTTCCACGACCATGGCTTTTTGTTCTTTTTTCATGGCCTTGGAACAGAGGCGTGGAGTTTCTCCCCAGCCAAGCCCTGCTCATCCGACTTGCACCCTACCGACAATCTCCTGATGTTGCAGTCTGCTAATGGCCTTGTTGACCTCCGTGTTCACATGCCACTTCCGGCCTGTTCAGACGGGGACATGTGCATTCCTCACTAGCGGGTCCGCAGACTCTCTTGGCAGTTTTCATTGTTCAGTTCTGCTCAGGATTCAAATTGGCAACCTCCCTTTTCACTGATCGTTCTCTACAGGTGTTTTTGTTTTGTTTTGTTTTTTTACTGCAAATGCAAACTGAGCATTTCCTACTGCTGCTACTGCTTCATATTAAAAACGCTCGATTAGTGAACCACAGGGCTTTTATTGTAAATCAGCCAAAGGCAATGCAATGTATTTGACGCTGATGTTAGCACTGATGCATCTACAAACAAGACCTTGTCATTTCTGGTGAATTATTTAGAGCTGCATTGATTATTCAATTAATTGATTTGTCGATCAAAAGAAAATGGTCTATTTAAATAATCAAATCAACATTTAAGTAAATTTTCAAGCAAAAATGCCAGTGGTTCAAGGTCCTCAAACTTGAGACTTACATTACTGTAAATTTAATATTTGGGGTATTGGGGTATTATGAATAATAATAATATTTGGACTGTTGGTTGGACAGAATAAGACTTTGGAGGACGTCACATTGGCCTCCAGAATGTTGTGATAAGCATTTTTCACTATTTTTAATTGATTAATCATGAAAATAAGTTGCAGATTAATTGATAACAAAAATCATAATTAGTTACAGCCCTAGAATTATCAACTTTATTATTATTTATTAAAACAACTTGTCACAATGAGCCCAAAGTTTGTTTGGCTGCACTGTAAACGGACACACAAGTCACTATTCCTATAACTTTAAAATGCAGTACAGTCAAACATTTTCTGTCTGAAAACTTGATCAAATCATTCTTTATTCTCAGTATTCAGGTCATTGTCTTTAGTCACAGTTAGTATATAATTAGCTATCATTAGTGGTAAAATCTCATGACTCCATTGTAACTGTAACTTATGACTTGCCCTGCTCCAGATAGTCGTAGGGATCATGAAAAGGAAAACAGAGATCACATGCAAATCATTCACGCCACTGATAACAGAAGCTGTGTTTCAGGTCCGCTCATGACGCATGCTTACATAATCTCAATGATATTCTTTGTTGGAGTCAGTGATCACTGTGCAGGTTACAGTAAATGAGTACAGCTATTATTTATTTTTAACAGTGCTGACCCACATGTTAGAGCTGCTGCCCCAGCTAGACTCCCAATCAGCCAATCAACTGACGGCTGAAAGCTACTCAGGGTCTTGAATAATTCATTACTGTCCTGTTCCTCATTCTAGTCAGCATGGGAATCTAGGAGCCGACCCGACGGATAGTCCAGGCAGGAAGACCAAAGTACTGAGACAGTTCACTGGCTGATGCTTCTGATGATACTGGAGAGATTGGCATCTGATCTATGTGACCATCGAGGCTTTACTGGCAGATCACAAAGTCAAGAGACTAAAAGCCTTTAACAGTAACGCCTTTCCAATAGCCTTTGCACCAAGGGCAATAGAGAAGATGGACTTAAATACATGATGTTTGCTGAATAGTCGACTTGTTTTTGACTAAGTGCTTATTGTTGCATGGGAATCCAGTTATGAGGTCTTGTTTTGAAAGCCCTTCTGCGTACCTGGTGGGATGCATATAGTAAACTGTATATTAGTGCAAGTCAGGTGGACATTGCTATGGTAGTAAGGTGCATGATTGTCCATGGATGCTAGTATTAAGTGTACATTAAAACATGAATAATTTACACAAAGTATATACACTCACCAGGCACTTCATTAGGTATAGCTGTGCAATCTAATGCAATCCAATACAACAGCTCTGCCATAAATTCTACATTTACGAAGCTTATACATTTTCAGTTTTTGTTGACATTGTCAGAAAGGTGATAATTCTACTTTATGTTTGTTATTGAGGTCATAATAGTTGGTGGTGGTGTACTGGGGTGCATTATATTGAATTGTGTTCTTAATATTTTGTCCACTCCATTAACATAAATATTTGGAACACTTTGTTGGGGACAACCAGTTTAGGGTTAAAACAAGGTTTCGTTCAGTGTCTGCCCAGCTTATGAGCTACATTGTCATGAAATCACACCCTGCAGACAAACAATAGCACAAGCACAAGTTACGTTTCCATCAACCTGTTTTAAGTTGTGGAAACAGTGAACATTTTTGGGGAAAATTTTAAAATACTGCAAAAAAGTTTTTAGGCTTGGCTGAGGTGGAAAAGTTGGTGTATCAATGAAACGCGACAAAGTGCAATGGAAACAGACTTAATGAATAAATCATGACGTACATTAAGCATTTGATGTTAATGTCCACTGAAGCTTCAAGGTCTACTGAAGAAACCAATAAGAGCGGCAGACATCTGATCTTGCAATAAATGCAAGTTTGAAGCTTTTCATACCAAACAGAAATGCAGTGAAACCAACACCAGCACATTTAACAAAACTTAATGCGGATAAAGCATAGTGCATAAAGTGTACTGTAAGCAAATATACAGGATTTTAAGTTAAGGAGCTAAAACTTGTAAAACCACATGTTTACAAGTTTTGGTTTTACAAAACCTCTTATTTTATGAACAGGACTCTTTTTACTCAGCTTTCTGCTAAAGCTTCCTTTGATAAAACCTGTGTTTTCTGTGACAATCTTAGGCAAAATGGTGACAGAAAACCAACAGCAAACTAGCAAACACAGTCAGTGAAACACTTCCTGATTTTTACCAGGCTGGTAGCAGGACAATAGAGGGGATGTCTGCTGTGATTAGGGCTGCTGGGCTGGTCTTCCCGTTACAATAGCAACCACGTAAACATGAGGTCGTTCCCACCGCGAGCAAATTAACGAGCACTTACACAAGTTCATGACACAGCCAACGCCGAATTCTGGTTGCTGTAAATATTTGCAACCCAGCTGAGTTAAGAATGATGTAAGGAGGCTGGAAAAAGTGTCAGAGTCTGTGACACACTGTTCTTGTTCATTTCAGTGTATAAAACCTGTCCACATTACAGTGCTTTAGGTGAAAATAAGACACCTCCATCTGATTTAAAATAATCCTTTCACAAGGCAAATCGTATTAGATTTCCTGAATAAAATACATACCGCCTCGCCTTTTCCTCTCTCCAGTTCCCATGATGACTGACATGCCATCAGCAGAGGTGTCCTTGTGATGGTCAGTGAGTGTCAGTACTGTAGACTGCTGTAAGAGCTTCACAGTTACACTGCTTTTAGCCACTTGTTTCCAGCTCACGTAAGCTGCAATTGTGGCTGGTAGGTGTGTATTGTTTTTCCCCCTTGGCGTTACTCCTACTCACAGCTCTCAAGCATGCTCAAACACACAGGAACACACACACACACACACACACATTCACACACTGACAGCCTCTTTGACAGCTCCTGCCTCTTGACAGATGACAGTAGTGGTATGGAAATAGCCCACATTCCTCCTACTGCAACCGCCCAGTCTGGTCTAACTAGCTCTCTATACACCTCCTCTCTCATCCCTTCTTCCTATCCACTTCTGTGCTTTTTAAAAAAAACTCTTACCACTCTGCTCATCTGCTTCTGCTCCCTCTTTCTTTTATGTCTCGCGCAGACACACATACTCAGACACACACAGCTGCTTTTCTCATTTCACCTGGAGAACGCTGCTCTCACGTCAGCACACGCCATATTCGCTTCATAAAGCCTTGTGGATATTTATTACGATGATGATGGGGTTTTGGTCAGCATCTCACATCAGATCAGCAACAACGAGGGCGCCGCAATAGCAGCAGAGTGCACTCGTTTTAAATACAGTCCACTCACCTTATGAGCATCGGCTACAACTTTTATGAGAAGCAGCCACTCCAGTCCATAGTGCTTACTGTCCACTTCACTGACTCACTTTTATATATTCTGAGATTTCATCCTCACTACTGCAAACATTAGATTAGCATCTATGACTGTGGACTAGGAATGACTCAAAAATCAAATGTAGTGTCCATTAACTATATCTAACTGCATATAATGGAGTACAAGTTAGAGATAATTCTCTCCTCAAAAGGATAAGTTGTAATAGTAGCGCCACATCTCTGCCCAAACATTATATTGTAAAGCTAGTTGTTTGTTTGTGTTAGTCTTAGTGAATCACGGAGAAACTCAGCAGCTGAAGTTAGGCTGCGGGTGTAACGTAGCTCCAGTGGTCACTTCCTCCTCCACACTCTGTTGTGTCTGATTCCACAGTGCAATATTCAGCCTCGTATCATGACACTAGTTTTCTTCCAAATATGCTGATATTTTAAAGTATAATATTTTAGTGTCTGTTTTTCCCCTATCTACTAGCGTAACACGGTAGATGTGTTTTGGGTGACCCGCATTTGACATCCTAGAAGGCACCACTGCAGAAAATGAGGAAACATACTTTGTAGTCTAAGGCAGATCTCCAAAGACTGCTGGGTGACGCAAAATGTGTCATACTCATACTTTTGCCAGCAAATGAGTGGGGAGCTCTGGATGCAGGCAACATGGAGGGTTAAACATTGTTCATTTGCATATACTACCCACATTGTAATGATACAATGCTGAAAATTGGCAAAGTTTCCCTTTAAGCTAAATGCTAACATCAGCATGCTAACATACTCACAATAACGAAGCTATTGTGAGGTAGTTTAGTCTGGACCAAAGTGGCGGACCGACTGAAAGATCAACAATGCGATGTCACCAGCATGGCTAAAAACAATAGAAGTTGAAAGGTTTCACCATCATCTGTAGAAATGGAGACAGCAACTTCCCACGTGTCTCTTCAGGATGGACGAATGCCGACACATCTGATGTGAAAACCATGCTGTTGTCTTTGGAGGCAATATATATCTGATATATCAATAAAATATCTGATACATAGTGCATGAATCGGCAATAACTTCTGGTTGATAGATATAATCCATGTTAACTTTAGTCACCCAGTGTCCCAGAAAGGCCTGTCAAATGCAAACTGTTTGTTCGCCTTAAAGAAAGTCTGCAGCAGTCACTTGTTGTTAGCTCTCATCTCAGAAGAGACATTCACAACACCCCCTTTATGAAAATTAGATTACAACAAAAAATCAGAGGTTACATCAAACACAACATGGCTGTTTGATTCTTCAAAGCCTCAAAGACCCTCCCTTGAAGCAACATTTGAAGACAGTCTCTTCACAGAATCCACTAGTGAGTCAGTTATTCATGAACAAGTACTGCTTTTGCCTAATTTCACTCTAAAAGAAAAGCTTCCTCTTCCCTTTGGACTTGAAAAAACGGCCTCTGATTGGTTTACTTTTGGGACATCATATGTCAGGAATCGTCAGACAAATTTGTTGAGTGGTTTTGGCAGTAGGGTTCCTTGTTCTTTATGTTTACTCAATTATGAACGTGACTGCGAGTGGAGATGGTCTTTCATTATGATTGCTGATCTTACCTCACGCGTCATTACCTCTACAGCAAAGTACTCGGTTATTCCTACTAAATGCGTATTTTTACCACACTTTTGCATGTTTTGCAACTGATAAACGACCAGGCCATCTGTCTATCTGCCATCTGTTGTTGCAGAAACTGAGACATTTTCTTATCTTATCACAGTCTCCATCAGGCCCAGACTTTCACTTTGTGTCTGCTTTCTCAAAAGGAAGTAAAAACTAGGCAAAGAACTTTGAAAGGGAGATGGTGATCTTGACAGCTTGCCGTTTAACCCATAAGCAATCTGCAGGTTGACAGTCATACTAAAGGTATGATTGAGATTTTCCTCACTGCAGCTTTGTTTTTCTCTTCTCTGCCTTGTTGTACTTAATGTTCTTTATAATCTCACACTATGTCTAGACAAGAGCTTTCCTAATTGGCCAGGGGTTCAACTGTTACACAATAACAACTCCCAAGTCAGGAAGTTTGCATGTGTGGGGTCAAACTAAGCCCTGAAGGATTTTCAGTTCACTGGATGTAAAGCTAGTTCTGTTGAAATGACTGCAATGCTCCCAACTGCTTTCAATAATATCAGTACTCCCCACACAATGTCACCTTTCCCTCCACCATGCACGACTGATCACAGGACAGCCGGATTGGATAAGGTGGTTTACGACGCTATGATATTGCTCTTAGAAACCTGTAATGAGTCTGAGAATATCACGATAAACTCAAAGTTATTGTTGACAACAGCGGTTCCCAACCTGCAGGTTCCCAAGGCAGGGCCATCCAGCGAAAAAGGTGAACCAGGCTCAACTTTTGCCACAACGCAACGAGACATCATCCACAAGAATGGCCAAAGATGCATACATGCAAGCACACATTCCTGGTAGATTACTCTCTAATGTGAACAAAGTATTTCTACCCTTTACTTCGCAATCATCACGAAATATAAAATAGTTTCCGCGATTGATAACATCCCAGAGTCGTAAGATCCTGTCTTTAAGTATTATAAACCACTGTGCAGTGTTTTGGTGTCTGATAAGCCTTCAAATTTACAGATCTGTCACTCAAACTGGACTTCCTGCATCGTAGTTCATGTCTAGCTGGTATCTGAAGCAACATGCCTCAACCAACACAGCTCCCTGCATTGTTTTAACACAGCACTGTTTTTGGTCTGAATCCCTGCTTAGTGTTGTTTCCCTAATCTTTGCTTTTTTCCCATATGAAATACTGGACAGGCCTGTAAAAATCAAAGAAAGCAAAACTGCTCTTTGGATAAACTGTCAGTCTTGAGTAAATCAGGCCACACAGCTGTGAGGTTATATAGTCTGTCAGGACATACGAGTCCTAGAGATACTCTTAGCAGGGCCTCTGTAAGGACCCCTACAGTCCTGAGTGACTCACTCAGGAAATAACTGTAGTGTCTCACCGGCCCACAGTCTGATACGGAGGCCCTGAGCAGACAGAACTTGTACGTGACAGAGAGATGGAGGAGGCAGCAACACTGTTGTTTATATTGGGCTTGGGCCTTAACTATGGAAAAAGAGTAGAGCAGAGATACACGATAGACCGAGAGAGAAAGAGGCAGAAAGATGAAGAGACACTCCAGCTGCCAAGTAGGACTTCTGCTTTTGTTGTTCCCAGACAGCAGGAAGAAGAAGAGGCGGATGAGGAGGAGGAGACAGAGAAAGGGAGTTCATAACAGAGTTAAAACCTGAGCCAGGATTTCTTTATTACACAGAAAATGTGGGTGGTTGGGGTCAGACCATCACTCTTTCCCAGGTTCTGCGTGAAGGGGTTTTCCACATTATGAGCCTCTGAACACAAGAACCCTTTATTTAACCTCTTATCTTAAATCTCACTAGTTGAGCACTGATTAGAGGTAAACATCAGTTCTGATTCTTGCATCATCTCCCAGAGGCGCAGTTTTTTCCTACAGAAGCTGGTGAAACTCAGATGCATGAATGTGGAGTTGCGGAGTGACCTTACTAGTTTAGCCCTTGCAGCTTTAGCATGGCATTAATCCATTTGTAAAATATGTAGCTAAGTGAACAAGATCAATTGAGAGTTGATGAAACTTCCCCATCAATATTCTCTCAATACCCAATTATTTTAGAATTTGCTTTAATTTGCTTGGCATGGGTCAAATATCAGGGGTGTATTGTAAAGTCAGCATCCCTGTGACACCGCCAAATTACAAAGAGAACATGCCCTTAGGGAAATGTATGGGATAGCTTAAAGTAGATACTTAGTAATCAATAAGCTATTAGGAAAAGAATCACTTCATAATCAATGCATGTTCGATTAACAAACATTTAAAAAGTTTTAACTGCCTGCTTCCTTGCCAGGTGGTTTTTAGGTGTGTAACAGGCCTACTCATCATTTTATTAAAAAATTAAAAATGTATTTTAACTAACAGTAAGCTGAGTACCAGGGCAGACACGACGGGGCTGGCCAGAATACGGGGGCTCTTCATATAACGTTTTAACTTTTTCCACATCACACGTTTGAATATCAGCTGTTCTCATTTAAAAAACTAACTGAAAAGGTGCAGCTCGAGTTCCTGTTCCTCTGAGACTTCTGCACGGAGTGATGAGTGCTGGAAATCCAATGTTTTACCATGAAGCTAAAGCGCACGTATGACCTCCTGACAGCTCGCGGGCATGTATGACAACCACAGATCTCCCGGGAGTTTCAGCAATGGAGAGCTGCTGATGTTTTCAATATCACTGACTGACGTTTCCCCGAGGGAATAAACAATAATTACTCACTATTGCGTCAGTTTAGGTATGTGGAGATTAATGATAGAGCATTTGCATCATGTTCCTCTGGCCACTTTATGTTTTCAAGAGACAAAAATACAAAAAATATTCATGCGAGGTTAGATATGGTGTATGTACCCACTGATGTTGACAGAAACTCAACATGACAGAGGTCAACAAAGAGATTAAATACATGTGTGAAGGTACCTGTGAATCACTCACCCTCTGAGACACCCGAGACACCCTGGGCCACTTCATGTGTGTGTGCAGTGGTCATGACCCACTCAAAGCCACACCAGATTATCAATCATACCCCATCATCATCACTGGGAGCACTGACAATGATGCATCATGAGTTATGAATTGTGGATGTGAGGATGTGGACAGGCAGAGAAAGTGTGTGTGTGTGTGTGTGTTTATAGCAGTAGGGGGTGGGTAATATCACTTCAAATGCGACCATGAGTCAGGCTGCCATTGTCCCTGTAGAAAGACCTGGTTATCGATGCCCTTGTGGGCTATTCTGGAGCCTGTCGCCCTGACCTGCTCCGTCAAGGACATTCATTTTAGATTTCACAATCCCCACTACCACAACAATTGCCATCATATCGCTAAAAACAATTTAGACGTCACAATTCAAGGGTCAGGGCAGAGGAAAAGACACGCACCTGGTGACACATCACACTATAAATCACATGACTGTTCTGGTGTCAGGAATAGAAAACACAAGGAGAAGGCACCTCTCTTTTTCCGCTCTTCTTTTTTTCTTTCATGGCTGCCTTCTTGTCAAGTTTGAATCCTGTTTATATATACTGTATGCATGTGTGTGTGTGTGTATGCATATGTGTGTTTTTCAGCACTCCAGTCGGGAAGTGACAGTGAGCAGCCCAAGCCCCTGACCTATAATCCACTAACTATCATCCATATCCCCGACCCCCCCCCCCCCCCTACACTTGATCTCCTCCATTTGTCTGCGCTTGGAGAGGGCTCGCGGCCCACACTAATCCTCTGTGTGAGCATGCATGCACACCATATAAAGAGATATATACACACACACACACACACACACACAATCGTGCATGCACATTCCTATACACATAAATGCCTCTACAAGTGAAATAGTGGAAGTAGAAATGAGGTATACACAGCTGGGCTGAGCCTTGCACCACTAACCTACTTTGAGCATCTGACTCTACACACTGTGCGACTGCAGCATCCGCTTTGCCATCAGTCTCTCTTTGAATCTGTGCCATTGCTGCATTTCTCCATCTCTCTCTCCTAAAGATATACAAACTGACTTACTGTACAAACACAGTGTCACAGGCACACACACAGACGCGCATGCGCACACGTGTATATACACACTGACAGGTTGCTCAAGAGCGTGTCACATGGTCATCCTGCTGTGCTCTTTGTAGCATTTCTCAGCGACAAGCAGAGCACTGCTGCCATTCTGAATAGCACAGAGCTGATGATGGGGGAACGTTGAGGGAAAGGCTACATGATTGCAACAACCTCAGCCTTCTTCACAGCACCGGCGGTGCAGTCACAGCTCATCCTCTCTCCCTATGAAAGGAGAATGAATTTTGCATGATGCAGCAGCATCTTAGAGCAAAAATGGAGTGGGGGCAGGGGGTGGAAACATGCACATTTTGCAAAAAGAACAAAAAAAAAAAAAAACAGAATTATTGCAAAGACTGAGAATGTGCTGTTGTAGTTAATTGACACATTGACCCCCCTGAGTAAGTCACAGAGTGTTACAAATCCCTTCTTAAAAAGTGGGTTGGCAGTGGAGTGGCAGCGCCACGAGCCCCGGGGGGGGGAGACGAGAGGGCTGAAAGAGGCTGGAGGCTGGCCAGATGCTCTACGCTGACAAACACACACTCACTCACACACACACACACACACACACACACATATATTGGAACAGGACACAGCAGAGATGTCCAAGAGTAGTGGGCTACTGAGCTAAATACAAAAATGCACTGGAGTATGGGTTTTGATAGTTTACTTGTATTCAGTAGCACACTGGAAGGGAGAATGAGGCCGATAGCAAAGACTGGATATTCTGGAACAATGTAAAAGCACCCATAAGAGACATTATGGGATATGCTATTCCAGACAGCTGCGCTGTGATGTATCCAAGAAACACTGAGGAGGCTATACGAGGAAGAGACAGATACCTGACAAAAATGGTTCCCAGCAAAAAAGCTATAACAAGACCCTGGTGTAAACCTCTAGGGAAAATGGTTTGGTATTTGTCAAGAAATCTTGAGAGTGAGGGGAAATATTTTTGACCAAAAAAGGGAAAAATTGACCATTTACATGAATTATGATACTGAACAAGTAAGAAAACTCTTTAAATATCTGAAAACCCAACAAAAATCTAAGTACTAAAAAGAAAAGACTGAATGAGTTCAACCTCTAGTAGAAGACCAAGATAGAGCTGGTGGATGCACAAGACAATGGAAAGGAAAGTTCATTGGAACAATGAGACAGAAGCACGAAGGGGTGCCCGCATGAATTATCACATCACTTGACAATCACCCTATGTGTTCAAAAAAGTCCAAACTGATCAATAGATGAAGACAGAACCAGATCTGGATTCTCAAAGTTGAAAGAAACACATGGTATTAGGAGAGAAAAGTACAAACCCAGAGGGGATCGTGTTGTGTTTTCAGAGTGCGAAGCACTGGATGTACTGGCAGTCAGAGGGGGATACACCTTTTTCCTGCACCTACAGCAGGTCAAACAATCTTTGTACGCTTACATAATTGTTCCAACCCTCCCTTTTCCTGTCCGCTCTGCTCGGCCCTCTCTTCCCTTTCCGACAGACCTGAACCGTACACACGTTAATGGAAGCCATGAACCCAGACTCCCACAAAAGCCCAAGTGGAGCAGGACGTTCTCTGCCTGAAATTCACTTGACCACATGACTTCAAACTCGTGGGACCTTTCACATGCTTTGATTTTTCTTTCCAAAGAGGACAGAAATTGCTTCATTTGCCTCATGTCTCTCCTCTCAATCTGTGACTCTGTTGAGCAGTGGACCTTTCACGCCACATTGTCTGTTAGACTAAGAGGAAACTGGAAACTTTCGTGAAAACCCCTTCTCTGCTCCAGACAAAGAAAAAACAATTTTGCCATTGGCTACTTAGAAAAGTACTTCAAACTAAAGGCAGAGAAAACAGAGAGGAGGTCCAAGAGGATTTGCATGAACGCCTCATGTTCACTTGAAATGTAGCTCTTACTGATGCAAGCAGATCATTTACGGAAGCAGTCCAAATCCAGAAAAGTTGACTTCCATACGGGCCTGTCTGGCACAATGTCTGTTGAGTCCAACTTGACTCACTGAGGGGATGTCATGGATAAATGTAATGTGCTATCTGATATTCTGGGAGGCCAAACTCAACAAGGGCCCTCTGTGTTCAGTGACCTTTTTTGTCAAAGATGGAACACAGACTTCAGCCTATACAGTAACGTCGAGCCACACGCAAGAGCCACGTCCTCTCTATCTTCCCATCGACCTCTCAAAACGGTTACTGAGCCGTGGTGAGCTAGTCCACTTGTGCGTGGCCTCCAGTGTGTGAAAGCGGCGAGAGCGCAGAGCAGTCAAAACAGAGGAAACACTCTTTGACAGAGGTGAGCCATGGGAATATAGCATTATCCTAAGAGAGACAGGCCTTTTTTTTCTGGGAGACAGTTTGACATGTCACAATAGGAAAAGCACAGGTGTAGAAATGGCTGAATTTCACGTAGCTGCTTCAGTTTCAGGGTCCTCATATTGTGCACGCTGGCTCGCTGTCACGTTGTCATGGTACATCGTTAATGTTATTAGTAACACCTGTGTCTGCTGTGAAAAAGGCCCGTTGGAGGCCGGAGCTGATGTCACTTATATGGCGGCTGGTCTGACTCGTAATTAACCACTGATGCGACGCACCTGAGATGGACGGTGGTGGAGACGTTAAGTTATGCCTCGCTGAGACAATCCTAAAAATTGTTTGGCTCATTGTCTTGGACTGTGAGACATTTTGGTAACTCTGTCATCCCCCCGTTCACGCAGAAAATAAAATCTGAAAATAATCATAGGCGATGCTCAGTGCAACGAGGTGAATAGAGACAGAGTGTAGCCAAAGAGTTTGCATTAGCCTAGCAGAACAAAAGTCAGTAACACTTGAAATAAAGCTAATCTCAATCAATCAAACTTTATTTGTATAGCACATTAATAGTAAAACAATTTGCCGCATTCATGTCATATTGGAGTAATTACAAGTTTCCGACTTGAGTCATGTCAACATCCAAGTCGTATTTACGACTGGGGAAACTGGGATTCTTCTAAAAGTTTGGATATATCTGACTTGGCACTCAATAACACGGATGTGCCTGAAAATCAAAGCAAACATAGACGCCTCCTGTCAGCCAAAGTCTGTTGTTCAATGTAATTAAACCCTAATTTAATGGATATATTGTAACTGTGTAAAACTCTCATATGAGTTGCCAGATGCAGGAACACTCACAAGTCAGTAAGATAGGAATCTTTCCGATCCTTCGCATCCATCTGACATAAAAAAAGATGCCAAATGTAAATGAATAAATAAAATAAAATAAGAATTAGACAAAACAGATACAGTAAAAGACAATGACAAATAAAATAGATAAGAGGGAATATAACATTTTAAAACATGAATACAATAATATAAATGATCAAAATAAGTTATTTTGTATATAAATATAGGTTCTGGTTTCAAACTTGGCAGTACCAGTCAGGTTTAGCCAGGTCAGATTTTAATGTGTACAGGTCGGGTTCAGGTCTCAGATTTAGACCTGTGCAGAGCTCCGCTGCCAGCCAGACACAACTATCACCATCAGCCTCGCAGACGATACAGAAAAGATACAAAGTGTTCCTGCGGCTACAGGTGGGTGAAACCTCCGCCCAGGCCAGGAAAACAAAGCCCGTTCACAAGGGACGAACAGCAACATCCTCATGGCAAATTTGCAACTTGTGGGCGTTGTGAGGGGAAGGTAGGCCTTACTTTGAAACTCTAACCCTAATCCTGCAGAAGCCTAATGTTTCACTGTGTGAAAAAAAATATACTTTTTCTTTGGACCTGGTTCACTGGTCCCAAAATAAGCTTGTTATTGCAAAGTTATTGCCAGGGCCTTTTTGTGGGAAGTTAACTTTGTGGAGTTCTGGGCCTCTTCCACACCATCCCACTGCTGCTCCCTGACATCCTGCAAGGCCCTCAGGTTCCTCTGCGTCATTCGCGCTGTGTGCGGACCCTTATTGCCTGCCCAAACCTTCTCCAGCTTGGAGTAAACATCTACAGTTTCCCTGAAAGCCACAATTCTCTGTAGATATTTGCATTACAGGTGAACCAGGTGGCCCTTCGCAAAGAAAAGTTTTTTAAAAAAAGAGAGCGAGAGAGAAGATATTCAGACTGGATATCACTAAGAGGTGAGTGCTATCAAAGCATGACTTGTTCCTGTGCTCCATTAAAACTTCGGGGGCGCTCCTGTCTTAGCCACTACGCAGTGTGTGGCTTGTGGAGAAAAAGACGGCAGCTGCAAATCCACTCCAAAGACCCGAAAGACAAATCCCGAATGTAGCTGACGCTGTCCTGCGGCTGGCAGATGAATGGCTCCGAGATCTCGAAAACCCAGCATGTCGCGTGGGTCTCTCCTCGCCTGAGTTGGGCTGCAGCGTGCCATAACCCCACAGACCACACACTCACACACTCACACTCTGAACTGCCAAGTTTAAATGGCTGGGTTTCACAGTGTGTAAATAGAGTGGTCTGAAGCCAAACCCGTGAGGTCGTCACAAGGCGTGCTGTGAAGCCAGTGTCTAGCATAAATGCTCTGATTCATACCATATGGGCATCATTCATGTAGTCGCCGTTGAACACTGTGTACATACAGCTTGTCAGCTCACAAAGCAACAAAAAAGTACACTCTATACAGATGCAGGGGAGACAGAGATAGGTGTAGACATGGGATATACTGTCAGAGTCAGTCATGCAAAACGAGAATGTGTTACACTCAGGCTACGCAGTCAGACAGGCTTCACTGTGGGCTCTTGTTGGCCATTGTTCACTGAGCGAGTATTGGGGCAGAAGGCACTGTATTGTTGACCATTGTCATGCGTGTCAGATGGATTACTATAGACCCGTTTTCTCTAAGCCTCGTACAGTACGGCCAACTGTGCAAAGACCAGTCCCTACATTCTTCCACGAGGCTGCAGGAAAAGTGACTGATAGCAAAAACACACAACAAACACAACAGATATGTGAAAATAAAGGATCCAACAAGCAAAATGAACACGTGAGGCTATTTGTATTGTAAAGGTCTCTTTTTCCAACAAAAAAACATATAAAGAGGGAGATGGAAAAGAAATGAAAACTGAATCCTCATGAAAAGTATGACCTGGTTTGATGGAAGGTTATGGATGGCCGGAGCCCCGCTCGCCGCTCTGTGAGTTAATTATGACAGAACAGAGCGACTTCTATTGAAAGAAACTCCTGTAATACACTGGAGAATTGATTCAGTAAGAATATCTAGTCCACCGCCACTCTCCCTCGCTGTCGTTCACTGGCAGCGCTCCATACCTTTTTGGCCATTTTCCAACTTTGGTCCGGCACTTCATCCCGCCCCCCTTATCCCCTCCTCACACACACACACACACACACACACACATATCTCCTGTCTCGCTCCCTCGTTCCCTCTCAGACATCGCACCATCGCTGCTACTATAATCGTGTCTCACGCTTACTTTTTGTGATCACACGTTATTTCCATACTCTCGCCTCTCTGTGACACCTCAGTATCTCATTCTGTCCTCCCTCTCACTCGAGTTGTGGCCCGGAAAAAGTGCGTGCGTCCCTTTTCTGAGGAGTGACTGTCAGATACTGAACCTCGTCAACCAACCCACAGCCACATTACACACGATGGTTCACTCTCCACTTTGTTCTGCTACCTCCCGGAGCGCCCAGCTCTGCTGTGGGCACATGTGTGGGTGTGTGTAGGTGCTAACGTGTTCTTATAAAAAGTAGCAATTTGTGGATAATGTTCCCAAAAACTAAACAGAAAAACAAAAACCAGGAGTTCTGCAGTCTTCCTTTCCCTGCAGCATACAGGACACTATTTATTCCAGATAAGAAGACAGACTGGGACATAAATCACACACACTTGCACTTGTTCACGTGCTCACACACACTTATCATTTTAGGTCATGATCCACTCATCCATCCATCTAACTACATTGCAAACAGTGCTACAAGGGAAAAAATGAAACTAGAACTGCATGAGCGTGTGTGTGTGTGCGCGTCAATGTGTGATTATAAGTGTGTGTGTGTTTGCACCCTCCTGGCTGTTGTCAGCGACCCCTTGTTGGAATCACAGCACCATATGTCTGTCTGCGGGGCTGTGCAGCTGACATGTGCCACCACTGGAGGCCGGGCTGGCCTTCCACAGCACAATGACAGCTTTATGCCCCCATGCCATACATGCAATATATAGTCACATCCTGCAGCTCTGCATGCAGTGAGCAAGTGGGACTGACTAACAGAGGTGAGACAGAGGTTTCTCACCCGCACGGATGAATCCTGACAAACTTGGGAGTTCAGTTTATGATTAGAAGGCTTAGGTGGAGTTTGCGGAACTATGGGTGGATTTGGTCTGCGGGCTCGTGTTGCAGTGATACATCTGTGCCAACACATTCTTAAAACAAGCTCAGCTTTTGCCACGAGTCAATAAATGAATCCCCGTCTCACGGCTACGCTTGGCTGACCGTGAGAGGACCTGTTGGGCCTGGGAGTGACACAAGCCTTAGGTAAACACAAGTCTACTGGCCACAGCGCTCTACACTTTAATATGATACCGCTGCATTTGTCAGTGCTCATGCATTCACGGCTGATTACCTTTGTTGAGTCTTAATCATCAACCTCTCAGTGTTTTTCTACCTTTAACACATGTGGCACACAAGACAGCCTCCTGACACATCATAACACATGAGTGTGTGGGTCTTGGCTCATTTAGGAGGTAACTCCATGTCAGTAATCTCTACTAGGAAAATGCTGATGTGGAAAAAATGACTGTGGGAAGATGAGATAAATGTATGTGCCTGGCATAAAACTAACTCCATGTCATTATAAACTAAAGTCTCCATCAATAACATTTATTATTATCAGTTATTATTATGCCACTAGGAAATATGGCATGCTACAGAGGCACATGTTTCCCTAGACTGAATTGGCTGTTTGTCCTGAAATACAAATCAGCAGTATAAATTGCATTGAATTAGATCATACCTTGGTTGTCCTCGTCCATAATAGCAGCCTGCAAATCAAGATCCCCCCCCAAAAAAAATCCGTCACAGAAACTTCCGTTGTGCGAAAAAGGTGTAATTTGCGACAAACGCGCGTGCTAATTTCCAGGACACATTTGATACACAGGTTGTCTCACAGGCAGCGTCTTCTTTTAGGAGATATTTGGGCCATTTACGCTTATTCAGTCGCTCCCCGGTTCCCGTCAGTCAGTGAGCGGTGTGTGTGTGTGTCTCCGTAGCAGCAGCGGTGTCTTTTTTTCCCCCCACAGTGTTGTCGTTATCCCTCCAAATACGCCTTCACTCCTCTGGCATCGGGAGAGTGGTTGACACCGCTGCGTCAAGCGTGCGTCACGCAACCGCAACAACGCCGGATGTAAGGCATTTTACCCTTCCAAATAAAACAGCCGTGCTTACTCAAAGATGTGACACAAACAGTTTTCTTTATTTTGAATCTGAAAACAGGAAGTTTATGTATATTCAGTGTTTATTGACACTAATTATAATCCCATCCAAGCTCCGGCTACACAGCCCGTGCTGCGCGTCAGCATTCATCACTGATCAACCCTCACGTGACTCCAAACGATACTGAGATTATACTCAACGAAATGCACCTTTAAAGGAAATGTTCACAATTTTTCAAATTGTCTCAAAACAACAGTCAGGTGTCCATATGAACACTGAAAGAGGTTTTCCTCGCTGTAATCATTCCTCCTGTTCATACTGGCTGTTAAAAGATCCGCTTCAAATGAGCTTTCAATGTAAGTGACGGGGGCCAAAATCCACAGTGTGTCCACACAGTCATTTTGTGCAAAAATGTATTTAAAAGTCTATCTGAAGCTTATATGAGGCTTCAGCAGTCTGAGTTAATCATATCAAGTGGATATCTGCCACAGCTACAGTCTTTTTGGCTGACCTACAACCTTGAATGTCTGTCCGTCACTGACTGACTTACTGACTGACTGACTGACTGAGTGATGAAGTTAAACCATTGGCTGTTGCTCTTTCCAAATGAATTGGTGCAAACAGTTTCTATTACCTCCTCAGTGGAGGTACAGTGGAGCCCTGAGCACAGCCTACTTTCAGCGGGACTGATGCAGCTATCCATTGTACTTGGAACTCAGAAAAAAACTACTTCCGACATGGAAAAGTGCAATGGAACGGTCAGGCAAGATCCAAAACACACCTGACGTCACAGCAATATGGCGGCGCACACAGTGAACAGTAAGCAGAATTACCTTTTCATCAATTTTTACTTTATGTAGTGTTTGTGTTGTGAAACGTGCTGTAACAACTTTGTAGTTGCCATTTCCATTCAGTTGATTTGTACTTGTTAGAAGTCTTTGCGAGCATGCGGTACTGGCCTAAGCACGTCGTGTGATAGGCTACTTCAGTACACTTTAACAACAAATATTACTGGGGACTACTACAGAAAATTGCAGATGAACATTTAATATCCAGGAATTCACATTACAGACACTTCCACTGACTACCCCTGTAAGAAACTGGCCACAGTTTTGCACATTGACCAGACACAGTACAGTTATACTAGATTTTGATCTAGTCTTGTTAGCATCAAATTCCCTCTTTGTGTTTCACTGTTGAGCTGCGGTGGAAGTAAAGTAACAAAAAGAGGGACTTTAGCACTAAAAAGACTGAAAGACATCTACTTGATTTGACTAATTTGGAAGACTGAAGCTTCATATTAGCTTCAGATAAACATTTTTGCACAGAAGACTTGTGGATTTTGGCCCCCATCACTTACATTATAAGTGCATTATGAAGGGATCTTCTAATGGCCCGTATGAACAAGAGGAATGATTATGACAAGAAAAAATCTATTTCATTGTTCATTTGGGCTCCTGACTATTGTCAGACTTGAAAAATTGTGAATTCGTCCATTAATGTTACTTTACCTTTAATATCTGACATGGTTAGATTTTGCTGTGATATTTGGTTGTATATCTCGAGAATTAATTGCAATTTAATTAACATATAGGAGAAAAGTATCAGAATAATTTGTAACTTGTAAAAGGTTAAAAAAAATGTACGACTATATTGTTATAATTTACTTTCTGTGTGGATTTGTTTGTTTCTTTCTAACCACGTTGTGTGTCAGCAAATAAAATGTTAAAATGTTTTTTATTATAATATTATTATTATTATTAATGTCTACATATAATATGTAAGTGGTTGTGTCAGGAAGAGAGAGATGCCATCTTGGTTGGTATTTTTTTGTGTTTGTGTTTCTGTTTGTTATATTGTTCTTTTTCCTTTTTAAATGAAAAAGTCCATTAAAACTTGAATAAATGAGAAGTTGTTGCAAAATTACTATCATGTAATTGATTGTGGTGTGGATTTAATTTCTGGCAAATCACCTACTCTCAGAATTGCTTCTGAATACAATGTCACATAGCAAAGACTATTTAAACTTTATTTAATAAGCAGGTTACAATGAGACACTGTCGCTGGCCTCTCCAGGTTTCATTCTCATATGCTGCAGCGTTTCACTGCTGCTGTCCACTGTTTTTAGTTCAATGATGAGCTGAAAGTCTCCCTCGTGCAGGAAAGCTAACCATTGTTGACAGTATTACACAAGCAACAAGACTGTTTTTTTTTTTTTACTTCAATTTGCCCAAATATAATTTATCCAATTAATTGAAGTGAACAAAAAGCTGTGAAATTGCATTTGCAGTGTTCCAACACAATCATAATGAGACATAAAAGACTAATTTCAGATTGAACGATGAGGACTTCTGGGCGATACTCTTACATAAGCGTGGAGAACCATTAGGTTAGGAAACAGTGGAATGGAGAATACACACACAGAGCTTTGCAGAGCTTGTTTCTACAACACACGTGGTTTCAATTATAGCATTCCTGCCTCCGCAGAGAAGGAGGGGGTCTCACTTCCTGTGTGCATTACTCCAATGGTCAAGCATGAACAGATGTTTTAATGTATTCATTTGTTTATTCATAGGTGTCTCTTGGACAAATGTTTTGCTCTTAATCCCCAGTTCTAAACAAAGATAGATTCCCCAGACATAACACAAACTGTTCTCCTGATACTATTTTATATAGTTGTGAGGTTAAGGCTCTAACTTCACAATGTATTTGTTTGGTTAAAGCTGAGGAAAAAGCGAGATTTACCTCCTTTTCTACAGATTGGGTTTGACTTTTTATTAGATTTAGGGTAGAGCATGAAACTGTGATGTTACTACATCTCTTCACCTTACGTTTAGTAATGGTAACAGGGCATGAGCAGACACTGAGTGGCTCAAATTAGTCATTTTCTGCAAGTTCACATCAGCGGGGCCAAAAGGATTACACAATCCACTGAACCCCCTCGATCCGGCATGATCCAGTCTGGTGCGGCCCGAATGAAGAGCGCTCACATCACAGCAAGAGAAAGGGGAGACCCACAGCTGGAGCCTTGAAGTTACACCTGGATAAACGCGCTGCGTGCACTGCCCTAAGGTGGGGGGGGGAGGTATGAACACATCAACGATCCAGCAATGGCTGGATATTTGGGAACATACACCCAGACAGTGTTTGTTTTCTCTGCACTCTGGCACGAAGCGAAGGTTGTGACGACCTAACCATGTGTTTTAAAGGAAACCGAAATCCTGAAGATGTGTGCCACTTAGTGGAGTGTAGAAAAAAAAACTGAGGATGTGTGATTTCTTGGTAAATTTGAATTGGATGGTGAATGGAAAAGAGAGGCAGGGTGAAACAGGGAGAGTGTTTAGTAAGAGGTGAAGCCCCTCAAGTGTGGCTTTTCCTCACTCCAGTCCCGCTGTAATTGTGAGGTTTTACATACTAGGTGGATTGATGCAAAGTAGTTAGCACACAAAGCAAGCCCTGATTTGAATATTCTCTTTGCTACAAGTGGAAAAATAGGTCATATACATAATGTCGGCGACAGGTTTGGAAACATAGTTAGACAAATACAGTCTTACTGTCCATTTCTGTCAGCGTTGGACCTGGTCAAGCACAGCATCCTCATTTAAAGTCAGAGTAAGTTCCATTAAAAGCAATTAGATTTCTGAATCTGTCTCTCGGGCCTACGTACACACTCAGTACGCTCTATTCCACATAAATGTCATGCTAATGTGTTTATGAGTCATAAGAGAATCATAAGAGAAAATCTGGCCCAGATTTCCTTAGTGCTGAGAGTGAATGTGAGCATGCAGATGCAGAATTTAAATCATTAAAGTCAACAAAATATCAGTTTGATTTAGTCAGTGTAGAGTGTGTTAGACTAAACTGGACTAAATATAGTAAGTAAGCATAAATATTAACTCTTTCACCTCCTAGTAACAGAACAAAGGCCACAAAGTAACCCCCCCCCCCCCACCACCACCAAAAAAAAAAAACAATTGTCTGTGGCTAGAAGTGAACATGTGTGGGGTTTTCAGGCTGTCTGACTCCCTGTATCTCGTGCCGCTGAGGGTGCATACCCGCAGGAAGGCACACGTCTGGCAGATTAGGCCGACCATCATGGGAAATGTCTGCGGTGCTCCTGACCGACTTCACGTGACCTGATTGAGCAGTCATACCGCTTCATATGCTCCAATCGCCACGGCTATGCCCAGAGGGCGATCACCTCCTCCCTCAAAACTGCTGACCCCAACACACATAATTACACACGCACGCAGCTAAATAAGCAAACCTTAATGCATCCTTAACCTCCGTTTCTCTACCTCCAACTTTCCAAAATCAAGTAACCACATTCTAGCAGAAACCCCCCTTTGAGTATTTGCTTTTCTCTGTGATATAAAGAGATTTGAGGAGCACTTTTTTGTTGAAGGTTGGGGAGGAAATTGTGTTCAGAACTTTATAAACTAAAGGAGCTTGTTGAGGTTATTTAGTTGACATTTTTTCCACTGGCACTGGGGAGTTCCCAGTCCACCTTATTTTACATTTTCATATCTCAAACCATAGGCCTGACTGTCCTCAACCAGGGGATGTGACGGGGTTTCACACCCCCTTCCTGTGATGGATGGCGAGGGGGTTCATCTTTAGGTGATGGTGTGTGTGTGTGTGTGTGTGTGACAGAACTCACAGGAAGCAGAGTGCAGCAGGATTTCCTCCTTCGCTTTGGTTTAATATCCAGCTCTGCATTTTCACCACTTCTTTCCTGCCACCATCTGATCGAAGGGCAAAGTTGGGGTGATTTTCTGGATCCAAGGACACATAAGAGTAGGACTCTGTTTGCCGGGCACAAAGGCAGCAGTGTAAGGCTGAGAACTTGAAAGTAAAGCTGTGCGTTACATACAATCCTCCTAGACCTGCTGCGCTGTTATATAACAAGGTGTAACGATGACTCTCGAATTTCACTATAACCATGAACCTCATTCCGAAGCTTTACAAAAGGTTTTTACAAATCATATGCTCATATGAACAAAACAAAAAAAAAGCTCATCCCGAGAAGTCATTTCAGTGATTTTCACAAGAGAGATTATGTGATCAGGATACTGTATAACAGAAAATAGAAGAGCGCAACAAGCAGGATCAAACAATAACATGAGATAAAGGCATGAATGTCCCACTAAGCATCAATGGCTGAATTATGATCCTTTAATACCTCTCTGCATGAAAATGAGTTGTTAAGTCAAACACAGCTGACAGTTTATATTGTAAAGTGTACATTGAATTCCTATGTATTTGTATTGCTGCAACAATGAATGTGACATTATATTTGAATGCTGCTCGAAAGAAAATGATCTTAAAATTAATATCGAGGGTTATTTTGTGTGTGTGTGTGTGCTTGTGGTGGGGTGGTGGGGGGTGGGTTCGCGATAGTCCACCTTGTTTGTCAATCAATGTAAGGTCAAATTAAAATAAGTGAAATAAAATGTTTGCTGCTGTGCACAGTTTAACACTCCACCTACCCCCTCAAATTAATCCAGAAATGTGTGAAATCACAAAAAAAGAAAGTTCACATTATGGAAACAGACAAATGTCACACTTACGCCTCCTAAAACAGGCACATATTTGAATGCTCTTTTGCTTGTATGACCTATTTCATTCCCACAATATGACTACGGCAAATACAACATCACAAATCTCCGTCCTCCTCCACATTTCTCTCTCTCTCTCTTTTGCTTCCTCCTCTTCTCCTCCCCCACTCCTTTGATTCAGTTTTGAGGTCAGCTGGGAGCTCATCTCAGCACCTGATCTCATCCTTTTTAACGCTTTGCATATGCTTCTCCACCTCGGTCAACAGCATTTGAATTAAAGGTGTACTCCGGGTCTATTTAAATAACTACAAAGAGGACGTTACACACTGCCGAAAGCACTTCCACCAAAACCTCAAACTGAGGGTGGGAGGGATCAGCATAAATAACAGTTTTAAGACTACTGCATCAGAGCTGAAATCAAGTGGATTAATGTTTGATTACATTTAGCATTAGTAGTCCACTCTCCATGCAGGGATGTGGTGTATTAATGTGTGTCATTTATAAATACCCGAGAATAACTGTCAAACATGCTGATGGACATCACGCCACAATAGAAATCTGATGCTGGTTTGTTAAGCAAATGAACAACTGCGTCACAATAGTGCCAAGCAAATATTTTACACACACGAGAGTCCCTTTGCGACTATATGTGAAGTTTAAACCCAGTTCTTCATTTGGGTCATTTATTAAGCTTTTGTGAAGTAGACGTAGCAGAAAGGCAACTTTGTTCTGTGCAGGAAATGATTCCAAACAAGACGTGACATTTAGTTGAATTTGAATTAAGGCCTCATTTCCTGTTTGGTTGCGAAGCGCGAAGTTGGCAGACACATAAACAGTTTGGCTTTTCAAAACGAAGTGTAACAGAGCCCATGATGTAAAGGCGCAAATATGTGGTGTGGATAATCTTATTGGGATTTATACAACTTTTGCATGGAAAATATTAAAAATCTTAAGATGGCCAAAATATATAAAAGAGTGGATTTGTTGAGCAAAAGAAAAATGTGGGGGGAAGTGAATGCTTCTTTGCCATAAAGTGCAGTTCAAGAGTTGCTATCGACAGCTGAAGTTTCTCCTCAGTGTGTCATCTTTTTATAGATGTGTATTGCGCACCTACAGAAGTAGTCCCACAAGAAAACAAAAAACTGATGCTCTATATTATGCATCAGTCCAAACAAACAAACACAAACCAGAAGATAGAAGATCTTTCACTATTGACGTTTATGCAGGCTTTGGGAAACCAGACTATCAGGCTCTTTTTGCCATCCTTAATATTTCCCCAGGCTTACATGGAGTATTAAAAACATTAAACAAACAAGTCAAATACATCTGCACTTTAGCAAATAAAGATTAACAGTTAAAAGCTACACACCTTACAAAACTGGTTTGTGATCGAACCTGGATCGCAGTAATACAGCAACTACAGGTTGAAATCAAAAGACACCGAATCTCATGATCCCTCACAAACGAATGGTGTAAAGTTTATGACTGATGTGTATGGAAACTGGTTGTACATTAAATATACTGCATTGCAGCTTTGATTGAATTCCTGCCATATCTAGTTGCAGTATTATCACTCTTCCACACACAGTCAAATAAAACACATGCTGCAGATGCCAAAGGCTAAAACTCTATAATCTTTATTCCACAACCGCTCTTTTTTTCTGAGGGTACAAATGGTGGTTGGCAAAAACAGAGTAAAGATAACCCGACTTATCCTTCATCTATAGATCTCTCTCTCTCTTTCTGCCAGTCCTCTATGATAACCCTATTAAAATATTTTCCTCTGGCAAATCCCTGAGAAATAAATCCTCTTTTTTTTTTTCCAGAAAAAAGGGGGGCGGGCAGGAAGGTTTGTCTGTCACATGGAGAAATACAGTTGCCTTGGCAACCTCTGATGGTTTTTACACTGCAGCCTGGCATCACAGTGACTGCTTGGGATAAGTTTGCTGGGGACATTTTGGCGTCGAGCGAGGGTGTCAGCAGTTTGGAAATCTACTTAAAAGAAGCGTACATTCAGAGGAAGTGCCAAATGGGCCTGCTGCCTAAGATTCATTCATTACAAGCGCTCACTCTCTCCCTAAACACAGGGATGGAGCACAGAGGATTTTCTAATTGTTCGAGGAGCAGTAGTTAAGTGCGTGCTTCTTTTACAGAAGTAGCCTGCTGAACATATGAACGACACATTTTGTGAAAGTCTCAAACGATAAATAACCGTGGCAGAGCAAAACTTATAAATAATGGCAAATAAAACAGGAGAATTAGTAACATACCACAAAGTTAGTCAGTTTAGTCAGTAAGTCAGTTTACTGGCCTGATCATAGAGTGAATATATATGTCTTTTTTACATGTTTATATTTAAATCCTCTAACCCAGCCAGTGTCCTCTTCAAAGAGGCTGGCAGCTGATGATGTGCCTTTTCCACAGAGAGGAAATCCAGTATTGACAGCTGCTGCCCCTGTGTGGACAGATGTGGTACTACTGCAGAGTCATGCTTTCCAGCACAAGAAGTAGGCCTGAAGTACGTAAACAGGCTGGCATATTCAGCCTCTCACTGTCTGTGCTGATGAATCTAAACTTCAGTGAGGCATGTGCAGTTGCAGCAGTGAAATACATCAGTCAACACACTGACCGATGCGTTTGATATTTTACTCTGTATAGAAATGACCAAAACAATGGCTCAAGCGTTTTTGTGCATTATGTGTATGTGTCAGGGAAAATACCAAGAACCCCTGTGAGTTAACACACCTTATAAGGACACTTTGCTCAGATGATTTTGCTGAAACCTCAGAGTCTAAACTTGAAGCTGGGAGTCTGCAATTGATGGAGGCTTGTGTCAAAAGATTCATACCAAAGTACAATTGCGTCAGTATATTTTTTGCAAAATACTTTGAGATTTCAATTTTTGACTTCTAATTAATTTGCAAGAAATTCATTCAACACTCAACATGTTTTCACTTTGTCATTATGGGTTAGACTGATCAGCAAACATGTCAATTTTATCCGTTTAAAAGTGAAGCGGTTTGAATACTTTCTGAATCCACTGCAACTGGATGATAAACCTTGTTAAACCAAATAAGTAATAACCTTTCTGATATTAATGTTGTTATTTTTGGAAGTATATGATTATTAAGATCTTAGGAATGTTCCTGATTATTCCCCTAAAACAGAAGGTGTTTTCTCTCCCTTTAAAACCCCAGATCTTCAGTTTATTGATATGTTCATATTAGAGTAAAGTTACTTGTTGCACTCAACTGGTTTTAAAAAAAAAAAAAAGACAACCCTAACGTTGAAGTATGGGTTAAAAATATGGTGAACTGGGGCACCCTGGTGGCCTGGAGGTCGAGGTGCTGACCACGAACTGCAAAGTGTTATTCCCCCCCCCCCCCCCCCCCCCCCTCTCTCTCTCTCTCTCTCTCTCTCTCTCTCTCTCTCTCTCTCTCTCTCTCTCCCCTCATTGTCTGCTAGATCTTGAAATGACGAAAAGAACATTTTAAAATTATGACAAATTGTACAGCAAATGAAAAAATGTTCAGAGGCAAACTGAAGAAAATCTTGGAACAACCGAACTTAAGATATAATAATGTACTGTTGTCATGCATTAAGAACAGGATCATGTTTAAATCCAAATACAATGATACCTTGCAAGAGGTTAAATTTTTTGCTAGCGTGTTTTTGTCTTCTTAAATTTAATTTCTATATCGAAAATATAACCCGAGAAAAAAAAATTGGGGGAGAAATTGGGAGAAGTTGGATGAACGGAAAGCGACAATATGTAACGTAAAAAGGGCTGCATGAGATTCTTTAAAAAGGGACAATTTGCCAACGTACTGCATGATAACAGTCTTTTCATTGCTGAATAATTCACCAGAGTATTTCAATGTCAAGGTACTTCAAACACCGCTGAAAATCAAAGGGATAAAGACGTGTTCTTTGTAAAAGTCATTTGTGTAAACCTGGAAAAACGGTTTTAAGAATTACAGAAAAGGCTGAGAAGGTTGATTTCATTCATTTATTACTTCATCCGTAACCTCAATTCCTGTGACTTCAAACCCCCCCTCGCACACACATTAATCACAGAAATAAAAACTCGAGACAAATGCAGCTACAAAAAGTTATTTTCCAAGTAACATTTTTTTCCCCACTAACATCACCTTTCCAGTGCCACTGATATGCAGAAACACAACAGTGAGTGTGACGACGTGTGTGTGTGTGTGTGTGTGTGTGTGTGTGTGTGTGTACAAACACAAAGAGGACATGCAGTGAGTCCCCTCGAGACTGCATTTACTAACAGACTACACATTTCCAGTAAAACAGTTGTGGAGAGGTAGCTGTACTTTTCAAAGACCATGTACCTGTTACACAGCGTACCCCAACATCTATTAAAGTGTCCGAGCCACAATGGACGAAAAACATGCTTGTTTGCATCATGCGGTGTAGATATTTACGTTTTAAATTAAAGTGAAATGGTTCCACTTCCTCCTGTGAGATGTTTACACTGGGAGCCTAATAAACATACATGTGAGACAAAAAAAAAAAAAAAAGTTCCACAGCAACAATCATCGAATCCACCTCTCCTCCGACAACAATCTTCGTGGATAGGACAAGCGGCTCCTGAATCTCAGGCGGCAGGTTAAAGAATGGGACTGCGAGGTATCTTTTCCCTTCCTCCCCCCCTCCTCCCCCCTCACATGTCACTGCTCGCTGCAGCTCATTTTTCGCAGACATCGCCGCTGTCCTTCCCCTGCAAAGGCACTGGACTCGTGTGACAGAGGCTGATTGCAACAACCGGCTGTGTCACTTTGTCGCATTGTCACACCAGCTTGCAGAATGAGTATCTTCTCCCTCCACATCGTTGTGCAGTGTCAGCCAGTTTTCTTAGAGCGTGTAAACATGGCAGTGCTCACAGTTCCTATTTAGGTCCAAACGCAGGCATTGAAGAGTCAGTGGATTTCAATGTGGACCTGTGAAGAGATGAGGAGGCTGTCAGGAAACACACTACATCCAAAGTGAGTGGATCAAAAAGTTATCTATCCTGGAAAATCCAAAAAGAAGACATGCATCAAACTTGTTGCAATGATTGATCGACAGAAAATGAATCGCCAACTATTTTGATAATGATTTAGAGGAAAAAAAACACTAAAATCTCTTGTTCCAGCTTCTTAAATGTGAATATTTTCTGGTTTCTTAGTCTTCTATGATAGTAAACTGAATATCTTCAGCTTATGGACTGTTGGTCGGGACAAATCAAGACATCTGAGGTTGAATCTTGGGCTTTGAGAAACAGTAATTACTTTGACTAACAGCTGTTTATGGCTATGGTGTGTGGAGCTGTTGAATTGTATTGCTTTTTTTTTTTTTTTTTAGGTGAAACCATTAGTCGATGAACAGAAAATTAACTGGCAACAATTTTGATAATCAATTATTTTTGAGTAGATGAACACAGGTGAACTTTTAACTGAGGAGTAAATGAAGGCAGCGGAAATATAATCAGGCAAGTAAGCGCTGAAAGTAGCTGAACTGTCTGTTATGTTGTAAATAACATAAGCAGTTGAAATTTAAGTTGAAGCACTGGAGATATTTGGAATGTGTGCACTGTAAATAAAGTGTAAGCGGGTATGTAAACAGTGACAATAATCAAAATGTCTAGTTTAAGTGGTTGAATTGCCCTTTGAAAAATCAGATGAAGCTGAAAGCAGTTGAAATGTCAGATGAAGTGGAAGAAAGTAGCTGGACTGTCATCTGGACATCATCAGTTCAACAGTCACATGAATAGCTGTTAATTATTTGATCTTTTAAGTTGTTATCCCTGTATACATGTAATACAATACAACAACAGGAAACTACAACCACCAAAATGTCCATATAGTTGAATCAACACCTCTCTAAAACAAAAAAAACTACATATCCTTTATAAAGGTAGCAGAGTAGGCTGCGTCAGTTTTAGCTAGGTGTAACAAATAATCTGGTAACTGAGTGTAAATCGAGTTAACAGCAGGGCCTTCCCCATCAGCTGTTGGCTTTACAGCAGGCTATAACATAACTGCCAGCTTGGTAACGTTTTACTAAAAGAGTTAGAGATGATTGTTTGTATAGTTACCTGTAATCTGACATTAAACATCATCGACGCCACAAGGTAGATATAGGGGAATCTGATTCGCAGCCGCCATGCGAGATCAAAAAATATCAACAAAGTCCTCGTCAAGCCTTTGGAAAATACTCCGTAAGTCCGACCAGCGGAGCCCGAAAATCGGAGCACTAAATATGACAAACCCGCCATAAAGGTGAAGTCTGCCCCGGCGGTTTCTAAGGAGACTGTGTCAGTAAGTGCTGCGTGTTGTGTGACAGTTCATGTTTCTATCGCTGTTTGACACCGAGCTCCATTTTTACATCGGCTGGATGCGTTTGGCTGCTTATGTTGGCAAAGCTGCTCCACCCCGACGGCTGCTGCTTTTCTACTGATTCCTGTTATGGTGTTATGGTCAGAGGGGGGACTGATAACGGTGTGACACACGGATGTTGTAGAAGATAGTCTTTGCCCCGAGTAAGGACTCTCAGGCAGATGTCTCAATTAAAAGAACACATATTGTACAAATAATATACAAACAAACAAAGCATACTGGGATTTAACGAGAGAGTATAAAAAAATAGAAGAATACAGAAATAATTACATAAAGTAAAATGATGAGCATACACAATATAAAACAAAAATATGTTTTCATAGCGTTCTTGTTTTTAACATTGTGGTGTTGTCCTTGGCAATAGTTTCAGTTAAGTTTGAAGACCATTTATTTAATTGAGCGACAGAATAATAACTGACAACTATTTTGATAATCGATTAATCATTTTGAGTCATTTAAAAAAACAACTATGAAATCTCTTGTTCCAGCTTCTTAAATATGAATATTTTCTGGTTCCTTTAGTCTTCTATGATACTAAACTGAATATCTTCTGGTTATGGACTGTTGGTCAGGACAAAACAAGACATTTGAGGTTGCATCTTGGGTTTTGGGAAACAGTAATTGTCATTTTTCACCATTTTCTGACATTTTATAGACCAAGCGACTAATCAATGAATCAAGAAAATAATCGAAAGAGTAATCGATAATTAAAACATCTTTACATTAATCAATTACTCTGCCAATCAATTTACAATTATATAAAACGTTAAATCTTTTCACTTAAAACTGGAATCAGTAAGTGTTTATGTTGCTGCATCAATTACTATCAAAATTTTTGGCTAATTAAATTTCTGCATTTATCTTTTATCCAATAATTGTTTCAGAACCTAAAGTCTTTATCCTATAGTCTATCCTATAGTTAGTAGATGTCATTTTAAGATCTTTTTAATGAGGTAACTGAACAGTTTTTGTGGATAAAACATGCCAGACACAATTTATCACTCCAAGCAGAGGATTGGAGATCTTTAAAGCCCCTTATTTATTTATTGGGGACAGTACACAGCCTGGAAGGCAGCGTTCAGGGGGGAAATACCTCAATTCCAGTGCGTAGCGTTTTGACGTCATGTCCTCAATCCGTGTCACACTCTAAATAGCCCGTCTTACTCGTTATCGCTTTTAACTAATCAAGCTAAAATCTTCTTTTAAACTGCTAACCTTACGATACATTTTGTCTGATTACATTCTCTGATTGAAATAAAGCCGGTGGATTGCTAGCTACTTGTTTTTAAGACAATAAGCTCGCCAAACTGCCTGTGGACGTATCAACCCACCTAGTGCACCGGATGCACCACCTGGTGGTGGTGACTAGCTTCATTTTTTTTTCTTCCTCAGGGGTGGTGGCCGCTGTTTTGCTTCATAGCTTCCAGATCAGCCCTACGAAAGCATGGGAATGTAGCGAGGGGAATTTCAGTGTAAACTTGTGTAAAAAGTGCTCGATAAGTTACAGTAAGTTTCCCCGACGAGCTGTTCCGCATCTTAGGAGCTCCGCTGTAACGTCGAAGGCCGTTTGAGAGACGCTGTTGGGACATTTCGCCAGCGAGCGACCCCGGACAAAGGAAAAGAGAGTTGTGAGCTAACGTTAGCTGGCTCCCGGGCTAACTTAGCATTCCTCTAGCTGCGGCGCAATGCAGGCCATAAAGTGTGTCGTTGTCGGGGACGGGTGAGTCAACTTAATCGAGCTGACTACTAGTTTGTGACTCAGATTTAGCGTTTAACTTGACACCAAAATGACCAGGTGTAACGTTAGCTGAATACGGTGTCAACACACGAGCATTTTGCTTAAGATTTTCCCAAACGGGTAAAGTTAGCGATTAAGCTTCAACTTTAACTACCTGTTTATGTCACATGGACGTAATTTAATTAACTTTAACCTTTTTTATAATGCGAATTATTCGCTTATAATCAATTATATTAGCTTTGACAACGCTAACTATGGCTTTAACAAAATAGCTAGCATGAAAGTGGCTGGCATAACTTGTATTGTTTTTCTTGCTCTTGGGTGAGTCAGAAATCACCGGGCAGCTCACCTATCCCTCCAAACCAGAGTTAAAAATTATATTTGGCAATAGTTGCTCTCCAGTTGAGAAATTGAAAGAGTTAAGCTGCTTGTTTGTGTCAGTTATTGCAGTAGTATTAGCTGCAGTGTAACGCACTGGTTGTGTTATATATGCGGCGTGTTTCCAGCCTCTTAAAAGTTAAAAGTAAATCAAAATGCTCGGTCTGCCATGGCTAACGTTTGACGGAAGATTAAATAATAAGCTACGGCAGTTTTTCAGATGTGTAATGATGTGTGGGAGGTTAAACACACTCATAACTTCTTGTTCAGGGTGTGGTGGATACCGCAGCAGCAGAGTCATTGATGGGCCAATACTTTGTTATTTTCGATTTCCACTAAGGAAATCCTTGTAGCAGATAGGATTTATGCACACAATTAGGGCACGTAATGGTTGGAGTCATTGAAAGCATCTGATTTGGATAATACACCACCTAATAGTGATTTTGCAATTGTGTGTGCAGATTTTATGAACCCAGTCTACACTACACAAGCCTGTTTCCCCAAAGCAAGGGAAGACTATGGCTTATTTAACAGTATTGGTTTTAAACTAGAAGGCAATCCTGATAAACATTTCATTGTTTAAGTAATTTATAAGCAAAAATTCCAGAAAAATCTTCTGGTTAAAGATTTGGAAATGTGACTATTTGTTGGTTTCTAAGTGTTTTCTAATAGTAAACAGAATATCTTTATGTTTTGGATTATTGGTTACACAAAACAATGAGTCTGAATATGTAATTTTTGGCCTGAGAAACATTTGATAGACATTTTCACTATTTTGATACGTAATATAACAACAGATTAAATGATAATGGGGAATAATGGTTAGTTGCAGACCAAGTGTTGACCTGCTAAATGGGGTGCTGGTTAAGACCATAACCCAGTAGTACAAAAGAAATAAACTGTCTGTCTTTTGGGGTGGGGATTGTCAACACTTAAAGTATTTTTTTCCTCTCCTTCACTCCTCCAGAGCTGTGGGTAAGACCTGCCTGCTCATCAGCTACACCACCAATGCCTTTCCTGGAGAGTACATCCCCACAGTGTGAGTATCTGAGACTGTAGCCCTGCGTGAATTATTTATTTATTTATGTATGACTAGAAGTCAGTCAGCTCCAGCAATCCATTATTTGTCTCCACGCTACTTTCAGTCCTTCAGTCACAGCACCGATTAAGGTGACATCTTATTCCTCGCTTTTGAGATGGAAATTTGGTTGCTTGCAGAACAGGCTACAAATCAGTGCTGCGGACTGTGACTAAGCTTGTAAAACAGTCAGGAAACAAGATATTGCGGGAAGTTAAGAGGAAAGCTTGCTCCATATCTGATTCTAGGCCAGCTGTGGAGACTGTTGATTTGTATCACTGTCCATGTGGCAACGTTTTGGTTCAGCAGAGCCAGATTTAATATGTGATGAGCGTTTTTCGGCCTTACGAGGCCACGCAGCACAACAGATAATTAAGAACTGGTTTTATACTTGTGTGTTGTTGTGTTATTTGCCTGCCAGATTTGATGTCAGTATTAATTCTTTTATCTGATGCGTTTGGCTCACTCTGATTTTACCGCTCCCATCAGTTTCGACAACTACTCCGCCAATGTTATGGTGGACGGGAAGCCAGTGAACCTGGGCCTTTGGGATACGGCAGGACAAGAAGACTACGACAGACTCCGCCCACTTTCCTACCCACAGACGGTACAATAAAAAAACAGTCAGACAATGCTGTATATGTGACACCTATTGTGACTCTCTGGGATGTGCGGTATTGGCCTTGAAGTAAATTTTGATCTTGTTGGTGTCTTTACATTATTTATTTGGAAAGTTTTGGGTATGTAGAATGAATAAGGAAGTTAAAGGGAAAGAAAAACAACACACCTTTTGTGCGACATACTACTCAAGGAAGTGATTGTTAAAGGCTGTGTGATTGTATTGTTTCTTCTTACCAGGATGTGTTTCTCATCTGCTTTTCGCTTGTGAGTCCGGCCTCGTTTGAAAACGTCCGTGCCAAGGTGAGTGGATGCAGTGACTGTATGGTTAAAAAAAAAAAAAAAAGAGATAGAGAAAGCTTTAGGATGTGGCAGGATGAGAGGCATCGTGTGATAAGCCTTCCAGCACAACTTGGATGTCTTTAGATTTTCTCCAGGGCTGACCCAAAAATCAAAATGCATTTATTTTCTCAGTAATCATTATGTAATTCTTTACAGCCTCATCAAGATTATTTTTGCCTGTGTTTAATCAGTCACATTTACTGTGGATAGAAACATTCTTCATACTCTTCTGTTGAGACGTATTGATCAGGTTTTCTGAGTTATACTGGTCTGATTGGCAATGACAAAAATATTATAACTTCAGTAAATTTATACTTGCCTTCAGTATACTGTACCTGGGGATTGTGTCACAAAGCGAGATCAGCAGCCATCTTTGGACATAAATTAGGGTATCTGGTGCAAAAAAGCGGATCCATTTTTAACTTATGCTGCTCTGGCGCCAAGCACGCTCAGATTGTAAACAGAAAAACAAACAATGTCAGCACTATGTTGACAATAAAGTTAGAAGTAATAAACACAGAGTGACATGTTTACAGATCAGTTGAATCACTTTGCTTTCCATGGTAATTATGAAGATATAAGTCCAGACGAGGTTTAAAAGTTCAGGAATAAAGTTGACCATAGTAAATTACGTTCCCATTTGAACACTAATTGCACTGAATTATTTTTATTCCTGACAGGATTCCCGACACTAATTTTCTCAGTATGGCTAGCATTTACCGTCTTATCCATCACCGAAGCTCAGGGTAACACGAGACAACTTTGTGAATCTTTATAGACTCAATTAGTATGCCAGTTGAGCGGTATCTCCACACTGCACATTAGCTCCCAGTAAATTATAAATGTAACATTTCGGTCAGATAAAGCTTATTAAGCATTCAGTTATTTTACTTTGAGCCTTATGTATGGCGGCAGAAACAGCCACACTCTTAACTGTTTTGAAGTTCATTTCTTATTCATAATAGCTTTTTCACCATGAGATAAATGGAACATAAATTGCAGTGACACATTTATTTCCTATACTCACTCTGGACTTGCTCATGCTGTAAATGTTTGCCATATCCAATAAGGCATATATATTAACTCCCAAACTTATTTTTAACCATTTCTTTTGAGAATCTGGTCCTTGTATGACATCTACTCCTTTTATTACTCCTAATTGTGTGATCATATTGTACATCTTTTACCTGACTGAATGTTATATCTGCTTTAAGCATATTTCCCCATGTGTATCAACAGCATCTCACCCTCATAGCTGCTTTTTTTGGTAGCGAAATTAATCATAGTTGGCTGATTTCTATCAAATGAAATGTTCTAGATAACACAAGTTTGAAAGGTTATCCCCATCTCCTCACTGTTGTGGTCTCTGTGCAGTGGTACCCTGAGGTGAGACACCACTGTCCCAACACTCCCATCATCCTTGTGGGCACCAAGTTGGATCTGAGAGATGACAAGGACACTATGGAGAAGCTGAAGGAGAAGAAACTCTCTCCGATCACCTATCCCCAAGGCCTGGCGATGGCCAAAGAGATTGGTAACACTTCACTGAGTTTTCTCCGACGGAGTAGATGTCACAGTCATTTAAGGAGCATTTTTACAATGTGTTATCTTCGATCTTTCTCTGTACTACTCCCCCAGGTTCCGTCAAGTACCTGGAGTGCTCAGCCCTGACTCAGCGTGGCCTTAAAACTGTGTTCGACGAGGCCATCCGGGCCGTCCTCTGCCCTCCACCCGTTAAGAAGAAGGGGAAGAAGTGCAGCCTCCTCTAAGACTTCCTCCACTGGAACGGTTACAGGGGAACATGACCGCTAGTGGTTAGGGTGGCTAAAAAACACAGGAGAAACACACCAGTATACACACGATAACAATGTACTTCAGATTCTTTCCTTCCATATGTGTAGCTACAGCAGTTATACCAACCATTTCCATGAAGAATTTGACATAGGGTCAGATTTAGGAGAAGGGGTTGGAAGATTATAGACCCTAGTTTTTTTTCTTAACATCGTATACTGTCTAGACAAGACTATGAAATTATGAAATTCTTGAGGCCTTCTAAACATGGATTGGATTTTTTTTTTTTTTTTTGTAAAAATGGACCGTGGAATGTTTTCAATTTGTTCTTCCACTGGTTGTCCTCCTTTTTTGTTTACAGTGTTGGTTGTTTGTTTTGAGTGGAAGAAATATTGCCAAATACATTCTGCAGACATGCTGTATTTCAGTCGATAAGAAAACCTTTGTTCTATTGTCTCAAACCCACTACACCTTCAAACTACAGCTGACCATTTGCTGTTGTGCGCTGCTGTTTGTTCAGCTCAATGATCAATGGCATTTTATTAATTTCATTTCCACCTTGCGAGCGCAGTCACGTGTCATCGCACTGTCAAACAAGGAACTTGAAGTAACCATCTGTGAAGTTCTTTTTTTGCCTCAAATTACTGTTCATGTATCATAATCTCATTTATCAGTAGTTAGTTTTTCAATCCTAGCACGTGATTTATGTAAATTCATTCTCATGGATTGAATGACGCCTGAGACATACTGAAAATTCAGACCGGGAACAGGTCTGCTGACACCAACAGTGCTATTAATCCCTGAAAAATCAAAAATGATCCAGTATTTTATGTGTTTGGCTCCCACTGGACCCGTCAGGTTAATGGTATTTTTTTTTCCCCCCTTTCCTCTTTTGCAACATTTCCCTAGAAGTGTCTCAACTGTATAGCCCAGGAGTGCAAAGCTGAAAACTTTATTAGATATTGGATTAGAACTGTTTAGGTGTTTCGGTGGCGGGGAACAAGAGCACCTTTAATGCTCTGTGGGCATTTATCAGAAACCTTTTGTGCAGCACATTTGATTTTTTTTTTTTTTTTTTTTTTTTAAATAGCATCACTACTGGCTAAGCAATGTCACTATCACTAAGAAGAGCATTTATGCCTGCTAATAACAGTAACAAAGCTACTGTCGGTTATGGTGTAGTATACAGTGTACTCATCTTTTTGTTATAATCATGTGATTGACTATTTTGTATCTTTCTTCACAGAAGTTACACTTCACTCACTGTATTGTTAAACTAACACTATGAATATCCTTTGTTTATTACCTCTACAGTTAACGCTACCTTAATCTCCCTACAAGCCTAGCTTTTTGTAATTAATGCTGATAGCATGTATGTGCAACATATACTGAAAACTAAGATTAGAATTGCTACAGTTATATTTTTTGCCTATTTACAAAATGTATTTGAACTACTAGATCAGGGGTTAAGTACATGTTGCTCATCTGTATTGTATTCAGACATCAAGCTGTGCTTTAATTCAAGCCAATGTTGTGACTCTTTAGTTTTATGGATAAAAGCTATTGTCACTTTTTGAAAAAGCCAATAAATTCCAATAAAACTGAAGCGCTACTCTGCCTCTCTGTCGGACAACGCAACCTCAGTTTCCCCCTGGATGCAACAGTCGTAATGCTAGCACTAAAAATGAGAAAGTACAATTGACTGACTTATTTGGTTGAAGTCTGACAGTAAATGCTTCACTCAGACCATACTGGGAAATGATGCATAGAACAAATAAGGCTTCAGATGAAATGCTGTTACACTGTTGCCAGATTGGGTGGGTAAAAAAAATTGTGTAATATGCTCAACACACAATGATATCAGAAGAAAACTAAGTTGATAACTAGGCTGAAATTTTTTCCTTTTCAAATAATTATTGAATCAGCTACAGAACGTAAGCCTAGTAAAAAATCCTTTAATATAAGTGTGGACTTCTTACATTAAATGTAATGTTAGCTAAAAGACTTGGTGGAGGATAATTTTTCATTATTGTGGATTTGAATTCACCTAATTAAACCAAAAAAAACAGGTCCAGAGGTATGTGACTGTCAGTCAAATCTGGCAATACACGTCACACAGTTGGGATGGTTTTATCAAGTATAATTCTCTCATGAGGGAGAAAAAAAACATTTCAAATAATTTTACAAGAAAACTCAAAACCTGACACAGTCATGTCAACGTAAACAATTCATAAACCCACAAGGTTTTTATAATACATTTGGCACAGAGACAAAATCTGAAACCTTAAATTAAATTTGCGCATTGTCCTCATACAAAAACTCATATTTGTGCATCTAAGGCATTTCTCATCTTCAGTCTCTCACTGGCTTCGACCAGACGCTGATAACAGTCATGTTGTAGTGGTTCAGGAATCAACAAATCGCAACAGTGTCCCTGAAGTTGTAGGTATGCTGGAAAGAAAACAAGAGTTACTTCAGTAAATTAAGAATTTAAGGCACACTCAGGTATCAAACTGAAGGATTCTCCAATGACCCAAGATGAGGAAGATGTCAAACTGGTCCGATTCATTGGTTAATAGAGGTTAGAAAATTGCTCTTGGAAACAGTGGCTTTGGAATTATTTTTACCTTTCTACCAGCTCTGCACCAACAATATCATGAATGTGGTATTTCATGTGGAATTTCACTTGCGAGGTTGTTCGCCGCTCCTCCAGCTCTGCCTTTAAGACTTCACTATATTTGGACTTCTTCACCATGCCGAGCACGGCTTTACGACCTAACAGGAGAAAGCGGTGAGATGGTCAGAAACAAACAGTCCTCCCAATTAGCAAGACACTGTCAATAACCCGGGGGAATGAGAGACATTTAGATGAGATTCTCTCCAGCTGTCTGGTGATCTTAACACCCACCTTGTATAAAATACTTGGTGAATTTGCCAGAGTTGGGAATGGAGAGCCACCAGCTGCCCGCGTCCCTCACAGTCAAGACACCGGACTTCACCAGCTGCCTAGGTGGTCAGAAAATAAAGGAAGTGCTGATCTTTGAAAATGGCTAGTCTGAGGTAAAAAAAATACAAAAAAAGCTCAAAACAAGAAACTTACAGCAATTTTAAAATACTTTCAGATATAAAAACTCTGAGAAGGTTAAACTTGAGTCCACTGTAGGTGTGAAATCTTTCAAACGTTTGATTTTGGAAGTAAACTCTAATGTTTGCAACAGTAATTCACAAAGCAAGACATAAAAAAACACATGATAGATGAGGTTTTTTTCCCATACGTTATCTCAGAGTCTGTAAAGAGGAACTCCGTAAGCATCTTGTCTTTGCTAAAGCTCAGATCTGTGCAAGACGACAACACTTTCTCCAAGAACTTCTCCACTGTCCCTTGTGTCACTCTGCCCTCCTCTCCTGCCAACACTTTGGCCTTGTAGTCCGAGGTGAAAACCAGCCCGAAAGCTTCTGCATCAAAGCCGAGCTGGAACATCAGCAGTTCTCCTTGTTCGCGCAGCTTATTCTGTGAACCATACGTGAGGGGAGAAGGTTGTATTTTCACATTTAGATCAAAGGAAATGGATAAATTAAAACATATTGTGCCACAAAAAAAATGCACCTACCACTTCCTTGTCCACCATAGTCTTGTCATTGTGTATGCTGTACAGTTGGTGCTTGAGCACGATTTGAGGCAAGGCGTCATTGAAGATTTTTCGGGGGAACAGTGTCATGAGGTACTCCATGGTGGATCTGATGTCAGCCGGTCCTTTTAAGTGAAGAAATGGATGCAAAGTGAATTTTACATCCTATAGTGAGTTTTTAACAAAACTGTAATTAGCTATGAATTTAGCAACTACACCTACCTTCACCATCACTGACAGCTCCAAACTTCTGAGTGCCATTTCTTATTTTCTTCACCATGAAAGTGTCTGAAATCAGAGCCCGTTTCCTGTTCATAACTGGAAGGGAAATGTATGGGAAAGAAATCATGACCCCTGTGACATGACTCAACTGAAATCCACACACCCCATTTGAGATTTTTTAATTCAGTAGCTAATCAGAAAAGCCGTTATACAATGAATCACATCCTCTTGCTTTGTAAACATACAAAGTGACGGACAGTTTTGGTTTTGGTGACAGTTTTTCATTCAGGGTGTCGTGACCAAATCTGTACCCCCGGCAGAAACCTAACTCCTCTTATATACTAGCAAATTATAGCTGGAAGGAAAACGCAAATTTTGTCTTCCTATTTTGACTTTAATTTCTCTTTAATTCATCCATGATTTTGACGGGACACACATTTTGCTACGACCCTCCGATTCAAACATTTGGCTTTGTTTTTACTGACTGCCAACCTGGCATAAATTAAGAGTAAGCCGAGCTAATGCGGCTAGCTAACTGTGAGTTGGTCTGTACAATGAATACACCAACACATATCTGACATGTTAAATCAGTTAAAAAGCCTTACCTGGATAGCTAGTAATAACCGAAATACTAGTATTCGCATTGCTTTGGTCTCATTCAGCACCACATACTGCTCACAGCTCCGACTCCAACTGACAACTTTAAAAAGTCGTCTTCTTCTTCTTTGAAACGTAATGGCGGCTGTCGTCCTTGACGTTGCTTTACCGCCTCCTTCTGCTTTTAGTCTTCCTCAATGTCCCGTTGTTCTGTTAAAGCGACCACCGAACGGATTAGATGGAGACATTATGAAGGTGTTGGTTTAATGTCTGTCACATTTTATTATCCAAACAGGATTAAAAGGGTAGGATTTTATCTCCGCTCCACCCTCCGGAGCAGAAGGTGGCGGTATTACGCTTCTTGCCAACCACCATTAAAAACCAAGAAGAAGAAGAAGCGGAAGAAGCGTTGTTTTGATTTAGCATTTGATGCTAGCTACCCAACTAGAAAAACAAACACTTTTTTTTACCATTGTTATGCTCACTTGCCGTTTTTGTGCCAGTCAGGAAAAAATGCTGCACCTTATGATAGCATTTTTTGACTCGTCGTGTCTGTTCTCGTCGTCGTGTTTATTATCGTGACCGACTGGGCATTGACACAAGTTTAGCTGATTTTGTTGTATATCCTCACTGAGGTATGTAATGTTAAATTAAACACGTTTCTTACATGTACGAACATGTCTGTTGTATGTTATATAATTAGTTACTCATCCAAAATATTTTACTCAGTGTTTAAGAGGGTTTTCGAATATAACCTATTTATTTTATGTACCTTGCTTTGACAATGTGTGTTTCTTTGTATTTACAGTAAATTACTATTTTAGCAGAATTAACCTTTATGGAAACTTTTATGCGTACAAATACTAATATACAGTATAAATATCTACATTTTAACATGCGTACATATATTTATGCATATGTATTTTACTCATACATTATATACAGTTATTTACAGACAGGACTCGAGAGGTGATGTGTTTAATTGTGTCGCAGTTTAAGTTCAGTAAGAAAGATAAAGATAACTTTATTGATCTGACAAATGTGTCTAATGTCTGCAGATAGCAGTATTAGCAGTGTTAGCAGCTTGAAATGCAGTTACTGCACATGTAGCAGCAATACAAAAGGTTTGTAATGCCTCTTGTGACAGTACAGGTGATGATGAGGCTTTTTTTCCCCTCTTTTGTTTTTTGTTTTTGGCTTTCCTGCAGGAGAACAAGACCGCCACTGATGTGTGATGAATAATCATTATTATTAGTATCTGATTTCATATTGATTTAATGCTCTTTTCCCCAACAGGAAGCAATGGACCACCACAGATCCCACCATCCTAACTCCAGCTACCACAACCAGTCAGCGTACAAGAGACAGAGAGATGACGCTGGAAGAAATCACTGTGGAAATAAACACTTCAGACCAAACCACCACCACCATCAGTCTGGACCACCCTCTAGGCAAAACCCAGTCAGCTCTCAGGCTTTGAGTACTAGAAGGGAGCTGTATGAAAAAGACTTTCCTGTGTACAAACAGCCTGTGGAAGTGGGATGCTTTTCCCTCGACTCAGAGCGAAGATTTTTCAATGACAGCAGGCAGATGAGATACTATGTGGAACCTGACAGAAATCCTAATTTTGACCTGAAGGACGGATACAAGGACCGCTTTGTAAAGAGAGACGACAGTGTGAAGGAGAAGCTGGACCACATCCTGCGGTGGATCTTGGCCAACAGATCAAAGCTCACGTCAAGGATGGCCACGGCCTCGTCATCGTAAGTGTCATTGTTAGTTTATTGTTTCAATACTTTCTTTTCCTATGCGGTGTTACAGGTCCACGTCATCTCATAGAGCCAAAACAGACAGATACTCACTTGTGATTTATAGTTTCTCATCCAACCACCTCTAACCACAACTGTGTTTCCTGTTGGACGCATATTTTTTGATCAACCTCCACTCTTCCCAGTGCCATAGATCTTGACTTTGTGACATGGCGTGGTCATCTGACCAAGCTGTTGACCACTCCCTACGAGACACGGGAGGGCTGGTTGCTGGCGGTCACGAGGTTCAGGGGCACGCTTTACATCAGCGAAGTTGAAACAGAAGCTGCTCGCAGGGAACGAGACAACCGCACTGAGAGGCATGAAGAGATGATGTATTGGGGATACAAGTTTGAGCAGTATGCATGCACAGGTAGGCAGGTTTATGCTGCCGTATTATACTAATAACTGCTGTTTGCTTTGTTTTCTTTCAAACCTTAGTCATTAATCACCTAATTGTGCTCAGCTATATTTCACAGGGATTTTGTCACATTAAAAAAACATTTCTGAGATACTAAATTTTGTTAAGGTAAGTCAAAAATATGACTTTTTTTAGTCAGAATTATGAGATAGTAAGTACATCTAATTTTTGACGTGCTCCGCCCTCTAACGGGCTTCACTATTGGTTTACGCCCTCAAGACTCCTCCTCGGCACCCTGAGAAAATTTAGATGCACTCACCGCCCAATCGGGGTAGCACACACACTGAATTGGTTTGGACCCAGCTGTGGGCGCATCTCATCCCTAACGGCCTTCGCCTTAGGTGTGAACCAATAGTGAAGCCCATTAGAGGGTGAAGCACGTACGACATAGTAGTAGTTACCTGGATGTAACTCCAGTTCTATGAGTACGTGCGGAGCCCTTTAAACCACAAGCCCAGCTGGGCCAAGGGTTATTGCTGAGTTTTAAAGGGAGACGAGCAATGCATGCAAGAGACCTATATCAGGGGGAGGGTGCAGTGCCCATGCTACCCCCTGATTGGGCGGTAAGTGCATCTAAATATTCTCAGGGTGCCAAGGGGGTAAACCAATAGTGAAGCCTGTTAGAGGGGTCATAGAACTGGAGTTACATCCAGGTAACTACTACTTACCCTCTCATTTTGACTTACTGTTACAAAATTATGACTGAATTTTGACTTAAATACAGTGAAATAAAAATCTAATCCTGTGTCCAGTTAAGTTATCTGTAGGACAAATATATCTAAAAAAATCCTTACATCAAAAGCCCTTCCCTTTCTCAGTATTTTTAACTCTTTTTGAACTTGCAGTATCATGTGTCAGTGGTCTGTGTTTGGATGTCAGGTGGCAAAGGGTTTGTTTACATTTTCCAAAGAAGATCTAACTTATTGATTTCTACCTCGTCCTCCATTTCCTAATCTAACAAATGCATTTGAGGGAGATGTGGACAGAGACCAATACTGCTCTAAAGCTCTGTGTCATGCCACCACTCCCACTTCTGAGTGGTCCAATCAAATCTGAAGAATTCATTTTAATCCCTCTCATAATTATACCCCACCCAGAAATCCAACTCTTTCATTTCACTGACTTGCAGTATAACTTTTGACTTACCATAAGTGTTTTAAAATTCCAAACTTTTTTTTAGCTTCCATACATACTCTATCAGTGTCCTGTGATAACATTTGACACACAAACCCAACTCATACATTGTACACAATGTGATAAGCAGATGTTTGACTTTGTCCATCCCTGTAGATAACGTCCAGAGTTTACCTGACCCGAGCGGAGTGGTTAACACTAACGAGGCCTTCTGCACTGTGGTGCAAACTCGGCTGGCAGATCACAAACTTCTGTTCTCTGGTGAGGTGGACTGCCGGGATAAAGATCCCGACGCTCCGGCTCCTCCTGCCTGCTACGTCGAGCTGAAGACCTCTGCAGAGATCTGCACCCCCAAACAGCGCAGCAACCTCCACAGGTAACATGTTTGATGAAACAGTAACTCTTCACATAATAAACCTTTTCATATCATGCTTGCATGTTTGTTATTGGATTTAGCTACTCTCAGCTGTTTCTAACTAAATTTTGCTGGGTGGTCCTCAGGTTCAAACTGCTGAAGTGGTGGGCACAGTCTTTCCTCCCTGGAGTCCCTCGTGTCGTAGCAGGTTTCCGGGATCATGACGGAGTGGTCGTCTCTGTGGAGACTTTTCACATCTCTAAGATTTCACATCTCATTAAGGTACAATGTGATGAATGACTGTTCATCAAAAACTTTAAATCTATTTTGACAATTGCTGCAGATAAAAGTAATTTGACATCAGTAAATCTAAGCTCACAAGATTAATTTAAAATATTTTCTTCTCCTATATTCCTCTTGGACAGAATGAATTCAACTGCTGGAAACCAACAGTCTGTATGAACTTCTGCTGTGATTTCTTGTCTTTTGTGAAACATGTGGCTACTGAGGACAATCCTGGGTGAGTTGCAATGATATTTTCATTTTTAAGTAAATTGTCAGATGCAGTGTATTTGCAGCTCTCTGTGTTGGTAATGAATCATTATTGTTTCCCTTCCAGTGTGGTGTATCTGTTCTCCTGGGAGCCCCGCAGAGATGTGACCTACTCAGTTCACAGAGACTCCCAGTATTCCTTCCTGCCACACTGGTATGTGGAGGAGATGACCAGTAAACAAGACTCACACCATCAGTCCTGATTTACAACTGATATGTGGTCAACTGCAACTGTTGATATATAACTATAAACCTCCAATGGAGGGTTCTTTACAAAAATACTTAAATTCACACTGGCTATGTGAATTAATTTAATGTCACTGATCATATACTGCTCCATGATCTTCTTGTTCATCTTTTACAATTGAACCATGTTTGTTTTTTCCACCTGGCATGTGGTGATTTTAAATAAAACAGTAATTACAGAATTATGTCAATGTTGTTTCTAAAACTTTATTTTTTTGGGTTATAACAATAATTTAAATCCCCCAAACACAGAAATAGTTTATTTAAACAAAATTTAAAAAGACTGTTAAAAAAAACGATGTTGTGTAAATAAAAGATGTCTTCAAGTAGGTATTGCATCAGCAGTTACAGTATTTTCATGTAAACTGTTAAGATAAAACATTGCAGTAATGTCACGTTCATTTTGAGAAATAAGACCAGTGGTTATTGGAAGAAAGATTAGTGGTGTAGTCTAGTAACATTCGTCCAAAGGGTTCATCTTTGTCTTTGCCCTTGTTTTATAATTAACAGTGATGCATTCACCAGATTTGAGCTCCTTAGCCCTTAAATAATCTTATTTGGTCCTCCTGCTTCACCTTATACTGTGACATTAATCTTTCTACTGTTCCACACACCTTCTATCATCAGATTTAGCCTTTGTCATTCTTGGTAGTCTCAACTTCCTGCCTTACAGTACATTGATTGTTAAACTTTTCTATTTTCCACATCTGTTACCAGTTTCCAACTTTTTAATCACTAATGAGAAGGAACTTAAAGATTTTTTTATTTCCCAAACTTCAAATACAGATTACCTTGGACTTATGAATTTAAAAAGGAACATTACTCCTTATAGTTCATAGGGGTTCACAGTCCACTGATATGTAGATATACACCAAATCTCAGCAGGTGTGCGAGTCAACTAAGAGGTCTGAAACCAAACTTGTCACAATTTAGTGAACTTAAAGTGGACCTATTATGCTCATTTCCAGCCCTATATTTGTATTCTGGGACTCCTTATTTTTCTTATACTGGCCCCTTATGCTGCCCCTTAGTTCAGCCTTTGTCTCTAACAGGCAGTCTTAGCTCCTGTCTCTTTAAGGCCCCCCTCCCAATGAGCCCACTCTGTTCTGATTGGCCAGCTTTCTGGAAGCCTGCCGTGTCAAGTTACTGCCGATGAAAACCCAACATTTCCTGCTTCATATTAAAAACTTTTAAATGACTAAATAATGGGAGACTTTTATTGTGAAGAATTTACAGGGAAAAAAAAAAACGTGTTCGTCACTGAATTAGCAGAGCTTTGTTAGCTGCGCTAAAAATCAGTCTACACAACAAGATACAGAGATATTTGGAGCTCTTTGTTCAGTGGATCAGTTAGAAATAATACAGGGAGGAATAGTACAAGCAGAAGCAGCCACAGTGATGATGATGTTTGATGAAGAGCTGCAGACAAGCAGCACACCTCCAACAGGTAAACAACTTATTTTACTTTGCAGTGCTGTTTAATGGAAAAACACTCACAGCAATGCCAGCTCAAGTCATGGCTCAGCGTGACTACCCCCAAAACAATGGAAAAAATGCCACAATGTTTGTAGAGCAGTGAACTCGCGCGCTGTGCAAGGAGCAAATTACTATATAAAGAAATCTGTCACAAGCCGACATCAGCTCGGGCTGAAAGTAGAAAAAAACTGTTGGAAACCGAGCGTTCAGAACAGTCTGATGCCGGTCCTTTTTGCTCACAGGGATTACTTCTACATACGTTTACCTCATTATTAGCTTTGGCCACGTTTAATGTGAACATCTGACATTGTAACACTATATGTATGACTTAAAATAAGGAAATGCATAATAGGTCCCCTTTAATGGTGAAGGAGCTAAAAATCGGGTAAATGTGTAATTTCTAGTTTTCGGTACATTGACAATCTCCTCACTACTTCCTACTAGGCTACACCACATGCTCTGATTGATATCATAAACAGTCGAAAGGCTTTGATCTCACAAATGTGATGTTTCAAAGTAAGAGAAACACCTTAAACTCACACATTAACAGATTGAACAACCAGTTTAACAGCAACAAAACGAGTACATCAACGTTCAAATGGTTTAAACAGGAAGGCAGCAGAAACTTCCATTCACCAAATCAGAGAGACAGAAAGCATTGCCAAAAAAAAAAAAAAAAATACTGCAAGCCCTGACTACTTTACACTACTGACAGGACATGGACATCAATAATGGAACAAACCTGCTTGACAAAATGTTCATACTGACAAATACAATCATGAAAACTGTAGGTAGATAATTCAGTGCATCATGGGTTTGTAGAAATCATCAACAGTCATCGCAGCACTCAGGTCAGTTCATAGTACAGTATTTTCTTTGTTTAATTTGGAGGCACTTACTGCAATATTTGTACACATATACCTTATTCTCAATGTAATATTAAGTACTCATTTATATTAAAGTCATTTAAAACATATTATGATATTACTGTCTATTTGAGTGACACATTTATCCATTTCATTTCATGAGATTTCTATCTTGCAGAGCATCAAGTTTAGTTAACCTCACAGTTAAAACATAAGACAGAGTGTGAGAGGAATAGTCTAGATTTTTTTTTTTTTTTTTTTTTAAAGAAGTCAGGGTAGGTAGGTACCCTACAGGTCATCATTTGCAGCAGATGTCAGATGTTAAAAAAATAACATGGTTAACTTAGCTGATTTTTGAATCTCTTTTGTGAATCTCTCTTACCAAAGTGCAACTGAAACCACTTTTAGACTCATTTTGCCTTCAGTAGGAATCAGAACTTTGTAAAACTTTTTGCCATTTCAGCTCTGCATTCAACAAACAACTTAAACCAGAAGAATTTATGAACACGGCAGACTGGCAAAATGAAGGGATAAATTAGCTCCTTTAAGATCACTTTTTAGATTTACCAGTGGAGAAAATCAGTCTGCACAGATGGAACCATTATACCCCCCTCTGGTTATGGTTCATATTTTGAGGGAGAGTGTGGGAATCTGTAGCCATAAGGGCACCAATCCCACCTCCTATTACAACGCTGACTGAGACGATTCCTGGTATTAACATATCATTTGGAAGGCATTAATAAAATACCTACTGACACCGTGTAAATGTGCAGCCTGGTTCGCTGGTGTGCTAGCGCCACGCTGTATCCAAGCAGGTGTACGTTCACTGCTTTAGTTTCTTGTTCATGCCCATGACTTTGAAGGTAGCAGCAGTGATCTTCTCATACACAACAAACATGAGGGCAGCTGTCAGCACCGTCTGTAGCAGCTTGGCCTCCAGGCCTTTGTACAAACCAAGAACACCATGCCTCCTGTAATAAGAGCAGATGTGAGTTAATGACCAGTTATCTTAACATCCAGGGACAGATTGGGAATAAAAATCTGCTCTGGAGTTATGATTCACACCCAAAACCCACCTGGAAATACACCACACACCCAAGTATTAGTATAAGATTAGAATTCAAACTGGGCAGTACAGCAGCAAAAACAGCACCCAACTTAATTTTAGTAGTTACATTCAGTCCTTATGTAACAAAGTTGTGCAAGGTCTGAGCTGATCACACAAACAAAATAGTTTGGTTAGTTAGTATGTTATCGTTTCTGATGAAAAACTGAGCAAACCAACTGAGATCAGCTTATTCCTGTTATCTTCTGCCTATCGCTTCAAGCCGCAAGACCTTGACTGGTGTTTTTAAATGCTTCTTTTACTGAAGATTCTTTTCCCTGAACTTTTTGGTCACATAGTCACATAAAACGAGTCAGCAACAGTCAAGTGAATGTAGTTTGTGTGTATCTTAGAAGCTGCGCTCACCTGATTCTTTCCATGAGCAGGGAGAAAATGTTTGAGAGGCTTCCCATCACACCGCCCTTGCCATCACCTTTGTACTGGCCGAACTGATGAGAAAGCATGGAATTAATGATCATTTACTCGTTGTGAATGCCATTAAAGAACTGACATTATCACGAGATCTCAAAGATATACTGCCCCACACTAACATCTGCATGTTCAACAATAAGCTCCTCAGGTTCCCAGAAAAACACCATCTTCTTACCAAATAACAGAAAAATGAGAGCCCTCTTGGAAAAGTAAACAAAAGGGCGAATTTACATATAACCAGGTATTTACCCTTAGGATCGCCTGAACTGTCTGCAGTGGATAAGTTGCTGTGGTAGCAACGGCCTTGGCAATGGCTCCAATGAGAAAGATCTCTGCTGAGGATATCTGTCGAAGGACAAAGATTAAAGCCACAGGCTGAAAATCGTTACTAGTAAAAATGATTTGGCACATTACACAAACCACCCAGAAAAACTGTAACTGCATAACGTGAGAGTCAGTTACAACCCGCAACAGTCTTAAAAATAAAAAGGTAATTGGTCTGTTTAACCCCACAAATAGTCAATTAAGTCATAAAACATGGAAACAAAGCATGATAAGCAGCTGTACTTATTATAAAAATTATGTAAAATGTTTATTATATCATTCTCTGTGATACAAATACTATAAAACACAATTACTTTTCCTCCTTGTTTGGGATATTGAGCATGTTTTTCCCCCTGCCATGGAAAGAAGACGAGGCATCTAAACACCACTTGTGTCGTCTTACCTTCCTCCCTCCTTTACCGGCCTTCCTCTTCATGGCCTCATAGAACATGAACTGTACCGCCGGGTTGAGGACGAGGATGAGAGAAGGCAGAGTGCTGTTCCACAGAGTTCCCACCCCCTCGTTGGCTATGATCTGCGAGAACGCATCTGAGAGGGAAAACCCAAAACACAAGCAGGGTTTCACAATTGCACAGAAAGAAGAAAAAAAAAAACCACAACAAAACTACAACACAGTGACATATGTACACACACCGAACATGCCCCTGTAATGGGTCTGCTGGAGGTCTTCGTTTCTGAACTTTGCCCCCTGCATCTTCAGTCGAGTGTTGACCACCCACATGGGAGTGGTCAGGATCACGTTCACTGCGCCTGCATGAACAACACATAGTAAGCACCTTTCTTTCGTATGCCCTTCATTCAAAACCTTTAAACCTTGACGGTTCCCATCAAGTCATTAATCTAATTAGTTGTACTGAATGTGTGCTCACCTGATACGATCCCCATGAGCAGGTCTTTGGCAAGTCTGGACTTCTGTGGGCCAGATGCCGTCAACTTCTTCAGCGTGTTAAAGGTGTAGAAGTAGACGAAGTTGGAGCAGCAGAGGCTGGAGATGACTGGAAACCAGCCTCTGTACAAAGACTGCCTGGGGGAATAGTGTTCAGTTATTCGTCCACATCATCAGCCTAAACAGGAGTGAGCTGGTAATTGTCAAGATGGCTTTTATTGATGATAAAGGTCCGATGGAATTACAACTGAAAATGGGAAGTGGTCCCATGGGTGATAACAGTGTTGCCGCCACAGGAAAGTGTTCAAATTACACTGAGGGGATTGTATTTAACTGCAACAAACAGTTATTTTCATCATCAATTAATCTGCTGATTATTTTCTTGATTCATTGATTACTCTTTTGGTCTATAAAATGTCAGAAAAAATTGAGAAAATGCCATCACAATTTCTTAAAACCCAAGTTAACACATTCAAAATTGTTGTTTTGACCAAAATCATCTGATAGTCCCATTTGACTGTGAAATTTGGGCATTTTTGCTGGAATTAATTGTTTCAGCTCTAAAAAAAAAAAAGCCATAACTTGGTATAATTTAACCCAGCAGGCTTTTGGATAGTGCAGCACAAAACTATACTTACAGGCCCTCTTCCTGGACTATCTCAGCCAGGATGATGGGGGTGGATTTTGACTTTCGATTCTCATCCACTGTGAAAAAAAAACAAAACAAACAAAATGAGTTTATGGAGTAGAGGAAGGGTATTACAGAGCCTGTGAAAATAGTTGTATAATGTCCACTGTGGCACTAGAGGGAGCTTGGTGATGTCATTTGGGGTTATAAACTGGGGGCATGGAGTTCAAAAAACGTTGGTGTTTACCAAACAAGAAGGATGTAATGAAAGTGGGAAGTGTAGGATCCAGGGTTTAAATAAAAAGCAATGGTGTCTCTCTTTTTCTAATATGTCTTTTGCAAGTCCCCCAACTTCATGTTAGTGCAGTACTACATAGCTTGACTACTCCTTTACATCTTTTGTGGTGCATTTAAAGTTCAAACTGGAGTTGTCTTCAACTTCATTGAATTCATTCATAGGTAAGTCCTCCAACTCACCCTGCAGTCTGCTTTTGGCTGTGTCCAAAGGAAAGAAGACTGTCATTGCAGTCACACTGCCCTAAAAACAATGCAGTTAAGTTACTGACTGATACTGACGACTTAAATTTACAAAACAACATTTTAAGTCTCCTTCCTCAATACCAAGACAATGACAGGCACACCTACATACTTAACATAAAGACATGACATCTCCTTTTATTGCACTTTATCTCTGCTCACCATTGCACCAGCCACAGCATGAACCAGCGTCTCGTAAGACAGAAGGCCGACAGTCGAGCCACCGTGGTCGGACATCTCTGCAGCTTCGCTCCCTGTCAGGACCAGACGGAGCAAACACCGGGGAGAAAGAAAGTAGCTGACTGAGGAGCGGCCCGACAGAAAACAGTGGTCTGTCCAGTTTTTCTTGCTAGGTTGGAGAATTAGACACTCACACCTACAACTCCATTTGGGTTTTCAACACAGAAGACAACCAGGAACAGAAGGCGGTGTAGCAAGAAAACTGTCAGCTAAATGTTTCCTCCTACCGGTCGGCCAATTTTCTTTCCTAGGATAGCGAAGTCATGACACGCCCTACTCTGCCTCTGATTGGCTACTACTCGTTGCCTTCGTTGGTTGGGTTGGTTAGGTTTAGGCGTGAGGAGTACGATTGGTTAAAGTTAGGGCACGAATAGCAGGGTAAGCCAATCACAGGCAGAATAGGGCGGGTCATGACTTTGCCATCCTAGGGTTCCTTGGGTGACAGCTTCTTCTTCGTGATGTTTCTTGGCGGTTGGAAAACAACGAAATGGCGCATTACCCCCACCAATTGGTATGGAGTGTATATCATGTTTTAAGATGTATATAAAATACTCTTACTTTGAATAATAAAACGTGTCTGATGTGGTTTTTCCACAAAAGAGATTCAATTATCTTGTTAAAATCCTTAAAATTACATCTTCTCCCTCATTAAAAATTCCAGAATCAATAAATATGCAAATAAATTTCACTTCAAAAGTTTCTCTGCTGAACACAAGATGTCTCCTACTTCACTGTAAAGTCCATCCTCAGTGTTTGTGCACTGGAGGCTTCAAATTTCCACATCGCACGTGTGTAAGCTGAATAATGGACCACGATTGGCTCCGAACTAGTTGTAATGTCACATATCATGCTCATAGGCCCACCACCTAAAATTGAATTTTCAGTGAGCAGAGAGAAACTTTCCTCTTTCAGCAGATGAATGTGAAAACAGTCTTCTAGTATCAAACTCTGCTCATACATCATTCTGACATTAAAAATCACAGCAAATAAGTAAATAATAAACTTTGGGAGCACTGTTGAAACATAACAGTGTGAAATGGCAACATCTAAAGATCACTTTTTGTGTTTATTTTTCTGTTTTAACAAATTGTATTATTGTATATATGAAGTGTATTATGTACAAACAAAACAATACAGATCATGAATATGATCACTCAAAATAAAAAAGCCTTTATAAGAATAAATAATAATACATAATAATACATTAAGAATACATGGCAAATCCCTTTTTCCAAAAAATGAACATCCACAGCCTTATTGGTTTTCACATCTACCGTAATTGGTTTTTTTTTCTGTTTTATTTAAGGTTTTTCAGAATATTTGCATCCAGTGTATCGAACACCACCCACCCCACCCAAAAACAGGAAACAAATCAAACATACAAGCCAAAAATAAATGAAAAGACAGCTGTGAAATTAACGCATTTTCCTATGATATTCACATTTTTATAGAATAAGGCTCTTGCTGCATTTTGAGTCCATGTCAACTTGTTCACTTGAACTCAGCAAAATGACCCTTTTGGAAACTTTTCTACCATGTGAATTTTAGCTGAGTATTTGGCTTTTTTATCTTGAAGAGCATCGAGGAAGCTCCAAAAAGATTAATTAATATGATTCTCCAGTGGTGGTATTCAGATTCTTCAGTAAAAATAGTAAAACTATAATATAACAATTAAATTTCACTTTATAATTATCAGGAAAATGTACAGTATACACTTCAAGAATTAAATGTAAATGTACTAATAGTCTAATAGTCAGTGTGTTATATTATTATGCGTAGTAGATTATTGATGCAACATGTAAGTAGCATTTTAATGTCATAGCTCTATAGGTGAACCTGATTTGAACTGCTGTACATCCTGTTGGATAATACTGAAGATCACATTTTATAAGATAATTATGTTCTGTGTGTAAAATATTAAGCTTGTGTAGTCTGTGAAGTATAATTAAATGTAGTGGAGAAAGTAGAATATTTCCATCAGAAATGAAGTGGGGTAGAAACATAAACTCATATAAAGTACAATATGTGTCTGTATATGCATGAATACTTGAATACTTTTCACCTGTAAAAATCTTCATTATTAGGCCTGAACATTGTGCTACCTACTGCTGGATAATGGGTGGGCTCGTGCTGTAATAGTGTGTGAAATATCACCAGCAGGCAGCCGTGAACTGGACTTTGCTTTTGTTTTATGGCTTTGAGCTGCTGACGCCCAGCGCTCATTTTGTTCACTCACTGTTCACTGTGCATCTGACGGGAGACAGAGGGGGGGTGGGAGAAGTGACAAAAAGTGACAGACTTGTTTCCTCCTTTTCTTTTCTTTTCACGTCGGCAGAGAGTAGGAGATGTCTAGGTACCACAAAGCAGCGATTGATGGTTACTTGGACCTCTTGAAGGAGGCCACAAGGAAGGACCTGAACACTCCCGACGAGGATGGCATGACTCCCACCTTACTGGCTGCTTTTCACGGACATGTCGATGCTCTTCAGCTCATATGCAGCAGAGGGTGAGCACTCCTGTCTATCACCTGTGCTTCATCTCATATAGCCTAAAAAATACACAGAATAACCTGTTTCTTCATTACCTTAATGATCTGTAGTTTATATTTTAATACCCCAAAGAGAATATGCCAAGCCTGAGGTGCATAAATCAGTTTGGCTGAAACTCAGACATAGAAATATTTATATTAATACAATTTCTACTATATTGTATCTATAATTACCTAAAAAGAAACAAAAAACTACAGTAGAACTATAAATAGTGGTCACAGAGCAAAGGTTAACAACTGTCCAATGAGTTTCAAAGCTGGAAAATGTTTTTAATACTTTGTCTTATACTGTGAATTCACTAGTTTAGACTTCATGTGGTCTTCAACAACACATTGGTGTTCACGTGTGCTAAAACTTCATTCCACTCTTTAGACTTATACTGTCTCCCATGAGCTGAGCCAAATGTTTAATCAACCATCTCCATCCTGAAAAACAAAAGAGCCCTTCATGTACCCCTCACCCCCTTCTCCATCCCTCATTCAATACAACAAAAGACAGGCTGCAATGTAGCACGACATTTTCACTGAAGAATATTTTCCCTCCGAGGTCCAGAATAGATGTTTGGAAGGTATCTAGCAGGAGGTGAGGCACCTACGTGGCCAGAAATAACTGAAGCGTTTCCGCTTTGGTCATTACCAGCACGAGCTGGGGTTTATGACAAGCTGTTGCAGTAAGACTTTTATTGCTGTGACAATGAGGCACAGCACTGGAGGACTTTAAATCTTAATAGTTTACCAATTATCTTCAGCTATGTTTGGTATTTTGATATTTGAATATATAGCCCTAAAGGATTTATGTTAATTATTAAATTGCTGCATTTAACGTGCAAGCTGAGTCATCGCTAAGTTAGCACTGGCAAAACACACTAATAAAGGTTCTGTGTATTGTGGCAAATAAACAGCAGTCTGAAAGAAACAAACTACACCTGGATCCCTTTTTCTTTATCTTCAAGTGTCTTTCACTTTTTAAAGACGTGTCCAACATTTACTCTACTGTTGGCTTGGAGAATCACTTTACCCTTTAGCATGTTTTCCTTTCTATTTTTTACTTCTACCTTTACATACATTTTCTGTTAATGAAGCTTATATTTATTTAGGTTTTGGTCAAAGAGTAGCAAAGCTAATTAAAAACTTGCAGATCATTACTTTCAATCCAATTTTTCTTTTGTGTTACACAGAGGAGACCCCAACAGGAGTGACATCTGGGGGAACACACCGTTGCACCACGCTGCAGCTAATGGCCACATGCACATCCTCAGCTTTCTGGTCAGCTTCGACGCCAACCTTTTCGCACTGGACAATGAGTTCCACACCGCTATGGACGTTGCTGCTTCGCGTGACCGCATGGACTGTGTGCGCTTCCTGGATGCTGCCACCTCACAGCAGACCAACCAAAACCCCAAGAAGGTCGCCAGCCTAAAGAAGGATGCCACCAAAGAAGCGGAGAAACGCGTCAAACACTGCGAGAAAGTGAAGAAGAGACACCAGAGCAAGATGGATAAAATGTACCGTGGAGCAGGCAATACTGGGTCCGTGTCAGAGGCCAGCATGGCGTCTGCGTTCTCAAGCGGTGGCACCATGACAGGCGTCAATGAGCAGTTCTCCAAGCTTATTGCATCTGACAAATCTGGCTCCCTTTCAGCCAGGGTTAAAGGCACACTCCAGATTAGGCTCGGGAAAAAAGATAAAGGCACTCTGCAGCGATCAGGTGGAGATGGGAACGTTATTTTCCTTAAGCAGGAGAATGGAACGTCTGAGAACCCAGAGTTTTTGGACGTCTTCAGTGAGCAGGATGAGAACATGGTAGATGTTGGTGGAACGGCAGGCTACGAAGATGATTATGATGACGATGAAGAACAAAGCCAAGTCAAACAGTCCATCTTCAACCGGCCTGGTCTTGGAGGTCTGATTTTCATGAAGAAGATGGGGCTGGAGTCAGAGGACATACCAAGCGGGAACAATGAAAATCTCGGCTACCTCGTTCAGAACGACTTGTTCGAGGCAGAGGAAGACGTCGCTGGCTTTGAGGGGAATGGTGACGCTGACTTACCCTGGGAGCAGGAAGATCTGGGACTGGATGATGATGAAGATGAGGAGACCTCTCCTTTGGATGCATTCTTGTCTGCCATCTCCTTGCCAGAATTTGCCCTTGCATTCAGCAGAGAGCACCTGGATCTGGAGGCGCTCATGCTTTGCTCTGATGAAGATCTGAAAGGCATTCGCATCCAGCTGGGACCCAGGAAGAAGATCCTGGAGGCCGTTACCCGCAGAAAGAATGCACTGGAGACTCCTGGCATCATGAAGGACAGCAGCCTGTGATCTGATGAGGAGATTACCAGCGATATATAATCCTGTTTGACACTTCAGATGAATCTGTATCTATTGGAAAGAGAGTCAGGAGTTTGATTTTCCGTATAAAACAAAGATGATTTGGCACTATTTCAGCTCCCCCTGTAATCAACTTAGCTTTATGGATATGGAATAACAGTGTGCAGTGTGTTTATATACTATTATCCAATTCATAGCCACTAACAAACAACATGTCAGGAACTACTGTAGCAACCTACCCTCCACAAGTCAGGTTGAAACAGAAAACAAAAATGCCTGTGACAACTTAAAAATACAAGAATGTTAGTATTTAGAGAAAATAAAAGAACGGACACATAGCCAGCTTGATCTTAAGTCCACATCACTGTGTAGGCAAACGTGCTGTTTTTGAATAGAAATTGTATTTGTTTCTCCCCATAGAAGAGATAACAGGGCCAGAGGCTGATTTGGTTGTGCTGTTTATAATCATTTAATTATTTGACTGTTGACAACATAATTGTCAAATAAATAAGGCATGTGTGCAAAATAATGTTTCCTATGTGATATTCTCTAAAGCAAAGATGTGTGCATGTACTGTTCACACAGTCAGGGAGGGAAGCTGGTCTCCACAACATAACATTTTAGAGATCAGTACGATGGCCAAGAGATGTCAAAGCACCAAAACATAACACGATAATTGATTAAAAAAAAAAAAAGATTGAGCTGGTAAATTTAAAAAACCCAAACGTGCTTATAAAGGCATCCCAAGCTGCTGAAGCTGCTCTAATCAATATCTTTATATTAAAAACAAGCTGAACATGGTGGACCTTTAGCATATAAAATATCCAATATTTCATTCAGTTGTTTGTGGAGACCAACACAAAGGACTTACATTTGCCAGTTGGCCAGAAACATGACAAATGATTCCTGATGTTGCTTTGTGTCTGCTGGATGTATAAATAGGCAACCGTTTGCTAATCATTAACAACTTCATAAAATAATAATATGTCAGTGTTATGCTTACAGCTTGTTAATAATCCAGCCACGATAAGCAGATTTAGTTCAAGTTCAATTGCAGTAAGTGAGTAAATTATTTTATAATTATACCTTAAAGGATAGATTCACAAATTTTCAAGTCTGTCTTAAAACAACAGTCAGGTGTCCATATGAACACTGAAAGAGGTTTTTCTCGCTGTAATCATTCCTCCTATTCATACTGGCTGTATTAGTGATGTCTGTCCACACAGTCATTTTGTGCAAAAATGCATTTAAAAGTTTATATGAAGCTTATATGAAGCTTCAGCAGTCTGAGTTAGTCATATCCACTGGAAATCTGCCATATTTACAGTGTTTTTAGCATCAAATTCCCTCTTTCCCTGTTGAGCTGTGGTGGAAGTATAGTAACAAAAAAAGGGACTTTGGCACTAAAACGATTGTAACATTGAATGATATCCACTAGATTTGACTCATTTGGACATCTGAAGCTTCAGATAAACTTTTAAATACATTTTTGCAATCCTGCTTGTGGATTTTGGTGCCCATCACTTACATTGCAAGTGCATTATGCCAGTATGAACAGGAGGAATGATAATGGGCACCTGACTATTGTTCAAGACAGACTTGAAAAAGTGTGAACCCGTCCTTTAACCTGAAATAACATCAATAATAACTTCAACAAAGAGAGAAAACGATGCTGGACCAAATGCGGAAGCTGAGGTAAAGCGAAGCAGGAAGTACTCGGAGGTGAACTCTCTGGACCTGTGCTGCGGCGGTGGGAGGAGCTCCTGGTGATAGGCGGTATATATCGCTGCGCTCTGTGTGGGGGGAGCGTACCTGCTCTGTTAGTAGTCACGATTATGTCCATCAGGTAATATGTTTCACTGTTGCAGCTGCTGAGCGTTTAATATCGCCTGTCTGTACACTGTAAGTATTCTCCTGAAGCGAGTCGATAAAAAAAAAAAAAAACTGTCTGTCTCCGCCTCCGACTCGCGACACCGTTAAGCCTCATTAGTGAGCTAGTTAGCTGACGTTAACTTAATAGACACAATCTCGGCTCGTCTCTCTGCTGTGTTGCTTCTTGTGCGATTTCAAATTTAAATCTTAAGTGAGAGCCCTAGTGCGCTAACTTACTGCTTATTCGACTTGCCAGTGTAGCATTAGTAGCTAAAAGCAGAAGTGAGCGTTTGACGTCCAAGTGTCCTAACTGTCTTGTCTGTTATGCCTCCACCAACCTCGCAGGGTTGCCTAGCAAAGTTAGAAATGGCTGAAATTATTGCAGTCAACGCCGGTTTACCGTTGCCGTCCACCCTGAATGCCACCTTCCCGGTTCCTCAAGACGCCAGCACCATCGCTGCTGCTGCTGCTGCTGCTGCCGCCGCTGCTCCGGCTCCTCTGAGCAGCGAGGACTACCTGTTTGTGGAGACCAGGCACCCCAACACTGTCCTGCAGGGCCTTAACAGCCTGCGGCTCAACAACGCCTTCTGTGATGTGACTCTGTGTTGTGGAGGACAGGAGTTCCCCTGCCATCGCATTGTGCTCGCCTCTTTTAGCTCTTACTTCCAGGTAAACGCAGGGTTTCCTCACAGTTATGCCAGTGAAAAGCACAAAATCGTGTGTCATTTTCCCTGATTTTTTTTTTTTCAACTCCACAGGCGATGTTTTCCACTGACCTGATAGAGTCCAAGCAGGAGCGGGTTGCCATCAATGGAGTTGAACCTCAGATGGTTGGCATGTTGGTGAGCTACGCCTACACATCAGAGGTCTACATTTCTAAAGCAAACGTGCAGGTTAAGTATCTGTTCTCACCTTTCCTTCTCCACCTCCACCCTTCACGATTAACACCTGACTAGTGTTGAAAAACAAACTCAATCTTATCTAGGCGCTGCTGGCAGCAGCCAACCTGCTGGATGTCATGGCTGTTCGAGAGGCCTGTTGTCGTTTCATGGAGCGTCAGATGGATGAAATGAACTGTGTGGGGATTCACTGCTTTGCCGAGGCCCATTCTTGTAAGGTGCTGGAGAAACGCAGCATGGACTACATTCTTGAGCACTTCAGCAGTGTTTCTCAGCAGGTGAGAAGCTGATGGAGCCATTATTGTAGTCTTTGAATATCGAGTCCTGTACAGATCAGAGACTCCCTAATGGGCAAATGGGTCAAATCATCTATTGTGATATAGTTAATTTTGTAATGCAATATTGATTTTTTTATATTGTGATAAAGCATGAATAGTAAATACTGATGTGTTTTATAGACTAAAGGGGAAAAAAAAACATAAAAGCTTTGAACAATTTAATGAAATAAAACATTAACCTTCAGAGAATAAAAGCAGATATTTCAGTTATTATTCAATGATTATGTCCGATGAAAATGAAAGGAATCCTCCAAAAGTGAATGTGTAAACACTATAATCAAGTTCATACAATGCCGCCTTCGCTCATGCCACCAGCACCTCCCCACCAGGATAATTGAGCCTGGCAGTGTTGTTGCTTTCATGTGTGAAAGGGGCTTAGCAAAGATAATCTACCCTGCCTGTCAACAGTTGAACCAAAGCCTACAAGTGATTATCTACCATGGACTGGAGGTGTTTAGTAAGCAGGTTGAGTTTATTAAAGGGGACCTTATTATTGTGGTCATTTCCAGCTCTGTATTTTTATTCTGGGACTCCACTATAGTAGCTTTGCATGATTCATAGCTCAAAAAAACTGCTGATTTACCTTGTATTGGCCCTTTTATGCAGCACATCAGTTCAGCATCTGTCTCTAACAGGCAGTCTTAGCTCCTGTCTCTTTAAGATGTCCCTCCTGTTTTGATTGGTCAGCTTGAAAAAGCATAATAGGTCCCCTTCATGTTCTCACTCTTCCGATGTCCTTTCCACCAGGAGGAGTTTCTGTCTCTGTGTGTGGACAAACTGACAGAAATCCTTGCCAGTGACCATCTCAATGTGCCCAAAGAGGAGTTGGTGTTCGAGGCTGCCATATCGTGGCTGAGTAAATGCCCTTCTCGCAAACAGAGCTTTGAAAAGGTCAGATTAAAATGAACACAGCTTGATGATCAGCATGTACAGTGTGCAGTTTGCATATTTTTGTTTGGTCCATCCAAGTGTTTGGCGCTATTGTAATCCCAAGCATATCCCATGTATACATGCACGGGTTGAGGGGGTTGATTGCGCAATGTAAAGGGACCCTAACTCTGCAGCTGTTAGTCTTTAAGACGTCCATAAATGAAGGATTGCCACTGTTGGACTGTGAGACATGTAAAAGGACCCCCTCTTACCTTCCAGAGCACCCCCACCCTCCACTGCTACATTTTTGCCTTTTTTTTATTTTCTTTTTCTGTGGTGTTTTGTACTTTTATCTTTTATAGCACTAAATATTATAGGAAATCTGTGATGCAAGTTCTGTTTTCTTCAAGCAGGGCTATTCTGCTCTCTAGATAATTTATAATTACCTTACTAACTTCAATGTAGGCTTATTTTAGTCTGCTGTAAGTACATGTTGTGCAGCTGTCGTAGGGGGAAAATGAACAAAACTATAGTGGAAATAAATGTCAGTTCAGCAGATACTGACTGAGCCCTGTAACTTTTCAAGGAGAAAAGATAACTCGCACCAAACAGAGGACCTTTTGCGACATGGATACCACTGGCAGGGGCTATGCGTCTTGTAAATCTCCTACTGGATAAAACTTATTTTGAACACTTGAAGTGGCAGTTCAGTTAATCAGATTTCTCTCCTTTTCATGTGCTGAAGGTCCTCGAGCATATCCGCCTGCCTCTCATCAGCCCTTACTACCTCCACGATGTGATTGAGTCTCAGGATGTGGTGAAGGAGAACCAGGGCTGCCAGAGGCTTATCTCTGAGGCCAAGGACTACCTGCTGCTAACGGACCGCCGTGGAGAGCTCTACTGCCCTAGGGCACGGCCACGCAGGTCCACAGGTAAACTCACATCTGCACATGCACCTGCATTACAACTAAGAAGCATTTTATTCATTCATTCATTCATTCATTCATTCATTCATTCATTCCCCGAGGCAAAGGACTACCTGCTGCTAGTAGTCCTTCATTTATACTCAAGATCATTGAGGGGCGACCCTCATTTACAATGACATCAAGTCAATTACAAAGGAAAGAAAAGGAAAAAACAACAACAGAGATATACTAACAGAGAAGAGGCAATACCGCAATTGGCTAATAAAAAGCTGTTAAAACGTTCCGATTAGGGAAGCTGATTTGATTAAGATAATTAAAATGTAAAATAAAATTCAGTTATGTAAAAAAGCCCTAAAACTTTCTGATTAGGATAGATAATTTGATAGATAAATTAAAATAATCTAAAATTAAATACAGTTATGTTAAACAATTGCAAGTAGAGGTTGGGAGGTTTAAGATCGAGTTTCTAAAAGGTATAAGTGTATTGATTTTGAGGGGAGGCTGTATTTTGTTCCAGGAATCAGGTGCACTAAAACAGCAGTCTTTCCAAGTTCAGATCTAACTCGTGGAACATAAAGCAAGAGCCGGTCAGTGGAGCGGGTCTGATAGAGCCCATCTGAGTAACAAAGCAGTTCTGAAAGAGTAACAAAGCAGTTCTGGTAATTTTCCAATAAGGGTTTTATCGATTAAAAAATATACCAGTGAGTATCACATCTCTCTTGGAGAGAAGTCAGCACACAAGATTATCTATATGAAATTTGAATGTGAGTTTTTCATCAATCCAGATGCCGAGATTTATTTTATTTATATTTATATATAATATAAATATGGAAAAGTTAATTTTATTAGAATTTACAGCCTTCCAAAAATTTGCAGTTGAGTAAGAGCTAGAGATTAAATCCACAAAATACTCAGATTTGGCTTTCCTCACTATGGATGTGCATCTGTTTTAAAGATTAGCACTTAAAACATTTATATATTCAGCGCATGTGAGAAATATGCTTTAACACACACTATTTCCTTTACTGAGAGAGGTATACACTCAAGCTTTCCTCCCACTCATTATTATGGGTTATTATAAAGCATTTACACCTGGTTTCTGCCATTATGCTCCGTTACATACAGTACATTGTATCCTACAGAGGCAAATGCTTTTTTTTTTTTTTTTAATTAACGTCTATTCAAAGGCCAGCATCCCTCAGCTCACTCCTCTTTGTTACTCTGCTCCTGTTGCCATGGCAACAGGGACGGCTGAAGTGATAGTGACGGTTGGCGGGGAGGATGACAAGGTGGTGCTGCGCAGCGTCGAGAGCTTCGATCCTGTGACAAACAAGTGGAAGAATTTGGCGTGCCTGCCTTTCGCCGTGAGCAAGCACGGGCTGGTGGTGTCAGGTGAGCGGACACTGTCGGCTTCAATTAGATTTAAAACTCATTCATAACTGACTGTATAAGCCCACTCCATATTGTCCCCCCCCCCCCCCCCCTTTTTTTTTTTTTTTTTTTTTTTTTTTTTTTTTCAAATGAAGAACTAAGCGTAGATGTGGTGCACATGAAAAGTGACATGTTTTTTTTCCCTCCCCTCTCTGGCTCTCTGTAGACTCCACTCTGTATTTGGCAGGAGGGGAGTTTCCTGACGGCTCAGCCAGCAGGGAGATGTGGCGCTATGACCCCTGCTTAGACTCGTGGATGGAGATGGCTCCCATGAATGTGGCTCGCTCAGAGTTGGGTAAGGCTGTCTCAGGGACATTTTAATGAAGTACACAGTGTTTCCCCTAGGGTTACCTGTCTTTGTTCACCCTGCAGGTGGATTGTTAGGGTAATCTGAGGGAGCTGGTGTGTTCTCAGGTTGTTTAAGCCTAGCTGCAGTGCAGCTCTCTTCTCTCTCTGGCACTCGGCTGCTGCTCCAGCTCTCCCCTCTTTCCCACCTTTTTTTGATTTGTTGCTTTAGATCTTTGTCTTTACTTTGTGCACCGTACAACGCACATTACACTACTGATTATACTGACATCCACACCCCATATTGTAAATATTTAATTGATTTGTTTAATTTGTTTTAATAAATTATTTTGTTAATTCTTAAACATGGTTTATCTCTTTGTTGTGGCCACTCGAGCCAGGTGATAACCACTGGAGGCTTGTCCATTAGTGTTAGTTTATCAAAAAGTTTGTTTTGTGCCTCACGTAGCAGTTGGGCACATACGCAGCTGATGAGGTGATTTGGTCCAGCTGCGTGTTTTGTGGCCAGGGCTGTTTTGGTCATTGGTTTGCTCTGGTTTTTGGGAGATACACCATGTGTTCTTTAGAAGCGTTGGTTTCTGACCCAGTGTTGGATTGTTGTGCCATTCAGAAGAGTTACTGTCCTGTTACTCTGAGTCAACCTAGGGAAAACACTGCAGTTCTTTGTTTGCAACACTGCAGGCATTGAGATCCTTTATTCTATTATCTTGTTTCATCCTCTAAAAGTTTTTCTTGCACTCTTTGGCTTTGTGTTGTCTGCCAAATGCTGAAAATTACTTTTTTTTTTTTAAAAACACTGACTTCACCTTCTCAATGGCTCTTTTCATCCCCAAATACTAATGAGGGCCTGGATATCTTCATTTGACCAACAAGTGCTCTCCATAGACCCTTTTCATGGCAGCCATTTTGACTTGTCAAAGCAGGAAAAGCACAGGTGGAGTTAATTAGCGATGGCTGCAAATTACATTTAGGTGAGCCTGTTCCAGGGCTCTGCTACTGAGCATGCTCGCTCACTCACTAGGACAATTAATGGAATGGAGCCGTCGTTGATGTCATTATTCACACCTGTGCTTTTCCTGCTTTGACAAGTCGTAATGTCATCTGTGAAAATTATCTATCTTTTTTTTATTAAGTGTTGGGTGTCTTGGTTCATTTGGATATGGTAGGAAACAAAGTGGTTACTGATGTGTTTTTTTTTTTTTTTTTTTTAATTTAATCGTCCTTGTTCCTCCTGAGCATGGCTGAAATGTAGTTGCTGGATCTCATCCCTAAAGCGGGCACAGAACAGTACAAACAAAAGCAGGATTTGTTTCCTGCAGTGTGAAAGGGCTTTTAGACATTGTGTCTAGAATGTTAATGTAAAAAGTTATCATCAGTGATTCTCCTCTTTCCCCACAGGCCTGGTGATGCTGGACGGCTTTGTGTATGCTGTGGGAGGTTGGGAAGGACGCTCCCGTCTGGACTCTGTGGAGTGCTACAACCCTGACACCAACTCCTGGCAGTTCACCGAGTCCGTCAAGATGGCCGTCACAAGTCCTGCAGTGGTGGCCCTGGACGGACTGCTTTATGTTACTGGTACGAAACACAGGTTCCACACAGGAACATTATCTTGAGGTTATGCTTTTTATTTAAAACAGTTTTACCAACAGTGACTGTGTTTGTAAAGGTTTAGTCTGCTGCTGCCCTGTTGGCAGTGCATTGATATTTCTGTGTGTCCTGGTAGGTGGTGCAGTTCTAGAGGATGGTGATGGCACAGACCTTGCACAGGTCTACAACCCTAAAACCTCTGCATGGACAGAGGTTTGCCCGATGCAGATCGCTCGCTCTGGTTCAGCAGCATGTACACTCAAAGGAAAGCTCTATGTAATAGGTACTTTACAGCACTCTGTCCAGAACTTAAACATTTGCTGATTCATACACACTAATCAATGCCAGAGCAACACGAAATTAAATTAAAGAACCTAATCATATTGACTATTATATTTATTTTTGAAGGCGGGTGGCATGCCTCGACAGAAAACACAGATAAGGTGGAGTGTTACAATCCCAAAACCAACCAGTGGACAATGTGTGCCCCCATGAAAGAACGACGCTACCCGGCCTGGTGTCGCCGTGGTGGATGGAAAGATCTACGTTCTGGGAGGAGAAGAGGGCTGGGACAGGTGAGGAATTCTATATAAATAAAATATAGATAAGGTGTTCATGCATATAATGGGCATGTAATCCCCTGCAGGAACCTTTTTAGGAACACAGGAACTTTTTTTAGGAACTTAGGAACCAAACCTGTGTTTTCACCAGGATTTAATTTGGTTCCTCTGACATACAATAGTTCATGGCCCCTTACACTTTAAAAAGGGAAAAAAAAAAAGTCCCTGCTCTAGCATGGTACTTTCCAGCAGACCAGGAACTATTGGGGCAGAGTTTGCAGTGCTGAAGTTCGCTAAGTGGTCAAACACAAACCTGCAGCTGCTACAACTTTTGTACAGCTTCATTCACACAGGAGCAAATGCAGTGGAAATACAACCAGGAATGTAAAAAGGGAACTTCAAGTTTGATTTATTAGTTCCTGTGGTTCCTTTAGTATCCAGAACTTTTTGGTTGAAAAGGGGCATTAGATTAAAAACAGAAGAACAAACACAATTATAGCGGTCTTTTCTGGAAAAAAGACAGTGCTATTTGATATTATTGTTAAACTTACAACTGGTTAATGCTGATCAATCTTTTGAACCCAGATATCACGACACTATTGAGAGGTACTGTGACGAGACTGACGCATGGGAGATTGTCGGGGAGATGCCCACCAGTCGCAGCTGGCTCAGCTGTGTGTCTCTCCAGCTGAGGAAAGACATGAGCAGCAGCCCTGGTACACCAAACGACAACTAAGTGAGGTTGTCGAACGGGAAGTCTTTTGTGGTTATTTGCACCCTCCTCGGGGACAGTGCGCTTCAAAGCTCAGTGCTGTGGAGACCAGCTAACTGAGAAGGAAGGATGCCTGGATTTGGCACAGCGCTGTTTGAGCTGTTACTGGAGGCAAAGAGGAGCTGGTTTTTAATCAGTGACAGTTTGTGGAATGAGTCTCACTCACTCGGGTCCCTCCTTTTGGTGTGGCGACAAAGGAAATGTCGTTGACCCACATGAATCTCAAGTAACTGATAGACAACTCAGTCAGCAGTCTAAGCTCACTCTCTGTATGATGTGAACATGTTTAGAGTAATGTTTTAATGTCTAAGCGCCTCAAATCTGAACATTTTCCCAGCCAACATAGTGTATTTTTGTATTATTATGTGACGTATTTATTTGGGGTGTGATCAGCTGTGAGAATTACATTTTTAAAAAAGATCTTCTAATAAAGATGTCTAATTCCACACTGTGAATGATGGTCTTATTTCCTTTTTTTCATTTCACGCATCTTCTAAAACACAATTACTCAGATTCAGTGACCAGAAAACTAGGAACACATGTACAACTGCAATTACATACAAGAGCCCTGCAATACTAAAAATGTGTGAGTCCCCCTCCACTCAAATGTTTTTCTTCTTGTTCCTACAGTTGGATGTTTGAGCTTCACTGTGCAGAATGATATATGTGCAAAGTTTGACACTAGAAGGCTGTTTTCACGTTCATCTGCTGAATGTGAGAAGTTTCTCTGTGCTTGTTGAAAATCTGTTATTTAGGGGCGGGCCAAGGAGCATGATTTGTGACATCACAACTACTTTGGAGCCAATCATGGTCCAGTATGCAAGTGTGACGTGGAAACTTGAAGCAGAATAAATTCAGTTTTTGTGTTGAATTCCTACCTTTTTAAAAAAAAAAAAAAGTTTTATTGAAGGCTTTGTCTTAGAAAACAGTTAATTTAAACAGAGCCAGTGGGAGTTTGTGGAAGCTAATTCTGCTAGGAACAGAAAATACTCATTAAGTCAAGCTTTTAGAGTCAAAATTCTAATTATTACAGTTAACTGCTATAATTATTTGTAAATATAATTAATTTATAAACGTATAATTTTCATATATATATTTGACTCAGTATTTAATAGTTTTGACTGAGTAAAACTAATTTTGACTAAGTCGAAATATTGACTTACAAAGCCAAAGTTTGACAATTAATTTGGCTCATAATTTCCCTAGCTTTACTTAGTAAAACTCGGAAAAAAACAAAACCTGCACACCTAAATATGCAGCACGTGTGTTGGAGGAAATGTAGTAGTTCACAGTCTGATCTTCATAAAACTCAGTCATAATTTCGTATTTTTGTCATAACAGTTCTTTTTTCTTGATAGAATAAGGCTTCCACAACATGATTATGAAAATGTCATTTAAAGTTAGCTCATATCTTAGTGATGATAGTTCATGATACTTTGAACCAGCTGCAACTGTTGGAGGTTCATCTTGAAATCCTGTATCATCTTTGATCCCCTGATCAGCTGCGCGGTGCGGTGTGTTATGGGTACGACGTGACGTCACCGAGCCGCCATATCTGTCTTACCGTACCCGGCTGAAGGAGAGAGCCAGGAGTCATGAGGGGAATCCGGTCTCTTAGCGCTCTCCCCGTGAGTCCTGTGTTTATTCGGTTTCATGTGAGCTTTGCTGCCGGCTGGACTTTATCTTCGCTCGTTGTGGTTCTCCACCTGCTTGAAAACTGAAGCCATATTTAGCTGTAGTTAGCCACGTCGGCTAGTTAGCTTGCTAGGTGGCTAAGGAGCTAATGCGGGTTTATCTTATGAAAGGCTTGTTGACATGGTTTTAACTGTCAGATTAAGTGACCGCTTCTTCTTCAACAGTTCACATTTAGTGAAAGTGAGGCTAAATGTACGTCAGGCGTGCAGTAAAATAGCCGGTTTCTTCGCTCAGCTGGATGCAGGCTGAAGGTCATCTCCGGACGTGTGTATTACAATTTTTTTGAGGAGGTGCCTGGAAGCAACGCACCTAATTTGGTCATAATTTGATTTTTTTTTTCTGACACATTGTCACAGTAATCAGTCTTTGTTTACACATGCAGACTGTGTCCGGTTGTGGTCTCTATGTATTAAATTTGCACGGCTCAGGTCAACATACTGTCACTGTCACTTTAGGACAGGTAGTCAGTCTGCAGTTTGACATGCCATAGATGGGACCCAATAATATAATATAATTGTACAGTTGATCAACACATTTAATGGTTGGTAATGTTTACAAGGAAGCATACCAGAACATAGCCAGCTTTGTAGACGCTCAGAAAGACTTGTTTGCTTCTCTGTCCTCACTTATTTTTCACATTTTATTGACACAGTTATTGGAAAATAAAAAATATAAATTCATTTTTTGATCTTGATGAATAGCAGGTGATGTATGGATTTAACCTTCTACCATAGTATACGTAATTTTGTATTGCAATATCATGACTAGAGTTACATTAGATTGATTAATAGATTAATAGATCGACCAAAAATTAATAGGCCATTATTTTCTATAATTGATTATTTTGAGTAATTTTTTAAGAAAAAAATGCCAAACCTCTCTGGTTCCAGCTTCCTAAATGTGAATATTTTCTGGTCTCTCTAAGCTTCTATGACCGTAAAGTTGATATCTTTGGGCTGCAGACAGTTGGTTGGGACAAAATAAGACATCATAGGTTGCATGTTGAGCTTTGAGATAACAATAATTTTGATATTTTATAGACCAAACAACTAAAAGATTAATTGATGATGAAAATAATCATTATTTGCAGCCCTAATCATAAGATAGTCATTTTTCTGGAAACTCAATAGAGAAAATAATTAGATGGTAACATCTGTGTGGTTAAACCAGCGAGTTTAATAAATGAAACTCAAGGTACTTCATCACATTGATGAATATACCCTTTAAATCCAATATTACCACAAAGCAGACCTTGTTTATTTGCAGCATTACCCAAATTGCCCAGCACAACCAGAGATATTGATGGAATCGCTACTTTGATCTATAAATGGTCAAATTTATGAAATCTCTGGTATAGATCATCTTATCACCGGGTTGAGTCTTTGACAGCAGCTGTTATGAAACATTAGAGGTCATGTTCGTCTTTGTGGGATTAAGATTTGTCCCATCTGATGCCAGCCTGATTTGTGGAGTGTTTGCTCTTGAGCATGAGGAAGACAGTAGTTCCTTCTCCAAGTGGCCATTTAATCAGACCCCTAATGTTTACATGCCTTGAAAGCTGTGCCACTTTCACACAGAAACCCTGCTGGGTGAAGTCAAGGGTAGCGGAAAGTAGTTCAGCAGGTTTTTGTTCTTTTGGCCCATTACCACCAAAGAGGAAAAGTTAAACAGCTGCCAAACAAATGAATGATCTTTTAATGTGGTGTCACCTTTTCTCGTAGAAACGTTGCTATGCTGCTGCCAGGAGGAGTGAAGCTCTGACTGAACCGCTCGCAGGCCACAAACCGTCCTTAGCCGCTCCTCTCCCTCCTCAGAATGTCCAGGTGGGTGCTGCTTTAGTCTACACATGAATGAAATGTTTTATTAATGCATAATTGCTCAGGAAATGTATATATTTCTTTACAGCTTGATCGCAAGTTTTTCAATATCATTTTTCTTTGCTGCTTCAGGTGTCCAAGCTCCCAAACGGTCTGGTGATCGCATCACTGGAGAGCTACTCCCCCTTGTCCAGTGTCGGTGTGTTTGTGAAAGCTGGGAGTCGCTATGAGACTCTGGAAAGCCTGGGCGTCTCTCATGTGCTACGACTGGCAGCAAACCTGGTAATTTGTGAATTTGTGACACATATAGAAAAACTGTGAACTTACATTGCAGTTCAGCTGCGTTTTTTATGTTCACAAGTGTCTTCACCTGACTGTGTGGTGACAGACTATAGCAAAGATGCCTTGTTTAATCCATTTTTTTTTCTTTTGTAGACTAATAAGGGTGCATCTGCCCTCAAGCTCTGTCGCAGTGTGGAAGCGCTGGGAGGCAGCCTGAGGTCAGTGAGGGTACTCTCTACACATGCTCACATTCACTCACAGTCCCTTCTTAACCTGCTATAAATAAACAAGGGAATACTGGTGCAGCTATAGCCCGCCACATTGAACTAACTGTGTCGTCATCTGGTTACCTGCAGTGTGACATCATCAAGAGAGTCCATGGTCTACACCGTAGACTGCCTGAGAGATCACATGTAAGTGCTCCCATCTTGACGTTAAGCCTACAATGTTTTTACTTTTGTATTTTATGTTGCATTTATTTAAACATCGTCTATAGTCAAGTTGATGCTTTGCTGTGTGTGTGTGTGTGTGTGTGGCTAGAGACACATTATTGGAGTTTTTGGTCGACGTGGCCGTATCTCCGGAGTTCCGGCCATGGGAAGTAGACGAGCTGACATCTAGGCTGAAGATCGACAAGGCTCTGGCTCAGCAGTGTCCTCAGATAGGTAAGTACCAGAGCACCAATTCACCTCCTAAACACCTGCATTTGCATTTTAGAAATTGTGTCAAATGGCATCAAGTCAGGCTTAAAACTGCATTAAGTGATTTTTGACTTCTAGGGCCAAAGCAAAAGGCAACAGAAGCTTAAAAACAACTTTTGGCCTTCTCACTGGGTTCTTATTGCTAGATGCTTGATGGAGATTTAACAATGTAATTTATAGAGCATGATTTTAAGTTGAGTCTCTTGGATCTTGGATGCCCAGTTTTAACTCAGCTCAGATTCCTCTATTTTCTCCTGCAGGCATAATTGAGAAGTTGCATGAAGCAGCGTACAAAAATGCCCTGGCCAACTCTCTGTACTGCCCTGACCACATGGTCGGTCGTGTCTCCCCTGAACAGGTATGGATCCGTGCTTTGTTTTTGTTTTTTCTCTACATAAAAAAAAACAAACAAGCAAACTCTGAGTCATGATAGCAACTTCAAGACCAATTTGAAAACCATTATTTGTTAGATTGTGCTTAGCTCTTACACACCTCTCCTCCTCCTTATCCTCACCCTGTAGCTGCAGTCATTTGTTGAGGACAATTTCACCACTGGCAGAATGGCTCTTGTAGGACTAGGTGAGTGTCTACTAGTGTTGTGTAGTCTGTCTAGTCTCTGTATCACAGCTGCTTCTTTCTCATCAGGCATCGCTTATCATGTCTCCAATTTACAGTCTCATTGATGTAAATAAACTGCTTTTGTGTGTGTGTGTGTGCGTGCGTGCGTGCACCCTACTCTAATGTCATTTGGCTTCTGCCCAAAAACCCAGAGATACTAAGTCAGTACTGGTATGTGATAAGAAACCGCAGTGTTACTAATGGTTTTGTTATGTGCAGATTTGTGTGCATCTATGTGTTAAGGCTGACTTGGCCTGCAAGCAATGGTTACCTGAATTCACGAAGAGTATTCATGAAGGTTCACTGCGTTAATGTTGGTATTCTCTGATTTATGCATCCAGGTGTGAAGCACTCTGTCCTGAGGCAGATGGGCGAGGGGCTCCTGAGTGTCCGCAGTGGGGCTGGAGCACCTGTGGCAAAGGCTTTGTACCGTGGAGGTAAAAGCTCAGGTTTAATAGCCACATTACACTCTTTGACATCTGTCACTGCGTTGTTGTCATGATGGTATTATGTGTGTAGGTGAAATTCGGGTGCAGAACAGTGACAACCTGGTCCATGCACTGATCGCCAGCGAGGGTGGCGTGACAGGTAGCGCAGAGGCTAATGCCTTCAGCGTGCTGCAAAGGATCCTGGGAGGTGGCCCACATGTAAAGAGGGGCGCTAACATCACCAGCAAACTGAGCCAGGGGATTGCAAAAGCTACCACACAGCCCTTTGATGTAAGTTAAAAAAAAAAAAAAAAAAAAGTAGGAAATAAAAAATTTATTTTGCATGTGTTGTTTACTCTTGTACCATATCGCATCAATTATAAATAAAGAGAGTTTTGTCTCCTAATGTCAGATAACCTCTGTCTATCTTACAGGCCTCAGCCTTCAATGCCTCATACTCTGACTCCGGCCTGTTTGGCATCTACACCATTGCACAAGCTCACTCAGCAGGAGAGGTGACTGCCAAATTCACTCCCACCAAGACAAATGTAACTGCACAATGCCAGAATGTGCATTTTTTTTACTGAACCCGTGCTTGTTGCCGTCCTCCGTGTAGGTGATCAAAGCTGCCATCGCTCAAGTGAGAGGTGTGGCTGAGGGAAAGGTGTCAGAGGCGGACATCACCAGAGCAAAGTGAGTTCAGAGGACATGTGAGAGAAAGCATTTGTGTATCTGACAGAGATGCTACTGGTGCAGTTCTGACTGAAAGACAGTTCAGAAAATTGACTGTTTGATGTCTCTGTGCAGGAACCAGGTGAAAATAGAGTACCTGATGTCAATAGAGAGCTCTGAGGGCCTGATGGAGGAGATCGGCGCTCAGGCTCTGACTACTGCAGCGTACCAGGTCCCCGAGACTGTTCTCCAGGCCATAGACTCTGTTACCCAGGACGAAGTGGTCATGGTGAGTGCCTTCATTGAAGAGGTGGTGATATAACAATCTTTTATCATCACAAGTTCTATTTTTGTCACACCCACACAGCTTTTATTTAATTTTTAACTTTGGGATGAATGCAACTCTTTTGTTAAATTGAAACTGCTACTGTGTGTTTAAAACATTAAAACAACTAGTGTGTTTGTATGAATTTGTATGTATGAAGAACTTATTGAGGTTAACACAGAAACATGAAGTTACAGACACCTAAGCTAGTTAATTTATGTGTGCACATTTATTTATTTATTCAAACATATACTCGTGCACTTACTTTATTGACAGTAAATGTATTTCCATTCTGTTTGAGATGTAATTTGAAACATGCCTTTTTAGAAAAGGAAAATAAATATTGTGATGACTAAACTAGAGCTGCAAATAACTGAATTTCATTTGATTGATCTGTTGATAAAGTTTTAGCTTAATCATTTAATTTGGTGAATAAAATGTATAAAAAATATCCAAAGTCCACACTGACATCTTCATATTACTTGTTTTTGTCCCATCAACAGTCCACAACTCAATGATTTTCAATTAACAGTGAAATTAAACAGAAAATGATCAAATCTTCACATTTAAGCAGCTGGAATCAGCAAATGTGTTTTTGCTATTTTTTCTGATTTAATTTTCTGGCAATCAGGATTAACTAGAATACTTGTGCACAAATTCTTAATATTAATTTAATATTTCTCATAAAGTCAGTCTAGTGAATTAAATAGTTCAGACAGAACAATTCAATAATCTCTGCTTTTTATTTACAGGCTGCAAAGAAATTTGTGGACAGCAAGAAGACCACGGCAGCTAGTGGAAACCTCATTAATACACCGTTTGTGGATGAATTATGAAAATAAAATAAAGGAACCGTTGGTTTAAGTTGGGCATGCTGTGCCTTGCTGCTTGAAAACGAAGGAGGACCTCAAAGCCACAGCAACAATTCATTTGATGTCACCAATCATTTGTAGTCTGTCCTGCAGTAAGTGTAAGCACCAACAAGGAGCTGGAGAACCTTAATGCAGACTTTATTTTTGGGTGTCTTGTCAACTTAACTGTATATCTATGTAAATTAAAACAATGACAGTAATAACAGCTTGTTGTCACTTGAATTTGTACCCGGAAATGAATCTAGGGTAAAGTTTTAGGGTTGTGATCTGGTGGTTAAAGTGGTTGTTCTACCTGCAGACTCTTTCAGCTGAGAAATATTATTCCATTCATTAACCAATAGGGGGAACCAAAAGCACAAACATTGATTGAATGTTGCTTTTAATCCAATGTTGAACATATCTAAATTTTAGGTTTATGCAATCCTGTTTTTACTTGTGCAGCCAGTACAGTGGGTGCAAATTTAACAATGGTGGAATAAGTGTTTTGGTCTTAAAATAGCACTTGTTATGCAGGCAAGATTGGCCTCTTGTCGTCAATATAATATTTGATGATTATAAGTGATGCAGTGAGGAGTGAGCAGCATTAAATGTTGCAGCTGGTTGAGGTAGAGTTGATTTTATTGTTTAATCAACAGCAATGGATCATATTTCACATGTTTGGAATGTAAAATATTAATCTGCAGGGAAGCTGTCAGATAAATACAGTGGACAGAGCTTACCTCTGAAATTATGTGGAGTAGAAGTTCAAAATAGCAAAATATTTAAATACTTAAAGTAGCTTAATAATGTACTAAGTAATAAGATGCCACCACTGAGATTTAATTTTTTAAAAACTTTGGGGTTACCCCAAAATCTCCAAATCCCTACCCCCCCCCAAACCAAACCACTCCCCTGCTGCAACTGCAACTAATGGTTATTTTTTTATCACCAGTTACTTTGATTATTATTTATTTGATTAATAAAGTAATTGTTTAGTCTATAAAATGTCAGAAACTGCCCTTTGCACATTGCGACAGTCCAAGGTGACATATTCAGATTGCTTTTTTTGCCTGACCAACAGTCCAAAGCTCCAATATATTTAACTTAGTCATACTCAACATACAACAAATACAACTTATCCCATATAACAGAGGAAAGCAGCAAGTTCTCACATTTGAGAAGCTGGAACATCAAATATTTGGGATTTTTGCTTTCATTTTTGGCAATTATTTGTTAATTGACTAATTGATTAATAGACTAATCATTTCAGCGGTTTGATTAAAATGATAGTGTTAAAAATGAAAGTCATAAAAGGGCCTCTCCACAAGACAACGGGGCCACTAATTTTGTCTCACAATGGAGGACTCACCTTAGTTGACATTGTACTGTTGTATTACATGGTGCAAATTCCCTAACGAGTTTGCAAGTAATCAAAACTCCTCTGACAGTGAAGACAGACTGCTCACCTGGACTTTATTACACTATCCATCACATCTGTTACATCAGATGCATCTGTTGATAATCTTTTAAGTACTGTCTGTATATACTGTTACATGTGTATATACAGTACATTGTGTAAATTCAAGTATCAATGTACACTTAATTCTAACATCCATAGACATCCATGGATCTATCTATCTATCTATCTAATTTAAGTCTAAGGGGCTTTATTGACATGGGAAAGATACATTTACATTGCCAAAGCAAGTGTGAAACAAAAACAAAAACAAGGTACATAAACAAGAATTGTGATTTTGCTGTTAGAAATATATATTTACAGATAGGTAAAGATAACAAATTAAAATAGAAAAATGTAGACTTGCAGTTTTAAAAGAACTATAAAAACACATTATTAATTAACGTATTTAAAGATATTTGTTCTGTATGTATGTACAGTAAATATATCTATGTACAGAGATCAGCACAGCACAGTGCAAGATCTATCTATCTATCTATCTCACTATCTATGATTTCTTTGTCCATTTCCCCTTTTTCTATCTATGTAACTACATCAAAAAACTAACTTGCAGTGATTTGTAGGTTGAGGTGTTATTAACATGGTAGATCAGCAAGGTTAGTGTCACGTTGTGTGGTTTAAAGAGTCACTCCTGTAGGATTGCTGATGCTACCACTGCTGCATCAACGACCCTCAAATTAATTAATTTTCTCAAACAGGGCGACTCAGGACAAGACCCCCTGTTTTTTTTTTTTGCATAGTGTCGCGAGAAGAGAACGACCCCCCACCCCCCCGAACGTGAAGACGCTGAGCTATGTGTGTGCGCGTGTGTATGTGTGTGTATATGTGTGTGTGTGACGCTGCGTGGGGGTGTTCGCCTGATGTCATTTGGCAGAAAGGGAGGCTGAGCTAACGGTGGGCATACGGGTGGAAAGCACAACAATAACGGTGCCGTTTAACCGCCCAGTTTGGGATCTATCACGTCGCTTTTGGATTGAAATACGCAGCGTGTCCAGCCTCCTTCTCCTCCTCCTCCTCCTCAGAAGAAGAAGAGGGGGTGAAGCTGGCTGGCTAACGGGCTGAAAGTACCAGATGCTTTTCCAGCGGAGAAGAAGAACGGGCTCGAGTAAGCAAGAGAGGGTGATGGCTTCTCGTTTTCCTGACGGATAACGTTAGTCCTTCGCTTAAGAAAAAGTGAGGGGGACTTTGCTTTGCTTCTTCTGCACCTCCGTTTGTGTGACATTGCGTCTGAAATGTTAGCGCAGTCGTGCTCTCGGCCGTCGAGCAGCTTCTGGGCCGCAGCTCGGCACACCGAGCCCGAATCTGGGAAGTAGCTAGCTAGCTGCCTGCTAGCCGCAGCTGTACCCGATGCTGCTGCCGCTGCTGCTGCTGCTAAACGGATCCAAAAGACAACAGACGCGGTTCAGGGCCCCGGTGCCGAGTGAGCTATTGTTTTACCTTACTGGACTACAGCGTGGCATTTGAGATGTGATGCTCTTTGTAGCTGGAGGCTCTCGCTTGCTTGACGCGAAGGAGCTAACATTGCTGCAAAATGCACAGCAGAACCACAACAGCAGGCTCCTGTTGAAGGGGGCGAGGTTAGACTGATAACAGCCCACACTGTGGCTTACATTCGGACACCAACCACCACATTTTCCCCCACGTCATTCACCGCTTCCTCAGCTGGCGATATGGATAAGCTGACGATCATTTCAGGGTGCCTATTTCTGGCAGCAGATATATTTGCAATAGCCAGCATTGCAAACCCAGACTGGATCAACACCGGTGAATCAGCAGGTAATCAGCCGTCCAAAACCAATATTATGTTTTGTGTTTTTTTTGTTTTTTTGTTGTTGTTGCAGGATTTCTTGCCACTGTCTCTACATCGCAGGAGCATTTGTCATCAGATAATCTCCACAACAAAGATGTGTCCCATTGTGTAGAGGGTTTAATCAGCAGCCTGCATCTTTTGTCCTCCACAGCAGTGTTTTCTGTGCATTTTCATGCTGTTTGTTATCAACCCCCAGACCACATTACCGAGTCCTATAACTGCAATTTCATGACTTGATTGATCAGTAGTGTGTATCAGTGCTGCTCCTGTATCTAATGATTTGTTTGGACTTTTTTGATTAATTTGAAAAACGTCAGAAAATGGTGAAAAATTGCCATATCAATTTCTCAGCTCCCAAAGTGTTGTCTTCAATGTTGTATGATCAGCAGTACAAAGTCCAAAGATATTCCCTTTACAATGTTTGTCATTTTTGGTTGATGAAAACATTTGTTAATTGCTAGATTGAGGGCTGCAACTAACAATTATTTTCATAACAGAACAGTTTTCACAATTAATTGATTAGTTGTTTATAAAATGTTAGAAAATAGTAAAAATTGTCGATCACTGTTTCCCAAAGCTCAAGGTGACGCCTTCAGATGTCTTCTTTTGTCTGGACCAACAGTCCACAACCCAAAGATATTTAGTTAACTATCATGGAAGACTAAATCAACCAGAAAATATTCACATTTGAGAAGCTGGAATCGCAGAATTTGGGCATTTTTTTTCTTAAAAAATGACTCAAAATTATTAATTTTCTGTCACTCGACTAATCGATTAACCGTTGCTGCTCTAAACATATTTATAAATGATGAAAATAAGCATTAGTTGCAGCATTACTTGATCAATGACTTGTTAGATGAAATGATCCAAATAGGTTGCGATTAGTTTTCTGTCTATCGACTAATCGATGAAGCAACTTATTGTTTCAGCACTAAAGTTAATGGTTATCCTATGTTTGGTGACGTGACCACCATGTGATCACGAATCAAATCGGTGATCGCTGGAGGAACCAAAGTGGGTGTTTATTTTTGGCGTCCCTGCTGGTTTTGTACAGACGCACGTGCTGTTGGTCCTCGCTTTTATTTGTGTCAGTCCTGAAAACATGTTCAGGCTATTGATAGACAGCTGTTCCTCTTTGTTCCCGCTGCAGGATGACAGCTTAGTAACTGGGTCAGGGAGGGTTCATCATCCACCAATACACATCCACGCTGTATTAGCTCAACAGAATGAGCAATCTGCACAAATGTAATAATAGGATGGAACTTAAATAAGGGCATCGTCTACAATGCATGCCATGAGACTGTACTGGAGAGAAAATAATGCTTTTGCTCAAAGGATCTCTGACTGTTACACTGTTGTGGACAAAGTGCTGGTCTCTTTGGCTCAGTTCACACCTAAAATTAGTGTACTACAGCCAAAGTACACTAAGATCCACAGTTCTGTACAGAAAGCTGGACTTCTTCTATATTTAAACTCCAGTGTTGTGCTGAGTGAGGGTGGGTGTCGTTTTTTAAGAGCGGGTGTTGTACAGTTACCAACTTCCACCTCGCTGTGTCAGCTCTCACTTCCTCTCACAGCTTCAACTCGTCTCTTTGATGATTGTGACATGTCTTGTCTGGGATGGTTTTATGAGATGTGAAGGTGGTAGACCCCTCACGTCCAACTCAACACACCTTTATCCTCACCATTTTGAGTGTGCCAGCCTCTGCCTTGGAATATATAACAGTAAACTCAGTTTTAAACGATCAGGAGCACAGTGTGTGTGTGTGTGTCATAGAGATGATATGCAAAAACAGACTTCCTGAAAAATAATTAAAAGTTTCAGGTGACATTATTGTTGCACAAGCACAGAAGGTTGGGTGACATTTGGTGTCATGTCAAATCGCTTTATTTGCCAACCCCTTACAGTGTGCAATAATTGTGTGACCTTTGCTCCTCTTTGTCAGTGCAGTTTGTCTGTTTTAGCATATGTTATTTTGAGTTTTTTGAGATTGCTGGTATATTAGATCATCTTCTGTTTGCTTTTCAAATACCTGACTTGTTGGTCTCCTTGACATCTGACATGCTGCTAAATATCTGCCCTGCTTCACAGACCAGTGCATTGTTTGAAGTTATTAAGAAGGAAGAGCCTCTGATGACTCCCCACATTGTATTATCTCCAATCAGCTGACCTCTGGCTCGCAGCTTTGTTATCAGAAGGGCTCAGTGCTTGATAACCTTCCCTTTGTAGGAATTCAGCGTGTAGTCTTCATACACAGAGCGTGGAGAAAAAGACATGTTCCCCTGGGTGAGTTAGCATCAATAAATGCTGACTCTGCATATGAAGTGTGTGGCTTTTGCCTCCTATTTAAGTCAAGTGACTCAGTCTAGGCTTTTTTTGTGAATCGATCAAGAATAAGTAAACAAACTGGAGAAAATCCTTCAGCACTGATGATTGTTATTTCTTGTAATCACTCACACTGATAATGGAAATAAACCTTCAGGTCAAAATTTAACACACAAAAAGGCAAACCCCTGTAGACACAGCACACTGGAGGCAGGAGAAGAAGCAGGGTCGTCATTGAACACAAAAGACACAATGTGGATCCATGACATTGTCCTCACTTCGGTGTTATATCCTCAGGCAATAACAGCTAAAGTTGATTTCCTGTGCTGAGCTTCAAGGCAAAGCCATTGTTGCTGCAGTGCCGGACAGAAACTGTGATTCCCGGCAGCTCCGCCATAGACTGCCCTCCTGCAGATACTTGTCACCACAGTGAATGTCATTCTCCAGAGCCTGAATAACCTCTAAAGCACTCTGTATGCACACACACACTTGGAAAAAATGCTAAATCACATCCAGGTACAGGCTGCGTTCTCATCATGACGCTGTATCCAAGGCCAGTAATGATGACTTTGATGATTTTTACACATAACGTCTTTCCATGTGGGTTTCCCGTGGCACAGCTCATTTGACGGTTTCCGTGTGAACAGTGTCAGGTGTGTTTCAACACAGCTGTACACAGTTACGCAATCATTGTCCATTTAAAACTAAAGTGCTACCACTTACTGTTCCAACATAGTGTTACCCTGAGATTACTTTCCAAAGTGTGATTGTATACAGTGAGCTACTGAATGAAATAAAAGGCCGCTGTTGATGAAGAACACAAGGTGATAGTCGTGACAGACGCAGCTGTTTCATCAAGCGAGCGATTTCCCGCCACACAAAAACATTATCAACTCCATTTTCTCATCAGATCATCATCGCATGTAAATAACATCCACGCCACAGACATTGTCCCACACAGAATGTGTTTATTAACCCAGACTCAAGGCCATTGTCCTATTTTATAATAAAGAAATTAATTTCCAACTGAAAGGTATAAGCACTAAGGATCTGCATCAGCCTCAACATGCTGCTACAGGTGCTGTTAAAGCTAGTTTTGATTGTGCCCCCCCAAAAAAACCAGGCATTGTAGTTGAAGACACTCTCCACACTAGTTATGGATTATACCTTTTTAGTTTGTGTTAAAAATCTGACTTATTAAAAAGAGACACATTGCAGCATATACAGGAAACCACAAGGATTTACAAAACAAAGGAGAACAAACTTGTGAAATTTGCAGTCAAAGTGAATAATTAAAGTGCTCAAATAAAAGTGCTCAGGAACAGCATGTTTTAATCTCAGTCTGACATGATCTAAAATAGATGAACTCAGAATATATATTATATTATAGTTATAAATTGAGATATACCTTTTCAAGGCACAAGGACACACAGTGTCATTGATACAAAGTAACTGAAACCAGGCCGAGCAAGTATCACTCATTTGCAGATCTGCAGTGCCAGCAGTTCAGACCTGTAGTCCAGCCCACCCCGTGCCACCAACAGGCAAAAAAAAGAGTAGCTTTCTGCAAAGAAGAATTTGTGGTTTTGACACGTTTCACATGCAGGCGTTACATTTTAGCTTACAAGGATTGAATGTGGAGCCTAAAACACACAAAACTGTAACTGTAAAAATAATAAAACTGCAGCTGTAACACACCTGCAGGTGGCCAAATTGTTAAAATTGCAGCAGCTATTACTTTGTGGAGAGTCTGAACTGCTGCTTACTTACATAATTTAGATTTTCTGCGGGCGCAGCAGGTTGTCATGTGTAGAACTGGTCTGACAAAGATTGTCCTCACAGGAAAAACGACAATATAGGTCTAAAATTTAGGCCGGCAAAAACAACCTATAGTTACGTAAATGCCATCTAGCAGCCGTGGTAATTATGACCCGGGGGGAAGTGATGCAGTTCAGGTGACGTCAATATAAGGTGACTTGATATGATATGATGCTGCAGGAGACCACTGTTCACTTCCTGTTTCCAACCGCGAGTTGGTACATTAAAAAAAAAAAGTACGATTGTGGTGTTTACTGTTGCCATGACGATGAAGTTTGCGTAACTTTAAAAAAGTATAAACCACTTCTTAACAGTTTTGGAAAGTGGGATATTATGCTCCTATGGGTCGTTCTGAAGGTCCTCTGGTCGCTCTTACTATGGCCACTGGAAGGCGTAACTAAAGGTCGTTTTTTTGCCGGCTGAATTTTAGACCTGTACTGTCGTTTAATTATGAGGATGTGTTGAAGACTGAACAGCTCCCATTTATGCCTAATCTACACCCTGCCAAACTTGAATGAACGAGTTGTAAGGCGGGCCCATGAGGTGCTTCACATTGAATTAAAAATTAATCTGTTCAGGCAGCTCATGTGCCTCTAATGTCAACATAATACTCTAACAATAGATTTATCTGCAGTAATGGATGCACTTGTGCTGCATTGAGGGGATTGAGTATCACTGTTATTTAATGGAATACATTGCCAACAATTGTGAAAGCATGTTGCTCTATTGCCACTATTTCTTGAAGGTGATGTTGTGCATTTTGGCAGTTTGGTAAATTTGGTCCATTAGGAATGTTTGATATCAAAATCTGATTATTTAATTTTAGTTGACAACAGCACAAATGTAGAAACAAGGCAACCGTGATACTCTTGTACATAATCCATCACTCCACTATAAAAGGGAAGTTGACTGAGGACATTGTGACAGTAAACAGGATTAATTTCTGGTAATAGCAGCACTTAAGCTGGTAGCATTTGACCATAAAATGTCAAATAAGGTTTTGTTTAGCCATAAAATCAAAGTCATGTTCCCCATGCTTTTTCAGTAATCCAGCTAAGACGAGAAGCCAGGGTTGCTGGTGCTTACCATTGGACATATGTGCAGTTTCTGTTGGTATGTTGGTGTTTGTACTTCGTCCTGCATGGCTTTGCCTACCATGTTTTGTATGAGAGTTTGGACCGTACACAGCTGCGCTCCAGTGTTCCTACAATGTAAGTGGGTGCTGCAAAAGCCTCTAGCAGCAGCAGCAGCAGCAGAAGAAGCAGCTGTTGGCTGCTTTAGCTTGCCTACTCGCCACCCACCACAGTTCAGAGGCCTGTTTGACTCATCCCTCCAGAGCTTAAAAACAGCAGCACCCCCATTGCTCCACTAATGACAGCGTCAACATGCTGAAGATGAGCAGACGCGGCCCTCATTTCCTCTCATTTGGACTGAGACATGGTGAGAGGAGTATTTTGATCATAGTGAGTACAAAGTTGACTGCAGGGTAACAGGGCACGATGGGGGCGTGAAAAAAATGAGCGCGGCCTCAAAATGAAGAATTTTGAGGTCTTTTTTTTTCTGTAAATGAGAGACAGAGAAATAATGCCAGGAGTTTGTAAACTTATTTTGATGGTTCCTGTTTCTGCTTATAACACTTCTGCTGTGCAAATATGTCGTATTCACTGTAATTGAAGCCAGTACGACCTGCCTGCTTGATTTACAATAAAACAGTAGTGAAGCGTGAGAATGCAAACGCCACTATGACACCAAACATGCCCAATCTGAACAAGACTTTCCCCAGAACACAGAGGTAAGAACCACAAATGCCTGGCCATCACACCTTTTTATGCCCACTTTGATATGCAACAAAGGTGTGTTCATGTACATAGTTCTGGAGTTTTTCTTCTGAAATTTTAATCTTCGATGTTTAAATAAGACAAATGTATCATGAGCGCACTGTTGACTATCAGATTTTAACCAGAACAGTTTGTGTGTGCAGGCCTTCTTGTTGAGTTGTTTACCTGTGTCCGTGTACCATAGCGTGCCTGCCTGCTGTAGGGCAGGAATTCCACTGAGAGCTAGTGAAACAGCAGGAGCCCAGAGGATCCAGGGGAAATGGTCATAAAACGGTGCCATTAACTGCAGCGATCAGACTCTTGCCTAATGCTCTCCTGTTCTCAGCACTAGTCCCTGCTTTCTCTGCCTCCCTCACCTCCTGTTCTTTAATTTGTTCAAGGTTACTCTGTAATATTGGGCTGATTTCAGGAATAGGCTGTTAAGTAAGCCCAAGAGCCATTCAGGTGCCATTTTTGTCACGAGCCATGACCTCCATTTTTTTTTTTTTCTTTTCAGTGTTATTACATAAGTGTTCTGCGCAGCAAGATGTGAATTGCCATAGCAATAATGCAGGCGATAAGGAGAAAATAAGGACAGAGCATTTTAGTTAACCTTCGTCTTTAATAAATCATGTCTGCCCTAATGACAGCGCTGTTGTGTGTGAGGTCTAAAAAGTAGGGTTTTATCTCAGTAGCCCAAACAAAACAGTGGATACAAAGCCGCTAGCTCTGCAGTTTCATACATAGCTTACCTTTTTTTCCCAAAGCGTTTCTTTTGAACCACTGGCATTGTTTGTGTGGGCTGGGAAGGGTTGAGTTTTTGTTTGGTTGTTGCTGTAAAGGCAGCGCTTTCACTGGGTGTTATAAAGGGGACAGGATTTCCTCTGGACAGCCTGCAGAACCACCACGCCCCCGGAGCACCAAGAACATGTTCCTCACACAGGCTTTGCTTCTCTGTTTGGATTCATGTGGTTCAGACTCTATACAGTTGGTAGCAGCATATATTCATTGTGTAAGTACACAAAGATTTAATTGAGGGGTTATAAAATGTCTGGATTCAGGTGCCAGACAGGGCAAGCAACAGGCTTGACCTTTTGAAATTCCAGCTTGCATACTTGTTTCTTGCACACGTCCACCCACCTGCTGAGCCACTGTTGAACTCTTACGATGTTGCCCACACAGACTTGCCTTTTCAATGAATGGGCTATTTTGTGGTCAGTGGAATGAGTGTTTACCACTCGTTAATTTTTTTTCCAGTTTATGCCTCAGACATGAGGGGAAAATTATATTTATATTATTCTAGGAAGACATTGTGCCAATGTAGCCTCAATTTAGAATTTGCTTTGCCACACACAATCCTTTACAGTTTTATATAGACAGACATGTAGAAACTATTTTTAAAACTAGTTGTACAAGTGTTATGACTGTATGACATTGCAGCACCTATGGTTGGTTTGTTTGAGTAACAGGGCCTTCAGACCAAAAGCAGCACTGTTTGGTTCAGGCATTTTGTTTCAGGTATCGCTGTGACAAAATACAAGACAGGAAAGCTGATTTGAGTAAAACATCCATCAGTTTGAAGCCTTATTTGCTAGGACACTGCACAATTGTGTGTTTTCTTTGCTGTTTCCTTGCAAACTAAGTTATTGTCACTGCAGCATTTTCATCATCTACATAATTTTATCTTCTGTAATGCCAACCGCTAGGTAAAAAGTAAAATGACCATGTTTGCATTAAGTAAACCACCAGGAATGTGCACTTGCACATATTTGCTGGATGATGCTGCTTTGTTATGCAACAAAAGTTAAACCAGGTTCAACTTTTTTTTTTTGCCAGACAAACCTTTGTATCTTTGCCGGAGCCCTCTGTGCTGCCACCTCTGCTGCAACAGCACAGTGACCTTATTGAAATTAATGAGTGTGCTGTGTCTTTTTTTTTTCTTTTCTGTTGTCTGTCTGAACAACAGCATCTCACTATTTGTCTACGCTTGGGAGGTGTCAAGTATGGAGATGTATGACAGCTTACTTGCCATCCAAAAAGACTGCTTCATACATTATCTATGTGTGCACTACAGAAAACCGTCTCACAGATGAAGACTTCTGCAGTCTATTGCTTATAGTCCACCTTTCATTGCCTGAGACCTGTGATCAGCAAAGACCTGAGTGATGCGACGCTGTTCTGCTTACTCAGGTAGAAATCCCCCCCCCCACACCCCCCACACCCCTGAGGACATGCTCTAATTGAAAGCTGTCCCTCTGGAGTGGCTGCACCGCTGAAGCATGTTCCTGCTCTGAGTACTTGCCTTCACACTCAGGATCTAGCAGAGCTCCGCTCATGACTCAGTCTGAGGCATGAATCCATTTGTCTCCCTGGCTGATCAGTGACGGATAAGTACAGTAGAACGTCTGGTCGTGCCATGTTTTGTGAGAGCAGATGTGCAAGCTTACACAGTTTGAAATCCAAGGCAGAAGAGATTACCAAAGAGTTGTCGGTTATAGTCGGGTATGGAAGGCTTGGACATTAACTACAGACTTGTCTGATATCAATACATCTTCTTAGAAACAGTGTCTGTATTGAGTGTCATACCTGCGTGGGATAGATTCAGTAATTGGCAGGATTGATTTGGCCCTCACTTTCTCCTCTCCAGTGTGGAAGCGCAAGAAGAAATGTTGGCCACTGGCATAATTGAGCCCACCAGAGTGGAGAAAGCAACCCCTCAGCTCCTCACAGGCACTGAATCGGTGACAAATTGAAGAAGCCTCTCTCTCTCTCTCTCTGGCTTTTTCCATTCCTACTTCAGCAATCTCTGGTTTGCTTTGGCATCAGCTGAGCTACAACACTTTGGTCTTCCCCTGCATGGTCCTTGTCATTGATTGAAGCACTAAATTCCTCCAATTTGAACTGGTTGTCTTCAGAGTCCATTTATCTTTTTTGCTCTTATAGATTTCCCCTTGCTATTTTTCTGTTTTTTAATCAGACTTTAACTACATATACTACATATATAATATACTTCATTCCAAAAAGTCTGGGGCAAAGATTGAGATTTTGAGAGCTCGAGTTTCTGAAGAGGAGGTAGGGGAGATAAAAGGCCTAACGTGTGTTTATAATATCCAAAGGTTTGACCTATTTAGAGGCTTGCAGCAACGTTTTCAATATTTAAACGGTCAAGTCGATTTTATCCGTATAGCCCAAATATCACAAATCCCAAATTTGCCTCGGGGGTCTTTCCAATCTGTACAGCAATACAACATCCTCCATCCATAGACCTTTGATTCGGATAAGGAAACCTCCCCCTAACAAACCCTTTCGTAGTGCAAAAAAAGGTTCTAGATCAGCTGGTAACTCATAACCCCAAATATTCAGTATTTTGTGTGCTTGTGTTCATTCAATTAAATGATGATTCATTCTGTGCAGGTGCCCTTACAGTCGGTCTAGTCCGGCAATGTCAGACCATCCACGGACGAGACCGGACCTGTATTCCGCCACGGCTTCCCCCAGAGTGGGTCACCACACTTTTCTTCATCATCATGGGCATCATCTCCCTCACAGTCACCTGCGGACTGCTCGTGGCATCGCACTGGCGCCGAGAAGCCACCAAATACGCCCGCTGGATCGCCTTTACTGGCAGTAAGTGAACGAGACAATGACATTCACATTGAATGAAATAGTTTGGCGTTACAACACTTGCCGCCAGCACATTTTCCCCTGAAGCTTTCTCACTTTCTTCTCTGTCTCACCGCATCTGTCATGATATAACCTTTAAAAAAAAATCACCTTTGGTACATTAGTATATTCATGCACACAGTCTCTTTTAGGTGAGGGAATAATTAGAGGAGAGGAGAGGAGAGGTGTGGGATAATGTGTGAAAATATTGGTTTTAGCTCAGTTATGCACTGCTTATTTTTGATATGAAGATGATGGGTGTGTGTGTGTGTGCTTTTCTGTGTGTGTCATAAAACATCCGAGGCTTTGCGGAAGACATCAGTGTGTTTGGCTTTCTAAGAGTGACGTGAGAACCTGTGTGTGTGTGTGTGTGTGTGTGTGTGTGTGTGTGTGTGTGTTTGGTTCCGTTTGCACCTTTTTAGAGTTTTTTTTTTTTTTTTTTTTGCAAGCATGATGACTCCTCTTGCTCCCTGAAGCTGATTTATCGAGTAATGCAGCTCCTCTGGCTCCCGAGTGGGTGGCTTGTGTGCCACTGTGTTTCTCTAATGTTTTCTCTCCCTTTTTGTCTTGAACATCACATCTTTTTTTTTTTTTTTTTTTTTTCAAAAACACGACTTCTGTATGGATTCGCTTCCAGCACTCGATAATAACTCAGAATCCATCTCGTGCACCGTGTCTGGGCTCGTTTCATAATGCTGTGTGGGAGGGTGGAGTTTGATTGGCCGGTTAGTTAAGAGAATAGACAGCCCGGAGCACACTTGTGCAGATGGAGCAGTGGCGTCGCCTGTGAAGCCACAATACACAGTATTATTGTCTGAATACCGACACTGTGACTTCTTTGTTCTGCAGAGAAAAAGTAACCCGCAGACTTCAACAAGCACCCAAGTCTTCTGCGTGTCTGGCCAAATGCAGATTCATAATTAGGTTTTGTAATTCATCCTAATCACTTGCAAATACCCGATGAATCACCACTTTACAGACCCTCTGCAAACCGCCTGCCCAGTAAGCATGAATCTGTGTCACAAGCTACATTGGAAGGCGTTGAGTCATTGTTTAACGATCACAGTCAAAGGAAAGTAAGGAAGTTGCCATGGCAACTGTGAGCAATTGTCACCCTTGTCCCCCAGCTATGCTTCTGCTGGCGATATTAGACAAGAGGTGTATTATTACTACAGATTTTTTAAAAATGGGTTTAAAGCATGATAATGATTATCACTTTAATGAGGATATAACACGAGAGGAGTGTCAAATATTTCAGGTATAACTGGTAACAGGTATCAGGTACTCAAGTATAATCAGGTATATTATGCTTGGGTTGTTGTAACAGAGGGAGAAGAGATAGTAAACATCACTTTAGTCTGTTTTAGGACCCCCATTAGCTGACACTTTAGAGGCAGATGGCCTTCCTGGGCTCCTCTTGTAATTCAAGAGGTTGTTTCAAGTGGAGGAGATGCACGAAAAGGCAAAAAGGGACCAAGCCAGAGTATTTTTTTTTTTCTCCTCTGATGTTGCTGAACTGTAGCTGCGATGTTGAACACCGCACCTCTCTTCACAGTCGCTCATAAGGGGCTGTCGGCCATGCGGGGGGGGGGGGTGAGAGGTTAAGTGAGGAAATGGGCGGAGGCTTAAAAAGAGTTGACTAAGAAGGAGAGCTGAGTGACTAATCACGTTTATAGAGGTCAAAGCTGAAAGTGTTGGTAAGTGAGAGATGGATGCCAATGTAAAGACCCAAATGAAAGAGGAGAGAGGAAGAATAAAGTAGTAGCGAGCAGACGGGGATGGTTCATTCGGGGCAAACAGGTGATGAAGGTGGAGAGAAGGTGGGCAGTCTGCAGTGTATGAATGGGCAGCTTTGTATGACCAGCACAGGCCCGCCTCTGTCTCTCTATATACGCACACACCAGCAGTGTTTCCCCAAGGTGGGAGGGTCATCAGTGGGGGTGGAGTGGGATTAATAATAAATATGACCCTCTAATAATGCTTAAACAGAAAACTGCACAAAATTAATTTTTTAAAATTTTTTATTTGGAACCCCGTTAACTTCCACAAAGTGGTCGCTAGTCTTCCTGGGGTCCAACATCAACAAGAGAACATACAACAATTCAAAATCACGTTGATCAATAAAACACATTTTTTACGTTTTATGTTACGTTTTTTTTTTTAAACGTAACATAAATCAGTGGTTCTCAAACTGGGGGCACAGAGCCATTGTACAAGAGTTGAAAGAATCTGATTCATGAAGGAACAATATCCAAACAAGTGTGCTCTGATACTGACAAAGCAATCAAGATTTTCTGGTTTGTAGGATTTATTCAGACAGAGCAACATGTACAAGATGGACAGGAAATCATGTGATGCTCATTGAGCAAACACAACAGTCGTATCCGAATTATAATCGTATCTTGCTCTCGAGTTCACTATAAACATATAGCGGGAGAGAGTGTGTCATGAGGCAGTCATGATATCATTAAGTTTGAGAACTATTGACATATACATTTTTGATTATGATTTTTGTTTTTTTTTTAAGAAGAAAGATATGTGCTGCCAGGACATTTTACAGTTAAACAAAAATAAAATTGTCACTGCTCTCTGATGGGGAAAAACTGCACTATCTTCTTATGTATCAGGCGACATATATGCTGATGTCATGCTCTTTAGCTAATGTGATGTGGAGGCTAATAGGCAGGTGTTATCAATTAGGGCCACCTGCTGTGATTTTTGCACGGGATAAAATACCTTCCTAATAACGATGACAGTTGTTAACGATGAACATCGCTCTTGTTAACTTCACATTAACGACTGTCGCTCATTAATGGCGCACATTCAGATTAAAACACGTTCAGCTGACAATCCTCCTCAGAAAGGATGTAACATGACTTTATATACAGCAGTGAAACACGCTTCTGTTACTTCACGTCAGCCTTGTCGAACTAATTTTCACCGATATCTGTGGTAGCAGCTGTTCTTCAACTTTAGTAATTGATTTAACATGTCATGATTCATTTCATCTGCAGGCCTCGTTACATTAACTCAGAACAGGCACATGTTCATCAGTGAAGACTGAACATAGACTCTATAAGATGACTATAATGATGCTAGTAGAGACATTAGCCATTCAAAGGCAAAGAGAGTAGAAACAAGATGTATTAATGTAAGTAACTGCTGCACTTTATTAATGTAAGTAACTGCTGCACTGTAGTTATCAGTTAAGATGGTTTTGTTTTAAAGAAGCAGTGGACCATGAGGTGCACTTTCAATTAACTCAATGGTGAAGCCAGCAAGAATAATGCTGAGCCATGTATTTCACGCTGCACTTTAGCGTACCTTTCACCACATCCTTTTGCAATATTACCCTCTGCATAGATAAACACATTCAATTCAATTTTATTTATATAGCGCCAAATCACAACAAAAGTTATCTCAGGGCACATAGAGTAGGTCTAGACTGTACTCTTTAATTTACAGAGACCCAATATTTCCCCACGAGCAAGCACTTGGCGAGGACAAACTCCCCTTTAACAGGGAGAAACCTCAAGCAGAACCAGACTCTAGGTGGGCGGCCATCTGCCGTGACGACAACAATAATAACAACAATAATAATAATAAAAATATGATTATTAATAATAGCAGGCGTGGGCATCAAGCATGACCAGGGCAGCAGGTGGTCCGCGACCATGACCCATGTAAGGAACCTGCAAGACGAGAAAGCACAAAATCGGTGAAGAAGCAAAGTTAGTAACATGCATTAATGGTACATGAATGCATGCAGGTGGAGAGGGGGAGGGGGAGAGAGGAGCTCAGTGCATCATAGGAAGTCCCCCGGCAGTCTAGGCCTATAGCAGCTTAACTAGGCTCTGTTCCAAGTCAAGCCTGGGCCGGCCCTAACTATAAGCTTTATCAAAACGGAAAGTTTTAAGCCTACTCTTAAACGTAGGGAGGGTGTTTGCCCCCCCCCCGGACTGAAACTGGAAGATGGTTCCACAGGAGAGGAGCCTGATAGCTGAAGGATCTGCCTCCCTGCATTCTGGGAGTGTTTTAGTGGGGTAACAAGGTACTATGAGCTCTTTAAGATATGATGGTGCCTGACCACGAAGGGCTTTGTAGGTGAGGAGAAGGATTTTAAATTCTATTCTAGATATTACAGGGAGCCAGTGAAGAGAAGCTAAAATGGGAGAAATCCGATCTATTTTCCTAGTTTTTGTCAGTACACATGCAGCTGCATTCTGGACCAGCTGGAGAGTTTTTAGAGACTTGTTTAGGCAGCCTAATAATAAGGAATTGCAATAATCCAGTCTAGATCTTTTTGAGACAGGATGTGCCTGATTTTTGCAGTGTTACGTAGGAGGAAAAAAGGCAGTCCTTGAAATGTGTTTTCATGTGGGAGTTAAGACATATCCTGATCAAAGATAACTCCCAGATTCCTTACAGTGGTGCTGGAGGCCACAGTAGCTATGTCATTAGATAATGTGTTTCTAAGGTGTTTAGGGCCAAGCTCAATGATGTTTACTGGAAGAAAATGAAGATGTCCAAAGCAACAAGCAGGCAAAATACAGACATAAATATTAGCTTGTGGGGCGTGTTGTGTTGCAGGTTTACCAGACAGAGCTCACTTATGCTTGCTGGCAGACTGGGGATGCATAACAGCCATCTTATTGGTTCTTCAAGGACTGGTTCTCAACATACAGGCATTCTGATCTTATACAATATGTAATGGCTTTCATGTCAGACACGGCTGGGCTTTTGTTTTCTGCCTCTCCCCCTTTACAAGTGTTAGCAGTCTGACACAGACGGCTAAAAGGATACTGCTATAAAACCAGTTTATTAGTTAATTTACTGCATTAATGTCACGCAGTTAATCTTGAACAGATAAAGCGAAGTGTAGATCTACATGGTGTTATTCTAGTCAACAAAACTGTTAAGGGCAACATCAGTGACATGTTTTAAAATCAGGAAAAGTCATCCCTCAGGTACTAAACAGCTCTGCAAATTGTTCAGTACCCAGAGTGAAAAAGCGAGAGCTAAAAATGGTTTGATGTGCCGTCATCAAACAGTGTTAACTAATTCGACACTGTTAACTTCAAAGAGCTGTCGTACCTTGTGCTGGAGTACCAGCAATTTGCTTGATAACAAGGTAGTCAGATCTGATGTAGCACACACCAGTAATATTTAACACACATCAATCTTGATAAGATGAAACTCTTCCACAAGTTCTCCACACAGCCGTTTCATAAAAGTCGCTCAGTTTTTTTGTTTCACATCACCGCGTGTTACATAAGTGGATTCAGAGCTGGACCAAAAGCCTTCAGTAGTAACATCTTCAAAGGAAACGGAAGAAACAGGAGCCGTTCTAATTAGTGACGACTTTGTTGTCCAGCCGCAGAGGCCCACACTTCCTGGACCGTGTGACAAGACGCTCTAACGACTACACCTCTTACTTCAGCTTTACTCTGCAGCTGCTAACAAACCTGACACATGCTGCGCAGTACATCACAACATGCTCACTGTTCTTCAGAAGGGGGGGGGGGGGGGGGGGGCGTCTATAATTAATCTAATGATTCTCAGCATGTGGTCAGCACACCGAGCTAATTGTTCCCAGAAGGTTTGATGCAGTGTTCTGGGCTCTCTTGTCGCTACAGTTTAAATTCAAACAAGAAACCAGGTTACTCAGGAAATCAGAAAACACTTTTACTTTTACTGTACTGACTCTGTGGTTTCTCACCCCGACGTTATCTTCTTGTTTAACTAGAGTAGTGAAACAAGACGCTGCTTTCTGATTTCCTTTTTTGTGGTGTGTGTGTTGCGTTAACGACGCAGCGAGAAGACAGGACGGAAAGAGCCTCATTTAGACTTTAGAGGTTACTTTGATTGAGTTTCAGTCTGACTGGAAAGCACTCTGAATCGCCTTGCTGTTGAAAGGTGCTATACAAATAGAGTTGCCTTTCCTTTGGATGGAATTATTTTGAACACGAGGATGCACGGCTATGTTTTAATGATCACTCCTTTCATGCTGCCTCTCAGCTGTCATGGAGATACTTTCCCTGTTTTCAGTCTTTTTCGTGCACATGACATAAGCTGATTCGAATACATTGTATACATTGCCAAGAAAATCTGCTTTGTCAGGGAAAAAAGCTAGTTGAGAAAATGATAGGTTTCTCTAATCCCAAATACCAATTACAGAAACCATGTTTCACACATACATGAAGAATCAGACATTTTAGAGGCAGTTTATGAACTGATTCCAGTAGTGCCAGTGTTTGTTCAAAACCATAGAGGTCAAAGTCTCTGAATTTCATTTTCTAATCTTCTCAAAGGGAATAAATACAGAAGATACAGAAGCACTGCTTCAGCCCTCTCTCACAAAAGTCACCACTGTAAATCAGGCACAGTTCAAACAAACACAATGTAGATGTTAGGTTTCTAACAATGTGTCTTTTTTATTTTTTATTACGTAAACCAGTAAATGATGTCTCTTATGTAACGCCCAGTGGCTGACGTAGAAAACATCAGCATGCATGTGGCTTCCTCCACAGTTTGTAATGTTTACCTTTTTTTTTTTTTTTTTAATGTTGTAAGCTCTATTTTTTTGGATTTGACTTACTTGCAGTGAATGAACCGAGCTGGATCTGCCTGTTTTAGAAAGCTTGAAATCTGATTACTGATTCCTTTAAGCTTGTAGAGAAAATTTAATCTGTGTTAATCAGCCTGAGGTGATATAAAGAGCTTATTTCTGGTTTGTGGAGAAACATTTACTGAAACTAATGCTGCATTCAAGTAGTGTGGGAAATACTGTTTATTTGTGTTTAGCTCAAGGATAGGAGTTGATAATGATATGGTTTTACCCACAAATAATTGTCTAAAGCCACACATAAGCTTGAATTTGCAGAGTTCAAAGCCTAAATTAAATCTCCTACCTGAGGGTTTCTTTTTAGAAATTTGCCAAATCATTTGGCCGTGGATGAACGGTGCCTTCATGTGCCATCACAGAGAAACAGAGAAACAATTTTCCGTCATATCTGGGCTGTGGAGAAAGGTGTGGAGAACAGAGAAGCGATTATTTATAAATTAGAATTGTTGTAGGACATTGATAATAAACATGATTGTATCTATTGGGATAAAAACGATTATGTCACACAAAAACTTTCAGACTTTTCTCAAATTTTTTGCTTCTTTTTGTGAAATAACGGATACTTTTACCTTCAGGCTGTAAAAATGATCCAAATCAGGCAACCTGGAAACGGGAAAAAAAAAAAAAAAAAAGTCACAAGCCAAAAAAGTATGTGAAAGTTTGTTTTAGTATCAAACTGTATGTGTTGTTTTGAAGATTTTTCAGCTAACTCATTTTATTGTTGGGGACAGAAAAAGAATACCAGAGATTCTCCTTCATCGGTGGCTCCTCATCTTCACTCATATGTTTCCAGCTCAAACGTGTAGCGCTGCGATCACCTTGTTTGCAGTAACGTGGCAGACGACACACGTGGTGCTGATTATTTTCAACAATTAAATCTGTCAAATCCTTAAAGTTCAAGCTCATAATGAAGACGACGACGTGAAATGAGCAATGAGTCTGCCATTTCTACAGCCTGGGAAGAAAAATAATGTGCAGCCCGATTTTTGGTTCGTCTGAGCAGCTCAGAATTCATCTTTGACTCCTGTCGGTTTACAATGTTGTATCATTTATGCAACACGTTAACCCGTTTCTAAATGAAATATTGAAACATTGATGTTTTTTATCACAGTGCATCGGGCCGAGAGTCTCTCTTATCCTCGCAACAAACATGAGGCGGAGTCACGCTGATCACTGTGCAGACCATGAGTCTGCTTTGTGTAATTGCTCCTTCGAAGCCATTTGAAAGGCACTATTGTACATCGCTAACGAACTTGCTAAAATTGAATTCAGTTTGAGCAGTTTGTGCTTCCTGCTCAAGTTGATTGAGTTCACGGTTCATTTTCTGCATCTTGTGTGGAGACTGAAGACTCAAATGTAGGCTGAGGTTATGTATCCATCTTTGATTTCTTTCTTGTGTGATTTTTAGTAACATCGAGACAGAAATTAAAGTGTGTGTCTGTACAGAATAGCAAGAATCGTCTTTTAAGTGTGCGGTGAACTAATAACTCCTCTCTCGCTCCTCCCTTGCAGTGATCCTGTTCTGCATGGCGGCGCTCATCTTCCCCATAGGCTTCTATATCAACGAGGTGGGAGGCCAGCCGTACAAGCTTCCCAACAACACTGTGGTCGGCTCCTCGTACGTGCTGTTTGTCCTCTCCATCTTCTTCACCATAGTTGGACTGCTGTTTGCAGGCAAAGTTTGCCTTCCAGGCTGAGGACTCGACCACGCCTGCCTCTGGACTGACGCAAGAGGCTCTGAAAAATGTATGGGATTTACAAAACACACAATGACTGAAAATCAAAAAACAACAAACTCTGGCCAGAAGCCTGAAACAGGGAAGTCTCTGATTATGTGTCAAGAGGACCGCAGCACCACGGAGTACCTAACTACTAAAAGAGGAAAACGAATAAACGAACAAAACACTAAGGGGGAGATATGGGCACAAAGGGGTGGAGGAGTGCGAGAGAGGGCAGCTGAGGCTGTTGCAGCACCCTGCTACTGTTGACTTAAAATATGGCCGTCTCTCTGTTGTTGTTCTATTGGAAAGGGTGCTTAATGTGCCGCTGTCATGGCAACCGCAGGCATAATGCTGGCGCACAGTTCTTGAGGACCACTACAGCCACTCCTCGACTTGACTCCCGGCCGCCCGCCCTGCCACCCTCAGCACACAATCCGCGCCGTCACGACCGCTCCTGTTGCTATTTTTGGCTTCTCTTTGCTATTTCAGTTGTGTGTTTTTCTGTTGCTGTACATTTTATGTTCTTTAACCCCCCCCAACTCCCCCCCCCCCCCCCCCACCCCCCCACCCCCGCCTTTCCACTGAAGTAGTTTGAGTGTAAATGAGGTTCACTGAACTGAACCCTTGAGGGGGGAAGGGGGGGTTTCTGCCAGCTTGGCTGTAGAGCAGGGTTTATTCTCTCCTGTCACGTCACAAGGCCCCAGGTGTGTGGTTTGGGGGAGAGCAGCTGTGATCCCAGCTGCCTGGACCAGCGCACACACACTTCTGTGGATGAGAGGAAGGTGCAGGTGTGCCTCCTCTTTGTCTCCAACCAGCCGCAGCCCAGGAGCAGGTAGCGAGGAGGGGTGACCTTCCTGGGCTGTGAGCGCAGACCTCGTTCTCTGAGCCCGAGCAGAACGGGAGGTCAGGCACCATAAAGGAGAATGCCACTCAATGTAAGACCTTGCATTATGTTATTTATATGCTATACTAGAACAGCAGAAGAATAAGTAGTAGAGTGTAGACAGCTGTTTTTGCTAAGCTAAACCCACAACACTGATGCACATCCTTTGCCAATAAATAGAAGACTGTGAATTTATAATATCCATCTGAGCATTAACACCTCTAGTATTTGTAGTAATAATCTTAATTCTGTAAAGTACAGCCACAAGCACTGTGGCCTCTTCAAAGGATCTTTCAAAGGTGTACATCACTGTGCTGTGGGGGGTTGAGATGAACTTGTATATTGCCAACTATAGCAGACAGTATTGACTTTTATAAACAGAAACTGTAGTCGCATTAAGGTGTGAAAATAACATTTGTGAATGCTGAAAATTGGTGGTATTCTCCTTTAACGTTGGACAGGAAATGAGCGAGCCAGGAGCATTTTTGTCTTGTGTTTGTACAACGGTGAAGGCACTGGGACTGCAGGTCAGGTCCATGCATGGGGCTGTGCCTCAGTGTGCTGCTCTTGAGGTTTGTGAACGTAAAACACACACACACACATATGACACACATAGATCCACATATTAGCGCTGCAACTTACAATTGTTTTCAGTCAGTTATTAATTTCTCGATTAATTGCTTTTTGTTAAATGTCAGAAAATAGTGAAAAAGGTGATTTCTTCAAATTGTGTATATCACCTTTTTAAAAAATCTACATAAATACAAAAAAAAAACATGTTTTCAGAATATTCTTTAGCAAATACAGTATTTAATTTTAAACCATCATTGGATAAAAAGGTTAAATATCCATTTTTCTGTAACAAACACAACAAAACACCAAATTCTTCTCTTTCACCCTCATTTTTCCCAGTACAACACAGTATATCCATATATCCATCTCTTCATATTTATAGATAACCAGAACTACATTCAAAGTTACTCTAACACATCTGCCCGTTAACCCAATTTCAGAAGCGATGCAGCACATCTGGAATCAGTGTTGTGGCATTTCTGCTTGAAAAATAAATTAAACGATTGATCGATTAGCAAGTCACAAACTCACACATTAGCTTGTACTGTACACAGTTACACACGATGTAGGGAGCGTACAACCTACCGACCCTCACCTCTACCGAAAAGTTTGTGTGTGTGTGTGCTGCAACAATCGCAGAGCTCAACCGCCAAGTCTTAGAGTTTGGTTCTGTATTTCTGTTTCCTGCTCAGCTTTTCTCACTCTCGGTCTGATGTATACCGATAACTATACACCCTGCAGTGCCCTGTCCTCGGTTGGTTCAGTATTGTGCCATGACCTGTTTTTGTTTAATAATGTACAGACACAACAAGGCAGGATTTTCTGTATTAGGAAGCACTGTGCATTCAACAGTATAGGTAACAGAAATAGAAGCACCACAAATGTATAAAAAAAAGAGAACTTCTTACCTCATTGTTTTTGTTTCTGCTATTATTTTCTAATGGTGGCAATGTGTGCCCTCTAATTTGTCTCTTTGCCTTGATCGGATGTCTACACATAAAGCCTATGATCATAGGAAATTATTTATCACTGAATAAAAAGAGAAAAAATGGGTGTGTGTGACTCTGACACAGTCTGTATGAGTTATTGTGCTTATTTAAGGGGTGATAGCAGATATCAGTGATTGTGTTTTGCAGCTTTTAAGACTGTTCAAGTTAAGGTAAGATTTTTCTCTGGTGAGCTGTTAAAAAAAATCAGCGCGGTGCTTCTGTAGGATGTGTCCCGAAACTCTTCTTCCTCCATTATTCCCGAGCAAACATTCACAAACACAAAGCTACTGTGATTCAAGGACAGCCACCCAGCATGCATCAGTGCAAGGGCTATCAGTGTTCAGAGTGCATCTGTTAAATGTCGGATTGCTCCTCAGACAGCCTCGTCGAGAGCAAAACCTCCCGTGCTTCAGTGTTGATAAGCGACTGAGACGGACATTTCCACAATGTTTTTCATATTGTCAACTCACCTATCAGTCACCTTGAAATCTGTTCTCAGAGTAGTGTCGTCTGGGCTAAATTTGACTTATTAATTATGGTTGTCCCGGTCATCTTGATGATTTGAATTTGTACAGTAAAAATGTTCCCTCAGAATTAAGGTTAATTAATAAAATTGCCCCTGTAGTGTTTTTTTTAGCACATCCAGAAGATTTACTCTGACACCTTGAATAAGAGAAACTGGTGAAAAGTGTGACTTTGCAAACTGAAAACGTGTTCAGAGGACATGGCAGTAATTGCAACCTTTACGTTAACCTTGCTAGATGGCCAAAATGATTTGATTTGTTGAAAAAAAAAAATTTACATCCTCCTGTCATAACATTGCTTGTGGCAGCTTCTGGCATTGCAACTTAACCTTCAGAAGGTCAGTTTTTCAAGAATTTAAAAAAAAAAAAAGGTGTCCTTCCCTTCAGACAAAGCTTTGAGTGGCTACAAAATAAGCACATAGTGTTCAATCCTCAGTACAAGTTCAACATAAATAGCTCTTTCTATTCGTGTTTGTCGTGCATTCAGTTGGACGGGTCGCTTTCATTTATTTGTCCTTCTCTCACTGCCGGTGTGCGGCTCAGATAAGACAGCACCACTCCTCTCAGGACTGCACCTCCATTAGCCTCTCAGTGACCTGCAGCGCAGAGTTGAGCATGAGTGGTGTTTCCATTTAGGATTTCAGAAGGTCACAGTAATTCAGCTCCGCGGATCACATCAGTCCAACCGGCGTCCTGCTCTCTGAAGACAGCTGTGGGACTTTTGCAGGACTGCCTCGCATAAATCAAATTGTGTTTGACAATAAACGAGGATACAGGAAAATTGCACTGACCTCAAGTGAATATTTGAGCTCAACTGTCATACGAAGGCTCGTTAGACATGTGAACGCCTCAACGGCTTGACTTATGTCACAATCCTGGTAATAATGCATTTGATTGATGGAGCCAATCACTGATTGTTGTTTTAAGGAAATGTTAAAACTATCGATACTCAACTTAATCAGTAGCGCTGCATTTGTGATCCAACAGTACTGTTACCATCTAGGACTGCAGTGGTTCCCAACCCGGGTGTCAGGACCCTCTTGGTCATAAACCAAACTGTTGGACAAGCTTAAATTTTGGCCTGATGATGGCGCTAGAGGATGTTAAAGGCAAGGCAAGTTTATTTGTATAGCACATTTCAACAAAAAGGAAGGCAATTCATAGTGCTTTACATAAAAGGCATCAAGACAAAATGTAAAAGCAACTCAAGGCAATGTAAAAAGACAATTAAATACAATTAAAAAGAGTTGAATAGAAAATAAGAAAAATCTAAAAAGCTAAAATAGAGTAAGCCAAATAAAACAGGAGAGTAAAAGTCACAGAGCAGTGTAAGATATTAATCAAAAGCCTCAAATTTAATTTAATAAAAGGCAGCGGCAAACAGAAAAGTCGCCTTGATTTAAAAGAACAGAGTTGCAGTTTTCTGGCAGTTTATTCCAGATGTGTTGAGGGATCCCAAATTCATTACAGTTCATTATGTGGGGGGGGGGTGTACCCAGTGGAACCGACCGACAGACTGATGTTGCCATCGCAAAAAAATTGCTACACAAAATTATGTTTATTTTTTGGGGGGATCTTCCCTGATCTGTGCCTTTTTGTGTACGTGTGAAATACTAGAAAGTTTTACCTCTTCGGCCGTCTAAAAGTTGTTCAGATGAAACGATCTGAGAAGGGAAAATTGGGGGATTTAAGGGGTCCCAAAACAAAAGGTTGGGAACCACTGTTTTAACTGTAGTATAAATAAATGTTGAACAGCAGGGACAGTAGATTTCTCATTCTTCTCTATTCATCAGTGGCTCTTTTAAAAGAAAATACTCTGCAGAAGCAATGAGCGCAATAAATACAGTACATAAACCATTTTTCTGTTGTGTTAGTCCCACTTGATACTGCAGCAGTGTTTTTCTTTGTGTGCTTTTACCCAAACATACACCATTTTACACTAGTTTATATGTGTTCGTGCATATACACAAGACCGTACTGAGGGGACGAGTTATAAAGTTAGCCAGAGAGGACTCACAGATGAGAATGCAAGGCTTGCTTTCGTCAGTCTCGCCTGATTGTCAGCAGATGCTAGACGGTTATTGAGAGTTATTGGAGGGCAGATCAACACTGACAGATCCCAGAACAGTTTTCTCAATCCAGATGGAGGTGAGACGTTTCTCAGGCCCAAAATACTCGTTTATAACCAACCAGTCCACAAAAACATGTCACTCTGCTTTGCCTTTAAATACAAACGTCTACAGTATACATTGTATTTTATCTGAAATAAAAGTAGCATTAAAAGTCAGGTGGTATTAAACTGGACAAAATTTTAGGATGGATTTCAAATCGCTATTCAGAGCTCAATTAGGTTTAATTAAAAAATTATTAGTTTCATGAGAGTTGTCCAACTAATCAAAAGCAGCCCTCGGCACTGCAGTGCATTATGATGGATTTCTGCAATACGACTGACACTATTAGCTGATTTTTTCCCATGAAAATATTAACAATTCCTGCCCGGAGCTCAATATGTTTAATGGGACATAATTAAACAATCGTCCCTTTCTAATTTTGTGCAAATGTCTATCATTTAACAAGGGTCTACCATTTGTGGAATTATTAGTGCTACTGATGACATTTAATGTGCTTTTATTACAGTCTTAGTGTAGTGACAGATTCTTTGCTCTTGTTTGTTTAATTTTCACATTCACAGAGACAAAAGAGATTCAACTGGTTTCACTCACTCAAACTACTCTGGAACTACAACAATGGGAGCGGCTCAACAGACCAGTACTGGTTTTGTACATCATTTGGCATTTCCCGGGCCAAGGTCTTGACTTCTGTAAATTACAGCTGTCTGGATTTGTGATGTGTGGCAGGTGGTTTGTCAATGAATGTATTAAATCCAATTTTAGAGAACGTTTTGACATTGTCTCCTTTCATCGCTACCATTGATGTTACTAAGCTGATTTAGTTCAATAAATCTTCAGACAAGGGCTGTTATCACGGCTCTTATCGTGTGTTTAACACCTCTGTCTGCTGATAGGACAAGAAAGTCACTGATTAATGAATAATACCTGATAGATACGGCTCTTGAAACATATCTGATATATATATATATCATATAATGTGATAAAGTGTACAGAGTTCACTCCTAGGTGGTGCTGAAAACACTCATAGGTGCCTTAACGTGACACATGTGTAGGTGGAAGAGTAAATTCTCCACGGATATGTTGCAGCATATATTCCTATATTTTTACACGCCCAATTTGCAAATGTGTGCACAGGGGTTACAGTGTGGTGTCCTTCTGCCCACTAAGATAGATTATTGTGTCAGCTCGCTGCCAGGCACACTTAGATGGAAATATGGCTGCCATCTGTTCATGAGAGGCTGCTCCAGCTCTCCGTGCTCCACCTGAGGAGAAGATTGACCTGATGATGATGATGATGAACACCAGCTGTCTGTCTATCTATCTGTCTGTCAATACATGCAGTGATGAGTTTTTATTATGTCTAGATCTATTATTTTTTCTTCTAAATGTCAGTAAAATGCTTGTCATCCATTTGTTGCAAACTATTTTGGATTACAGCAATAGTGTTCATCATAACACAATTATTTTACCAGTGAATATTATTTATAATAGCTTATAAGCATATATTTTGACATGATATGCAGGCTGTCTTCATTTTTAAATGCATTCATTCATCACCTACTTAATTTGAAGCATTTTTACAGCCATATTCTGTATTTCAGGGTTTATTAATATTATTTTTAATACATTTATATATATATTTTAGTGTCACAACAATATTTTTTTTGCTTTTCTTCCCTCTTGAAAACAAGATTAGCCAACTTAATGGGCTCATTCTTTAAACAATAAATTGAACAATATCAGTTTGCTCTATCTTCAGCTTTTTTTTAAAAAAAATGCACCAAAAAGCAATAAAAGTGTAATATAGACAGTGTATTCAAAGTGATGAGAATCACGTTGGCTTTGTTAGAGCTAACTTTAGCTGCCTTCAGTATTGATCGGTGAGGATGCGGGAGGCCCGGCAGAGGATGCAGTGATGTTTCCTCCCGGACGGATGTCTGACTGCTGCTCGTCAGCATCCGTCACGCAGCACATCTACCGCTGAGGTAAGAAAACCAGAAACGAGAGAAAGCTGAGTGCTGTTTGAGACGGGCAGGCAGGAGCGGTTTCACCGAGAATGATCACAATATTACGAGAAAAGTTGCCTGTTTTCCCCTCCTGTCTATTGCCCCGCACAGGCCTCCTCTACATAATCCGTCCACAATGAGGTGCACCTGGCCAGGGAGGAAGGGTTACAGGCTCCAGGCTCCTGTTGCAGAGGGAGGCTTCTTGATTGTGGACTGCCGGTCTTGCCTCTCAGCCTGGGATTTTATGTTATTTAGTTTTTCTGTTGTATTTCGGCAAGCCACTGAAGACTAGCTAGGTTAGTTAGCCATCTTGGTAGGCAGGTAAGGGGTTGGGGTGTCTCTTTACAGCTTGTTGTCCTAGTTTTGCACTTTGCACAGCAGCTTGGTTGTGATCTAATTTGTGTGAGATGAATCTACTTTGTTTTTGGTCACTTTGTCTTGTGCAGCTGTGATAAATACTTTTGTGTGCAGTAAGTTGTGGTTTGTGACCTTTTTGTGGTTTGGTAACTGCACTCTACATTTGTTGGGTCACTTGTGGGTTGCTGCTTAGAGGTAAATTAACATTTGTGTGTAGTGTTTGACCACACTGTGACCACACGTTACTGCTTTTGTGTATTTAATTGTAGCTGCTTAGTAGTAGTGACCTTTTTTGTTTGTGAGATGTAGTCACTCACAGATCAGTGGATCTTAGTGTAGTGGAAGTGTCCTCCCAGTTTGTCAGGACCCCTTGTGTATGGGGGTTTTAGACCACATGATGTCCATTTGTTTTGTGTTGTTGGTGTATGGCAGCAACTTTGTAGCAGGTCTACTTGTTCTGACCCTTTTGGTTTGTGGCTGTTGTACTCCACTTTTGTATTGGTCACATGTGTTGTGTTTGTTGCAGGTAAATGCAGTAACTTTTAACTTTTTTTGTCAGCAGTAGTCCCAACTGTCTTGTGACTTAATTGCGCATCTTGTTACCTTCATATTGAGGAATTGTCTGAGTCATAAGTGGCTAAATTATTTGGTGCAAGAGTTGAAATACAATACTGTTTTATGCTCAGTTAGCAGGTGTGGACTGAATGATTTTGGTCTGCATATTTAGCTGTGTTTACCTACCGTACAGCCTTGGTAAGTAGCACCCATCTCACTTCAAATAAAAATACATTGCAATTAACAGGTGGTAATTCAGTTAACTGTGAGGTACCAAATTAGTGCCACGTTGAATTTTAAATGTTTGTACTTGTGTGAATGTGGGACAAACTATTAATTGTTTTAATGGTGGGGGTGTTTATGACTGTATGTGTTGGCTGTACTTTTTGTCCTTTTTCCCCTCCTGTCTATTGCTCCGCCCCCAGCTCTCCTCTACATAATCAGTTCACAATGAGGTGCAGCTGGCCAGGGAGGAAATTATTATATTAACAAAAACATACAAAACAACCAGGACACTAAATAAATGCTGTGTGTGTTAAATGTGGGTAAATGGATTATAGTTCGCCCCATAGGGCCGACTAAGAGTGGGGCGTAACAGTCATCTTGCTTCAACCTGCATTATAAAGAGGCAAATAGTTGTACATTCTGAGGTTTAAGTGCTCTCCCTCCCCTTTTGTCTAATTTAATTGTAGTTAAAAAAAAATTTCAGTTTAACAAAGGCTGAATTTACTGATTTTCATAAAATTGTAGTTGCTTAATATAGCAGAAGGAAATAGAGTTTTTTTTTCTAATCTTTTAAGTTTATTTTCATCTTAATTTTAAAGCAGCACCAATTAATATCTATAGTAACAATGGATCAAACAGCTGAAATGTCACTCATACTGATGAACCCACAGAGAATTCTCACCTGACTGCGGTTACCCTCAACTTTAGGGAACATTTTAATGTCTTTCAGCTCATTGTTTTGGTTTTACAGCCCCAACTTTTGCTTTGTTTACAGCAGTAGGTTGCTGTTTTCAGCTGTAGCCACTGTACACTACCTGCCCAACACCAAACTGCAGCCAGACAAAGTTAGCAACTAGCTGGTGAACATAGTGTAGTGAGTATTTAGCAGCGAAAGAGACATATATTTCTCTCATAAATTGGCAGAGATTAAAACAGAGCTAAAAGGAGAGTGAATATTGAACTTAAATTTGTCAGATGGCCAGAAACCCGACACCAAATGAATGCAAATGTTGCTTCGTGTCTCTGCTGGATGAGTAATTAAGAAACTGTTTGCTAACACATTCATCATATCAATGGTGATATGTCAATTTTGTGTTTACAGCTTGTTCCAATGCCTCTAAATGGGGGGGTTTGGGGGTGGGGGGACTCAATTATTGTTGGTTTAAATTCAAATTTCCAGCCTTGGTCTCCAGCTCCAGTGTTAAACCTGCAGCAGCTACTGTTCATCAGCCCAGTCTGTCTCTCCCTCTTCATGTTGCTGTCATGTTTTAGGACGCAGGCAGGCAGACAGCTGGACTGTCACAGTGTATTTCTGACAATAACAGAAGGCCGCACGGATAAACACAAACACATGTCACCAGCACACGATCAACAGTGGAATGCAAAGGACATCTGCTGTCACTTAGGTGTACCCAAGTATAGGAACAGATCTCTCTCATACACACACACACACACTTGTATGTTTGCTGTCATATGCAGCTAACACAGCTGCCACAGTTCTTAAAGAAAGCACCTGTGACTGGTGCGTTTGCTGCAGTGTCATGTTTTCTTAAATCACATCCTGAGTGTTCACAGTATAAATGAACTGAACTGAAGATGACTCAACAAACAGAGCAAGAGCGTGTTTGGGTGTGTCTAGTGTGTTCACAAATGAATTACACATATATTAGCTTTTCAGGGAGGAACTGTCTGGTAAAATATTCCGTGGAAGATAAATGTTTGACCAAAAACTCACAAGTTACCGGGTGTAATGTTGATATGAATGGTGTGTGTGCCTCGGGTCAGACAGCAGAAGCCTTTTGACGTGAGGCCCCAACTCTTAAAAAAAAAAAAAAAAAAAAAAAAAAAAAAAAAAAGGGTCAAAGGTCAAAAGATCAGCCTATCCAAATACATCACTGACTGTATGCTACCAGCTGACCGATAGGTTTTTTCAGCATAATGAATCAGGAAATGTATTTTTTCCCCGTCCATCATTAGCATGCTGAATCCGCCAAGCTGTTATGTTGTTTTCTGGGTTTTGCATCTGTGCCAGAAAAACACTCTCAGGAAAACAAGAAAATGAATCACAAACAGCAGCTCATGATGTTATATCATATTTTAAGTGATGGTAGTTTTAACTGAGCCAGAAAAAGAAGAATGTGACTGTAGACATGAGTCAGATTTTAAATTACAGTTCTGTTTAATTATATGTTGACATTGTAAAGTAACATGATGATATTTTTGGCCCGGACTTGTGGGTTAGGGTTTGATCTGTAATGATATGCCAATATTAACCAGTAATTATTGATTTGCAGTATGTAGCGGCTGATTGATATTAATGTTGCTTTAAATGATGATCCGTGATTGCTTAGTTAGACTGTTTGTCGTTACCTCTGTGAGGATTACTGACTATGTTGTGACTGTTATATTGTTCTCATCAGTGGCGGCTTGTGACTCAAAAAATTGGAGAGGAAAACTCATCTCTACTTTATGTTCAAGTTATGTTATGTTCTTATGTTCAAATGTGCTATGTATTATATTATAATTATGCTATGAGTTAGCATGAGAATTAGCTTTGAGCACCTGCCCTGCCTTTGAACATAAGAAAAGTAGAGATAAGTGGCCGACTAGTGTAAAATAACATGCCGCTGTGGGTTGTTTTTCCTCCCGTCCTCCCCCAATTTTTTTGAGTCACCAGCCGCCACCACCTGTTAGTCAAAACTAAAATCTCCCAAACACATGTATCTGGCAGTGTGCTCTTTAAATATTCTGTCAGCAGCAGACTAAACACTCCTCTTACTCTCCTGCTCTTTATTTCGTATCCAGCACTTTACTTTTGCCCCAAATGAGTCCAGTCAGCCCGCTAGACCTCTGTCAGTCATCATGCACCGGATATTACTGCTGACACATACCCCTTGAAGTGTTTTGCCCCGGTGAAAGCACCCATTATTCAGCAGACAACCTTGCGGTATCCGGAAGAGCTGCTCAGTCACTTCAGCCTGAGTTCCCCCGTGGACCTTGATGTGTTTGGTATGTTGTTGTAACAGTAAGAGCCGGAGGAGAGGCTACAGGCGCTGCAGTCTCACGGCCCACAGACCAGCCCGCTGACCAGTGTTTATTTCTGCTGGGCCCCACCGTTTATTTTTCATGAGGGTATTAATGTCTATTTTGATATGCCTCTTGTGTTATTTTAGATGAGTCATCGGGGAATGTGTGGGTACATGTGAGAACAGTCTGCCTGTGCGAGGATGGCGCGTGCACGGCGGAGGGGACGGGGTGTGCGTGCGTGTACATTTGTTCGCTCGAAAACACACACACACACATGATTTTTGTAGGCTTCTGTATCCTGTTGAGCAGCAAAGCTTGTTTCTTTACTGGTGGTCAACGACTCAACCAAGACATGAGAACAGACTATCTGAAAGGGAAACGTTTAAAATGATATTTTATGGCAACAACAAAATAAGCTTCAGCTCAGTAGGGAGAAATAACACGGACAGTCGATTTGTCTGTAGACTTTACTGTCCTCTGCTTGTCTCTCAGACTCCCACAGTGTCAGGCCGGGGTTAGAGGGAGGGAGTCCCAGGGGGAACGAATGACCTCTTTCCGGCCCTGAAGTGAGGCCTTGAGTTGGCCGGCCGACGTCATGCTCATTATCCTGAAAAGCCTCAAAGAGCTTGAAAAGCCTCACAGAATTTCCACGTCTTCTAACTACCTGAAGTTGTGTCCTGGCAGGCAAAATTTAATTAACACCTCATGAAAAATGACTGTTAACTCTGAAGCAACTTAAATGCACATTGCTCACAAATTATATTAACATGAATTAAAATTTAAAGCTTACACGTTAACATAGAAGAGGGTAAGCAATCAGCATTGATAGAGTATAGTCTTTAAAGGAATAGTGCATCCTTTCAGGAAATCCAAGAGTTAGATGAAAAGATTGATAGCACTCTCATGTCTATGCTTAAAGGATGGAGCTAGAGGTTAGCCTAGCATAAAGACTGAGCTGGAAACAGCTAGCCTGGCTTTGTTAAGTTAAAAACATGCCTGCCAGCACCTCTAAAGCTCTCTAATTACCATGCTGCATCTTGTTTAATTCATTCACAAACCTAAATGTAAAAACAGGGGGAGTTTTGTGCTGTAACTGTTAACAAACAAGAGCAGAGTGCAGTGACTTATGCTAACCGATGCAACCTGCACTGTTGTGTTTTTACATTTCTTTTTGTGTACGGGTTAAACAACCAAGATAAAATGTGTTGTGCATAATTGCGCATGTAAATAGCGGACTCAAAATTATAAGGTTGTAGTCTGTTACATTGACATGAATGTATATTTTCAACCTCATCAGTGCCAAAAATAGCTAGTGTCCATAATTGTTGTTGTTATCCTTGACCTAGCTTGACCGCTCTGTCTTATGTAGCGTCACATCCAATATCTTGTTTTAAGGCAAATAAAAACAAAAAACAAAACTGTTTCTACATAATTTTCCGCACACATTAGTTAATTGGGGTCGCCAACCTGCAAGTTGCTCTTTAAAGGCTAAATTGCCAGTCAAAAAAACCCAAAACTGTAAATATGTGATAATATATGAGGACAAACAGTATCAAAAATTACAACCTATTATAAACACAAGACCTGTATCAACATAAAAGTAGAAATTACAGATTTTGAACAGACATTTTTACACATATTCACAGTTTTTAGAGCATTGACAAACACAAAACTTACACACATGCTGGTTTTTACTTCAAACTCCTTTTTCATGAAGTGCTTTCATGATTTACACTTACATGATGATATTTATTTTTTACTTTTGGGTTGCCATAAATCTTTGTGACGTGAATTCATAGTAGCAGCATTACATCAAATATGTGACATATATGGAAACATGCATAGTGAGGTGTTACTGATTTTTGTCAAACTTGCTGCTTCACGAAACAATCTCATCCTCACTCTCCTCGTCTCCTTTCACAGGTTTCCTCCCTTTCTTGCCCTTTTACTCTAATTATCTTCTCCTCCTTCGCCCTGAGCAACACACCACATACTGTTGCTGACTGTAGACCCGGTGCATGCTGGGACTGCAGAAGCAGCATGAATAGACCTCTGTGTCACAAACAATAACCGCTGAATACACAAAGAAAATATTGTTTTTTTTACCAGTGGATATGAATGATTAATGTGGCCTTAGCATGAATAGAGACTAGTGAAAAAGACTTACTGAAGTGATGCGTGGCTCCTGTCAGCTTCCCTTCAGACTACAGAGAAACTCAAGATCTTTGAGCTGTTCTTGTGTTTTGTTGTGTTTACGTGTGTGTCTGCGTGGGGTAGATAAAAGTACAGATGCCAGTGTGTTATGGAGGGAGATCAGAGTCGAGCCAGACTGACGGTCTCTGTCAGGGACGACTAGAGGACGTTCAAGTCATTGTGATAATACAGGAGGTGACTGTAATCCTTTTCGTCCTCTCCTCGTCCTTCTTTACTCCCTGCAATTACAAAGCATGTGCACATACGTTTAATTATTCCATATCTTGTTTGTCAGCTGCATGTGAATGCGGATTTAGGAAGATGTTTACCTTCAGTCCTTTTCTCCCTCTCCTCAGCGTCGAGCCATCAGGTGCATCAGGACTGATTGGGCTCTGGAGTGATGGATTGAAAGGTAACTGCCAGATATTGATTTCCTGCAAGCATCTGACCTTAACAAAATCAGGCTTAGAGTAAAAGCTGTTTGTCTCATTCTGCTGTTCAGCCTCCTGTCTGAGTTTTTATAAAATATCGACTCGGGGTGATTAAGTGAACAAAATATCCTGACAAAACATCATGCTGAATGCCAGAAAAAAGCTAAAATAATAGACTGTAGATAAAATTAGAAGACCCTTGTTGCTTTTGGACAATAAATTACGTTGGCTAACCTAATAAATAGTTTACTCTTTCTCACAAAATGTCCATCATATTCTCTGTTACAGAGCTAAATGCCAGTTCTCTGGTTTGAACCTGTTCCTGACAAAACAGTCAGTCCATGGGATACCAGCAGGAGATTTTTCCCCCTCCTCTCTTATATTATCTGTCCTTGAAGCAGCAGTGCTGCTATCATCTTTGTTCCAAGCTTCCAATTTCATCCTCTAAGGAATTACAGTATGTGCCTGTCTGTCACTTTCTCAATTTCTTCCTCCTTTATCTCTGAGCAACACAGGAAGCGAGCTTCATTCGCCAGCCAAATCAGCTGACAGTTCCCATAAATGAATGAGCTATACTGCCATTATTTTAGGTGTTTTTTTTTTTAGAACAGAAAAGTAGAATTTTCCATGACCTGAAACAAAAATGTTTTGTGTATTATGTGTGCTTAAAAAATTGTACAAGTACCATACTCGTGCCATTATTTTGTGTGAAATAAATGGTTGATTCAAGACAGCGGGGGGTCGGTGTCATGATGGTTCAATAACTGCATAGTCCCTGATTCAACTTCAGCCGGGGATTCCCCTGCATGTCATTCCCCCTCTCTCTATATATATGTTTCCTGTTGCTCTCTGCTGTGCTGTTTAATAAAGGCAAACTTCCAAAAATAATACAACAGCCATAAAATCATAAAGTCTGGGAAACCAAAGCAATGAGCTGAAAGCTGCACAGAGCTGAACACTAGAATTTCTTTATATATGTTATAATGTATGTTATATCCTTTGTAGCCACATTGTGCATTGTTTGTTTAATGCCTTTGATGCCAGTATATCCAGTATTCTTATACACAAGTAAATATGAGTTAAAAATATGCTTTTCATTTGACATTTTTAAACAAATACACCTGAAATATCATGTAACTTAATTTGCTGCACATGATTTTCAATAAGAACACTTGAAGAGATGCGTAAATAATCTTAAAGGGGCAATCCACCAATTTTATAAAAGAGGTATATTTAAAAAAAAAATACCCCTGATGATGTCATCAGGGATACTTCAGCTTGGGTTTGACACTTTTAACAGAAAGTCAGCGTTAAAAACTTCAGTTGTGGGCTTTAAAAAAAATAGGCATTAAAACTGCAGTGCAGAACTTTTACATATAAATGAACGTCAGTTACATTCAAACCCTTGCCAAACGAGTTCACACAATGCTGATTAAGCCTATCGCTGACAGATAAATCTCTCTGTAAACTCATGTTGGGTGGGACATTCCCGCTCTGGCTGTCTGAATGCAGAGACCAGAGACTTCCGGTTAGCCATCTGCTAACTTGAATGGGGATGAAATAACTTAATCGTGCGGCTCTTCTAGACTTTCCAAACGTTATCGCACCGAATGAATCAAATTCTGACAGTGAAACGAATCATTTTGCGAGGGTTGTCTGGCGCTAAAAAAAAAACGTATCCACCATTTTACAGTCGCAACAGTAGCAACCGAGTAGGCTACGGTGTAGCCTCTGATGTAAGCATGTGTTGCCAGTATTTTTGTAATTACTCTCACTGCCAGAAGGGGGAGACAAAAGTAAGAAGGCAGGAAAGGTCTAATAAAAGATACCACTGAGCATTATGGGAAATGTAGTTTTTGTTTTTTAAGGGTTAAAAGTCACAATATCATGGCCTCTGCTGCATCAATTTGACCATTCTTTTTAAAATCAGGGTCTTGTGAGCCCCACTTCTTTATGGAAGTGCAAAACTAAATTGGAAATTGCCCCTTTAATTCAAGAACCTCTTACTTCCCTTTCCCAGCACATACAAACGCATCTTACTATCTTCATTAAAAGATATTTGCTCCGTTGTCATGGAAATAGTTCAGTTGCCACTCTGCTATTTAAGAAAACATAAAAAGTATACTTATGGAATACTGAGTGTGCTTTCAGGGGACTTTCATAAAATATGCTATGATTTCTGGCTGGCTGCCAGTCTCACTATGGTCGAGAGTTTGGCTGGTGGCTGATTGTAATTTCCTTCCTTGTGTTTAAGGTTGACTGAAGGTCACTGAGGAACACTTCGTTTTCTCTGTCTCTGTCTATGCTGTCTCATTGTTGCAGCACAGACAGTCCTTACGCTGCACCCCCCCTCCCCCCCCTCCCCTTTTTAATTAATTAAATTTGTAGGTCAGGTAAGAGAACAAAGCTTTTTTTGGAGTGGGTTTTATTAACTTCAGTGAATCAATGCTCCTGCATCAATACATCCCACTCATAACTTTCACAGGAATTACACATGGCACAAATAGTCATAGGAGGGATTTTTATTTCTTTAAAGTCATAACCCTTCTTGTCTTGTCTGCTTTGGCCTCCGACTTTTTACACCTGCAACATCTCTTGTGTCTCTTTCTCCACTGTGTGTGTGTGTGTGTGAGAATAGCAGAATAAATGTAGATAAAACCCACAGACTCCTACAGTTTCTACCATGTCATCCTCTGGTGACATTGCTTTTTCTTGTCGTCTTCCTGCTTTTTTTTTTTTTTTTTTTTTTTTTTTTTACATTTTTTTCTTTATTCCTCAGGTTAAGCAAAACAGCCCCAACATTATATGATCTCAACATTTCAAGTGTCCATTCAAACGGTAAAACTGTGTTGGTAAATAAAATTCATCTGCTGCCTCGCTTCTCACTCTGTGCAGCTTCCTTTCTGTCGGTGTCCTACTTTATCACACAAGTGATTTGGGAGAGGTTATACATAAAGTCAAGCTAATTGATTTAGTTTGCAAAATCCTCTCAGTGCATTAGCTCGTCAGGCTGAGTGTGACCTCAAAGCTCCCGCTTCCTAAAATGAGCATGAAATGAGATGACTAATCCACTTCAATTACTCATTTCAACAAAAAAACATACCTGCCAACACCATTTTTTTTTGCAACAGCCTAACTTTTACCAAGGGTTTTAAAAGCAAGGATGTTGGGTAATTGCTCTATTTGTGACTTGACAAGTTTAAATATCCTCTGATGATACAATCATATGGCATGCATGATTGCCTGTGACAACGTGCAATTGAGTCTCAGACATGTATTTGGATAATATATAATGGGAATTTGTCACATTTTGGAAAAAAAAAAAAAAGGATCTTCATTTAATGTTCTCCTTTAAAGAATACATTTCAGTCTGTCTGTTGGTGTTTCTTTGGTATTTGGTTACTGTGTACTCTTCAGCGTGACACAGTGTGTGAAAAAGGATGGCTCCCCCTACCTCAGAAAACCTTCCACCCACCTGGGAGTTGGGCCTTGTCATCTGGTGTTCGTTCGTGTAGGTTCGCTGCATGCAAAGTGTTTTTTGGGTTTGTTTTTTTTGACATCTTTCATTGCAGTTTCTCCCCTCACCACATCTCCTCAAGAGCTCCTTCAACTGCTCTCAGCTGTCAGAGTCCTCACTTCACACACACTTGCTCCTCTGAAATCATCACTGCAGCGACACTCATCTGCCACGAATCCCCTCTGAAGGTTGCTTTGGCGTTTGTCAGTGTATGTTTCTGTCTCTGTTTTATTTCTTTCAACATAAGTGGACTTCTCTCTGTTGGATTTTATTAATGTTACAGAATTCTTTGTCCACACCAGGAACAACTGATCAGTTTTTTTTAACTCATTGTGGTTTAAGTAGCTGACAGATACATTCAGACCTGGAGTTAGAGAGAGAGAAAAAAAAACAGTCTTTGACTTTTAAGGCAATCTGCAGTGTTTTTGGGACTGGTAGTGTATTTAAATGCTGTTGTCTGGCGCCCCCTGCTGCTTGAAACAGCCCATTATTGAGCACTGCTGGGGATCCTCATGTCTCTCTGGTCATACTGGTTTTGATTCTAGCCTGGCAATCATCTGTAATGACACTTGAATGAAATTAAAATAACAGGTAGGATCAGCAGAAAAGAGAGAAAACCTTGTGGTGAGATTGTTTTGTCAACTTCTGTTTCCAAGGTCAAGGATGAATTTTTAATCTCATTTTTGAGCCAAAAGGTGCTTGAAGTGCTCAGAGGAATGGAAATGTGAACATATACAATTTCACTAAACTGGGCAATTGTATCTGTTTGGGAAGATGTGTGTGTTGAAACATAAAGCTGAAAAAAGTTACTGGGTGGACCTTACAGTGAGATTGTTTTGGTCAAGAGAGACTGACTCTCGGCTATTATGGCTGCAACTAACAATTATTTTCATTATCAATTAATTAAAATTACTGTTAATTGACTAATCAATTCATCAACTCACAAGCTGGTGAAACAGGCTTTCACTGAAGTAATGTAAAGTGGGAAATCATCCTTTCATCCAAAATAATGAAAGCCTTAGTAAAACTGAAACAAATAAGTTGAAATAAGTTGGTTTTCACAGCCGAACAGAAACATAAAAAGTCTCTTAAATCACATCACCAGTGCTCTACATTGTCTAAATCTTTCACATCTCTCCTTGTATCTCTGATCACTGCAGTAGCTCAGGTTGCCCTCCACGCTAATCGCAGCAAACTGCCCATCCTATTTCCGGCCAGAGAGAGTTCACCTCGGGGGAGGGTTTGGCAAGGTTGTAGACAAGGGAGGTCTACCTTCACCACAGCGCTCCCTCCCCTCTCCCCTGCAGCAGGCCAGACAAGGTGATGGCTTCCTGCTGACTGTGATTCATGGGTGTACTCGGCAGCATTTAATGAGAATGTAACTCAACCCTTTTTATCACACAGAGTGCTGAAATAATGAAGGAGCAGCAGAGGGAAGAAGGCGGTGTATTGGGACTGATCTGGTTAGTGTAACTGAATTAGAGATGATGTGATTATTCTCATATGAATATGTATCTTTGTTTTACTGTTTGTATCTCCTCTCATACTTGTTCTGTAATGAGAGTGGATGGAGTTACAGTATGTGTTGCTTCACCTCCAAGCATCACATAAAGCAGTGCCTCCAAAGACATACGGTATGCAAGGTAGACAGCAGGCAGACATTAAAAGTCCTTCTTAGACTGACTTATTTGAATAATTTAGGTTATGCAAAGTAATTGTACAAAAGGCCCGGCTCTGTCTCTGCTGTCTGCCCTGTCTCAGCCACGCCCAGCCCCAGGTGGAGAAGGGGATACACCTTCTGCATTCAGTCAGCTCTGATTGAGAATCGCTGGCCCTGTAAATTGCAGTCCACACAGACAAACAGGTTGCCACATTGCTTTGTCTCTCTTTCCTGAATTCCTGATTAGTGGGCGTGAAGAACGAAACAGAAGTGCAGGTGTCACCTCAGTTATCTATAAATTCTAATACCATTTGAACCTTTTGCTTTAAGATAAGATTGTTGCTGGTAAAGTCAAGGGCTGCGATCCTTGTTCCACGTAGGCCGCACAGTGTGGCTGTGGCCTCATGTTTAGTTCGATGCTTTGGCGTTCTGTCCATTATTAGCCTTTGGCTTGTGTAGTTTGTGTGCTGGCTGTCTGTCTGGGCTGCAAGGGACATTTGCTATTGACTAAAATGCATCTAGTCCCACTTATACATGACTGGTAGTCTGTCAGTGAAATTATTAGTTTAATTAATTCCCTTCTTACATTATGTTGTCTGTTTAACATCTTTATTTCCAGTTGGCTGTTTGTTTGACATGACTCATGTAGCTTATATGCCTTGTCTAATATCTGCTTTCATTTCATCCCTTTCTGCAGCACGCCGCCATGGCTGCTGCTTAACAGCCAACACATGTTATGTTCAATAAACCTGCTCCCTCCTACACCAGCAACCTCAGCCTCAGAATCTTTCTGCACCTTCACCGGTCATCTGACTGTGACCGCCAGCCTGTATCATATCTTCCTCACCCTATGCAGTTAAATATTCACCAGAGGTCCCACCCGACCTCGTTCAGTAAGATTATCCAGTAATTCACGAGAAAAGAAGGAAAAACAAACTGGAGCAAAGTCTGTAAAAAAAAAAAAATGTCAGAAATAGGGCTGTTAGTCATTTCAGATCTTGGAGGCATAAAGCTCAAACTGATTATCCAGCTGATCACTATGCTGCACAAACACTGGAGCCCCTCTGGGTTTCATACTCTCCAGATGCAGAACTTTGCAAAACAGACACTGCATCAGTCATCTTTGTACTATAACCAGGAGTCTATATTTGATTCCTCAGATGTGTCCCATCACATTACATAACACGATCTGGAAATTAGCATTAGTACATAAGACATGGTCACTGGTAGCATCAGTCACCCTGTTAAAAATGTGTTTTCAGAACAGTGTGTATACCCGCTGAAGCTGCTGCTAAATGGATTTCCTCCCCTTTGGGATGATAAATTTGTTCTTAAAAGTGATGAATGTCCACGGGGGAGAATATGTCTCCTCTGAAAATACAAAGTGTTTCCAAAAAAAGACACAGAATCTCTACAGCGGCACTGCCAGAGCTGCCATTTAACCCAAATGAGGGTAGATGCAATCTGAGTTCTGCATTAAGTCAACACAAAGGAGGAAAGGAAAGTACATCAAAAAAAAAAAAGTGAATTACAATCTATTGCAGTTTATCTGCAAATTGCTTTTATACTTGAACTGCAGTCATTTGGCAGCTGCTTAAGACTTCTTTCCCTTTTTAATTACGTGCAGTGCATTTAAGTGTCAGCTCAGGTTTGGCAGTCTGTCTGCTGTCTGCTAAATAAAACATGATGGGTCTATTTATGTCCTCTCCTAAAACACTGTGCTCAGGAAGTGACTGCTGCTGCTGTTTACCTGGCCTGTTATGTCAAAGATACATCAGTCACATCATTTGATGCCTCAGCTTTGAGTAGTCCAAATCTGTAATGACTACATGTTTTCATTTGTGAAAGGATATCCTTCATAAAATGGATATTATGGTGCTCTGAGGTTAGTAGAGCCAAGGTTACACATACTTGTTTTATCCCCTTAATATTTACATTATACATGACTTTTCCTAATTTGATAAGAATTGCTTGAAAATATGATTTGAACCGATGACATGTTTCAAACATCTGCTGCAAAAAATGATGCATTAATTCAGCTATACAGTACAATGGATTTCCACACATTTAATATATGTGTGAGTGGTGATGACAGAACTTATGTGCAGCACAACTCTTCCCACATCCCAAATGAGACTATTTGGATGTCTTTTATGTAAATAATATAACAGTCTGTTCATAAGAGCTCTAACAGACCAGAGTAACGTCGCTATGTAGGATAATGTGCTGTATATGTCTTTGTCTGTGAATGACTTTTAAATAATATTGTACATGTTCATACATGCATAACCCATATAACATGAAACATTAAGTATTTCCTAATTTGGTGTAATAACAATGCTTTATTTTAATTTATGTATTTTATCACCTTTATCAAATGTGTGTGAAGAGTCATAATGTTAGAAGAGAAGAAAAAAAATTTAAATCAAAGTATTTTTCTGTTATTATTATTATTTTACACACAGCATTGTCGTCTGTGGGACCCCAAAAACTTAGAAAGTAAAGCCAACTTTAACTGACCTATAAAGCATTAGTAATTTTTTTATTAACTATTAAAAAAACATTAGTTAGAGCTGGGTTTTGGAGAGTGGAACCATTTTAATATTTATTATATAGATTTAACATTTAGATTTAACATTTATATCTTGCATTACATTTAATCAATTTTCACAAGGAAAAAAAACTTGAAAAACATCTTAATTGTGACTTAAACATTTTCAGACTACATTTTCAAAGTTATTTCAAGCTACATGTGGCTAAATGGAAGTATTCATTTGAGCATCCGTTTTACAATGTTCCTGCAGCCAAAGTGAGTATTAATTACTGTTGTGAGTCTCAGGACAGGTGCTCTGAGCAGGGGTAAAAAGTGTGACCTCTGACCTGAGTATATACATATGTTATATGCTCACAGTAAAAAGGGCAGCAGATGTTGCTGCTTGTCCACCTGATGCTCCTGGAAACGTGATCCTCACTGCCTGCAGCCTGCGCGCTGCATCCAGGCGTTACGGTAGGAGAGTCTTCAGGTAAAGGTGCAGGTGATTGACAGGTGACGCGTCGGGAGACCGCGAGAGCAAAGCAAAGGTATAGACTGCATTACTTCATGAGCCAAGTGGCACAGGCATGGACGTGAGAGGTCGAAAGGAATATTAAGGTAAGTTAATTACGGCAACTTTTTGGATTGTAGGAAAGTATAAAGTGTACATGTGATGGCAATCAGATCTGCATATCGCTTATTCATCAGTTTGAGAGCTAAATGTCCTATTAACTCATTCATTTTGGAGAGAAATAAGTCCACAGTATCAGAAGTTACAAGATGTCTTAATTACTGATATTGTGAAACTTGTTTGACAAATTACATTCACTGCTTACTGTTGAATATTGTACATTGATTCATTCTTAATTTCTTTATTAAGGGACCAGTTGTATTTAAATTCTGATGTCCGTGCCCATCAGGTCGTTTTCAGTTGTCAAAAATGGACCAAATTTAGATGCATGTTATAAATGAGAAGTCTAGTATACAAGGTACAAAATATAGTCTTTGAGTAGATTCATATACAAAAACTGAAATTGTCAAATGTGGCATTCTGTCATTTCTTAAAAACCTTTAAGAAACAGTGGTCAGTCATTACAAACTGATGCTGTGCAAGGAAAAATTGTTTGGAAAGACAGTGTCAGCAATCTTAATATTAGGTGAAATCTGCATGTTCAGGGGTTACAACTTAAACATTTCTAGAGGATGAGTCTTATAGGTCAAACTTTAATGATAATTATACTAAAGCAATGAATAACCAATAGTCGACCTCCTTTCAACCCATCCAGGTCTATGGAGCTGTGCGGTCCCAACATGAGTGAGAGTGGAGGCTCTCTGTGCCAGGTGAAGCAGCTTCCCTGCCACAGTGTCCCCCTTTGTCGCCTGCAGGCCGGTGGACACCACATGCACAACCTCCCACACCTCACCCACCAGCCTTGGGTCAACCACCCAGCCCCGGCTGTAGCCTCCAGCCCGGCCGTGGCCACCCGACACCGGGTAAATGGAGCCATGGCGGCCAGCTGCAGCAGCCCGGAGTGTGCGGCCTCCAGACTTGGAGAGGAGGCGGCACTGGCCCGGGGCGTCTCTCCAGGGAAGGTGCTGGTGACAGGAGGAGGGGGATACTTTGGCTTTAGGCTGGGGAGAGCGCTGGCCAGCCAGGGGATGTCAGTGCTCCTTCTGGACATGAATAAGCCTCCCTGTGACATCCCTGATGGAGCAAGCTTCTATCAGGTACCTGTTGTTTGAAATCCTATTATTCCTACTGTTACTGTTTTTCACGTTCCCTTGCATATGTTTGCCCAAAATAAGACAATTTATTACCAGTATGCTGTTAAAGCGTAAGATCTTACTCTTAAATACTTCGTAACTGCAGGACTCACGTCTGGTAATGATTATTCAGCCATGCAGATGTGGCTATTGTTTCTTTTTTTTTTGTCATTTTGTCAAGTAACACTGTCCCTTCACTAGTAATGTCATTTTTTCATCATCATCATTCTTTTAAATCTTTTAACATCCTCTTCCTCATGAACCACAAATCAGAATCATACTGATTTTGGCCATAAAGGAACCGAATTTGACAAAAAAGTAATTGGAAAAGTTTTAAAGATTACTTTAGGTTACGTGCTAACTCTGCTTTTTAAACCAATCGTCCAGTTACCTAATCATTCAATTAAAGGATACATTCACAATTTTTCAAGTCTGTCTTAAAACAATATTCAGGTGCCCAAATGAACATTGATACATGTTTTTCTTGTTGTAATCATTCCTCCTGTTCATACTGACCATTAGAAGATCCCTTCATAATGCACTTACCATGTAAGTGATGAGGGACAAAATCCACAGTCCTGGTTTTGAGCAAAAATGTATGTAAAAGTTTATCTGAAGATAATATGAGGCTTCAGCCATCTGAGTTAGTCAAATAAAATGACTTTGTGTCTCAACAGTGTTTCCCACCTCAGCTGCAGTGGAAGGACTGTAACAAAAAGATGGAATTTGGCACTAAAATGAGATATTGACTAAAAGATATTGACTTTATTTGACTAATTTGGATGACTGAAGCCTCATATTAGCTTCAGCTTGTGGATTTTGTCCCCCGTCACTTTCATTATAAGTGCATTATAAAGGATTGAGTCATGTCAGAGGGATGTTTTTTGGGTTATAAACAACATGAAATGCACAGTCTGAGTTCTGACACATCCTTATAACTCACTCCGCTCCGTGCAGACTTGAAAAACTCAACTCTAGTGTTTCCTTGCGTCAGCCAGCGTCAGTGTGTCTCTCTGGTTTGTCTGCATGCTGGCTGGAAACAGACACAGGTGAGTGATCCGCCTCAGAGCGCCAGCTGCTGACTGGGTCAGAGAAGGTGGAGACATGATTCAGGTTTCACCCGCAGGCCTCGTGGCACACTTACCTTAATTATAACCGTCCTTTCATGGGGTAGTTAGTGACTCACACCACCACAGGTACCAGTCTGTGTCATTTAACCTGCAATGCTCCCGACCTGTCAAACTGCTTATGTTGTGTTGACAATAAACTAACATATAAAAGTGTTAAAAATCAGTATTTTACTTGAAAAATCTGTGTTCCAACTGTCAAAAGTGTATTTATTTGTGTTCTGTTATGGATGAAACATGTAGCTTTCATGTTAAGAAAAATGTCCTGAGAGTTGGCATTAATCAACCGAGGATAATTATTCTTCCCTCGTTCTTACAGAGTGACATCCGGGACTATTCCTCCCTCTATAAGTTGTGCGAAGGGGTCGACTGTATATTCCACACAGCATCTTACGGCATGTCCGGGCCAGAACAGGTGACCTCCTTTACGTCTTCTGTGGCATCTTCTCAACACTTCTCATTCAGACAGACGTCAGAGAGACAAGAGAGACACGTTTCACTGCATTAAGTCTATTTTATGTCTTTGTCAGATTCACTTTTCATTAATTTAGCCTTTGTTTTCACTCAAAAAGACACACTGTGGAGCAACAGTGCCACTGTGCATGGTAACTTAAGATTAATCATGTGTGCTTAATAAGTACTGTAGTAGCTTACAGTATCTTAAAGCACAGTATTCACTGTAGGAATCAGTCACTGCATCCAATCTGCAGAACAAGCTGGATAAGAACCAGAATTCCTCGTGACAAGTGATGATGAATACAATGATGGTCCACTTAGTAGAGCTTTATAAATGATAAAAGCCCATGTTGTTCTCCTCATACACAGAGTACAGAAGATTTAAGACAAATAAGGCAAACACACCCAACTACAATTGTTTACTTGCTTGTGTGTGTGTGAGTCGTGATGTACGTTCAAGCGCATACTGACAGAAATCTTGTAACATCTGTCAGCAGCTGTCGTCTAAAATGATGACAAGACAATACAGATTTCTGACAGGATTTCTGTCATCATCCCATAATCGAAACTGAGGCGAACATACTGCTTATAACACAGAAAATAAGAACACTGGAGGTAAAATTAGGGACAAAATTAGGGACAAAATGTGGACGAATAATCAAAATGTACTGTATTATCCACTATACAGAGATGATGTCATTAAGAAGTGACATTTTTCTCTTTATCTTTCTGTCTCCAGCTGAGGAAAGAGCAAGTGGAGTCGGTCAATGTTGGTGGGACCAATAATGTCATAAACGGTAAGAAAGATTTTGAATTTTTTATACAATGTATTTCTACAATAGCTAATTTGATACTTTGAAGTCAGGTAGAGTTTATTTTCAATCTGCACACTCCCATAAAACATACATATTGCACTCATATTTAATGTAATTTGGTGCGATTACTTTGCTGTGCTCTCTCTCAGTGTGCAAAGAGAGGAGCATCCCCCGGTTAGTGTACACCAGTACCATCAACGTGGTGTTTGCTGGGAAACCAATTGAGGATGGCGATGAGGCTTCAGTGCCGTACGTGCCCCCCGACATGGTGAGTAAAGAGAATTGGATCAAACTGAAGTATGACTGTTGCCAACCTTCAACAGCAAACCATATAAACAGTATAAATACTTCTAAATCCGCTCGTGTGCCACCAAATCTCAAGACATAAGTAAAATATGTCATTGTGGTTTTGTAAAACAGTGTATTGGAACGTAAGGAAAACTGGGATGAAGAACCGAACAAAGGGCCAAAATTATAAGACATAAAATAAGACAAATACCGAGAGGGCTTTTTAATGCTTTTGTGTTTCTTTCTGTTGCAGCACATTGACCACTACTCCAGAACTAAAGCTATCGCAGAGCAGATGGTCCTCTCAGCCAACGGATGCTCCCTCAAAGGTGTGAAACAATCAGCGCGTGCAGTGACAAGCGTAATCACGGTATAACATGAAAACGCTGCCATCAGAGGAGACCTATAGCGTTCGGTTTCTATGTAAATGTGTGTTGTATGTTCAAAAGAGAGACTGAGGCAGTGGTTGCCATGGAAACTCAGCCGCCTATGTGTACAATCCGACATTACAGTGAGACCAGATTAAATTTAGAGCTGGGCAGAACAGTGCGACTGAAGTGCAGCATTCATGTGTCTTGAGTAGTACATGCACACACACACACGCGCACACACACACACACATTCACACATACTGCACATATACTCACTATCAATCTTCTAATCAGTGGGTTTTAGGTTCCACTACGTGCTTTACATAAAGAGGTGTGAAGCCTCCCATTTCCTCCTTGGGTGTCACTCTGTGCCCTATCGGTGAGCATGACCTTATACATTCAATTAAGCTTAGAGCATAGGGTTGTCTTCATTATATACTGTAGGTTAAAGCTCATGCAACCTCTGCTGGAGGATGTGGTTTACTTTTTTTTTCCCCCACTGTCTCGGGCTGAGAGGTCAGACACCTCAGGGGTAAATTGGTGCTAATAGGTTCACAATTTTTCAAGTCTGGCCTTAAACATTAGGTGCCCAAATGAACATTAACATGTGTTTTTCTCTATAATCATTCTGTTCATACTGGCCATTAAGAGATCCCTTCATAATTCACTTTCAATGTGATGGGGGACAAAAAAAAAGTATTTCAAAGCTTATTTGAAGCTAATATGAGGCTTCAGCTGTCCAAATGAGTCAAATCAATTCAATATCTTTCAAAGTTACTGTCTTTTTAGGGCCAAATTCCCTTTTTTTTGACTGACTGTCTGTCGAGATACAAAGAGGGAATTTTTTACTAAAAATATTCACTTGATTAACAGCTGAAGTCTCATATTATCTTTAGATATACTTCAAAATACATTTTTGCTCAAAATGAGCCCCCCATCACTTACATTGAAAGCGCATTGGAGGGGATTTTCTAATGGTCAGTATGAACAGGAGGAATGATTACAGCGAGCGAAACATGTTTCAATGATCATATGGGCACCTGACTGCTGGGCAAAAATACGTAAATGTATATATACTCAGTGGTTTGAATTGTCTCTTGTGAAGGCGGAGGCCTGCTGCGGACCTGCGTCCTACGGCCCTGCGGCATATACGGACCAGAAGAGAGGAGACACCTCCACAGAGTGATGGTGAGGGACGGACACAAACACAATTTATAGTACTGCATCATGATAAATGTAGATAGATTTGTTTCACGTTGGCACTGGAGAAGAAAAATCTTGCAGTGTCTGAAGGCACGTCTTGTGCGCCTCACTGGCAGAATATGTTCCTGCCTGAAGAGTTTACATTATTGATGGAGCTCTCCGGGGCATCCAGTTACAACCCACTTTTCTTCCAGTCTTTCCTCTGTGAGGCAGCAGTGCAGTCTGGTGAAGGGCTGCATGTGTTTGGCTGTGCTCTGGGTTTACTGTTGGTCAAGTGGCCAAGAAGGTGGAGTTTTTAGATACTGCACACTGTAAGGTTAATTCAAGACTTAATTATGCACACGCTGGAGTTAATGAGTGCAAAACATTTTAGCTCAAATTGTGCAAACTTTACGTTCCTGCTGAACAAGCTTTGATTTCTACAAGGTTTTCTCTGAGCTAAAATTGGAATGATAGAAAACACACATATGACCGTAAACTATGATGAAAAAGGAGTAAAACCCAAAACAAACAAGAAATAAATCAAACTGTCCTCTTATTGTCCCTCATCTCTCTGTCTCTCTCTGTCCAGGTGAATGTGGAGCGTCGGTTGTTTAGTTTCAGGTTTGGCGACCCCCAAGCCAGGATGAACTGGGTACACGTAGATAACCTGGTGCTGGCCCACAAGCTGGCAGCGGAGGCTCTCACACCGAAGAGGAGCTGTGTCTCTGTGAGTCCCACTGTCCACCTCGGAAACAAACAGTCAGCACCCATAGATTCATGTGATGAGACTTCTTTCAGCAACAAAACCACACAGACAATGTGAATATTGGCTCTATATATCTGGATCCCCTCTAGTTCTGCTCTAATCCTTGTTTTAGTCAATCTCTCTGTTCTGCACATCAAGACCAAAGATGGGAGATAGATAGTTGTCTCATATATTAAATATAGTGTTTCCTTTTTAACAGGTCTCTGTTTTCTGTTCTTTCGCAGAGTGGACAGGTCTATTTCATTAATGATGGACTTTCAGTCAATCTATTTGAGTGGTTGACACCCTTGGTGAGTTAAAGGAAAACACTGGTGATATTTTATGTTTTTCTTATTGTTAATGAAAAGAATTAAACTAACAATACATGGAAGCCACTAACACGTATTGTCTGTGTAGCTTGTTATAGCTTATTACTCACTGTCACAACAAATGTGTATTAGTCCGCAGCTGAAAATAGTCCCCAACAAATACACTATTTACTCCTGTTGATGTACCATTTCCTTAAAAATGATTTGGGAAATTATCAAGACTTTAAAAAATGAAACTATTTATTTATGAGTCAAATTGTAAAGATTTATCTTCAGTAGGAAGCAATGGGCTTGGTTTGGGCTGATTGCCACAGGCAGGTTAGGTATTGAGAGATTTACTGGCACATTGTTGGATTTTTATTGGGTTTGTTGACAATAAAAATGTTTCTGTTGCAGTTTGAAAAGCTGGGTTACAGCAGGCCGTTGATAAACCTGCCAGTTTCGCTCATCTATTCAGCAGGTAGCCCATCTCTCTTAAATTTGTGCTCCTTTTAGATGTCCGTTAAACCTTATTTGTATGAAAATGTGTTGAGTTATTCGTAATAATAACACTGATACGTGATTTTTTTCTTCTATTTCCAGCCATCCTGGTGGAATATTTGCATATAGTCCTGAGACCTGTGATAGAAGTGCCTCTCCTCTTTACCAGAAATGAGGTAATTATTCTTCCTTCTTCCCCTCCTGCCTCTCTCTGTCAGGCTTCAAATGAATGATTCAACCATTTTCTGCTCTTTAGCAAGTTCTTAATGCAGTTTTAAATGATGCACTGCAGCTGAACTATGTGTTTGATACTTGAAAGAAAAGGCAAAAATGGAGAATTTCTTGTAACTCAACTGAAGCTTCTTTAGCTGTGTAACTTGAATGAACTCAGTCTGAAAGTTTGAAAGAGATGCATTACGGATCATGATGTTGTGACTCCATAGTGTTGAAAGTTGTGTGTGAACATATACATGCATATATGCACCTACCTAATTAACCTAAATAATTATGTGTCTAGTGGGGGTGGGGTTGGGGGTTAGGTTACCTGCTCCCTGATGAGTAGATTCTTGTTTAAGTCTCTCCCGCAACAGTGAAGACAGACTTCATTAAGGTGGGTATTTTCCTATCAGCCCCCTACTCTCCCCCTCCCTCATCTGATGCTATCTTGTGTGCATGAATTATGGAAAACCAAGGTGAACCTTTAATAAATTAAAAAAATACTGAAAGGTAAAGAAATGTCAAAGCTCTCATAGTCACTGGAAGCCTTTGACTTCTATCTGCTGGTCTGTGGCACCATTAAAAAACATTAACTTGCATTAAGAATTATAATGTGACGGGCTTTGCAATAATCCTGCCTGGGGAGGCCTTTACGATGCATCTTAAGGAGACTCCATCATGGCCTGCAAGGTCCTCATGAATGTGTGATGAGGCAGAAACCAAAGCTGAGCCCATGGGCCTGCACCTGGAGCTCATTCTGTCAGACAGCTGCTGGCCGGGGGATCGATGATTGTCCTGTGAATAAAACATAAACTGCTGTGGGGTCAGAACAGGAAGTTCAAGATGAAGATGACAGGAAATGACCTCAGTACAGTGGCTGTTGCCATGGTGAGCGGAATAGGGCAACCTCTTGGCTGGGCTCAAATGAACCTGCCAACTCTCAGGTTAAGCCAGGCCATGACGTACAGAGGAGTTTTTCCTCTTGCACATAAATTCTAGTTCTGCAACACTCACATTAAAGGAGATGCAGAGTCAGTAAAGGATAAGTATGGTGATAGTCTATATTTTATATCATTGTTTGCAAATCCCATGAAAAGATCAAAACCAAACCTACTAAAAAAAGTGTTGTCTGTGTAGTCAAAGCCTGATATATCTTATTCCTCTGTGCTGTAGAGCTTAATTGTTGTCCAAAAAATGTTAAAAACACACAAATTAACCACATTGTTGCACTGGGTGACATGCTCCTTCATTACCATGAATGTGGGCACTGTAGTTTATTTTTTAGTCAACTCTATATGTCCTGTTGCTGTAAATACTGGCAAGAACACCAAATGTGTATTAATCCGCAGCTGAAAATAGTCCCCAGCAAATTCACAATTTTCTCCTGTTTGAGTAACTTTTGCTAAAAACTACAGTGCCCAGCTTTTTTAGGAAATTACTGAGCCTTTAAAAAAATGAAAGTGAGAATGAAAAGGCATATTCAGAAATCGGAAGCATGATTCAGCGTTAGGTGCAAAGCAATTATTGACAAATGAAGCAACAGTAAAACATTTTCTTAAAACATTTTGGATATTATTGATGTCCTGTGTCACTGACGACTTTTTTAAAATACAGATTAATCTCAAGTGAGTGAAAATTGATGGCAGTAAAAAGGTACAGCTATACCAGAGGGATATATGTATATAGTTGAAATGATCGTCAGGTCGGACAGGAAGAGCAGGACTCAGCAGTTTGTGGTTGTAGAGTTTCTAACTATGACACTATACTGGCAAATCAATATACAACAACGGTTTTACATCAGAAGACAAGAGGAACTGACTATGTCTGCCTGAACTCTTCTATCACTGTGTGTACTTTACATGCAGACACTTTATCCTCAGCCGGTAAGAAGATGCAGTAACCGGAGGCATCCATCAGTCATAGGCTATCAGAATGTAATATCAAGCTTGCCAAATAGAGGTTAATCTGAACTATTAGCCTGACAGTGTGGCCTTTAAGTTTGGTGTTTTGGCCTGGACTTCTCCGCAGCAGCTGAATATCCACGGGAGCTTCTGCGTTGAGGAAAAAAAAAACACTGGTGAAATGTACCTCAAATGCTTAACCTTCACTTGCAGGTGAGGAACATAGCAGTAAGCCACACCTTCAAGATCGACAAGGCCCGTCGAGAGCTTGGTTACTCTCCGAAACCCTACAGCCTGGCGGACTCTGTGGAGCAGTACCTGAAGTCCCGGCAGCCCTGCTCCAGTTCACCTCTTTTCAACCTCTCCTGGACCTCTCAGCTGCCCAGACATCTCATTCTGCTGCTGTTGATGGGCCTCAGTCTGGTGCTACTGATGTTGTGCTGCATACTCAGTTAGAACTAGTCTGGTTTATTTAAAAAAATCACTGTACTGTATGGACAGCTGTCTCCGTCATTTTGATTTCAAATCACACACCTCACTTTCTTAGTTAGGAAATGAAAAGTTTTGCTTAGATGTGAAAAAAATGTCTCACAGCTTATGTAGGTTATGTAATGTCTATGCTTCCTTTTCTTTGATGTTGGCATACGTGTGTCTGAGTGCAAAACTACCGGGCTACTGAAAAGTATTAAACCTGAGTTGCGTGAATGCTCTGGATTTCTCCACAGTTTGAAGTTGATTTCATTAAAAGGAAAAATATCTAACTTTGTATTACAAATATTTCCATTTTTGGTGATTGTACTTAAAGCATGCTTCTGGTTTCTATTATTTATATTTGTTGTGATTTACACATCTTTAGAATTTAGTTAGTATTTAATAGTAATTTTGTACACGTTTAGAAATAAAAGCATCAACAATGAATGCCAATTACCATTTTATATCTGTAACGAGCACATTCATTTATAAGTTCATTCTTTCCTCGAGTCTTTATGTGAGGAAAATGCTGATTTTATGCTTCCCTTTCTATAAAATAAATATGAAGTAGTGTCATTATGAAGAGTAAACTGGTGTTTTTGTGCACATACAGGCCGTCACAAGAGGGCGCGCTTGCACTATGAAAGATTTTCACAGCAGTATGAAATAATGAGCCGAGTGGGCGCACATGCGTAACGTGAAAAAACACGTTACCATGTATATACGTTTCGGCTGACCCCGTAGATATCTCTGTGGGCACACATCATCAAAACGAAGCATTTCTGGCAGCGGTGGGATTCGAACCCACGCCATCGAAATGACTGGAGCCTAAATCCAGCGCCTTAGACCACTCGGCCACGCTACCAGTGTCTAGCAGGGCGGTCATTTGTAATTAAATTGCTCCTCTTAACTATTTTTAGCACTAATAGTTTTAACGGTACTATTTCAATTATGTCCAACTAATAATGCCACACACTAACGATATGTGATATCAAACACCATAAGCTAAGCTATATGTTTATACATGATTGTTATCATGTTATTAATAAAAATACGTCATGTTTACAGGCTTGTGTCGTCACCGTCTGTATCGTGAGACTATTGGACATATTTGCCAATTAACGCTTTTGAACTTCTGATTAGTTTCGTGTGATTAACTTTACACACACACAAAAATGAATTTGAAATGTGAAAGTCGTGTATCTAATGACGCAACAGTCCAGAAGTACTAGCAAAAGTATCACAAGTTTAAATACTAACTATGCAGCATTGCAGTAGAATCAGAGGTATACATTATCATATATTGATGGATTATAGCAGGTCAAGCAGAAACTACTGTCAACTATTATATATGGTATTTTAACCTACAGTATCATATTTTTTGGATTTTGTATGTAAAAGATTAATCTGCCAGTAACTGCAACCGATAAATGTCGTGAATTATGATTTCTTACTTTTTCCCTCCCTAGAGGTATAATGTAGCATAATATGGAACTACTGAAGTAAAGTACAAGTACCCCAAACGTGTACTTCTGCTTAATATTTCCCTGGAAGGTGTGGATGATCATATCTCACCTTGGAATTAAAATATTGAATTGGCTTCAGTCTGTGATTCTGTAACTGATTCCCTACTCTGATTTCTGTCTCACTTTTCTCTCAATATAATAAGAGAGAACTGAATGTGCACAGACAGTCACGGTTGGCTTGAACTTGTAGCTGGCTGGCAGACCTCCAGGAGCAGCCAGTGAGTGAGAGCGAGAGAGAGAGAGAGGAATGTGTGGAGGATTTGTCCTGAGTTGGAGTGAATTAGACACACACTGCGTTTGTAACGGTGACATTACTCTCACCGCCTCTCCCTCTTGAATATTTCTCCTGCTACACATTGCATCGTTCATTTGTGACGCGGCGTGACAGGAATTTCCTCTAAAATGTAACCTCTGTACTTCTCTAATGTACTGACAGATGACCAGCAGACAGAGCCACACAACATGTTTCTACCATCTATCCCATGATGCCTTTGTAAGATTCCTGCGTGTATGATTAAGGTCTTGCCAAGACCTGTCCCGTTAGACAAGTGAGGTATGTAATCCTCTTGTTTGGAGGTTTAATGGATTTGGAGCGGGTTAAAAGCAAGGTGGGGAAATTCTCGTTATGTAAAAGCTATTTATGAAAAGAGACAAAGCCCCATTAATTGTTTGCTGGGTCACAGAGTACACTGGGGGGGACAGAGGTGTTGAGGAATGAGGAGACCTCTGGGTGCTGTAGGAGAGAATAAGCTTCACTGCTGTAGTGTGTTTTGATTCGATGGTTATCTCTGTGTGCAAAAACTATGTAGTGATCGCCACAATTCAGCTTTAAAATGCATGCAAATGTCGCAAAGATGTTGCCCGTGTTGGTGTTTTAGACATTCGGACACAGAGAATACAAAACAGGTCCCTGCATCAAAGTTTTTACTAATTAGTTGCAAGCAAAAACATGTTAGTCTTCATAGAGGACACCTACGATCATACAGCAATGACTTCTGCAGCAGCACAAGCATCACAGCCTTAAAACAACATTTCATTTGTGAACAACATTGTCCAATAAGCATAGTTTTTCTGATGAGCATCACATCACATGGAAAGGTAAGAACTGTTTCGCTGTGGATGGGGTCAGCAGTTATGAGGTTTATCTGGTTAGTAGTTGTGGTCTTGAAATTTCAGATTTTTTCCTGTTTATAAGAGTTCACAGATACTGTATCTTCACGACCGCTTCAGTTTAGACTGAAAAGATTCGAAGGAAAAACTGATGTTTTTGACACTGTTTTTGTTCCATATTAAGTCTAATGTCACAAAGAATATTACGACAAATTGAGCCAAAAAAGGAAATTATACAGAGGAAACTGTTTATAATTAAGGGAACATTTATTTTGTGTTCCTCAGTTGTCTCTGTGATCCTGTTTTCAATCAGCTGTGTCAGACAGAATATTTACAACCACAGAAAAAAGCACCTCAGTGTACATTTAATTTCACTTCCAGTTACTCTCAAACTGACCAATCTGCTGTATTTAGCAACAAAGAAAATAAATAACATTTAATTTCTCTAAACGTCTGTCAAAAATAAATAAAACAGAAACTGTAATTCAGTCATAAAAAGTGCAGAGCTGTTGTGTGTCCTACTGGCGTAGAGACACTCATCAGGAAGCTGTACAGACTTGGAGAAAAAAAAAAAAAAAAAAAGAAAGTTTTCCAGTGTCCACTGATATTTCTCTGGTGACGTGCCAGTGACCCCGACCGGTGAGCCAACTATTGTCAACTTACAAAAACCACCGAAACACCAGCTGTTAAGCTAATTATCACAATCGCCTGAGTCTTTAGTAATTTCATAGCTACAGTTTTTCAATCCTATTACGACATTCCAACATTTCTGTTTACATAAATCATACATAACAGCTTTGTCTCCAACTTATATCAACACACCAACAATATTCAGTGTGTCTTTCTCGCCCAAGCACCAGATCATCAAGTGGTCACATGATTTACATTATATAAGCACTGCATATTGTTGTAAATGGACATAATACTTGCTGATTCGGAGGTCAAGCTACACATCGAAATGTTACATCTAACTATGAATGTCTGCTTAAACAATACCTGCTCATTATTAGAGACACTGCGACAAAAAGCAGTTTCTGTATACTCTGTTGTTGTTGTTTGGAATGTATTCTTACTTCAAATCATACAACAGACTTTTATAGCAAGTTTTATAACACTTGCTTTATGATAAGGATGGAATAAAAAGAACAGTGCTGACTGACAAAAACATAGGTGTGTCAAGATGGCAGTAGATAAGAGGATTGCAGAATGTCTAAGACGCACAGGGACTGAATGTGCTTATTGCATCTGTTCCCCCCTGGATATTTTTGCCTTTGTCAAAAACTTTCACGGACACAAACAGGTGCAAGCCACATATCCCAGGACGATGAATAACACAATCATTTGGCACACCCCTGAGAATCACTGTCCCTGCCTGGACGTCTGTTCTCGCTGAGGTCCTCTTTGGTCTTTTGGATGCAGGTGAAGATCTCCTTGAAGAGAACTTTGTATTCGGGCTGCTGGCCATCTTCCAAAACCACTGTCAGATCGGACAAAGCAGCTGAGCTGGACAGGCGGCGGCGTGTCCGGCTGCTTGCACCGGGATTGCTGGATGTCTGGACGCATTTATGGCTGAGCCCGTCTGTTGATTGCTGGCACCGCCGCAGAAGCTCGTCATATTTCACCTAGACAACACACACACACACACGTATTTTAGGAAATCGCTGCTGTGTATCGCTTAACAGTGCTGTAAACTCTACATTAACAGTCAAGGATAACATTCTTTGAATGACTACACCACCTGCAACGCGCTGTACTGTGCATCCACCTCATTGAGCAGGGAGATGCCCCTCTGTTTCACCGCCTCGGCTCGCCTTATACACATCTGCTCGTGACCACGGCGAATCTCGTCTGCGTTCATCGCTCTCAGAAAGCCGTCACTGTTACATCTCTGCCGGCTGTACTTGCTCTGCTCCTCCTCCGTTTCGGTCTTCTCCTCCGTCTCACTCTGCCCCTGACTGGGTTTTTCTTCTGAGGCAAAGAACACCGTTTCAGGCAACAGCAGCTGGTCCGGTCTTCTGGCACTAGTGGAAGAGGCGAGGACACAGAGGCATAAGTCTCAAGTTTTAGGAAATAATATATATACAGTGTATGAGTTATTGGACTGTACTTGTGTTGTACATCAAATATTGTATCACCAACTAAAAGTGTCAGTCATAAAAACAGAACCAAAATTATGATTTCCTTTGAAAGTAGTTCACACATAACTCAGGCCTAACCTGTTGGCACATTCTGCGCGCCACAGGAGCCGCAGCTGCTCCACTTCAGCCTCCAGCTCCTTCTGTCTGGCCCGGCAGCCCGCCAGCAGGGCCAGCCGCTGCTCCAGGCCTTGGTTCTCCATGGCTGTCAACTCACTCTCCCGCTCTGCAGCCTCCCTGCGGCTGCGCTCCGCAGCTATCTGACTCTGAAGAGTCTGGACGGTGCGCTGAAGAGCCTCGTGCTCCTCCTCCGGGTCTTGGCATCTGTCTCGGTCATAGAAAGAGCCCTGAGGTGACCAGAGTCCATCCGCTTGCCGACCGGTTTGGGCTAGATGCCTGAGCCGGGACAGGTAATGTCAAAAAAAAAAAAATGTTTGAAAGCGTCACTTTCAGAAAATAAATTACCATTTTATCACACAGATATTGCAATACATCTATATTTGCAATTAAAGTACACATTTTCAGCTGACAGAGGCGTAATTTCCACTGGGGATCAGGGGTTGGGGGCATGTCACATTTTTGTTCCCCATCCACTTTTACTGTTTGAGTTTGATTTATTCACTAAAACCTCTATAAACAGTGTCCCCAAAATCTAGAAGAGAGAAGCTCTGAGTTGCCTCCAGTTATTATTGTGTGCTCACAGCAAAATAATCTTTACATAATGAGCTTAATAAGCACATTAATTTTGGACTTTTTTGCCCCGGGTTTGGCCTATCAGGCAACATAGAGGCTGCTCTGTCTTAGTGGAGGATGTTGGGGCTATGTACAGACACACACTCAGGGCTGGAAAAAGTACTTCACCTCCTTTGCATGTTTTTTCAGGTTTAAAAATGGCGATTGAAAATCAAAGATAATGCAGTTAGGGACTACACTCTTGGTAGTGTAGGGAGATACAACATTTTTATCATAAAGTATTTAAAGAAAATCAAACATGATTTTAGGGTTAGTGCATTAATTCATTGTGGTGCTCCTATTGCTGAAATCAAATCTTCGGCATAGTAATTACTTTTTTTTTTTTTAATCATAATTTAATTATAATCATAATAATTTAATCATAATTCACACATTTTCTGCTAATGTTACAAATCTAAATGTAGTCAGAGTTTGTTAATGTTTTGGCACAAAACAGAAAATTCAATAACTCATCAGCTCCCCATAAATATCCTTTGGACTTGGTACTGCATATTGTACCTTTAGAGGGAGTGTTGGAGATGTATTGTGCCAGATTTTAGGACAGCAAGCTAATGCAACAGTTGTGTGTATGTATTAGTACGCTGCTGACAATAGGTTAGGATTAACTTCCTCCTACTTTGGATTATGTCTAAAGGAGGCGGTCTGGTCTGGCTCTGGGTAACCTGAAGGTGTCCCGTCAGCATACAGGGGGCTGAGACACCAGTGCATCCGGGATAATTGAAGATCAGACAACAGACAGAAGCTCTTACTGTTGAGACTGTCTACCCTTCCCTTCTTTTCTCTGATGTCAAGGTGCAGGTGTAGGCACACATACCTACATACCTACATACCTGAATATGTTGTTGGTGATCTTTATTTCACAATGTATGATCAAGCAGTAAATGTGTCTGTGTGAAAATCCTCAAGGTAACAATGTCACAAAACTGGGACTACATCGCAATTTCCTCACTGAAAATAGTTCCTCTGTCATTGTGCATTTAGCATCATGCAGCCGAACGTGAGCGATGTCACACACACGTGTGCAATACCTGTCATGTTGTAAGTCATACAGCTCTTTGAGACAGGACACACTCTGCGCTCCGAGGTTGCGTCGCTGCTCTGCCAGATCTCTTTTGTTTCGCTCCGCCTGCGCAGTCCTGAGCTCGTCCACCTGAGTCTGCAGGTCCTCCATGTAGGTTTGAAGCCCTTCGATGGTCTCTGTTAGACTGTTAAAAAAAGAAGAGAAGGAACAATGTGTCATTGAGGTTCTGCAAAAAGTTAGTACACTTAATCAAATAAGTCACACACTGTACCGTGTACTGACTATTATCTTCTTATGATAAGACTTTATGACTGATCATTTGGCTGAATCATTATGTCAAATATAATTTAAAAGTCAAATTCACTGATAACTGGTAGACTGACCCGTGGATCTTCTGCTGGGCCAGCCGGTTGTCCTGCACTAGTCTCTGGTTGCCTTGCTCCAGATCCCTGGCGACCGTGTCTAGCTGCTCATACACCTTGGCATGCTGGTCGTTCATCTGACGCAGCAGGTCCACCTGCTTGGTCAGGTACTGGTGCACAAGAGAGGGAAGTGATAAAGATTTAGCTTAACTAAAGTCTAAAGCAGGTTTGTAACGTGGTATCTTGAACAATTTACATGTGCAGAGCTGAAATTATCAGTTGATTAATTGATTTGGCGACAAAAAACAGGCAAAAAATTATCCAGCTTCTCCAATGTGAGGACTGGCTGCTTTTCTCTTTTCTCTTTTGCTGTTGGTGAGACAAAACAAGAAATCTGGAAAAAGGCTACGTTGGGCTACATGAGGATTTAAAATACTGCATAGAGAAGAAAGAGAGGAGGCGACATATCATGTCTCATACATTCTTACATTTGGTTTTATGTCCTAGGCTGATACATATCATTACCACACAGACAAAGGCCTCTTTAGAAGCAAAGAACTGCCAATTAAGGGCCTGGAGAATGACTCTTAACTTTGTGGCAGGGAATGATAACATGAGTCTGTGAGTTGTATTTGCATCGTGAACAAGAATGTACTCAATAGGAGGTTTCCACGAGAGCACACTATCTTCTTTGGAAAACTATGCAAGTCCCTATTCATTTTACCACTTTTAAATTATTCAAGGTAAAAAAAATTTTTAAATGCAACCATTTGTCTAGAGCTTTTTAAAGTGTATTCAATGAGCTGCACAGCCCTGCAACCACACCGCTGTGTTCAGGTGTACACAGCTTTCAGACTACTCATTAGCAAAGCGTATAAGCATGAGGGGCAGAGAGACGTATGGGGATTAGCATATCAACCTCAATAAATCCTCAAGCCACCGGCCCTCACACTGTTGTAAGCAAATTAAGGCTCTTATCTTTGTTGACCTGCTGAAAGCCATGTACTCAAACTCAAATAGATCAGCACTGTTTGCATATGCCTGAAATTAAATGTCTGGGACTGAAATATCAGGCCAAAGTGTGTTTATTTACAAGCTTTACCCCACAACCTGCACCAAGAACTGTGCTCTACTGTTAGAAAAGCAGACTTAACATATTTCTATGGATCTAAGAGTTTAGTCATCTATTGATTTAGGGAACCTAGGTTTGGTCAGGACATGTGAATATCAGTTTTGTAGATTGCTGTATCTGGGCTGTTAATTATCAGCAATCTTATAAATAAAAGCAAAGCAAAACCTTAAGAGATTGGTTACTTGAACGATATCCAAGTAAATGGTGAAAGGTGGTAAATAAGCAGGTGAAAGTTTTCCTATAATTAGGTGGACGAACATCCTGCCAAGAGGATGCTCTGTTCCAAAGGCTCACTGGGTCAGATTGATTAGGATCAGCTTTTACTCCATCCTATTAAAGTTAACAGAAAATCACAATGACGCCTTCCTTCTAGTAAAAGAGCTTTTAAGATCTAACAACATGGACTTTTCTCAATTAATCGTCTCCCGTTGTAGACTTATTCATATAAAATCACTTTGTTTATGATAGCTTACTAAGCACCGCACAAGGGAAAGACGCATGTTAAAGTAATAACTGCAATGCGGGCCACTTGAGACTAACACAAACATGTATTTGGCATGGTGAAAGCCTCTGGAGCCTCAAGCTGGAGCGTTAAGGAGTTTCCTTCCTTAACATTTATCACCTCTATCTCCTGCAGCTGATCCTGGTTGGTGGAATACATCTGCTGCAGCGCCTGCTCCAGCTCATGGTTCCTGTCGAGGAGTGTTTTCCCAAGCTCCGCTGCCAAATGGAGATCTGTCAAAACACAGGGGAAACATGTAAACAATAAGGTACAAGGACGCTTCAATGCCCAAACACGGGCAACTGATAAAATTAAATGTGTTTAAAGTGTATAAACATAGACTTACAGTGCAGCTTACACGTACATACATCTTGTTGTCTCACACTATTAGTATCTGCACTGGTGAATCACATAGGAATCTAAGGCATGCCTTGGGATCTCCTTGTGACCTTTTCCTCCACTAAATTCTCTTACATTCTTGACCTTATCCAGGAACTGTGTTGACTACATGTGGTATTACACTTAAAGCCAGTAAAACTGTTTCAAGCAAACATGCCCAAAAGGTTTTTAACTCAAACATGCAATTTGACTACTAAATACTACTAAACAACAATTCTTTTGGATGAACAAAGCTTTTGGAGTTGGTAGAGAAGAGGAGGATGCTGCACACATGTACCGTGAAAAATACTTCTAATCTTTTCCTAAAAATCTACTTGGCAAACAACTGACTATTTTATTCAGCTCTGCCAAGGAATGCTACAGGAAGTCATTCCTGCCTGTTGCCATTTTACTCCAACTAGGACCTTACTTCAACAATTACTTATTACATTCACTATATTACTAATTAACTTGATAATTCTTATCGTATTTATCTCTGCTGTATTTGTTATCTATGAAAACCTACCTCTATGTGTGAATATGTAATCAATGAACAGTTAATTGAGCATTTATATATCTAAGCATGCACCTTGCCATTAGGGCTGCGACAGTTATTTTCATTATTGATGAATCTGTAGATTATTTTTAGATGTTACATTAGTTGTTAGGTCTATAAAATGTCAGAAAATGGTGAAAAATGTCAATAACTGTTTCCCAAAGCCCAAGATGACGTCCTCAAATGTCACAGTCCACAACCCAAAGTTATTCAGTTTAGACGACTAAAGAAAAGAGAAAATCTTCACATTTCAAAAGTTGGAATCAGATCATTTGCACAAGCAATTAATTGTTTATCAAAATAGTTGGCGATTAAGTTAATAGTTGACAACTAATTGATTAATTGACTAATTGTTGCAGCTCTACTTAACGTACATCTTAATCTACTTGCCTTTTACTACTAATGACCAAATGTGTTCAACACATGCAATGTTGTTTGTATTCCCAAGTTTTTATTTTATTATTGCTAATTATTCATAGCTTTCTATTGTACTTTGTTTCCTGCCTAAATCCTCTGTGATTTATGTGACTTGGCAGCTGTAACACTGCAATTTATCTGGAACATAAATAAAGTGGTACCTCTATCTATCCATATATCTCTCTACGCATCTCAAACCCTCCTTTTTGAGCAGCACAACCAGTAAGCTGTGCATGAACAGCAAGTATCCCAGAAAACAATCAACACAAGACTGAGGGCAGCCTCAGGAAATCCTGGCCACAGAGAGCTCTCAGGATGTCTCAGCTTTTAAACCCATGACTGGTGTGAGTCTGTGTCTCAAGAGTCTCATCTCATCTGTGAGCCCATTTCTTAGGGCAAGTCAAGAAAACACTAATTTGCACTAATTGAGAGGCAAACACAATACTCCAAGTGTTTAGTTATCAAGAAGCGTGTACCGTAGCTTGTTGACAAGCTTCTTCAACAACAGTGAACAACAGTGTCGGACAGAGTTTAGGGTGCGACCCCACAGCCGTGCAGCTCTTACCGTGTTCAAGGTCCTGCGGGTCGTACCAAGGCTCCCCATTCTTGTCAAACTCTTCCTCCAAAATCACGTCAGTCAGCATTTTACAGCCGCGCAGCGAGAGAGGACCCCACCTGACAGTAAACCTGACACACAGGTGTTATTAAAGCAGCCTGGAGCTGTCTGCCGTTCACCACCGTGTGTGGAGACATGTAAACTGCATCATCCCGGCGTTAAGTCTGTTGTCTACGGCAACGTGGCAAATCTCTTAATACACCCCAACATCCGGTAGGTGGCACTTATGGTGTGTTAGAAAATGACTTTAAAAAAAGCTCACGGTGAAACATCTTCTCATTTTAACCGAATATTCAACATAACGTGTATTATTATACAAGAGACTAGCAGTTAAATATTTTAAAAATTGTTTTCCTTGTCCAACTTCCTGCTTCCATTAACAGGCGTTTTCGTCGACCAATCAGGAAGCAGCAAGTGGACCCAAAGAACTCTTCTGACCAATCAAACGTTTGTTTTCTACGCTGAAGCACCGCCCCGCCCGACAGGCACAAAAATCGAGTTTGACAGTGTTCCTGTTAAGAGTTTAGTTGTGAGTTTGTTAATGTTAAGCATTTAATGAGTTGGTGTAGCGGAAGCAACAACATGACATGTGGACATTCAAGAAAAGGATACAGCTGTAACAAACATCTTCGTTGTTCCACTGCTGAGCGCTTTTCGCCGCTGATTTTTGAACAATTTGACTATTTTTGCTAGTATTGGTTAACAGTAGCTATGCTAAACAGCAACAGAGTTTAGTTATTGCAAGCAACATCATTTCCTCGCTCCAGCGATTCAAACCGAAAGATAACAAGTGAGCTGCTGCCATGGCCGTGGAGGAGAAACCTGCCTCAGGTGTGCGCACTAAAATGAATGTAGTGCGACATTTGGTCAACTTTGGGGTCAATCCTGCAGCACTGGCTTATGCCATGACTACCCTGGGATCTGCCATGATAAACAACATATTCAGTTTCTACTATGTCAAACTCTTCCTCAATAAGTACAAGATATCAGAGGGAGCATTCCACCAATCACAAGTGAGTATATTAGCTTGATATATTGCTGTTCTTTGTATGCAAATGTATATTAGTATCTGAAAAACACTGTTGTGGTCGAGAATAATAGTCAATTTTTTATAACTTAGCTGCTTTCCTTTGAAACAGGGTACAGGAACTTATGTTCCTGATTGATCCTGCTGTTGCTGTTTTTTAAACCAATGATTCATTTTGATTAAATGTTTAGTCTATGAAGTATCTGCAAATAGTGAAAAATGCCCATTACCATTTCCCACAGTCAGAGGTGACGTCATATGGCTTGTTTCATCCGAGCACCGAAACCATAAGATACTTAATTTACGATCATGTAAATCCTCAAATTTTAAAGAAGCTTGACTAATCGATGAATCATTTCAGCACTATTTAAAACATTGTTTTTAATAAGTAATGTTGAACTCCCTCTCCACAGGTGGTGTACATGGTGTGGAATGCAATCAATGACCCTCTTTTTGGCTACCTGCAAGACAACTCCAAGGTGCCCTGCTGCTCTCAGCGGCGTCTCTCCATTCTGTATGGTGCTCCACTCTACTCGCTGGCTTTTCTTCTAGCCTGGTTCCCATGGCGGTCCTACGCCCCTGGCGACTGGTTGAGCGGCTTACACTTGATGGTGGCGCTGTGCGCTTTTGATGGCATGCTCACTTTTGTGCTGCTGGCACAATGTGCCTTGTTTGCAGAGATTTCCAGCCACCACCAGAGCCGGTTAAGACTTGTAAAGTACAGCCAGGTAAGGCCTTCATCTTTCTTCTCTATGCCCCAAAGCCAACAGGCTGACTGTCCGTCTTACTGATATCACCTCCCTTTAATTTCCCAGGTGGCTTCTCTCATTGGCTCCTCCAGCGTCCTCTTCTGTGGTGTGCTGTCCAAAAACATGGAAGACTTTGCAGCCTTCCAAGCCTTCACAGTGATGATCGCTATCCTGAGCTGTGTTTGCATGCTCTATACAGGCTTCCACAGTGAGAGCCGCTTTGATAACAAAGGATCTGAGTCAGATGCACCAGATTCTGTTGATCAGTCAGCAGTTTCCTTCTCCATGTTAAGAACATTGATGTGGCAAATCATCACCAACAGGGACTTCAAGCTATTTGTGCTCATGAACTTCTTTCAGGTTTTCATTCTGGCTTTCTTTAATAATTTTACCATGATATTTGCTGAGCACCTGATTCCCCCAGATGTGCTTCCATCACTGGCCAAGAGTATCATGTACGGAGCGGGATTCATCTGCCCACAGGTAATGCTCCCCACTGGCTTAGCTTTTTTTTCTAAATAAAAGGATAGATTGGGGAGTTAGCACGGGTGCATTACGAGCTGACAAACCTTTTAAAATGCTTTTTTTATGTCATGTTACATCATGTTTTTTGTCAATACAGAATGAACAGCAGCTTTAATGTTCATTTAATTGTTAAAACTGCTCTCCTGTTGGTGCAGTGAAGCATTTGTGGGGAACTCTGACATCTTAGACTTGAGAGTTAAATGATAATTTATACCACCCCATTGTTTGCCTATTGCTTATCTTCAGAGTTCTGTTTTTACAAAATAGCTCACAAACTCACTCAGATGTCAGAGCTCTGTACAAATATCTGAATCCACCAACAAGGAAATGGTTGATATACCACTTTACAATATGCTACTGTTATTTTTATTCTTTGTCTCCATCCCAGCTGTTAGTTTTGAGCTGTGAGAAACTGCTCCATGGTATTGGTTACTACAGAATCATCCTCTTCACCTTCTACATGGAGGCTGGAATGGCGGCCATCATGCTAGCACTTGGTCCTCAGCACTACTATATCCTGGCATTTTTCCTCACCGTTAACATGTAAGAAGTTAAACGACTTTTGACATTCATTTGACATTCATTTTTAAATAATTACTCCACTTTACTTTGATTGAATTAAAGCTACACCGTCTCCCTTATCATCTTTGCAGGGTCATAATTCAAGCAGCCTTCAGTCTTTTCGGCTTGCCTTTGGCTGACATCATTGACACAGACCTGCAGAAGTACAAGCGCAGGTAAACAAGAGTCTGTAGTGAGGCTGTACTTATGTACAGCTAACATGCTCACCATGAATGTCTGTACCAAGTTTCATCTGAATCCATCCGTCAGGTGTTGAGATATTTCAGTGTGGACCAAAGCGGTGGTCTGACAGACCGACATTTCCATCGCTAGAGGCTAAAAAAAATGATTACCAGCATACTTACACTAACTCAGTTGTCCTTCACATATAGGTCAAAGGCACTCTGTCTGATGTATTTGCGCTTTGCAGCAATGTCTTTAAATCTTTTGTGTTTTTACAGTACTACTTAGAAAATGAAAAATGGGCAATCCCACACTTTTGTAACTAGTGCCAAACATATAGACACATCTAATGAAACCAATTTCTCATTTTTTCATTTATAATAAAAGACATTCATGTTATTTGACTGGTAATATGATATTTTATCACAATTTTCCTCTTTCTTTCCCAACCACAGTTCCCCTCTTTCCTCCATGGTGTTTGGGACGAATGCTCTGTTCACCAAGCCGGCTCAGTCTCTGGCCCCGATGACAGTGATTAATATCCTCAACCAGTTTGGATATGAACAGCTGAAAGAAGCAGGAAGGGATTCAAATCCAAGGTACAGACTGTTCCTTGCTTCTTATATAGTTAAAGGTCAAAACATGAGCGGAACCAAATAAGTTTAACTAAAACTCACAATGGGAAAGCACTGATGGACTCACTGTGGTGGCTGGGAACATTTAGGACACATTTCCTAATTCTTATCATATTTAATCTATAATTTGTTATTTTAAATCAAGATAACAATATCAAGTAATGTTTGTGTTTTTGTTCCTCTAGATTTGTAAAATAAACACCACAAACCTGTGAAAAAATATTATTATAAGGGCTCCAGGTGCTGACGGTGACCCCTGGATCTGAATGTTTAACCCGTTAATGTTAAATAAGTTCTACTTTATATAAACCCAAACAGTTTTCCAAAGCATGCCATCAATATTCAGTTGCTCAACTGCACAACCATGCAACAATAACATAACTATATATAAATAAACAGTATCCTATTAAGTCACTATAATGGATTGAAAGCAAGTTTTAAGTTTACAGTTGTAGCTGATTGGCAAAAATCAAGGTCCTTGTAGAAGAACTGAGAAAAGAGTTTTACTCTTGTTATTATTATTCAGACAATGTTTAAATGAACATTTGGGCTGAACTAGAACTAACAAAATGCCATAGTGATGACTTTAGTTTTAACTACAGCAAAGTTTAATGCTAATGCAGAAATCACAGAACTTACACACAACTTTTGAAGTAATAGCATGTTCTTTTCCCCTATTAAATTTATCTTCAGCTGAATAAATGTCAATGATTAAGAGATGGCCCTCTAACATTTCCTTTTTAGGTCAAAGGTAGTATTACTTCATAAAGTCAGAGCCACTTAAATATTTGCTTTGGAGTCAGGTATTTAACCCGCTTTATATATTGGGTACTGGCTTGATATCACACAAGGGCTGTTACCTTTACATAATAATTAGCAGTGTCCAACAAGTCAGAAAGACAAAGACGGATGTAATTGTAAATAAATTATCGTGTATGTAACGAAAATCGTCTTCTTTCCAGCGCCTTGGAGAGCCTCCACAGTGTCATGTTCTACTTGGTGTGTTTGGTGCCCATGTGTGTCGCCTCAGCGCAAGTCCTGGCTTGGAGGCAGTTTTCCATACGCAACAGTCACACAGTTGACACAAAGTATATAGATGGCTAACTTCAGTATTTTCAGCATATTTTCAGGTGTGTTAAATGTCAGACACTTTGTCCAGTCACTGACCTCAGTAGATAATTAGCAGCAACATATTGCATGACGGCTGTGCTCAGCATAGAACTACCAGTTTCTACCCAAAACCAATCATAAGGCTTGTTAAAATAATAGGTTTAGCTAATTTGTCCAGCAAAGAAGCTGAGTTTGTTTAAAAAAAATCTGAACTGAATGTGAATTAGAAAGTTGCTACAAAAATTTAGCTAAAGTTATAGCACGAATTCCTGAAACAGAAGTGCTGGCTGTAACATCCAGTTACAGAATATTCCGCCTATCTGGCTTACAGCGTTACCAGCTAAAGGTAATTTGTCTTGAACCAATACAGGTATACCTGGAAGCTGAACATTAGACACTTAACTGTAAACTGCCTACTGTATGTAGGAACATTTTTCCATTCTTCCTTGTAGATTTGCTTAAGTATATGTGAAGTGCTGTCTTAAAGACTTCACAGATTTCACATTCCAGGGCTGATTTGGTTGTATGATTGAAGGCATTTTCCTATTGCAATACACACAGAGAACCTCTAAAGCTGAAAACTGTAATGTTTTTTATACAGTATCATTCTCTTATATCCACTAGTATGGTGGAGGGTGGTGAAATACTAGAAGAACTCCATTTACCTTGGTTGTGCTCTATAATTTGCTGTTTGGAGATGTGGATCAGGGTTTCACAGCTGCAAATTGCAAGCACTGCTTACACACCGATTGTGAATAGTGGCAGTGTCGCCTGTCTCTAGTATGTTGTGTTTGATGAGCGAAACACAAGCGAGAGGAAATGATCTCCTATTGCAAATCTCATGCTTACTCATGCTAAGTTGTGAACATGGTAAAATGGACCCCAGGTTTGTTAAGTGGCACCTGTTGGTTGACAATGCAAAGTCTTTTTTATTTCAGCATTTTAGACATTTAACCTGTTTATCTCCAGCCAGGCTCCAGAGTAATTTGACTGTCTATGGGACCTTATACAGACATATGTGTTTTGAATCACAATCTGTCTCACACACCGTTGAACACTGTTTACAGTAGAAAGCCATGAGGGAGAGAAATGAAAAGGGAATAATTCACAATAATTGAATTTGAACTAAGATTTTTCACACGTGAGTCAAAGTTGAAATCATACATTTATTTATTAAAAATGTACATACACTCATAAACATCCACTTTGACATTATACATAATGTAAAAGTAAATTCTGATGTTAACTGGCTGGGGCTGGGTTGTATCTGTGGGTGTTTACAGTGAACCAAAACATGTGGAAGTTATTGTACAGACTGTAACTCAGCACGATGCCTCTCAAACATGTCAAGTTTATTCTTTTCATTACAGAACGCCTTACTGTAAGTTTCTTAAAAGTTAATGATGATTTTCTAAGCAAAAGCAACTCTAGGACCAAAAAGACGCCTCCTTTCTTAATTTAACATTGTGCTGTATTAAATGTACATATAGTCACCTGTAATGTGCCTTTTTTTAAATTTTTTTTTTACATCATTTATAATCAACTCTTTTATGGTCGAATTCCATCTGAATGTGAATCTTTTAGTTCGATTTAGATTGTTTTTGATTAAAAAATGTGATTTTACACAACTACATCCAGAGTATGATTTCTATTTTTACATGTTTACAAGTATTTTGTTTGTGTTGCGTCAAAAATTTGATAATCCTTATTCAAATACCTGTATGTTTCCTGAATTTTCCTAATATAACAAACTCTTTCACACAGAAATGAACTCCAGCCAGCGTTTAGGAGATGGTGGTGCAGTCTTTTTGCATTTGAGGAGAATCAGTTGTTGAGCAAGCGGTGTGGAAAAGGTCAAAACTGCCCCTAAATCCTCAGAGACCAACCCGAATATGGCCATTAGAAGGGTTAGGGTCCCCTCAGGAACCCCTGTCCAAAATTCTTCCAGCCGTGGACAAGAGCTGAACATGGATGTAGGTGTCTGGACCATACATGCATCTAAAACAATTCCCATCCATCCCTGAATAAAGTTTGGCCAAATTTGCTACCAGTCAGAGCCTGTGAAGTACTTTTAAACTGTAGTTGCCAGCACCTGATGCATATTGATAAAGAATGAACCAGACAAACTGCTGACTGCCAAGATATTTCTAATATTTGTTTGCCGAATTCCTTTTCTAGTTGCACCTAAATGTGGTCTAAGGAAAGAGAGGCAGCTGCATAGATTGTCTTGTAAAAATAGATATAACAGGCTTTTACAATTTCCAGGAATTCTTCTATCCTACTGTTCGGTGTGGCCTCAAGAGATGGAGAGAAATATTTTCTGACAAAACTCCCAACCTGTAGTTAGACTGGGGAATGGCAAACTCTGTCCTCAGTCGTTGGAATGACAAAACTGCTATTTCTTTACACAGATCACAGCTTTTCTAATAATTAGAAAATGTAAAAATGTAAATTAAGTGTGCAACATTTTACTATGCATTCTTCAAAGTAACATTCACACATCATTTCTTTTGTCAAACAGCTTGTTACTATCCTAGTTTCCAACATTTCAGGAAAACACTGACCTGGTTTTGAACAGGTGCTCATTACTACACTGTATAGGACTGCAAATGCTATAAGCGAGAGCTGTCTGTTTAATACTGCTGAAACCAAAAAACTAGAGAGAAAAGAAAGTGACTAGGACCTTTGTTGTAGTTTCTATGTCACACTTCATGAGAAAACGTGAGCAAACACACAACTAACTTCCAGCCTTTGATGAGTCCTTCGTCACAATAGTAAAGTTTCCAATGTTCTCGGTCAGGTGTTTCATAGTTTTGGAATTTCCTCTTGCTCAGGATGAAGGAGTTCGGAATCTGTCCGTGTCTTTAAATATCCTTGTCTGACACTTAGACATTTTGATAGATGTCACCAAGTGAGCTGTTGAACTCAGAACTTGCAGCCTACGACAAGATTAAGTTTAATATGAAAATGATGGCAAAATAACACATTTTTTCAGATCAATAGGAAACTGCGTACATGTGACACGAGCAAAGCAGAAGTTTCATGCTTACCCAATCTCTATGTTGATTGCATCTTACCTCAACTTGAGAGCGGTTTCCGCTAACAGTTTGTTTGCTTCTCTTCAAGCTCCTTCTGCTGTACATTTCTTGCAGCACATCGCGGAATTGTATTTTTCTAGAGTTATTCTGGTTTGGAAAAGAAAACAGATACATGGAGGTAATTTAACAACTGCTGTCATTTTTGGTGTGACAAGAGCCTTTTCTGGCCAGTAATTTACAGAGGCCTTGGTTCTTGTTCCTCTTTTTGCTTCTGAGGGCTTTTCCCCGATTAGTAAGCAGTCAACATGCAAAAAAATCAGCAAATTAAAACAGAAAATCTGATACTTATCTACAACCTTGTCAGATGTGTACGTCCTTTTGCAGCTATGCTGGAACAAAGAGGAATAGGGTATTTTCACAACAGTATATTGTTGCGTTAAATCCATTACATTCACAAAAATATGTCAAAAATATGAATAATTTACCTTCTTTAGAATGATAAGGGTCACTAATGCCAAGCTGTAGACGGCCAAGAGGATAAATACTATCCACAGGAGAGTGTTTCTCATCATGGTTTTTAAGACGTCTGAAAGCAAAAGGAAAGCTGCCTGTACCACTTCATCTAAAAAAAAAAGCCATCCAAACAAGTCTGGCCATTAAAATCAAGGTTTTTTTTTTGCAAAAGACTCTTACCCCTTACTTCAAGAGTTGTACCCATCCCTACATTCTGTGCGCCCGGTGCTGGTGTTCCTTTCAACACTACAGCACAGTGGTAGATCCCGCTGTCATTGACGTTAAGTGACTTGATCTGTAAAGATGCTCCGTCCAAGCTGTACTTTTGATTATTGTTATGCAGGTTCAGACAAAGACAGGCGTTTTGTTTGCAAGCAAACCACTTGAAATGCAGGCCTTTGGCTGAACAGTTGAATTTGACAGTACAAGGGAGAACAGCAGTGTGTCCCGTTTTCTTCCACATTACATTGCCTGGTTGTGACTTGTGATATGAACAGCTCTCTGTTTCTCCTGAGCTTTCTGGAATGAATAGAGAAATTCAGATTTAGTATATTTTAGCCCAAAAACTGAAACATAAAGTTGCTTGACTGAAACAATAAGGTTACAGTTTGTTTTTATAATGTTCATCCCCTGAAAACACTTAATAAATGCTGTACATACAGTATATTAGGAAGGGCATCTTACCTATTACTGACAGGTAGGTGACCAAGAGAGAAAACCCAAACAAGCGGGCCATGTCTTCAGCTTGACAGCTTGTAAGTGATCTTATGATGCCTTGCATGAGGCTATCTAAATGACTGACAACATGGGAAGTGGGTAAATCGCACTTCCTCAACACTTGGTTCCTGCTTATTTTTCCTGTCCCGCTCAGCTGAATGGTAGCATGGATTTGCAAAACCATGAGGCATTTCAGTGTGTTTCTAGTAACATGACATGATAATGATATCATCCATTATATTGAGTGCAAATAGATTTGACAGTTCAGATTTAGATAAAGAAAAGGGTTGTAAATTTTCGTGTCATTAAAAAGGGGAAACCGCAAGTAGCAACACCAGCCTTTTATTGCCTAACATTATGAATACTAACATTTCTGAAAATATAGGAAAAAGTAGACCATCATCCCTGTGTATTGGAAATGGAGCAATCTATAGGAAAGAGGAAAAATGTCTCACGTGTGGTCAGAAATATTTACAAAGCAATAGCCAGTGAAGAGAAATGGTGACGCAACCGAGACAAAATGTCTGCGACCAAATCATGCAGTATTCTGTTCCCCGAAAAGACAACAGGCGATGGAGTGAGACGGCCTGTTGAAAAGGGTAAAAGGAGGCTATTTTTATGGTTTGATAACCAAATATACATATTGAAAAACACTGACACAAACTGTTAAGAAATATATTCATATGAGAGGTGTTTCAGGATATGATGAGACACATTAAACTGCTAGGGGACAAATATTTGCTGTTTCACTACCATCATCAATGCTTTTTCTGCTCTGCATACAGTTTTCCTCTGCTGGAATATTTCTGTCCTGCCAACCTCTTCTCTACCTCCTTTCTCCTACTTGATTATTAATTGAATTAAAATGTATTGACATAGATCCTCTGTGGATCCATTGGGATTAATGATTTAGACAGTTGAGTTTATTACTAATATTTTCTAATTGTATAAAATGATTTTGTTTTTAAAAGTAGTTATAGTGTCAGAAATAATTACTAACAAATCACCCAGCTAGTTATAAAAATGCAAACTGTATTTATAAGGCACCTTTCACACAAGTTAGTGCAATTCAAAGTGCTTTACAGTGCTTTAATATAATAGACTAATATTGAGACTAATGCCCCCCCTCCCTTACCCATTTTACCCTTTTTGCCCATTTAACACCCCCCCCCCCCAGTCCAGCAGGTTGGTGAAGCCCACTGTGTCTTCAGTTAAACATTTTTAAAATGTTAAAATTAATAATATCTTCTAACACAGTTTTATCTCCTCTCAGCTGTTGCAGTGTTCACTTATCATTATTATTAATACTAATCAGTGGTGTCTTCAGGCTTTGAGCTTCAGTTCCATCATAATGAACCTGAGAACAAAAACAAACATTACTTTTGTATGATTTTTTTTTTCTTTATAAACATGGACTTACTTTAAAAAAAAATGTTGGAATGTTCGGGTCAAAGGTCAAACTGGCTTCTGACTTGTCAAACCGCTGTGGAGATGTTGACGCTGCTCGCTGTGAAACTCCAAACCTTCCCCAAACTATTAAAAAACATTCTCCAAAACTATCCCAACCTTCTCCAGACTAATCCAAACCTCAGTCATTTCATTAGCTGTGCTGGTGAGTGAAATCTCTACATATCATGACGCGAGTCCTGCAGCAGCGTTTTTTACAGTCAAAAAAGGTGAACTATTTGAATGGAGTCTGGTGAGAGTTCTTGATTAGTGAGTTTAAACTTACAGATTGTCTCTTCCTTCACATTGTTTAAGAAAAAAAAAAAAATTCCTGACGTGGTCATATGATGTGTGGAAGGAGGTAGTCTTTTGGGACTCACTCAAATAAAAAGGTCCCAACATTGAAAACAAAACCATAGCTGTTCAATAAACTAAAGGCTATAATAGTAAACAATAACAACACAAGTTGTAGCCTGTTTAGCATCTACATGGAATTTAAATAAATAACATGCTTACCTTATCAGCTCAAGTTCCATATAGTCTACCGTTGTGCAATCTTCAAATAGGCTACTCTGTGTCCATAGCGCCATCAGTCTGATTCAGCACTCATTTTCTTTACTTTTTTTCACATGGATGCAGCAGTAAGCTATCTCTCATGCAAACTCTCTTGAAATAAGTGAGACAGCAAATCATGCTTGTTGGCTGGAAAGAGGTCACGTGGGAAGATATGTATAAACACAGACGTAGAATCCATATTTTACTATCCTGATCGTGTCGGGAAATTAATTAAAATGGAATAGCCTAGACTGATTACAACTACTAATACTAAGTGTCACCAAAAGCTCAAATTATCGTACATTATGGGACTTTTGGCATTATTGATCCTACAGAGGGCAAAATTATCGTACAAATACGATAACTATCGTACATCTGGCAATGCTGGGTATCATCCTTCATTCTTCTCTGTCTCAACAGTATCAACAGTCGGCCAATGGCCGTCCACGGCTATGGTCCTGTGATTAGATCCGATACAGCTAATGAGATGCTCCATTTGGACAATAGTAACTTATTTGTTATGTAAACTCTGACGATTTCTTGGCGAAAGGTGTAAGTTGTGAAATAAATGTGCCACCTTTAATTAACCGTAAGCAGGATAGTATTTTTCCAGCTCTGTGTGGTTGTCTCTGCTCCCATAATGGAGTTTGGTCTTATGAATTGTAACCATAAATAACAACGTTGTATATTTGTCATAAAGTAGCAATTCCTCACTGAAAGTACCCAAAAAACACAGTTCTTAGAAAATAAATGTTATTTTTAATAGGAATTTGTTGTCATGTGTTTCTGAATTTACAGTCCAGGTGTATTAACATGCCAAATCACGGCGTTAGGTCCAGAAAGTCTCTGGTACATAATTATTACCTAATGATTTTAGGCAATAATTAATGGGAGAAGAAAGTTTTTGGACTTTTTCTCTAAATTTAGATTTTTGGTGAAATATTGGATCATTTGAATATTTTTTGAAATGAAACCATGTGAGAAGTTTAGAGCGAAAAATCAAATTTGGTGGAGCTGTTAATAACTCATAGACATCTCAAATGTGACCCCGACTACACACTGCTTTTTGTAAGATGTCAAAAGTCAAAAAGGTTGGAAACCACTGATTTAATCTTTAGCATTATGCAATTTTAAAAGCTTGTCAGATTATCTTTTGTGTCAAATCTTCATCTGAAAAGCTAAAGCTGTGAAATAAATGTAGTGGAGTAGAAAGTACAATATTAAGTAGCATAAAATGGAAATACTAGTAAAGTACACGAATCTCAAAATTGTACTTAAGTACAGCACTTCAGTAAATTTACCTACAGCAGTTACTTTCCACCACTGGTAACTATAGCTGTGAAATAAATGTAATGCAGTAAAAAGTACAATATTTCAGAATCAGAATCTATTTATTAGCCAAGTATGCAAGCATACAACAAACGCAACACAGAAGAATAAAAATATAACAAGAGTAAGGTAATAATAATGAAATAATACAATAAACAAAGTAGTAGTAAAATTAAATTTAAAATGTATTTACAGCATGGAATAATAATAGGATATAAAGCTTGAAAAGGAAATATGGACTGCACTACAGACCAAGTCCAGTGTCATAACAGTACAGTTCAGCTATTTAACAGTTTCTGGAAAGAAGTGGAGAATTAGTACAAAGTAGCATAAAATGGAAATACTAAAGTAAAGTAAAAATACCTCAAAATTGTACTTAAGTACAGTACTTGAGTAAATGTACTTACATTCCACCACTGATAAAAGCCCAGATCTATAATAATATCATATAGGCCTAACAAATACCTTTAGTTTAAATACACACGTACATTGTGTTGACAACACAAAAACACACCTTTGCACAGTACACAGAGTCATTTTATGTGGTATTAATATCAGAGTTATTGTTAAATGCTGAAGCACTGGACCCACCCAGTGTAGTAATGTCTCATGTACACAGAGCTCAAGTTTCCAGTTCCTCTCTGCTCAGCAGGCTGGAGGCGGAACATTGCGCGCTGTCAATCAAATTTTAATCCAATCCAAATCCGTCTGTGTGTTTTGTGACGCCCCCTTCCACGTCGACCTGCACTCTCGCCATATCTTCAATCCTGGGAGTCCCGCAGCCCGGTTTTCCATCAAGTGGAGCAGGAGAAGCATTAAACACTAACAGTAACTTAAAGTTCTACTTTAGAGCAAAAAAAGGGTCATCTGTGTGAGCTTCCTAGCTGTGTCTATTCATTCAATTAGCAACGATGAACGTGTTCAGACTGACAGGGGACCTCTCTCATTTGGCTGCTATCATCATCTTGCTGCTCAAAATATGGAAAAGCAGGTCGTGTGCAGGTGAGCTCTAGCTATATTTTTTACTTACATATGCTTTTCTTAATGTTATTTATGGGCTTTTTGTTTTTAACAATTAAAACGTGTGTGCTAGTTTTGTTAATTCTTACCCAGGAAGCTGTGAGCTAGCTAGCTAAATGCTAACGTTTCTCATGTTCTAAGTTACTCATTCATTTGAGCCACTGGCTAATAAGCGTTAGCAGGCTGTGAGCTGTGCTAGAAACAGCTGTCTGCACAATTATCACCTGGAGCAGCAGTCTGCATTAGTATTTACTGGAAATAACTAACAGTTACTCAAATATTAAAATGGGTGGCAATCATTTTCATTTTTTTCAGATGCTTTCCAGTGAGTGTGAGTTAACTAACTTATGTGAACTTAAGTCAGGTAAACCTACGAGTTGAGGGGATGTGTAGTTATATTCCTGCTGCTTAATAACTGGGCAAGTTATAAAGCAGTAACGTTACATGCGATCCATGTGCTCCTGCTCCACTAATCTGCGGTTTGGTGCTCGATTTTTTTGGTCTGGCTTCTGACGTGGCGTTCTAGAAGGCGCTACGTAACTACAAAAATCACAACTATGCACCATGCTTGATGTTCGTAGCTCCAATAAACGGGTTTACTAACAAACGTGCATTAGGTATGTACTAATTGTACTTCATCGTGTAGTTAACGGTGATCTCTTGGGTGCAGTCTTGTCTCACGATAAGAAGGCACAGTGTTGGATGCCACTTTGGGTTATTATGGGGAGAAAGACATCTCATCTCTTGAGAAACACTGTGGACACCATTGCCAGATGATTTTAAAGTTATATTTATTAATTTTTCTCTCTTAATTTCTGTATTTATTTATTTTTTTACACTGCACAATTTTATTTGTGCTTGTGTTTTTTGTGATTTAGTTTATTTTATTTTATCTCCAATACTCCCTGTGCTGTTATTTGTATTGTCATATTACTGTGTTGTTAATAAAGTAAAAAAAAAAAAACAACAACTTGAGGTCATGCGGAGACGTTGTTGTGATGCTGTGATTGGCCCACAAAACTGCAGGGTTGAGTGTAGGTTCAAAGTTAAAGGGGATTATGTAAGGTAACAGCTAAGAGATTGTAATGTTTTTGTGTAATTAGCGTTAATGTGGTTAGATATTACATAGTTATTGATGGTTTTGTCTAGGGATAAAAATGTATTTGAGAATCCATCAGTCCAATTTCTGTATGTCGGGTTAAAGGTCCAGTGTGTAGGATTTAGTGGCATCTAGTGGTGAGGTTGCAGATTGCAACCAACTGACTACCGTTCTCCTCACCCTCCTTTTCCAAGCGTGCAGGAGAACCTACGGTGGCCGCGAAACTCACGAAAAACGCGAAAGGCCCTCTCTAGAGCCAGTGTTTGTTTTGTCTGTTCTGGGCTACTGTAGAAACATGATGGTGCAACATGGATGGCTCCGTGGAAGGGGACCCGCTCCCTATGTAGATATAAAGGGCTTATTCTAAGGTTACAAAAACACAACGATTCTTATTTTCAGGTGATTATACAGTAATTAAAACACACTTACGAATATTATATTCCATTTCTGCTAAGTCCGTTCCACTAGATGCCACTAAATTCGACACACTGGACCTTTAAGTTAATTTTGTTTATATGGCCTAAAATCACAAATTTGCTTCAAAGGGCTTTTCAATCTCTGCAACATCTATCCTTATACCCTTGATTCAGATAACCAAAAACTAAAATAAGCCCTTCAGGAAACTGGAAAAGAGAAAGACCTTAGAAAAAGCAACAAAGGAGAAATTCCTCCTCCAGGGTGGAGAGACATGCAATACATGTTGCACATACAGAGTAGTCGAAATAGCAATAATAAATTTACAATATGGAGAAACAGATTCACAATGTTAGGTAAATAAAGTGCAAACATACAGTACCAGTCAAAAGATTAGACACACTTTCTCATTCAAGTGAACGGGAAAGTGTGTCCAATCTTTTGACTGGTACTTTAATGAAGGATATGGATCAGAGAAAGACATCAGGAACCCCAAATCATCTTCTATACCACAAAGTCCTGGAAAGGAGACAGACTACACATGCACACAACAGGAAATACTAAAGGATACAATTCACACAGAGGGAGAAGAGTCCAGAGATGAAGCAGTCAGTTGTGGACAATATGATGCGAGAAAAGGTGAAAGCAAAGGCAAAGCTCGGTCTCCTGGTGAATGAGGACCCAATTATCCCTTGTCAGGGTTGCTGACACCTGTTCCAGCATGCATTAGACAGGAACCAGGGGTACACCTTGGACTCCACACAGAAAATGCTGGCAGGTTCAAACCCAAAACCAAAGAGTGCTAACCACTGCACCTCCATGCCCCCTTGTGCGGATCTCGCTGAATGTTATTATAAGGTTAACGTGTTTAGATGTGGTGAAGGTCAGCAGAAGGATCTGGGAGAGATGCCAGTCTCTGCCTGTAACTTCGCCTTGACCTAAAGTAATAGTTTAATAGTTTGGCTGTGATCAGGTCATAAATACAGACTTGAAGAGCAACCTGTACACTCCTCTTTTTGTCTTCTAATGATGCCTGATTATGTTTGGTTTAAATTTCTGATGACATCTTAGATGTCGTCAGCTTTTGTCTTTAAATTGAATGCTCCATACATGCTTTTTCATTATTTATCTCTTAAATTAAGTCCAAAAGGGAATATGTGCTTCTGAGATTTTCCACATAAATATTTATAAAGTTTCCAGGAGGTGGCACTGTTCAGTAAGGAGAAACATTATATGATTCATGGTCAACCAGAGCACTCGTTAAGTGCAGCTGTTGTTCACACTGGTATATTACTGCCACCTAGATCTAAACAATTAATTATCTTGATGTTTTGTTAAAGGTATCTCTGGAAAGAGCCAAATCTTGTTTGCCATCGTGTTCACCACCCGCTACTTGGATCTGCTCACCTCCTTCATCTCCCTCTACAACACATGCATGAAGGTAAGACACCAGCCCACGTCTCAGCCCTGACCCTTTCATACAGGTCCCATATTCATTCTCCCAGTACACTGAATGACGAGTTGTTCCGTGTTGTTTACCAGGTGATCTACATCGGTTGTGCATATGCCACAGTCTACCTGATCTATGTGAAGTTCAGGGCCACCTACGATGGCAACCATGACAGTTTCAGAGTGGAGTTCCTGGTTGTTCCGGTCGGGGGTCTTGCTGTTCTCATCAACCACGACTTTTCTCTCCTAGAGGTGGGTTCACTCTCCTGTATTGTTGTCAAAGCGTGACATAATTTATCAATTAAAAGTGACCCACTATGAGAATATACACAGTCCCTTTGTAAGCATAAAGTCTTATTGTGGCATGAATGGTTTAATTTTAAGAATTAATTGTACATATAACTTATCTGCCGTCAGATCCTGTGGACATTCTCCATCTACCTGGAGTCAGTGGCGATCCTTCCCCAGCTCTTCATGATCAGCAAGACCGGAGAGGCAGAGACGATCACCACCCACTACCTGTTCTGCCTGGGCCTGTATCGGGCGCTCTATCTCTTCAACTGGATCTGGCGTTTCTACTTTGAGGGCTTCTTTGACATGATCGCCATTGTGGCCGGTGTGGTCCAGACTGTCCTCTACTGTGACTTCTTCTACCTTTACGTCACCAAAGGTTGGTGTCATCCATCATGGCATTTGATCATTTTGCTTATGAGTGATATGAAGCTGACATAGCAAGTGAGCATCAAATCAGACAGATGAAACTAAGGAAGCAAGAGATGAATTATCAGGGTTAAGTAGCTGTGGGCATCAGCAGAGAGCTCAATACGGTACACTTATCACCTGGGGAACAAAATGTTCTATATTGTGTTCTTAATATATTTTATAATGACACTTCCCTTTCAAGTAAAACATATTTCCATGCATTTTGTTTTCTTCTTTGGCTACAACAAAAAGCCTAAAGTTGTATTTCCTTATTGGCGTGACCACAGTGTAAGAGATAGGGGATAAAATCCACAGTCCTCGTTCTGTGCAGAATTTTACACTAAAGTTCAGCCGAAGCTAATGTGAGGCTGCAGCACCCTTAGTTTCTTGAATCAACCGGGTATTTCCTATTTTCCAAAGTTACAGTCTTTTTTTGTACAGAATTTCCTCTTTGTTTTACTATCCCTCCACTGGAGCTCTGCAAAGAAACTCAGTCCCAGGAAACACACAAAGGGAATTTTGTACTAAACAGATTGATTTGTCCAATTCTGACTGCTGAAGCCTCATATTAGCTCCAGCTGAACTTCAGAATCCTTTCCCCCCCCCACAAAACCTAGACTGGGAATTAATCTCCTATTTCTTACAGTGAAGTTGCAATAATAAGATGCTTGTGAGTAAGATGACGCAAATCAAGGGCTGCAACGAATAATTATTTTCATTTTCTGCCAATGTATGCCATGTAAAAATGCATGTTATAATTTCTTCAGATGCAAAGTAGTATAAATGATTAAGAAAGTGGCTCAAGTATTGCAGCATGAACATATTCAGACTCAGGGAAGGTAGCACTTGACTCAATGGTTTTCTACCTGTCGACTAACTTTAATATCTGACCCCTCAGTTTTGAAAGGCAAGAAGCTGAGCCTGCCGGCGTAAAAAGTACTGAAGGAGACGGCTACTCCCAGCAGACTCAGGGGGTGTGGAGATGACATCATGGAATCTCGTGACCTTATTAGCAAAGGATGCCTGAGACAGAGAACCAACTAATGGGGAAAAACACTAGTCTTCTTGATGATTGCTAATGGAACTGGTAAATGCCAACAAACACCAGAGCTGAACAAAGATCATCGCGGGTCAACCTTTGGATTTCTGTGTTCAGCATCTTGCCTTAAACTTCTTTTTCATTGCTGTTCAAATAGGAGAAAAGGCTTTTTTTTCTACATGTGAGGTGTATACGCTTATTTTTTTAAATTCCTTTTATTATTTTTTTTTTTTTACAATGTCACAAATAGGGTTGACTCTGAGAAGAACCTTGTTTGACTCGGTAATGAAATGCACAAATGTACAGTCTTATTAAAGAGTGACGTAAAGAGAAATGTATCTGAGTGCCTGATGAGGATTATGTTCAGTTTCTCACAGTACAGTATTTTTTTTTTTTACTTTTTGGTTTTTATTTTGTCTAGATAATTGTATGCATATACTGTAATACATGTATCCTATCTTGGAAACATTTAAAGAGGCCAACGTACATCAATTTTTTAAAAATATTGCTTTATAAAATTGCTCAAGACAACATTTTAAACATACTCTCTTCTAAAAATCTTCAAAAAAAAAAAGATTTATAATTTCATTGTGAGTTTTAAAAAGTAACCCGTAAAACACAACAATCATTTTGTCACAGCTGTCAGTATTTTCAAATGGTAGTTATCTCATTTGGAACTTTTCATGTGTTTACTGATCTTTTTTATTTTCCTCAGCGTACTGTTTTGATGAAACTAAAATGCATCAATTGTTCTGCAGCTTCAATATAAATTTCATACAATTGTAAAATAATGCTACATCACATTCTGGATGTAGATAGAGCACAAACTTTGTCTTTGCTATTGCACCCTAGTAACAAATGCATGAACACCTTTCAATAATAGCTTGTTGGTTAACTGATGGTTGAAATCATTGACGTCAAAGTAAAGCAATAATGACCGACTGAACAATGTTGACACTTCCTGCACCGGGATGAAAAGTGTGCAGATATTTGGTAAGGGAATCCTCTCTCACTTTGACCGGTTGTGACATTTCGGTCGTCTGGAGTGTGGAAAAAATTGCATAGTTAAGTTGCTCAATAATTGAGGGGTGATCATGGTGTTCAACAGGTGCATTTCTGTTCAATTTAAAGACCTATTCTTTAACTTTTTCAAATTAGCCATTCCTAAACAATTATTTCAACTTTTTTTTTGTCTTATTTTTGCATGATATCACCTCCATTAAAGGTTTTAAGAGAATCACCCTCCAGTGTCACTGTGTAATTATTGAAACCATGTAAGAACAGACAAGAAGCAGTTTTACTGTTCCTTTACTAAGTATTCAGCACTTTGAGAGGTTCATTCTGTTTTTCACTTTATTTTTTATGTTTTAAGGCAACAGCAAAACTTAACATCAGGGATGTTACGCATACATTAAATTGTATTCAGTACTCAAATTCCTTTGCATCAGTATGTGTGTATCCCAGCATACACACATCCTGTATATACTTAACAGATAAAAACATGTTCCATATTATATCATCCTACACCCCTGTGCTGATAAAAGCTTTCATTCTGAAGGAAAAAAAAGATGCAAGTTACTAAAAACGACTGCTAAAGTCATACTAACCTTAATAAAGTGAATCTACTACAGTAAAAGATTATTGTTGGCCATTTGCAACCAAAATACATACTAAGGATAGACAACTCTTCCCCAAACTGATCCAAATTTTCCTGTAACAATTGGGATATTCTCTCATGAGGAAAATATTTTAGTAGTTATACCACATTGATAAATGACGTGTCCCATACAGCATATTCATGCAACTGCAGCACATCGTATTAGATCCACTTACATTTGAAAACCAAGATCATTGTTTGGACATCAGACCAGAACAAATGTTCATCCAGATGAGCTTTTTATTCAAAGCTGCATTACAAATAAACAACATTGCACTCTTTTGGGGTAACAGCAAATATAAATAATGTAACAGTTGTGTTGTAGTGCATTTTTATTGCCTAATGTGCGTACACAACATGTACAAGGCATTTTCAGGCTTGCTGTCATATACTGTAGTATAATGTTCAGCTCTGAGTCAACATTTTCCGCTTTTCTTCTAGTAAATCTTTGGTCACAATAATTTATACTCCCACACCTCATATTCAGAAATACATTATTTAACATAAATAAGTCATGTCTCCTGTAATAAGGCAGTTGAAAGATTAGTTGTACCATGCTTTTGCTTATCGCACAATATATAAATAATGACAATTCATGTATAGTTTTAACGCATTTTTGGAAAATTATTTAGCAATAATATTTAGACATTTCGGTAACATCAGGGAGGCCTTGTGCACAGACAATCTGTTATAACAACAGATCCCAGATTCAAGCCACCACCATACATTCAAGGGTCTGAATCCCTGACTCTCAGCAACCGAGCTTCAGTAGAGCTGATTTAGAAGAAGAAGAAACAAGCTACTGCGTTTCACACCCTTTCTCCTTCCCGCAGACTTTACCTCCCTGGTGGGAATAAAAATCAGAGAAGAAAATTAATACAATGTGGGAAAATAATAGCTCCACAGTATACCAGGTACAGATATAGGTATATACATGCATTTAAATGTATTTTTTACTCTGTTTGATGACATTATATTATTGATAATTATACAATTGACACTTGAATATACCTTAAAAAAGACCAAGTGTGGTCAAAACTTAAGTTAACTTAAATTCGCTTCTCCATCTTTGGTCACCAAACAACTCTTGCTGATTCTACAGTACATTACCTTTGTCAGATGTGGGTTGTAGCGGTTGAGGGTGTAAGAGATGGTGATATAAAAAACATTAAAGATGAATGAAACCAGGAAGGAGAAGAAGGCGAGGCCGGAGAGCACGCACAGCAGAGTCAACCCCCCGACAAACAACAGGAACCCTGAACATGACAAGGAGTAATAACATGTTTGTGGCTGCAAAAAGTTCAGTCAGGTGCAGATCATGCAACATCACCGAGCAGAGGATTACACCCACCTTCAAAGAAAACAAAACCTACTACTGAGATAGCAATGGTAACAAGAGCAAAAGTGAGGAAAAGTCCAACAGGCAGCGCAGCCATGGCGCTGAACAACAACGCTGTCAGAGCTAAGAAAGGGTGGCTGCTGAGGTACATCCCGATTCTTGTCTTCATCAGAAATGTTACCTGTTAAACAGAGAAAGACACAATGCAGCTGTCAGTGTCAGGTAGCTGGGGGAAAATGCAGCCGTCAAGCAGATTGTTTCTGTCTGGTTCGCTGACGGAAAAGCAAACGTGTAACACAAAATAAAGAATAAAAGACTAAACCTAAGGTTGCAGATGTTTCGTTTCAGGTTACCTTGGGGTCATCGTAAAGGCAGTTAAACAGGGTGGTCCAGCTTCCCCACCACTGCTGAAACATGATCACACTGCTGCTGTCCTGCATCTCCACAAACATCTGACCTGACTGAGAAGAACATGAGTCAGCCTGAAAATCACACTACTGAGGTTAAAATACTTGATTTACAGCTAGTTAGTGAATTTCATCATTTAAATTAAAGTTACAAGTATACAGACTGAATTCAGTCAAGAAACAGTGAGACAAGCTCTTAGTCCTGAAGTTAACTGTACTAAAGTTCACTTGTCATGTACTGCCACCATAAATTACTTTTAAACTGAAATGATTTGTTTCTTGAATCATATGACAAAGTTAAGCGGACAAATACACACCTGAACAATGTAGTAAAGTTGGTTTGATTCGCAGCTCCCCAGATTTGAAACTGTCTCTTGAAGAGTTGCCTCAGACACTCACAGCTAACAGCAGCAACACACTCTTTTAAATAACACACCCTCTTCTTCGCCTTCTTCCTCCTCCCTCTTCCTCTTCTGGATTTCTGGCGGAGAGACTCTGAAAGGCTCGTTGATGTTATTGGTCCCATCTGCTGTTCGCCAAATGTACTGCAGCATGAGAATGCAGTTGAAGTCATTTTGGTGTGAGAGGATTTACTTTCCCCAAACAGATTTTTTTTAGTGATGTGTGGAGGATCACATTTATGTGAAATATACTTTATAGGAATAGTACAGATTGCATCCCCAGTTCAGGAAATATGTGGTATCCTCTGATAAAGGATGGGGCCTCATGATTATTATTATCAGTATTTGTGATCACTGTATTAACAATGAGATGTTTTCTGGTGTGGCAGCCTAGTCTACCTGCTCCATGGTTTGGGTCCACTTGTCCCCTTAGAGGGAATGATGAAACATTTCTATCCTGATGGGAGTGGGCTCTTCCACAATGACAATGCCCCCATTCACAGGGCACGGGTGGTCACTGAATGGTTTGATGAGTACGAAAATGATGTGAATCACATGCTGTGGCCTTCACAGTCACCAGATCTCAACGCAATTGAACACCTATGGGAGATTTTGGAGCGACGTGTTAGACAGCGCTCTCCATCACCATCAAAACACCAAATGAGGGAATATCTTTTTGAAGAATGGTGTTCATCCCTCCAGTAGAGTTCAGAGACTTGTAGACTCAACGCCAAGGCGCACTGAAACTGTTCTGGCAGCATGTGGTGGCCCAACACCTTACTAAGACCCTTCATGTTGGTTTTTCCTTTTCCGTTTGCCACCCTAAGTATGTTAAAAATTGCACCTACATTTTATGGTATTGTATTTTGTGAAGAACCTTGTAACTGTGGTTTTGAAAGGCGCTATAGCAATAAAGTTTATTTACTTACTTACTCACTTACAGATGTTCACACCAATGTCAAGGCAGACACAATAGCGTGCTAACACATTTGGTGAATACTTTGAAGATCCCCTCTAGACATGTTTTAAGATATAAAAAATACTTAGATTACATCTATTACTGGACCATGATTGGCTTCCAAACCAGTTGTGATGTCTCATCCTGCCGGTAGGTACACGCCTTTAACTCAGATTTAAGGTGAGCACATAAACTTTGCCCCTTCAGCAGATTATGGTGAAAACAGCCTTCTAGTGTCGAACTCTGCACTACATCATTCTGTAAAGTGGAGCTCAAACACCCAAGTTAAATAGCAATTACCAAAGCTTTTTAAGTGGAGAGAGTGTTTGTACTTATTCTTGCAGCAATATCAGCAAGAAAATGTTTGTTGTGATAGATTTTATCTTCTGTATGCAATATCATAAGGCAGTTTTATACTGAGCAATGTTGATGGCTCAACACTGTAGATTTTTATCACAAACAAACTCAGCCAGGAAGCATTTTAATCGATTTTTGACAGTTTCTCACTTTGTCGCCTGTCGGTGGGAGCGTTGCCCGTCTACATCGCCTCTTCTAATTCTCAAGTGTATTACCGCCCCTACCATCACATCTCCTGTCCTCCGTCTCTGACATATTACTCACTGTCATTAAAGGACCGCTGTCACTAATTATGATGGATTTTCGTGGCCAGCCTTCCCTGCTTCTGCCTAATTGCGCCATAAACCACCAATTGTCTTTATTGGACAGGTGATGAATTATCAAATGATTTGTTTGTGCTGTCCAGAAAGCTCTCACTCTTATTCACTCTCAGATATCTTTAAAATTGGGATGACCGAAGTGTTCCTCTTTCTTTAGCCACTGATTAAAGAATCAATTAAGCACTTTTTGTAATAAATAAGACCTCTTGTGTATCAGAGTGGACACATAATACAAAAATGTTGCATTTTGCATTTGTGTGTAATGTAGAGCTTTAGCAAAGAATACAAATGATAAGTTTTGTATGTACAGTCTGATTGTTGACTGATTGATTGATGAAGTACTGCTGCTACTGGTTTGTTATGAGGGAAATCACAACAGTACTCCAGAGATCCAGTAGAGGGGGTTCCCAGTTTGCCTCACAGCTGTCAGACTGAAATGGCTCCTTAAAAGTAATGACCACACTTTCTCCCCTTCTGCTCTGTGCTGCTGTTAGATGGCAGCAGCGAGATTTCTCTGCGAAGACGGAGACTGATCAGAATATTAAATGACCGAACTTCACCACCAGCGCTGATTACTTCCTCAATCAAAGATATGAATTGCTGGTCTTGCCACCGCCACCCACAAATTAACTATGGCCCCTTGAGTTTCGGATAGCATTAAATAGATGTGGGCACATAACTGCGAGGTCATAGTGAGGGAAATGGCAGTGTGATCTGTTTTGAACTACACCAAAGAGACACCCTGGGGACCAGTGATGACAACTTATTTGGACCCTTTCTAGCTGCTGGCCATACTAATTAATCACACTCTTTTTGTATTGACTACAGGGGAAGAATTTGGTGAGAGACTGCATCCACCTCTCCAGACTGCTAAACACAATGAACTCAATGAACTCAGTGAACCAGGTTTCACAGAGGAGCGAGCTGTGTGTGTGTGTGTGTGTATGTGCAGTTTGTGTATTTGTGCACAGACAACAAGGCATCCCCAACATTTAAGCACAACTACTGCTGCTGCTGTCCCTTTGTACGTTTCGCTTTTTAAAGTTTTTTCATGGCTCCTCTACATCAGATCATAAACCTCATAGTGGAAACTCCCACTTGTCTCGCTGTAGTCCACTGCAGCCTGGTTGGAATAGAGCTGACTGACTGCCAGCTAACACATCAACCCACTGCTTCACACGGTAACAAGGCCTGGCTGGCTGTTAGATGTTCATCAGTAGATCTTAGTTTGGTGGTGAAAGGCTTCATCATCTGTCACATCTGAGAAAGCGAACAGCCTGATGTGGCTGCTGTCGTCTGTCAAACACTAATTAATTCCACAATTGTATGCAGTATGTACTATATAAGAAATATCATACTGCTTTTGAGGTTATTATTCTGTACAGCGGTCGTTCTCAACCCTTCTCAAACTTGCAATCCCTCCTCATTGGTTGCATAAATCTACTAGTGCGACCAGTTCAATTTATTTCTCCCTTGTTTTATTAATTCAATCCCAAAGAATTAAAAGAAGAAAAAAAGGCAAAGATTAGAGGACAGTCCAATGCAGTTGGGTCTCAGCTTTCATCATTTGCTGCTAAAAACGGTGTAAATAGGCCTATTAATAAATGTATATAATATTATAATAATAAGATAATATATATAATAATCTAAATAATCTATTACTGTTACATTACCATTTTCTTAAAATGGTAATGGTATCATTAATTCATGCAGAAGAAAGTTCAAAACAATTCAACGTATCTGCCTAAGCTGCTGTTATACAATGTGCTGTCAGAGCGTGAATGAAGCTGCTAAAAGAAATGAATAATTAGTGTCCAGCAAGAACAATAAGGTCAACATTAAATAGCTTTAGCTTTAGTTTTGGCTAGCTGCAGCCAAAGAAACGAGAGTGATCATTTTGCACAACTAATTTAGGTTTTAAAATATTTCACAACTAGTTAAGTATGATAAAACCGTGATACATTTATATCTGTTTAATATATACAAATGTTAGATGTTTTAACCTGAAAGAGCACACATGGATTTTAAACTGAAAACATATTAGAAATACATTTTGACCTCATGAATCATGTGATACAAATCTTAAATTCCTCACAAAACATGTTTAAAAACCTGTTTTTTTGAACAAAATAAGTCAGCTGAAAGTAACAGAGTTGTTTGATGGCTCCTGGGACAAATGGCTCATGTGACAAGCAGCCTGCTTCCCTACTTGATCCCTACTTGATGAAAATTGAATGTTCCTAATGTGTCCCATATACCTGTGGTGCAGATATATATTTGAGTGTCTGAGAGAAAATTGACCGTACGATATGTCTACTGGCACGTGCCGAGCCGCTCAACAGATTGCAGCCAGAATGTGATTGATGGGCTGTCAGCAAATTCCAATTTGCATCCGCTGATTGTAAAAACTAATCACTCCGAGAGGAGGAGCGACGAAGAGCATAAAATAGCAGGAAATCTCCTGTGGTGCCATGTTAACTGATGCATGTCCACCTCTTGTGTGGCTTCCAAAATTATATCATGTGTTACATTATTGACGTCCACCCCTCACTGACACTCTGCAGTCAGTGAGTCTGCAGCCTGTTGTATTTTATGAGCAAATGAAAGGGACCTGCTGCTTTTTTTTCCCTTTTGGCTTGTCACCTTAGATACCCGCGCCTCTCCATCATCAAGCTGTCTTTCTCTAACCACCTCCCCTTTCTCCCAGTACCCACTTTGTTCACCTCTCTTTGAAGTTGCAGAGGAGTGTTCAGCCAACAGCTGGCCACAGGAGAATAAAAAATGTCTTTGGAGTCTGCCCTGTGTCAAATAGGATAGTCCTCATTGTCAGTGGTTGTCATTTTGCCAGATGAAGGGGGGCATTTTCGGTTCCTGTCCGCCGACTGGGGAGAGCCAGAGGCTCAAAGGGAGCTCCCTGGAGGGTGGTAAAGGGCGCCGCGCAGGACGGAGTCAGAGCCCTCGATAGCTTCTCAAAGCTCACCAACAACAACAGCAGAATCACTGTGGTACCAGTGGTGGAAAATAACTAAGTGCATTTATTTAGGTAGTGTATTAAAGTACAGTGTTGTGCTACTTTACACTTCAACTGCACAACATTTCAGAGGTAAATATTGTACTTTATACTTCACTACATTTAGCTGACAAATAAGATTGAGATTTAACTTAAAACATATGATCAGTTTATAAAAAATACAGATTAAAACAGTGGCTACAAAACTTTTTGGCTATTGACCACTTACAAAAACCACATTACCACATTAATCACCTGACAACCCCTCATATTTATCTTGTGACCCTTTGGAGGTATATATAATGCGGGTAAAATCAGCTCCACCTCAACCAGCTACAACAGCAAAATGCTGCTTTTACATTGATGCATCAGTATTAACTAATCTAATAATGCAATAATAATATAGTCAGTCACAGGTGGCATGTACATTTACGTTTGAAATGTAAAGTACATTTTGCTGATAATACATCTTTACTTTTACTTTCACAGAGGGGGTCATGATCTAGTGTGATATGATTGAACAATTGGAGAATGATGCTCTTCATTAGTGGTGATAAGATACTGTATGTTTGAGCACACTCACATCAAGTGAACTGCACCCATATACTCACAAAAAGTAAGATTCACGTGGTGCCTACTTGCTTCTATCAGCACATTGTACATCACTGTTGATAAATCCCAACATCAGGCTTTGGTTTATCATCCACTTCATTATGGACAGTGATTGAATTGGCAATATTTAATCAGCGTGTTTCCCACATTCAATTATAATGAACAGCACCGACCAGAATTCATCACATCACGGCGGCAGTCTATCAGAAAACAAACTTCTTCATCAATTCGATGCAAAATCTATGAGGCGTCCTTGAATAACAAAGGAGTATGGAAATGTTCAAAAGTTGGGTCACTGGGTTTACAGTTTGAAAAACAGCGCCTCAAAGAAAAATGGACCTGATCAGCAAAACGTTGTCGCGTTGCGTTGTTTCTACTCCCCATCAGATATGCAGTTTCCCTCTCAGCTCCAGTATTTTGATGGATTGCTGTTGCTGCCATTTTGTTTTTGGTGCTTTTGCATTTTTATACACTATTTGAGTTATGATTAAAGAGGGAGAGGGCTAAAAGCTGATGCGGGATTAGTGACAGCTCCTCAGGAAGGAAGAGAATAACAAGAAGGAGGAGGAGGAGGTGGAGGAGGAGGAGGCGTGGTTGGAGAGGTCATCATTAAAGAAAGGTGACGGTGGAGTAATACATCCTCATCCATTATTTGCTGCACCTTTGTGCGAGGCTGACCTGCCGGAGACCTCTGGACTACAGGAGGAGGAGGAGGAGGGAGGAGGAGAGTAAAGAGAGATGATGAATAAGGGTGGCAACATGGGGCTGCAAGAGGAATTCCTCTGTCTCATTAAAGCTGTAGCCATCCTTTTGTTTTCTCCATCACTTCACAATGTGTCCCCCTGGAAAGCAGGCAGAATCTCCTCTGTCCATGTGTCACAGTTATAATGTCAGCTGCTGGGCTCGCTCATTAAACTTTACTTCATTGTTTTGAACCAAGGGGAGGAATTCATGCGGCAGTGCAGGTTTGTTTTGCCATATTTCATGTGGCTTTAGAGCTTCTGCAGTGCACCGCATGGTGGAATATCCTCAGATCCAACTGCGCTGCACTGTGCTCTTTCAGTGTTAAGCAAATCTTTTATGATGCAAACATTAACAAATCTGTCAGGTGCTGGTGCGCAATATCTCACCCACACAATCGCACACATGCACACAGACAAAAAAAAACGCACGCCTACTGCCGGCGTCAACTTCACAGGTGACCTTTTGTTTCTGTAGTTGTTTGGAGTTGCAGTTTGTTTGATGCTCTAACCACCCCGAATTAAGCGCTACTCCAACATCAAGGTGGTGTGGTTAGCTAGATGAAAGCAGAGGGGGTTCGCTCAGTGGGTAATACATTAAACAGGCAGGTATTCACAGCCAGAGGCGAGGTAGCTGGGGAGATGGGCAAGGTATGATGAAAGGGGGATTAGCATGGATTCATCATCTCTCTCTATCACAGGAGAGGGGCTCAGCAGGTTTGTTGGTAAAGTAGCACAAAATAGCTGCAAAGCATTAGCTCCTTTGACTTGTGATAGTAAACAGTTTTTACCTCCCTAAATCTTAAATGATCCGTTACAATTTTAAAAGAATTACTGGTGTCTATAAAAATGCATACTGTACCAAGGTGAACAGATTTATGAACTTACTGTATGTAAAGAAATCATCAGCTGAAATTTTAAATATGATGCAATGCACCACAGTGCAATTACATTTTTACTGGTTTAAGAACAAGCTGGACTCAAGTTGGGATGATCTCTCACGTCCTGAGTCCTGACCCATTGGTTAACGTCCCATTTTTTCTCCTTTTTATTTATTTCCCTTTAACTGACTTCATTGATTTTTTGGCCATTTGGGGGCAGCACAACAAGCTGTTATCTCTTTATAAAGTTGATATGGTGACCGTGTTAGCAAACAGTTTCCTGTTTAAACTTCTGGAATACATGGAGCAACATGTTAAAGGAAAAAAAAAAACTCAGACTGCTGAAGCCTCAGATTATCTTAAGATAAACTTTTAAATAAGATTTTTCACACAAGGACAGTAGAATTTGTCCCCCATCGCTTACATTGTGAGCACATTTGGAGGGGATCTTCTAATGGTCAGTATGAACAGGAGGAATGATTACAGCGAGCAGAACCTGTTTTAATGTTCATTTGGGCTCCTGACTATTATTTTAGGAAATACTTATCCTTTAATGTAACCATGTTTGTGTCCACCTGATGAATGTAAGCCTAATATTCAATCCCCGTACTGAGTTCTGAGGTAAACAGGTGGCCCCTTACCTGCTAAATCCTCCACTATCCTCATCAGCTAGTTAGTGCCTTATAGTTGGACAAGTGTAGCGTACAGTTGGTTTATCAGAGCTTTTTCTCAGGAAATAGCTGCCTGCTGCATTTAGATCCAAAACAGTGAAGCTGTGGGCCGGGAAAACCAAAACAATAACCTGACAGATACTAATACGCACCATAAAGCTGAGCGTAACTGCAGAGTCAGGTGATCATTTCCTGTAGGTTTGTCAATTTGAGCGACACCTTTCACGTGCATAGTCATTTGATGCATTGTTAATATACAAATATTGATTTTAGCCGCTTTAAATATCTAAAAATGATCTTTTTCCACAGTGTCTGACAGTATCACATACAGTATATATTCTGTATCCATTGGTTCCTTCCAGCTCTTCATTGAATAATGTTACACTGAGTGAAATATTCAGACCCAAGACTCCAAAATTCAGCCGCACATATTTTGTACCAGTGGAAACTTTCTCAACTAGAAATTGAAATACAGTTCTGTGGGTTTGCAGAGCTTGGGGCTCATGAGGTCGAAAAAAGAACATGTTGTGTTTTAGGACATTATGCTACCTGAAACAATACTGAACGATACTTGCCTGAGTCACTTTAACCCACTGTCCCTGGTAAAGAACCGCTTTGCGGCGTCATCGAGTATAATTTTGTCCCTCTCAAGGTTTAATTTCCACCTTCAATCCCATTCAGAAAGAGGCTCTGGTGTGACGCTCTTGTGATTGTAATTTTGCAGGTACAAATTGTTACGGATGTCTTTTGTTGTGTCAGTCGATGATCTGTGCGTGGAGAGACTTGATTAAAAATCAGTTGTTGGTAATATTTCTGCACTTTTCTGTTTGTAAAACTTAAACTAGGTGAGTCACAAAACAGAACACTGCTGTCTCTCCTCAGTTTTTCAGTTTTATTTTATTCATTTTTATTCCAAATCTCATAAACACTTGGCCTGATTATAATAACGATACATCTTTAATTGTTGAGTTCTAGTGTTGAGTAGCCTGCATGGAGCAGTCAGTAGTCACTGATATCTACACCTGATAAAATAAGCTTAGTAGCAATATAATGTAATCCAATACAACAACTCTGCAAAGCATACTACCTTTGTGAAGAAAATATTAGGGACACCTATCTATATGTTGGAACAATGTGTTAGGAAATACAATGCAAACTCTTGCCTCTTTGATGTCCCAATGTTTTGCACTTCACATTATTGACTGCTCTAGGTCTCTTTCTGATATTGTCATGTTGCCTGTTCCAGAGAGTTCTTGATCTTAGATGCAGCTGCAGTGAAGCATGAATTCATCTTCACAGATCAAGTTGGTTTCAACCTTGCGAATGTCATCAGCCAGCGTGCCATTGTTGAAGTCCCTTGCCAGCGGGGAGGGAACATCACTACGTGCGCAGCCGTTAACCACCATGGCGTCATCCATCACTATGCCACCCTTGGCTCCTACAACACTGCCCGTCTCATCACATTCCTGGACACGCTACACAACATTCTCATTCCACCAGACCAGATGGCCCAGATCAGCCCAGGTATGCTGTCATCTGGGACAACGTAAGTTTCCACCGGGCTGCTCTGGTCTGCAAGTGGTTCATTGACCACCCATGCTTTTCAGTAGTTTATCTCCCACCATATTCTCCATTTCTCAATCCGATTTAGGAGGTTTTTCCTGCCTGGAGGTGGAAGGTCTATGACCGCAATCCCTCGTGTACCTCTTCTGCAAGCTATGGATGTGTGCAGATATAGCTGTAGAAGCTTTTCAGGTCTGGATTCGCCATGCTAGGAAACACTTCCCTCGCAGCTTGGCCAGGGAGAACATTGCCTGCGATGTTGATGAGGTGTGTGGCCAGATGGAAACAGAAGACAGGATGCAGCCTTTTTTTTTTTTTAACTGTATACAGTATATTTCCTATTATTTGTTCTGTTTTTAATTTATAGTAGTGTTTTACTTTGAGCACATCAGTGTTCAATTAGTTCTTAGAAATGTCTATTCATATGATTATGAGTCATTTGAACATAAAAATACCATTTTGAGAGGACATAACATTATTTTGAATGCAGAGTTTCATTTTGCAGGAGATTTGTGGAGTTTTTGCCTTTTGTGTGTGAGTCTGGATTTGTGTTCTGAGAACATGAGGTATGCTTTCAGGAAATGTGTGTAAGCAATTGAGAAAAACTGTATTACCATTTGCACAATAGTAGTTATTTCATGGTCACTTACTGGATTTCATAACACAGGTGCTGCTGTTATTGTAGTCCATCCTCATGCAAATATACTTCATGTCACATTAGCGGTCTGTGATTTCAACACAGACCGCTAATGTGTAATGCTCAGTATTCTGCTCAGACACAAACTTTCTTAAGTTCTTTGTTACAGCTCTGCTGAGCAAATTTTTGATATTACTGTAACACGTCACTTATTACACTGAGAATCGAGACCCAACTCTGCAGCTCTTTATAGGTCAGATTTGCTGGTCCATGATAGGGAAAGTCAACCCTGAGAGGTATCAAATCTCCCTTTTCTTTCTAAAGTCCTACAAAGATTAACTTACAGCTAAGCTGCTAGCACTGGGCAGCGCTCCATCCTGGTCCTCCTTGATCTCGGCGCTGCTCGTGATACCATCGATCACAGAGATCTCATTCAAAGTCTCAGGGATTTTGTGTGGAATTAGAGGCAGAGCTCATAGACAGTTTGTGTCCTATCTTACACACAGACAGTTTTCTGTATTTCACAGTATCACACAAAAATGAGTGGAAAACAGATAGTGAAATGTGTGTAACATAGGTTGGCAATGCATGATTAGAATTGCTTTTGTTGTCACTGAATGTCATTGGGTACATTTAAAAGACATCATGTTTCACTTGTTAAAACTATATTTGAAACAGAAATAACCAGAAAAAGAATTCTAGTGTTTGGTGGGAGCACAAACCTGCAGACTGTTGTCCTCCATGCCGTGATTTATAGTCCCCACTTTGGATATAGACAGACACATACAGTAAATAGCCTTGATAAATGTTGCTCATAAGACAGAAGATGCATCTTTTGTACTTTTCAAACACATTTTTTTCTGTTAACGCACACCAGCCAAAAGTCTGAAAAAAAAAAAAATCTTTGCATGTGCGCACACTCACAATCAGCAGCAGCCCAATCACAGCAGCAGCAGACAGGCTCATCCATCTTTATCACTGCAGCAACACACTGCTAAGACCTGCCAGTAAGCACACACACACACACACACACATGCAGAAACACACACTGCCTCTGCCATGTCACCCATCGCTATTTCTCTCTCTCCTTCCATCTCTATTCAACGTCGCATTTTCTACTTTTCTCCCCCTGCATCTCTCCTTTTCTGTTGCATAAACTGCACATGAGAGACAGTTATGGACTGACAGGACATTTATCAGATAGACCTACTTTATATTACAGTGAAAGAAGAGTGACCTCAGCTTATACAATGCGGTGATGTGGATTTATTGGAAGAAGCCAGTCGCAGGTTGTCTCACTGAAACAGACACACTGATGCTTTTGTTCAGCTGCAAGGGACTTGATTGTTTATGCAGGGAAATGTCAGTTAACATAGAGCCGTATTTGGCAGGAAGGGTGACTGGATTTTTTCCATGTGAGAGAGGTGTTAATTGGCTCGTCGTGAGATGTGTGTATTGATGATTGGTAGACTGTGAATATGAGTAAGACAGTGATTGGCTGACTGTGCCTGTGGATGTAACCAGGGGGAGTTTGAAAGATGACACACTTGTGTTACTTTAACTTCAATCTGAGGTGATTATAGGCGCATAGAATAGTGTCTTCTTGTGTGTGTGTGTGTGTGTGTGTGTGTGTGTGTGTGTGTGTGTGTGTGTGTTTGTTCTCATGTACACTATGCTTCGTTTCTCACTTATCCTGACTCTGACAGGGACAAAGTGTCGGTTGAGTCAACTCTGCTGTCAAGACTTAATTAGGCACAAACACACACACACACGCACACACACACACACACGCACACACAAACACACGCACACAAACACACGCACATACAAACACAGTTGAATCCCTCCGGTGCCTCTGAGCTTGTGATTATCAGTTGGATTGTTACAGTTGAGCTGGTGCTGTGGAACAACAAAGCCCTGTTTGCCACCACATTGTACAGTGTATCCCCCTGAATTATAACAAAATGTTATCACATTAACAGACCCCACACCACACACACATCGCAGTAAACTGGTGGTCTTAAATGTTCTGCAGTGGATTTAGGATGCTTCAAGGTCAGGTCACCCTGCACGTGGATTTTCAGTGATCGTCTATGGTTATTTGGTTAGAAAACTCACAGATGGAGTGTGTATCGCTGAAGAAAACACGGCTTATGTGTGTGGCTTATATCGTTTTAATGCTGTACAGTTGGATGTGGAGTGATTTTTTTAAATGTCAATGAGCAGCGTTATCATCTGTCAAGAGAGAAATTCTGTGCAAGATCTTCATACTTAGATCAAATGAATATCTGCTCAAAGCTGCTCAGTGGTGTCTTTTATTGAAAAATAGTAGAAAGTATTTTACAGGTCTCCAATAACTGAATTAATAATTTCCTGGAAAGAACTATGTAATTTGATGCTACTAGTATGAAAAATAAGAATTTCCTTATAAGAAAACCTCCATTTAATTAAAATGACATATTAATTAATTACTTATTTATAGGAAACTTTATTGTCTGTATACTGAATGTGGAAATGTGTGCTTGCCTATTGGCAAATTTCACATTTTTGCATGTTCAGCTGACCAGCTGAGCACTGAATCAAAGACTCTCCAGGTTACAAGAGCAACTAATTGAAATACTACTTTCCAGCTTCAACTTCTTGACAACAATAAGACATTATTTGGAATGTATTCAACAAATTACGGGCCCTTAAATCAAAGCATTATTTAAAATCATGACAGATTTTCTGGATTATTTTATTTGGAAGTATTCAAAATGAAAAATCTTTTCCAAATTCAATAGTAATGATAATAAAGGACAAGGTTTATAGTTTCATTCCAGCACTTTGGGGTGTCACAGTTTTGGTAGATATTCCTTATTTCCTGAAATAAAACTCCCCATATCTATTTATCAGCACAGAACCACCAGATCTTTCAGCGAGGCAGAACATTGAGTTGATGCTTATTTTCTGCAATGTTGCTGAAATCAGCAAGTAGTGTACTGTAACCAGATATAGTATGTCCAAATAAAATAAAAAAGACACTGCTGAATATAACGTTAAGATTTATCTTTCTACATTTTTTCCATTCCCTCATGTGATTGAGTGTCTTTCTTTTTCTTTGAGTTTAAAGTGTAATTTTGCATACAGGAAAAAAAAAGAACACAGATCATCAACAGTTTCAGTCCTTAGAGATACTGTTCTTTATTTCTTTAATCAAAAATATTCATATTGGCCAATACTTTTCTGCATACTTTCTCACAGCACAGTAATACATACTCTTTATATGGTCAATACATTCATTAGGAGGGAAAAAATGAATTATGCAAGCCTATAATCACTCCAGTACAATCAAAAAACCACAGTTTTGAAACACTGCCATGAAGAGAGGTAAAAGACTGCTCAAAAAAGGTCGTTGTGTAGAAAATCACAATCAGAAAAATACCAACAAAAATGCCAGAAGCGTCATTTGTACATTCATGAATATATTGTTATAATACTGTGCTGTATGTAATTATATTCTTCATGATTTAGTATAAATACGCATTTGATTTTGTACATTACAGGTCCTATGGCACAAACACTTTTTAAAGCTTCCTTCTGTCTAACACAGACGTTATGTACACACACGCACACACACGCACACACACACACACACACACACACACACACACACACACACACACACACACACACACACACACTGTAGAGCTAAGCAGGTAGAGAGAGGCAGACAGATAGAAAGCGGAGCAGGGCAGGATGTGCGAGAGAGAAAATACAATTTTCCCTTGTGATTGATTTATGTTTGGTTATCTTTTTAATACCTGCCTGAAGAAAATATAGATCCTGGGCATTTTTTTCCTCATAATTGGGAAGATTTCTTGGCATCGCCCCCTGTCACACACACGCCCTCCCACCTGCTCCCGAGTCCCTCACGTGGGATATGAAGGGACACCTGCATGTGACACTCTTTTCACCCACCCACTCATCCCTCTGCTTTGGTTTCCCAGCATGCTTGCCTCATTCCCTGGTGGCCAAGGGAATGAGGCGCGCCAGTGGCCCTGGTTCTCTCACAAATGTCACATTAACATGGCCAAAACACTGAAAAGGGTTACGACGTGAAATGAATGTCATGGCAACATTGATCTGGCATGAGCTCCTCAGGCTTAACGCACCAAAGCCAAAGCCATTTTTTTTGTTGTTGTGATTTTGCATTTTTAATCATCCCAGTCTGATCATTAGGCAATATTGATTAGCATTAAAGCGCATATTTTAGTGCCTTTACACTAAATGAAATGTAACGCCTTGCTGCACTGTAACAGTCATGACTTTGATGGACTGGAGGTCGAGGAGCTCGCCGAGTGATTACTGGTTATCGACCCTTTGGCCATTCATCTCCATCAAATGATGCTTGACATCCACCAGCTTCAACTCAAGGTCCCTACTCACATGGATCAATTTTCTGATGAGAAATGATGGAGTGATATTCTCAGTATGCACATGAAGCACAAAAGACTCCAAGCTAATCAGTTAACGAGTAACAAGGACACTTGTGAAATTAACTTTGAGCAGGTGCATTTGACATAAAGTGGGAGGAAAGAGGGATGAGAGGGAGCAGTACAAAGTGAAGAAGATAAGGAGCAGGTGGCAATCTGTACCCCCCCCATTAGTTTGCAGTTTTGAAGAAAATCAATTTGTGTGGAACAAAGAAATGGGAATTGAGAGTGGAAGAGCCATTTATGGCTTGAGTCCATAGTTGAACTGAAACAAGGGAAGTTTGGGAAGTTGTTAAATCAGGTTTACACCAGTAAAGTAATCTTTGATGGAAACAGAAACTTGAAAGACTATCATGTAAGCCAACAGTTTGAATTTGTGCACATACAGCACAAATAAACGTTGATTATTTGTGCTGACTCCGGCTGGTTCTGATAACATGGGGGGCAATGCAACATAAATAGTGCGAGTGGATGGTTTGTGCACAACTTTACAAGCAGTCTTAAAGGGTCACAACTCTTGTAGAATGAGGACTTCTTGAATATTGAGTTTTAATAGTGTTTTTCAAATTGCTCATGTGCTTTTAAAATGTTCATTACTTTTGCTCTTTTTATCTCACCTTTTATATTTTTTTAGAAATATCGGTAAATAGTTTTTTTAATAGTATGGCACACTCAAAAGGCACATTTTTATTTCCTCTATACTAATTACTTCTCCTGTTTATGGACCAAATATTGCATCATCTACATCCATCATTGGACACTCCTTTTCTTTCAAACAGTGCAGGAATTTAATCAGTCTAAAAACTATATGACCCAATATACTATTGCCACATTCACATCATATGGGATAGAGAGTTAGTGGAGTTGGTCGCGTATTATAAATACTGTGAACTGACAATAAAGCAATTAATTAATTAATTAAGTTTGGGTCTAATTCTAAATGGACGTTGGCTGACACGAGGCATACATTTTTTTTTTAGGCATTACTTTATTATTTGGTGCCAAGTTGAAGCTTTCAAAAAAATCCAACTTTCTGGTAGTTTGGTAAATTTCGGTAACTCTGATAAGTCTTGAAGGTGGTACAAACTCACCAGTCACATACAGCACCAGTCAAAAGTTTGGACACACTTTCTCATTCAAGTAAACTGGAAGGGGTGTCCAAACCTTTGACTGGTACTGTATGTGCGAATATCTTATTTGCTGCCTTCCATACAAATGTGCATTCCAAAACAAGCCATCTTAAGCCATTTTAAACATCTTCCATAAACCAAGTATCAATCCACTTACTGTATGTAAATCAGAACAAATATAAACATATGGAAATGGATTTAATAATCCACTAAAATTTATTTGAATGAAACTGGTAAGTTGTTTAAACTGGCTGATAACTGGTGCTACTCGCCTTAAAGGACTCTATTGTAAAGCTGTGTCTTGCCATGCCCTCATATCTCAGCGGTGAAGTTAAATGTTATTGTAACTGACATGAATAATGGCCAAAACTATGAACCTCTTGCCCTGATTTTCAGCAGCAGCCAGTTTTTGCTTTATTAGTTGCTGAGGTGAAAGAAAGAAACGACATATACACACACTGTGCCCACCCCCGAACACTGTCAGACGTTTGAGTGCCGAACAAGAGTTTGGAGGCCATGACTTTATCAGCTATGACAGACACACCAAACATTCATCAGATTTAAAGCCTTATCCATTTAAAAAAAAAGGGCCTGATGTGTCTGATCCCTCCAGGCAGGTAATAGCAGAAATCTGCCCTTTGGCAAAGCTCCATTCTTTTTTTTTTTTAAGATTTTCTTTTGGGAAGGACATACAGGGGGAGAAAGAGGGGTATGACATGCAAGAAAGGTCCCCGAGCCAGGAGTCAAACCATGGAATAGTGGTTATGTGGTATGCACCTTAACCATTAGGCCACCAGGGCTTCCCGGCACAGCTCCATTCTTGCTGGATATGAACACTGCTAATGCCTCAAGGTGTCTGCAAAATGGATGTGCATTGATCTCAATGTGCTCTTTCTGTGGGCAATACAGTGCAAGGTGTGTGTGTGTGTGTGTTCACATTTATGGTTTGTTACCGGGCAGGACTCAGGCAGCACTGTTGATGTACGTGACCGTGTTTCGGTGTAAAATGTTACTGAACTGCCATCAGCCGGCAGCAGAATGAACAGAGCTGAAATGTGTCACTGTGGCCGTGAGACCAAATTCACTGCTGCATCATGGGACAGAAAACCTTGGATGGGGGAAACAAACCGAAGGGAAGAAGAGCAGATTTTTTCTGTTCTCTCTTTCTGTCTGTCTCTCTCTCTTTCTCAGGCTCAGACAGCTAAAAGATTACATTCATTATATTCATCCAGATAATGGCTAACAGTAAATCATCAGGGTCCATTAATAGTTAATAGAGGACTATCTACTAATAGCAGAAATTTCCTCTTCCTAATATTGGAAATGTGATTACTAGATTAATGACGCCTTGGAGCCCACTGACCCCAAGTCATATTTTTTGTCTCATATTTGTATGAAGCTACAATAACAGTCAAGTCTACCATTAATAAATATTTAACCAACAACAAGCAGAGTGCCTACTCATCCTACAACAATCTGTGAGCTTGGATGTGGGATAACTTGGTCTTCCATAGCGTGTGCCGACTTGTAAGTGACCTGCGCCGCTAGGATGAACTCAGCACACACATGAGGAAAGTCAGAGAGGGCTGTTCATATTTTTTTTTATTTTTATAAAAGCCCAAATTAGCATGCCTTTGAGACTCCTCTGCATATTAAACTGGAAATGACAGCGCTGTTTTACATTGCTTGAGAGACAGTCAGGACTGTGGGCAGTGGACACACCATCGGTGGCTCTGCCTGAGTGAATCACCCCTTGAGGTGAGATGTTTCGTGCCCAGACTCTGACTGGATCTTTCTGGAAATGACTCCCAGTGGACAGAGGCGCAGCTGTTCAAAGTTCCTCACTGTTGGCAGCAATGCACAACAGAGAGCGTCCATTAATGAACCAATATCACCAGGCATTTGATGCTTCAACGAGGACACATCTAGTTGTCACTTTAGACGTTAGCACTGTTACAAATGGTGGCTCATAAACGTCAGTGATAGATGGTGGTGATATGCCTTTATCAGTCTGTGATTTCAGGCAATAAAACAGTCTGGAGTCACTCACTCAAGCAGAAAGTCAGTCACTTACAGTACCAATTTTTTTTTTTGCATGGTGGAAACAATCAACATCTATTTGATGCTGGTCGCTGCTTTGTGATTACTTTATTGAACATGAGCGGCCTTGCCACTTTCTGCCAAGCACGCATCTGTTGTTTGCTTTTCCACCTTGCTAGCCCTACCACTGTGTTATCGCTCAAAGCTAGCTAAACTGTCACCTCTGTTCCCACCGGGCGTGTTGACATTTTCAAGCCTCAGAGAGTCCCATGCGGGCAAAGCTGGTTGCCAAGGAGACAAAGCCCCGACACGTTCCCCAACGTTTGAGGGTAGGGGCAGCTGCTGGTGGCTGAGGACTCAAGAGGAAATACAGATGGGCTTTCCGTTTTTGTCGTACTGGTACACCAACATCTTAATGCAGTGGGAGTTGGCTGGTGAGATCCAGGGACTGCTTGTGATAGAGAAATTGTGGCTGGCGTAGAATGGTGGCGGCTGCTTCCGGCAGTGGACCAGCGCTCGCAGCACGTTAGCCGCCATGCCCCTGAAGCGCTTGCTGATGAAACAGTAGAGAAAGAAGTTGACACCGGTGTTGAGCAATGCTAACATGTTCGCCAAATCAGTGAGCATGTGGAGCAGTCGGCCCGCACCTTGTGAGGCCGGAGGAGGGGAGTAGAAGTGGTAGAGGATCATGAGGGTGCGTGGGGCCCACAACACAGCGAAAATGGAAGTGATGGCGAGGAGAATGGCGGTGGTCTTGCCGGTAGAGTAGCCGCGCAGACGGAAACAGCTGCGGCGTCTGCGTAGCTTGCGCACGATGACAGCGTTGAGGGAGAAGAAGACGGTGCAGGGGAGGAGGTAGACGGTGGCACAATGGGCCCACACCAGGACATGTTGAGCCACAGTTCTTCTGTTGCCCTCTCCTCCGCCACCACTGCCCACGCCGGGCAGGCTGTGCCACAGCTCAGGCCACCAGTAATATGGGGCTGCAGAGAGCAGACACCCAATGTACACGGCGAATATCACCCTTCGTGTGCGGGCTGGATAGGAGACCGTGTGGTAGCGCAGCGGGTGGCAAACAGCAATGTAACGGTCTATGGTGAGAGGCACGGTGATCCAGATGGAGGTGTGGATGGAGGAGAACTCCAGAACCTGCACTGCATTGTTTATCGATGGCGGCAGTGGCGTGGCCAAAATAAAATCCTCCAATATGAAGTCGACAAAAACAATGAGGAGTAGAACAAGGATGTCGGCGGCCGCCAGTGCCAGGAGATAATTGTAGGAGGACTTCTGACGACGCAGCACCAGCTGGGACAGGATGACCACTGTCAGGATGTTGGCTAGGGGGAGGAAGGATGTGTGAAGATGATTGAAAGTAGATGGGTCAGGGAAATGATGGGAAAAGAAGAAAGTATGATGAGATTGGAAAAGGAATGGGTGCAGGTTAGGGCAAGGAAGGAAACAGAGAGATTGGGTGTTAGTGGGCAGGCAATTGAAAAGGGGCAACACTCATCCTGCCAACAACAAACTAGAAAAAGAAAATAAATAGAGATGCGGTTGACAGCAACAGAGATGTAGCGGACATGTACTGCAGGTGCAAACACAAACACAACACAATAAACAAAAAATTGTGTGGAAATTGCTCAGCACCATCAACAGGCATATCTCTACCAAACAGATTTAAGAACAGCTTGGGTGCAACCTTTGCCCCCTGCAAAATTTCCTTTCAGTTTCAGCCCAACTATGTGCAAAAAAAATATTTTAATCCTTTACTGTCCGCAGTCAATATTTACCATGTTCAACCAGCTCTCCTTCTCTGTAATCCTTCTCCTGTTTATTTCTCCCTTCTCTTTTCCCCTTCATCTACACCTGCTGTGTAATTCCTGCAGCACCTGCCTCTGCCTTTAGCCAAATTGTTATATTTAATAAAGAGTAAAGTCACAACAAAAACAGGGGGTGGGGGCAACATGCAGCATCACAGCTTTGGCAATCTGCTGGGTTCACTACTGCCCGCCACCCTGCTGTCGGCAATTTTGCTCCTAAAACAAAGAACAAGGACACCCCCATCTCTCCCTGTCTGTCTCTCATTTTCAATCTTTACTCCACGCCTCCAACATATACTGTTACATCTCCTCTTCCATGTTGCCAAATGAAATATTTCCCCATCTGTCTCGCCACCTTCCATCTTTCACATGACAGGTAGATAGCCCAGATGGAGGACATGAGGGGTACAATGCTACTCTCTCATTGTTTGCTAAAAAGAACGTGGACACAAAAGCCTGGATGTGATTTATCCTACTGCTGCGTTTACCAAAGCATGACCTCTGCGTGCCTGCATCAGACAGCAGGAGCACAGCTTCTGCCTCTCACGTGGAACTGCAGTTGGCAATTGAATTGAACAGCTTTATTACACGTTTTTTTCTTTATTGTCCTATTCTGTTTCCTATAGTCTCTCTTTATTCCCAGGTTGTTCCCCTAATCTTCTATCTAAAGACATTTTAGTTTACAGCTTGTGAACATGCGCAAACCAGTGAACGAAATACAGGCTTTGCTGTCACTGTATTAGCTTGAGCAAACGAATAAAATCAGTCTAACTAGTCCTTGTCAGTACTAAGATTTCCTAAGGGGTAAAAATATTATACTGTATATTTTTTTTCTGTTACATGCTTGTAACTGCTAAAAAACATTTGGATTATCTAAAAAATGATTTTGTCACCGAGTTTACAACAAGATTGTGTTTTCAAACTCAACTCAAGGTCCACATACTTGCTTTCTCAGAGCTTTCAATTGCACCTCACGCGGCATTGGATGTTCTTCCTTGATCTTTATTATCTACGACTTACCATCAACAAGCCACACTTAGGTCAAATGATGGCCCTTGAGCCAGTTTCATTCTCTGATGAAGACCATAACATGCAGGTGAAAGCTCAGAAAACAAACATTAACAGTGTAGGCCTATCTAATGACTACTTGTATGTGAAAGGGGGTTTTCCAGCCCTGCAACTTTACTTATCTTGTTTCAATCTCATGCTCTTATCACTGTTGTGTTTTTTTGCAGCAGGCACAGAGAGTGAGTTTTGGATTAACATCCATCAGGTAGACACAAATACAACTCCGAATGAATGCCAATGTTACTCTGTATCTGTTGGATGTGAAAAAAGGCAACTGCTTGCGAATGCATTTGCCACAACAACTTAAACTTTGGTAATATGTTTGCAGCTTGTTTCTGCTGTCACCAAGTACAGTACAAGTTGATGTTGACATCAACATTTTTTTTTTTGACCCATTTTTGTGACTGTTTGATGTTACATAAAAGTAATCTTGAAAAGCCTCTTTCTTGTATTTGGAAATGTCTTATTCTTGCAGGACAAGAATGTGTGACATGAAGTGTAAAATTCAAAGGCATTATAAGAGGAAATATTTTCCCAATGTATCCAAAGATTCCCATTTCATGCTGTATTGGTGTAATCACCTAAACTAACAATCACATACACACAGCATTGTATCTACCCTACTTTCAATCCATTTCATCTAGGGAAACTTGCTACTGCAGCATGAAGCCATCTCCAATCTGTTTTCTCAGATGAAGATGCCTCTGACATTGATCTGCATCACAGCATTACCGAGACATCAATGCACTTAGCAGCTGTCATTGTCCATATAGCATATGTGTGTGTGTGTGTGTAGGGGGGTGACTGTGGTCCTGTCCCCGTCTTCGGTAATAGATCTGGGATTGGATTAAATATGGCAGCTTGGAGTCTGGTACATCACACTTCACAGCCTCAGCCACTATCAGCTGATTACAAATTACAAAGCCGGCTCCAGATAATGACTAAAGATGTCCTTGCCAGACTGGAAGATGTGCAGCAGAACACACACACACACACACACACACACACACACATTAACACATGTCTGCGCACGCTCACACACGAGCAAACACACAGATCATTAGTGATGCACCAATTCATTAACATAGAAACTATCAATAATCATAAATGGGATGTCAAAGCAGCTTACAAGACTCAACAAGCCAATATGTGTACATGTAGAGCCACTGGATTGCACTACACCCCCATCACCCCACCCCCCACCCCCCCACCCCAGGCTACTTGTACACCACACTAGCCTCTGCACAGACAAGTTAAATTGCTTTCATCTTGAATCCTTGTTGAGTGTGATATTGATTCTTTGTTTTCATCTGCTGGTCATCCACTTTCTGCCTTTTTCTAGTTCTCCATCTCTAGAGATATCAATCAATCCAGACTGCAATTTCAATAAAACTACAGGTTAACCTTAGACTCAAGGATATGGAGCTTGATGATTGGCATGATAAGGTTTATAATAATGCTCAGTGCAATAACTGCAGGTTGTTTGAGGCTGTTTTTTTTTTTTTTTTTTTGAAAAATATCTTTTTTCCCCTGGGCCCTGTGTACACAGCAAATGACAGGGGATCAATGACAAGTATCATTATATATCAGGTGGTCCTAGCTTTGGTTTAACAATACAATTAGTGCAAGCACTGTTCAATTGGAAAAATTATTACTAATACATATTACTGAAATTAAAAATACCAACCAATACAAGAATAATGGCTACTTTTAAGTGACTATTAAATTCTTACCAGAGTGTTCAGTTTTGTGTTTGTTTATTGATTCATTTACTTATATTTTTCTTATTTATTGTACTGTATTTGACCAGAGTGTAACCCATAAACCTCCTTGAGGGGTCTAAAAACTCTGGTCTGTCCATCTAATGATTAACAGGGTAGGACAGCAGAATAAAAACATATTTCTGCAACACAAAATGTTTGTTTTTTTCGATATATTTGACCTCTTAAGTCCTCTAAAACAAACAAAAAACAATCTGAGATGGAAGAATCACATTTTGGTTGAATTGGTCACATCTGCAACCTGCGCCAAGGGGTCTCAAGTAAAAGACAAGTAAACATATGTGATTTGAGGGGTCACAAGCCAAAAAAGGGTTGAGAAACACTGAATAATTAATAATTTCATTTCAACAATCTCCTTTTGTCCTTGTCTGCTCATACTGACTCTTGTTTCCCATACAGCCGCGCCTCACAGCTGTCAGTGTGTATTGTATGTACACCTGTAGCCTCTCACCTGGTTTATCCAAGAGGAAGGATGTTATCAGTGCCTGTTTGTATGAGGCAAAGTTTGCTGTGAAGCCTTAAGCTGCTCAAAAAATTACATATCCAGCATAACAGACCTCATCTTTAATCCATCACCTTGCTTTCTCTAGTGTACCTCTGCCCATTAACTCTCTTGCTTTGTTTCTTCCTGTCCACATACTGCTTAACAGAGAGGAGTGACATGGAATAGAAAACAGTGAGGTGTCACCGGCTCAGTATTATTCTGTTCAGGCTCCCCAGTGAGATGCGGCCTTCTACAGACAAACAAAAGGGATCCACGGCGAGCTTGACATTTCCATTTAGTTCTAGCCAGCTTGCACTGGGTTGCCCATTCATTTCAATTGACTCCTGCTCTTTATGTTGTCTCTGGTGCTGGGGGGGGGGGGGGGGGGGGGGCTGGAGCCGGATGGATCTGCTCGGCATTCTGCGGGTAAGAGGCGGCGCATGCAGGGCTCATCTCAGCAGGGACGGGGGCAGACGACAAGCTGGAGAGATGCACGCTCATGCACACACACAGAGCAGAGACATGAAGAAGACACACACACACACACACAGAGCTCTCCATGCATACAAAGACATCTGGATCTCACGCCTGGATTCACAGACATTCAGGCGGACACACACTCAGACACGCATGTACACATGCAAAATTTCCCCATCTTTTCCTTTTTTTTTTTTAAAATAAGTGAGCGGAGGGCTCGTCTCCAGCTGAGAGGGGATTAGAATGACCTGTAGGACAGATAATGGGCTGCTGTGTGTGTTTGTCTGTCTGTCTCCATTTGCTTGTGTGTGTGTGTGCGTGTGTGTGTAAATGTTTGCATGGGTGACCCCTTCTGTCTATTTGTGTGGGAGTGCTTTTGTGTCTGCACTCCCCCCGCTGCTCCTCTAATATAACGAGAGACAGGACCATTGACGTTGTTTAGCGGGAAAAGAGAAGGCACAGCGTGCTCCCTGAGGTGTGTAACGAGGCTGACTCATCCCACCACTAAAGGGACGTGTTCAGACGGGCTGTCGACAAACGACACTGCGTAGCTTAACCCCTCGAAACCAGTGGCAAAACATACTGACTCCCCCCCTCATACTAGTCATCATGGTTTCTCATGGGCCTCATATAACACAGACAGAACATTGAAAGTGAAAATTATATCCTCTCTTCCAAAAGAAAAAAAAAAGAATGAAAGCAAGCATTGCAATTAAGGATTTTTTTTTTGTCATTTGGAGGAAATTGAGGTTGAGCTTTGACGGCTTATCCGGAGGCTAATAAGACTAGAGGAGGAAACGAGAGGAGAAGACGAGAGAGATGAGGAAATACACAGAGGGCGAAGGAAAGTGTGGTCTGAGGAAGGTCACAGAGAGTTAAAAAGAGAGCAGGTGATTGAGACGGAAGGGAATGGAGGATTAGACAGCAAGACAGAATGAGACGGAGAGAGAGGTATAGAGGAGAGCAGCGAGGCGGTGGGAGGAAAGGAAGAGGGGGTGAATATCAAAGCTTGCTTCAAAGGTCACAGGCACTTTGTTCCTGATGACAACCATTTCCCTTTTGTCTTCTGTAAGTGTCAGACTGGACATAAAGCAGGGCGATTCCTTAATTCCCCCTAACAAAAACCAGGAGCACATCCCAGCCATGAAGCTACATAGTGTGTATATATTAAAAAAAGCATACATTGAAGATGAAAATGTGATTTTACTGACATGTTTTCAAGCCTGAATTCTATTTAAAGAAGAGAAACCCTGATGTCATTTTTATCAGAATTCGTTGACAATAAAATGCAGGCTTGTAATGTGATGCAAATGTGATAATCTCACACATTTCATTGTGAGGATGAGCTTGATCGGTGATCTGAGAGTTAATGGGGAAGAGTGTGAGAGAGCGAAGAAAAAGGAAGACAGAAGAAGCAGAGCAAGCATGAGAGAAGAGATAGAAATTGAAACTGGATATTTAAGTTTAATGGGGATATTAAGAGAACGAAGCCCTGGTTGCTGCTGGTGATATTGATGCTACTGCAGTGCTCTGCTGCCTGCTCACTACACTGCCTCAGCTCACCTCCACAGCCATTTATTGTACAGACAGGCCACAGTGAGTCAAAGTTTGGTGGAGATGACTGTCCTTACATCGAGGCTAACCCGGCTGCCAGCGATGTGGCATTGTCGACTGACAAACCCTGCTTATCATGTTTAATGGGTGCGTAAACAACGCCGACAAATATAATGTGCCCTTGGATCTCCTCCAAGCGGTTTTTATGAGGTTCCAGCTGAAAAAAAAAAAAAAAAAGCATGAAAGGTGAAAGTTAGTTACAGTGAGATAAGGAGAGAAGGAGAGGAGAGAAATGAAATACAGAGAGAAGGAAATAAAGAAGGGTAAATGGGTGGAATGATGAAACATTAAAACCAGATCGCAGCGCTGTATTTATCATCAGATTGATGCATTGCTGTTGCTCAAAGAATGCCGAGCAACATACAGGGATGTGCTGCACTGAGCCAATTGAGTCTGCAACGTTTTAAGCAGCAGTGACAGCTTTTTGTTGTCAGCTGGTCAAACAAAGTCAGCTCTGTCACTGCATCAACAACATCTCTGATTTATTGCCTCAAACAACCTCCCCTTTCCATCTTGACCCCTCTGTCCTCCCGCGCCCTCTCTGGCTCATCTCCCCCATGACAAGCGGACATGCTCACCATTTCTCTCCCTGCCTCCCTCCTTCACATTTCCCCAACTGCAGACTGGAGACAAACCAGAGCTAAAAATCTCGACCTCCCTCTGTTTGATTTCACTGCTGCTTCCATCAGAGCAGCAACAAAAACCTTCACATCCTCTCCTTTTCAGTCAGTTTATGCCCCCTAATCTCACACTTCAGGTTCAGTGTGATAGCATCTATTAACAGGATCCCATCCCAACATAGATGCCCCTCTCGCTGGCCCAGATTGACAGATGAATAGTCCAAACTGAAAATCAATGGGGCCCATCTCTTCATTAAGTAGCAGCTGACATCTGGCCTACACCGCGGTGCGGAACAGGGGGTTGTTAGCCCCGAACATTCCCAACCTTTTTCCCCTCGGGTGCGCGGATAAGTGAGGTGGGAGGACATGTTTTCCAACGCGCACGTGCGCCACTCACACAGCGGACCGTTGAGAGGCCGCACACACTGCTACAAGGAAGAGGGAAGGAACACACCAACACACTGCACACATGTGTTCATGTGCACATGTGCAGGAGACACAGACATGAATATGTGCGCATTTATGCGTACACGCCTCCTCCCTTTATTTTACCGCTTGTTGTCATGTGATCAGTGTTCTACACTCAAGGCACATGATGACACCTGATGAAGACCATGAGATTCGGTTGAATGCCCTGAGTGACTATTATTTTGTTGCACATCTGTACATGTTCATTCCAAAATCTATGCGAGTGGACAATGTGAACAACCGATGGAACAACCTTAGCAACAAAGGCTACAGGAAAGAACGGCCGCTTGTGGGCGACTGATCTGATGTCAGTTCGATGGGGAAGTAGAAGTAACATTGCAAATGAAACATTCAAAGCAGGTTCACCTCAAGTTTCGGAACTTTGACCATGTTTAAAATAGACATCCGACCTCATAGCAATATAAAACTAACAGGAAAATAGGAAAATGATGATATTTCCCCTTTAAATGTGCACCATCTTTGAGTTGCAACTGAAACTAACTAAGTACATTAACTCATCAAGTGTTCATACTGTAAATACAATTTTGTTGTTTGTTGTACTTTACTTGAGTGTTCCCTTTTTATGCTATTTAATACTATCAGCTACATTTCAGAGGCAGTAATTGTCATTTTTACTCCCCTACCTTTATTTAATAACTGTTGACTTTGCATTTACATACAAAACATATAATCAGCTTATAAAATATTTGATTTTAAAATATGTATCTAAATGATTCTTCTTCTACTATTGCTGAGCAGTGATATTGAACTGACCACCTTAAAACCCTCATCACAACATTAATACTTAAACAGAGGTGTCTAATAATTCAACATAGCACTTGGCAGAGCAATTAGGCTTTGGAGGAGCGCGTGAAGACAGTGTTAATTTAGCAATATAATTAAAAAGTTTTTAATATGTTAAAGAAAAACATGATGAACAAAGTCAACATTATGCAAGTTTTGGTGAAACTGGCTTCTCAGGCACCCAGCTAATGAATTCATAATTACATATGAATAATTATCAAATAGTAAACAGAATTTAATTTAATTCTCCCAGTGTCCTTGTGCTCTGCCGCACTATCTCAGAGTGCACACATTTTCTGTTAACATGTTTGCATTCATTCAAAAAGGCGATATGCAGGCAAAGTGGCCTCTGTTTGAAGACTGAGCAGCTTCAACAAATCACACCGGGGACTTAGAATGTAGGTGTGCAGGTAAAAAGTCTGCAAACGCCTTCATAAAAAAATATGATTGTGTAGAGAAATGTTCAACTCAAGCCGTATATTCAGTGCATCTACACTTCCAGTTGTGTCAGCTAAAGGAGGATTTCTCAACATGCTATACAGTTTGTGTCCCAGCAATGCGTGCCTTGAGACATACTATACTGTACAAAGAGCTCTGTAATCCCAGCATGTCAAAGACTGTTTCAAACCCCGACTCCTTCATTGTGCTGTTTGCTATGCTAGCACACGTCTGTTCTGTCTCAAGCAGTGTGGTGTAGTGAGCAGAGACGGAGTAAGAGAGAGAGAGAGAGAGAGAGAGAGAGCGCGAGTTAGCGATTAATTAAAAAGGTGGCAATTCGTCTCAGCTCTGTCGTCTGTAGCTCCCCCACTCAGGGCTCAGAGGTGCTACTTCACTGGCTCTGCTGTTATTAATCTCTCTCTCCCTATTACTGCTCTGATCTCTCTCTTAACTCCACTCTTCTTCTTCGTCTTCTTCTGGGTGTCCTTGTCTGCCCTAAACTCCAGTCTCTCCCTGTTAATCCCCCTTTTTTTTGTGCGGAACTTTCTGTTCATCATTTCCCTAGGTCACAAAGCAATCATTTCCCGCCACTTGACTTGCGTAATCCCTTTTCTCATCACCTTGCTTCATCTCGCCGTTCATCTCGCCGTTCACCTTTAAACCCGTGCTCTTGATGTGACCCCCTCTCTGTCTGCAGCGTAAAGGTCAAGTCTGCGAGAAACGCACACAGACACGACGAGGTCTGCGTGAAACCCTGCTGCTGTTATTCTGATGAAACACCGGTTGGTAATCAAGGTAACAGCCTCCAATCCATTGGGAGTGTTAAATACGTGCAGTTCTGTATAGGTCACACTGCTACTACTCACACATGCCGAGCTCATGAAACATTCATGATTCAGCTTGAGTGGAACGAGCTGTGTCATAATGATTAAATAAGTCGAACTCGCTGCTGCAAAGTATCAGCCCACTGCACTCAACTCTGCCATTAATTCAGACAACTATTGTAGGATTGCATTACACTCTCAGGTTATTGTTACCCAGTGATTAAACAAACTGCCTCAATCACATTTGCAGAGACGACTCAGCAGTAGAATCGAATAAAACTACGGCCGTGCAGAAGGGACTATAAATGACAGCAGGGAGAATTGCTTGCGCAAGACTTGATTTGCCATCCGGGAGAAATAATTAGGCAAGATGTGATCAGAAAGAAAGACTTTACTTTTACAAGACAGCAAATCTGTGGAGCAAACTGCAGTCTTGGCATACGAAATGGCATTTTCACTTTGCATTGCAGATTTGTTTTGAACCAGAACAGCTTACGTTGGTGATAACATCTCATTCCCAATCTTTATCAAGGAAAAGGGGTGCAGACTTTAAGATTTGTTAATCTGAAGTGTTTAAGATTAAGACAATAAGTGTCACAGATTGTAGTCATAAAGGCGATATACTGTGGGCCTTTTTAATGTCATGTCAAACTTAAAATATTTAAATAAAATCAGGGTTAAATGATAAAATCCTTTATGCTGTTGGACCACAGAATAGGATCAACATTGTGGCTGGCCGCAGGGCTTTTAACATCTGAACCCCAATCTCTGATTAGGCATCAGCACTTTCCTCTTTCATCTGACCTCCACATTTTCTGTCTATGTCTCCCCCGTCTCTGTCTATCTATCTGTCTGTCTGTCTCTCTCTCTTTCACACACACACACACACCACTTTGCCTCCCTGTGTGAGACTAGGTCAGCTCTCATAGATCACACAGTGGGACGGAGGCAGTAAATGGGTCTGACAATGACTGTGAACGGACTAATCAGTCAATGGTAAAGACACAACAAGGAAGCGTCATTAATTCAGGTCATCAAGCGGAGCCACGTAACACACACTTGTCCCTGAGGTCAAGCTTGAGTCATTACTCACATAATCTGTCATACACACCTGCAGCTATACCAACTCTGGATTGACAAAAAAAAAGGTGCAGTTGGGATGAAAGAAAACCTTACAAGTCTCTACCTCCTCTTATTTTTCTATGGAATATTTTGAAAAGAATCGGGGGAAATGATGCTTTACAAGAGGCAAAAAAAATTCCAAACACAAGCACAGCCAAATACATACAAATACGCATGCACATGTGATTGCCACAAGGTCAGACTGACAAATCAACAGCATGTGTGCAAAGAGTGGCACTATGCGTGACACACACTTACTCAAACCTGCAGACAAGTGCACAACAAATCAAGATGCAAAGCACAACTTCTGCAACCCACTGAAGCAGGGTCAATCAAAGATGTGAGTATGACATGCACGTGAACACACATAAAACACACTCTCATGTGCACATCTCTTACCCGGCAGGCCGAGACACAGCAGGATGCTGTAGTAGATGACAGGCAGTGGTCCGAGGGGGCACCCCTGGGCAACCTCAGAGGAAGGCTGCCCCTGGCTCCAGGTGCTCCCATTTGGGGAGAAAACAGGGAAGATGTGGCTGTGCTCCATGGCCTCTTCCTTGTCCTCTTCCTCAGCTGCGCTCAGAGTCAAGAAGCCTGACAACGCGAGCAAACTGCCTGGTAGCTGGTTCGGGAGAGAGGGTGCTCTGTCCTTGGGTGCCAATCAGCACGAGTGTGTGTACGCGTGCGTTTGCGTGAAACGGCAAGGTTGAGTGTGTGAGAAGGAGGGAGGAATGGAGAGAGATGGAGGAGAGGGTGAGAGGGAGACAAAAGACGGGGAGATGCGAGAGATGATGTGTGTTAGTGGGTGATGGAGAGGAAGGAGGCGAGAGGAGCGGAGAGGGAGGCGCGAAGAGGTGAGTATGAAGGTAGAAGTGGAGAGGGGAGGATGCTGCCTGAGTGTGTGAGGGAGTGAGGGGGAATGAGAGCGAGTTGAGAGCGCAGTGGGAGGAGGAGGAGGAGGAGGAGGAGGAAAGAGGAGGAGAGAGGAAGGTAGATGGAGAGCAAGGGCAAGTAAGGGAGAGAGGAGGCGGTGGGAAGGAGAACGAGGGAAGGTGGAAGGACGCTCAGAGAGAGAAAGAGGTGAAGTGAGCGGAGTGTCTGGTTAACGCGCTTTCATTTGTGGGCAGTGAAGACACAATAAAACTGATGGAGGGACAGATGTGACAGATGTGAGGAAGAATAAATGGAGGGTTAAGTTGTCTCTTTATAGTCCAGTGTCTTCTGCAAAGGCTTGAATGTATAATTCAGCAACTTGACATTTGCCTTTGAGTGTTGGTTCATCAGTGTTTCAAAATACTCAAGCATGTGTGTCTATAAACATGCAGCCACAAGCTCATTTGCATATCATGAACCTTACACATAAATACATGTGATTGGACACATGTGTGCGTGTGTGTGTGTGTGTGTGTGTAGGTGTCTGTGGGAGTGGGGGTTGGGGACTGGCTGCTTAATCTAATTTGCCATGCAGCGTGAACTGTCTGGATCTCCAGCTAAAATGTGTTAATGAGCACAAAGCAGACTATGAAGTACAGAGTATACCTTCTGAAGAAGCACAGCAGCTTCTGGTTTATCACTGGGTTTGATTTCATTATCGATCATCCGTTTCTCGTTTATTTTGCAAAACGCAATTTCTGATTCAAAGAAAACACATAAAGCATGAACATAAAATTCCAATTCCATAAAAATCAGATTATATGTTTATTCTCTAAAACATTCTCAGCTACGTTGCACTGAGCATCCTGATAAAGGCAATGTAGCCCCCAAACCTTTGGGGAGTATATAAAGTATTGGAGAGGAGTTGTGGGACCTGTTTATTCATTTGCTCTTGATAGTCTACAGAATGTTAAAAAAAAAAAAAGCCCATTACAACTTACTAGAGCTTAAAATAATGTCTTAAAATTCCAACAGTGAAAATTTCAATCTCTAATGAAAAGGAGAAAAACAATCAGATATTTTGCTTGATAAATTATTTGAAATCTCTGTTAAGGATTACATTTATTTCTATCATGTCAACTGTTGATAGTAATTCTAAATGAAGTCATTATAACTTCCAGTCCCAACCTATTGAGGTGTTTTTCTTCTGAGGTGTTCACACTCTCTCAAACCCTTTTCTCAGGGAGAAAGTGAAGCCATTAGACGCTCCATCAACAAAACATTTCCCCCAACCTGAGTCTCAACTCCCATGGTTCTTCAGCGTAACCTTCGGTGACTTTCTTCTGCTCACAACTCAGAGCCCCTTACCCTGGAACCACAATAACATCCCTCTATTCCACCAGTTGTTGCAGGAAAAACCTTTGAAACATCAAGAAGAGATTGTAGGTTTTGTATGTAGTCAGTATTTTGGATACATACTGTAGTTATTCATACCATCAATGATTTAGAGAATCCTCGGGGCTTTTCGGTGTTGCTACATGTGCAGAAAGCAGACATCAGAGCAGCTTTGGCATGAGCACAGTCCATTTGGAGAGCTGTCAGCCGTGTCTCTGCTCTCTTGGTGCCTTTTCAGCACAATCAGGGCCTCCGCCACCTCTCCACAAGTCTGAGGAAACAGAACCACGCTCTGCTCTTCTATCTGAGTCAGATACTGTATATCATTTGAAAGGTAGCGCATGTGGCTGCGACAAGGACATGGGGGCAGGTGAGATAAAAGAGTTTCACACAAAGAAAGAGAGAAAGAAAGACGTTTTGTGGAGGAAAAGAACTCGTGAGCCACTGAGCTTGTGGAAAGTAGGGTGAAAGAGGATCACAAAAGAGGACTGCAACCATCTGAAAACCTGCTTGGAGCTTGCAATTATGGCATCTTGAGCCTCTCCCACCCATCAGATGGAGGGCACTGTATGAAAAAAGGAATTAATTAGAGAAACCTGTTTCTACCGAATGGCACTTGAATCAGATGCAGGAAAGTGCAGGAAACTGGGAGGGAGTGTGGAAAAGGAGCGTTTCACGTGCTCTTAATTCTTTTTCTCCTACATGTGAACAAATGAACTGCAGGGGATGCAGGGAGGGGAGCGCCGCGATTAAGTGTTAAATAAAATATGGCCAGCTGACGTGAATTGATCACAGAGAAATGTGGGACAGAGAAAGGTGATTCTTCAAGAGTAGCGAGCGTAGCTGTGAAAGACCCCCACAGGGGCAGTGCTTGCCTGCTCTCCAGTACTTAATACAACATCATCATTGGTCCTTGTCACGCAAACTCAATTACACACAATCTTCTGGCGCTTTGATATAGGCGTGATTGTGTTGTGTGTGGGTTGTTGTTTTCAGTTGGATTCAATATGGAACAACAGGAAATGTTTGTCGATTTGTACGTGTGCCATGTTGACATTTCCGTTTAGTTACTAAGCAGATCTAAGCTGATCCATGTGGCTGTGCAAACTCTGGGTTTATGCTGTGCCTCCCTCATCAGAATCATAAAAAATGACAACATATTGGGGGACAAGTAAATAAAGGAGTGATGAAAAACATAGGGGGAAAAATGCAGGGAGAGAATAACTGAGACTACATCATGTACGTGTAGGGAATCCCGGGGATTTCATCTCCAGCCTGTTAAATCCATCAGAAAATTGTCAAGTATCAGGTGGCATTAATTATGGATGCCTTCTGTAATGGCTAAGATGTTTGTTTGGTGTGCCAGTAAAATTGGACCCTGGATTTGAAGAGGAATGGGTCAGCAAAGTCACACGTGAGCGCTGCGCCTCTCTTTCTTTCCTGCTCCACTCCAATTTAGAGAAAGCACTCAAAGAATAATGAGAAGAGTGGGAAGAAATGGGAGCGAGAGGGAGAGAGAGCGGGTGAGAGACAATACGAGAGGGGCATGTTGAATAAAACATAACTGAGAGAAAGAGATGGATGGATGATTGGGAAAGATATGCGGAGCGTTTCGCTACTGTATTCAAGCCAGCATATACGGTAATGTACACACCTGCATGCTCACACACACACACATATACACGTGTCAACACGTGTAGCCTACATACTCACCCTGCACAACTTTGGATTTCACCACAGCCACTGGGGAAATTACCACGATCCCAATCATTTACACATCTAGCTGCAGCTCTGGCAGGCTCTGCAGGCTGGGGCAGGCTCTCCTTCCACTCTCCCCACCCCTGGGTGAGTCTCCCTGGACTGGGCAGTCCAGCTCCTGCCCCTGTCCAGCACTGGGGACCAGCTGGTCTGAGAAGACTCTTATAATGTCTCCGTTATTAGACTTGGGAAATGGAGACATTTAACATGGCTGCAGCTGAGACTAAAGCCCCACGGCCCTGTCTGCAAATTACATTGCTCTCACAAACAATCCCATTGAAAGAAGGCCACTGAGGAGGGACTTTGGCTTTCAAAGCGTAGCCTTGATGGCCTAGTTTCAGTGTGTGTGTGATCTTTGCTACCAAGAATCACCAATGACAAAGTTTGACATTAAATATGCAACAATTCTAAATCCTGGTTTATAACTCCTAGGTGAACTAAATGTTTTAGAAGTCTTCTAGCTTTTATTTTTGTTGTAGATAGGAGTTATACTCCTCTTTCTTCACTTTGCAAAAAACCTCTCAGCCTCTCTGCTCTCACTTTCTCTACAGTTTCCATCTAATCCTCCTGTCCACTTTGATTTTCTCTCATCCACTTTAGCTGATTTGTGTAGAGCCCCAATCTGGTCACTGGCTGTTTGTTGTTGTCTAGACTGATGCATGTTTGTTTGCAGTTAGGCTTCTCCTATTGATCACAGCAGGTAGCATCCCATTTTGTTTGATCAAGTGTGCACATCTGAGGGCTTTCTGATTCTTGTCACACAGCGGAGGACAATAGCAGTGATGGTCCTAAATCTCCTTTTTTCTATGCATGTGTTATGTGTTCAGATTATTTCATTAGATGGCTTTTGATAGCACTGAAAAGGTAAAAAGATCCATAGGTCACATATGAAAGGCAGGAATTTTGAGAAAAGTCTTTAAAAATTAAACGGCAAACAAATATTTTTTCTGCCTTTCTTCTCTCTTTAATCATCTGGTGACCACTAAAATTTATCATGGGACCCAACCGCTGCATTTGGGGGTGTCAATAATATGTTTATCCTGATGGTAAAATTAAATGTGCTTATTAAACACCAGTAAATGTAAAAACACAGACAATTTCTGGATAACCGTAATGTTTCATCCTCATTCCTACTTCGCAGCTCCCTTTATTTCATTTTATTTCCTTTTACTTTTATTTTACTGTTATATTCTAGTATGTAATTTATTTTACTGTGTGTATATAGAATATTCAAATATTTGTTTGGGATGAATAAAGTTCTATCTTATCTTATCTTATCTTATTTTAACCTTGATTCTCTTGCAAGTTAAAGAGTGCATGAGCTTCACAGTGACGGTCATCTCTGTCCTACAGCGCCCTCTGACGGCCGGGCTTTGTCATTACACCCACCACACGCAGTAAACAGTGAGTGGGCACTTCAGGCTTGGATGTGGACATCCGTTATTTCAGATCAGCAGGCCCGAGCCATCCAGGGAGCCGCGGTGTGGTTCACGAGCAGTGGGAAGACGGAGCAGCCCGGGCCGGTACTTTGGTTTCGTCCGGTGCGGTAAGTACCGAGCATCACTGTTATAGTTGTTTTTCCTCAAAGTTGATCTGCTGAGGCGACCCACCCTGTGTCCGGAGCCATGCAGTGGCGGATATGTGATTATTTAGCTTTGGTTACATTGTAGCGGCTTGAAGAAACGCAGCATCCTGTTTATTACTGCTGCACACAAGATGCGTTTGTTGTTCTGGCTCCATCTTTGCTAGCTAATGCTATCTGGCTGGTAAAAGCTACATAAATAGAAAAAAAAAAAGCTAGGCTCCCTTCCCATTCAAATTAAACACACTGTACTGCTGAGCTCACCCTTAGTGCTGAAAACTTAAAGGCGACTATTTGGGACACACAAGTAAGTGTTTTGTTTTTTTTTAATGTGTAAACAAACAGGCTCACCAACATGGCAGCAACAACAATCACTGACCTGCTGCAGTGAAACTGCGCTGTCATGATGATAAAACAATATGAGGACATTTACTGGATCGTTTCTCGTAAATGATTAAAAACAAACATTATAATAAAATTGATTCAGTCACTTTTACAACATGCTACGACATGTTCCTCGGGACTGTTAGGTTTATTACTTATTTAGTCTATTTGTAAGGGATCATGTACAATATTAAACATAAATGTTGCCATTTGATGTATTGCTTGAAGCTATTTTTTTAACCTGCAGTCCCTCGGGCAGGTCATGATTGATTTGACATAAAAATTAGGAGAATTTTATTTTTATTAAAGGTGCAGTGTGTAGAATTTGGTGGCATCTAGTGGAACAGACTTGTCATAAATGGAATATAATATTTATAAGTATGTTTTAATTAGTGTATAAATCCCATTAAAAAAAAAAGGATTGTTTTTTCGTTATCTTAGAATGAGCCCTTTATATCTACATAGGGCGCGGTTTCTCTTCCATGGAGCCTGCCATGTTTCTACAGTAGCCCAGAACGGACAAACCAAACACAGGCTCTAGAGAGGGCCTTTTGTGTTTTTGGTGAGTTTCGTGGCCATCATAGGTTCTCCTACATGCTTGGAAGGGGAGGGTGAGGAGTATTCAGTTGGTTGCAATCTGCAACATCACTACTAGATTTAATGGATTAATATATCATTATTTACTAGAACGTGCAAAATCACATGCCAAATGATCAAACTAATCAGTATCATTGAGTAGTTGGTCGTGTTACATACTGTATATCCAAGCATTAAATGTAAACAAAATATTTAGAAAAAGGGATCTGGCGGTGATAGGCTTAATCAGCATTTTGTGAACTCGTTTGGCAAGGGCTTGAATGTAACGGACGTTCATTTATATGTAAAAGTTCTGCACTGCATGTTTAATGTCCCGAAAAATGTTTTTAAAATTGACCGGCATGCCACATCAAGGGAGTTCCATGAAAACTCAAAAGCTTTGCAATTTAGCATCGCAAAGGTCTTTAGATGTCACCTACCAAATTTGAAGTCGCTCAGGTTAAATCTCTAGGAGGAGTTTGTTAAAGTACAACGCCTGTAAATGATTTCAAGCTGCAAAAAATTGCACAGTACATTCAAAATGGCTGACTTCCTGTTGGGCTTAGGGTATGGCTCCAAGAGGCTTTTTTAAAAGTCTGAAGATGTTACATCTGCCTACCAAAGTTCGTACATATTCGTCAAATTTAAAGGTGGGGGCTTTGACTTTGAAATTTTCTAGGGGGCATCCTCGAGTCATTTTGCCACACTAAGCCCAAGACCCATTATTAGATATCAAGTTTCTCCACTTCTGAGTTTTGTGAGTTTTCAAGCACCCCTAGCACCACCTAAAAGTAATTAGGGGTGCCGCTATAGAGCCGAAGTGCCACGCCCAAGCCCAATTGTAATATCAAATCAAAATATTTGCTAGTTCGAACATGGGTGCAAAGTTGAGTGAGTTTTCACACATCCTACAGGCCTCAAACGTGTTCGTAAAATGAAAATTGATGCACAAAGTCCAAATTGGCTGACTTCCTGTCTGACGAAAAAAATCCCACCGAATCTCAGCAACTTTATCCCAACATGGCCCTGCATTTGGGGGCACTATGGAGCCCGCTGGCCACGCCTGAGCCCAATCACTACAGAACTTTGCAATATTCGCCAGTTCTGACGTGTGTGCCAATTTTCACAAGCATCCCAAGCCCCTCACAAATGCAATGGCGTCCTAGAATAATAATAATCTCTACAAAAGCAATTTCAGGCCCTAATTATTAACATACTAATGCTGTTCTCACTAAGAAATTCTTAGTTGACTATTGGATATAAGATTTCTTCCCCTAATTCATTATTTGATTTGACTGAAAAGTCTGTGAAATAGTTTCTTCAGTATTATCTCTCTGCTGATGAACGCAGTAATGAGGGAGGAAATCATTAACTTTTAATGATCAGATCTGAAACCGCATTGTATATGCTGTGCACACAATTTACTTACAGATTTACACTACAAAGCTATCTCTAGTAGCTAATTTGATTCTCCTTGATATCAGACAGGTTCTCAAAACAAACAACTTCTCATGCAGTACAATAGTAGGCTTATTAAGTAATGCATCCTGGCCACAGAGGGCTCCCCAAATAATTAGGTAAACAACCAGTGGGCCACCTGCTGCAAAAAGAGACAACAGCATAGTGCCATAAAAAGTACACCAACAGATGCACTCCTGCCTGACAGCCAGCAGATACTTCATATTTTAAATTTGTTTAGTTGTTCCTAATGTGTTTGTGTATCAAATGTGGCCATTTTTCATTGATATTTCAACCATACAAACAACACTTTATTTCCACTCTTGATATCCTTCTGCAGTTCATTGTCTTTTTCCAGTCATTCTGTGCATCATGTCTGTAATCTGCATGTTCTGTCTGTAAATCTGCACTTGTGTTTTTAGGAGTACTCATTGATCCCTGCCGCACCGACAACTTGACTCAGATCCGGGTCGTACCACGCTGTCACCATGACCACATCTGCCGCTCTGCTGTGTCTGCTGGCGGGGGCTGTGGCAGCCATTCAGACCCCCCAGACAGGTGAGAAGACTGGCATGGAGCCAGAAGCTCCACAAGCTGAGCTTTAGAGAGAGAAGAGGGAAGTGAGGAATTAAAAGAGGTCAAGATGGCAGCATGCTGAGTGTGTCATGTCAGTGTCTCTTGTCTGCTTAAGAGGAGTCTTTATGAGATGCAAGACAGAAGTATGAAAGCACTGAACAGATGCTGTGTTTTTAAGGGGTCCAGGAGCTTGAAATGAAATGAAATGCTGCATATTTGGGTTAGTTTAGTTCTGTTTACTGCTTACAGTTTTGTTTATATCCGCCCTATTACAAGCTTTTCTGTTGTTGGGTAGGAAAGTTTGGGGTTTTTAAATTGTGTTTGTCCTCTTTATTAACCCATGTAGGTTGCAACTCATTTCTATTTTTATTATAAATTAATCTGCTCACTGTTTTCTTGATGAATCGGTTAATCATTTGGTTTATAAAATGTCAGAAAATATTTAAAAAAGTCAATCACAGAGAGAAAAGCAGCCTATACTCACATTTCAGAAGCTGGAACCAGAGTTTGGGGCATTTTTACTAGAAAAAATTACTTAAATGATGAATTATGATTCTCAAAATAGTTGCTCATTATTTTTCCATTGATCAACTAATCAATTAATTGACAAATCCTTTCTGCTGTAAACCAATGAATCTGACTATTGAGTCTCTGAAAATCACAAATTCATCACAAATTCCAGAGACCAAGATAACCTTATCAATAATTACAATTTTTTTTTCTCAAAAACTGTAATTGCCTCTTTATTATTAAACAGCTGATGACTGCTCAACACTCAATCTGTATAGGTTCAGTCAGACTATAGTGTGTAGTTCAGTCTGTTGTGCATGAACCAGCTGAGTCATTAACTGTTCCTCCAGTGTTCTTGGACAAGCATCAGGCGAACTCTGTAATCTCCCGTTCAAAGAGGAACGTCGACGGCAGTAAACCGGCTCCTACTTCCAGCCTGGAGCAGGTTTGCATGGAGAGGGTGTGCAAATATGAGGAGGCCAGAAAGTTCTTCCAGGACTCGTACCGCACGGTGAGCTCCAGGATTTCACTGTGAAGTCCTTCCTACTGTGTAAACAAAAGAGGAAGCCATTGTGCATCTTCTCCTGCACTTATCACACTCAATTTTCTCTTCCAGGATATCTTCTGGTCTGTCTACATTGGTAAGTGCTGTGTTAAAACGACTCCCCGTCACTGCACATTTATTAGTAGCATTACATCGTCTCGTAGACTTGCTGTCTGTGTTTAGATGGAGACCAGTGTGCAGACAACCCCTGCAAGAATGGAGCCATGTGCTCGGACAGCGTGGGAGGCTACGACTGCGTCTGCAAGTCGGGTTTTACAGGAGTCCACTGTGAAAATGGTGAGGAGGAGATGTCGTCAAGTTTTGTGTGATCATCATTGTTAATGCGCTTTTCGTCTGGTCTGTGAGTGCTGACAGCTTCCCCCTCTGTTTCCACGGTGCAGACCAGACTCTGTGCGTCCTGGAAAAGGACAAGGGCTGCTCCCAGTTCTGCAAACCAGGCTACATGTCCTACGACTGCTCCTGCGCCCGTGGATGGAAGCTCAGCCGGACGGACAGGAATAAGTGTGAGCCTGCAGGTACGTGATCAGTTTGGCTTCACCTTGATGTCTGTTTCATGTATGAAGATAGAGGAAGAAATGATTCTAACGTAAGAAAGTAATCATAAGCAGTCTTCTTTCAGTCACATTCCCCTGTGGTAAGGTAAGCAGTCTGAGACAGTGGGACGACAGACTGTCCAGCAACATCCGCAGCAACTTTGAGGGACTTAGCTGTACTTCTACAGAGTGTCCCTGGCAGGTAGGAACACACACACACACACACACACACACACACACACACAAACTGTGACACATTACCGGCACTCCTTTAGTTTTGTTTTTCACAATTAACATTTTTTATTGTAAGCTCCTCCAACAAAGATGCCAGTTCTTGTTGCTGCATGTCACTGGGTTCGCGGTGTTGTTCACAGGCTCTCCTGAAGAGTTCAGAGTCAGAAGGTTTCTGTAGCGGAGTCATTCTGAAGGAGAAACTGGTCTTGACTTCAGCTCAGTGTGCCCACAAATACAGCTCCTTCAAAGTGGCCGTTGGTGAGTAGACAAAAGACATAATCGCACCTTTACCATTATTATTGCTACTGCTAATAACAACGATAATAATTTGATCAAAGAAAATATCATATTTATTTATACTTACTTACTAATGTGACATGAGAGGTCCATGTGCAGTTGAGTACAGGTGCAGGACAAAAGCAGCACACGAAGGAAAAGGAGACTTTGCAAGCTCCCAAAAAGTTAATGATGCAACATTTAGACCTACAAAGCCCCCGTCAGGAAAACATCCATGTGAACAAAAAGCAGGCAACATATACAGACAAAAAATAACAGCTCTACCTAAAATTGGGAGATCACATGATACAAAATAACACTCCCCAAACAAGTTTCCTTGCACATTAAAAATACAAAAATGTCCAAAAAACAGGCTGTAGCCCAAACAGGACATATGTAATACACATTTATACATGTCTGCAATACACATTTTTTTTAATTGAGAAAAAATGTACAATGTTGAGATAATACATAAGAAGAAACAAATCTGTAAATATTAAGTAAGTTTGTCACCAGGGGGAGACATACCATCAAAGAGGGGGAAAAGGAACATTTCGATTTTGTATGCATTGTTTTTATAAGAAGGCGTTTAGGTCAAATTCCTCATTTAAACCATGACGTGATGCAGTATGCAGTGTACATAAATGACACCCTCGCTACATTATTGTCTGACATTACAGTTTCACATGTGACACAGATATCGTCATACAGTATGTAATGGCAGGTGAAAACCTGAAAACACGTACATATGTTGGAATAAAACCAGCTTTCACCCATGAATTGAAAAATTAAAACATTTTCAATAAAAAAAAAAAATAAAAATTTTTTTTGACATATTGTATGGAAGCCAAAACGTGTCAATGGATGTATATGTTTTAATTCACATGGTGTTTAGGGTTCATAGGATATACTTTTGGTCAATTCAACTCAGTTTAATTCAGTTCAGTTCAATTGAAGAAATTATAAGGAATATTTTGGCAATATTTACATAATTTGTAACATGAAAATATTAACAGAATAAGTTTAAACATTTAAACAAATCTGCCTCTTATATCTCAGAGAGAGAATATTTTATAACATCATATTTTATTCACATCATATTTTCTTAGCATGACGTGTTATTAAATGGTACACATTTTGAAAACATATATTCATATATTTTTATGACTGTCTTTCCACTGAGATCTTGAGCAACAACAAAAAAACTTTTAAGCACAAATACACAGCGCACAAATTGAGAAGATTATGTGACTTTTTAAAGGGGAACTATTGTGCTCATTTCCAGCTCTATATTTTTATTCTGGTACTCCACTAGAGTAGCTTTGCAATGATTCACAGTTCAAAAAACTCCTTATTTATCTTATACTGGCCCTTTATGCAGCCCCTCAGTTCAGCCTCCGTCTTTTAACAGGCAGTTTTAGCCCCCGTCTCTCTAAGGCCCCTGACATTGTAAAATTACATATATGACTGAAATTAAGGAAAAGCATAAAAGGTCCCCTTTAAGTATTATGCAGGTCAAAGATATCAGTTAAAAAAAATGATCACATGACCCGCATGTCAGTGTGTGTACATGAACTTTAATTTTAGGCTTTCTTTTGCCTGTACTTCTTCAGGCAAGCGCAAGACCACTAATGAGGGAGGTGAACAGACGATGTCCGTAAAACTAGTTCACGTCCACCCACGCTACGTGGAAGGTCGCCCTGAAAATGACCTGGCTGTGATTGAGCTTCGTGTCCCAATCATCTTTAAGAAAGAGGTGATTGCTGCCTGTCTGCCAGAAAGAGACTTTGCTGAGAGCGTCCTGATGTCAGGAGAGTTACCTGCCATGGTCACTGGTTGGAAAGAACCGAAGCAGGAATCTGCTTTTCAGGGCCCACTAACCCTCAACCAGCTGGCATACAACCGCCTGCCTCAGTGTCTGGAGACTCACCCCAACCTGATTACCAATAAAATGGGCTGCACCACTCCCCGGACCAACGCAGACTGCACCATGAGCTCCGGCAGCCCCCTGCTCACTATGTACAGGGAGGTGTTCTTCCTCACTGGGGTGGTCAGCCAGCCACCAGGGGCCGACTGCAGCAAAGGTTACATCTTCCAGAAAGTGTCACGCTACCTTGGCTGGCTTCAGCCGCTAATGAGCACCTATTAGATGGGGGAGTCAGGGAGGTAAGGGAAGGAGGACATGGAGGTTATGGAAAATATAGTATAATGCAGGTGAATAAATACTTAAAACAGGGAATCAGATCAACATTTCCATGTGTGTACTTCTAGCTTAATTGTTTCAGTAATTTTAATCTTGCTGCCTTTAAATATTATCCACCTCCTGTTAAAAAATACATTTTAACAACCATATAATCTCCCATCTAAAAAGGTAATTGTTTCCCATCTCTTCCTGTGGACTTCCTCATTTATCCACAAGGTGGCTCTCTGTCAACATACAGAGAACCACTTTAGGGTATGTGTACATCAACCACATGACCAAAAGCAGCAAGAGATGCATTGAATTATTCAGCATGTATTCTGTGATGTGGACATACCTTTTAATAACGTTAAGTGATGTTATTTTTGATTGATCACTGTACTCGTTGACATGCACCTTGTAACATTCCAGATAATCACTGTTTTATGAATGTAATAAACCCTAATACCACATCTGATGTCAGTTCTGTCATTTTTCTCTATTCCCTAGTTTAGTGTGTTTGCATGCTAACATTAGCTAATCAGCATTAAACACAAAGTACATCTGAGACTGATGGGAATGTCATTTTCATCAAAGTTATTGCAGTTTGTCCTGAGAGGGACATTAAAGCCTGTACAAAATTTCATGATAATCCATCCAATAGTTGTCAAGACATTTCATTTTAAACCACTAATGTCAACCTCATGGTGGTGCTAGAGGAAAAGTCATACAATTACCAAAGCTATCAGGATACCCTTTCTGGGAACCATAAACGTGTGCAAAATCTTGTGCCAATACATCGCCTAGATGTGGAGATATTTCACAGGATAAGTGAAAACTTTGGCCTACTGGTTGCGCCAGAGGAAAAGTCAGAGGTTCACCAAAATTCAGACATATTCTTCCTCAGGGGACAATGAATGTCTGTACGAAATTTCATGGCAATACATATTATAGTTCCTGAGATATTTCAGTTTGGATCAAAATGGTGGACCAATCAACCGAAAGACTGACATCCATAGACATCACTAGCATAGCTAAAAATACAGGTAAAAATGAGGTAAACAAGCTATTAAAGTCATGAAAAGACGTAAATGATCTGAGTGAGTTGGGAAAGTTATTCCAGTCTGATCCAGCTCGTCTGTTCATGTTTAGACCTATCACATGGAAAAACATGCAAACTTTCAAGCATGAAATCTGCAGTTCTCCTAATTTTAATGTGACAATTCTCAGCTCGTCATATATTCCGCCTTTAGTCCCAAGCAGACGATATTAGCTTGCCCTGACTGTCACATACCCCTGTGTTGTCTGGCAACATTTTCCCACAGACACTCGCCCTCTGCAGTCTTCTCACAGCCTCCCTGGTGAACAAGGCCAGGGCCATGTCATGCACGGAGAGAAAAGAAGAGGCAGAAGAATGGGCAAGAAAGAGAGTAAGAGACGCCAAACAACAAAAACCTGGCCTGCCACTTTTGATCGGGCGCTTGAAAAGGACAGCTCTGAAAGCTGGGGCCCACATTGCCTGTTGCCATGGTACTCACCTAGGAGATGGCTCCTTGCTCCCAAAAATGGCTCTGCTCCTTTACTGGGCCGTCCAGTGGAGATTAATTTGAGTGGAGCTCCTTCCTTCCTGAGTCTGGTCCCACTCTCTGGTTCTGCCAGCTCCATTTATATGCTCAATCATACATATACACAGGGACATGCAAAAACACACACTGAGCAAGCTAGCAGCTAAACATTAAGCTTTATCTGCTCTGAGGCTACTGAATTCAGGCTATTTTGAAGCCAATGTATTGCTCAAATATCAGAGATCCGCTGCATTTCATTCCCTGAATCAAGCCTAAAATCTGAGCAATTGTCGAAGAGAGGACGTGATGTGAATGCTGAGAGGGGCAAAGAGGGCTGAGTGAGAGACGTTTGACAGAGCTGAGAAAGCAAAGAGCTGAGATGAATAGATGGGAAAGAGATAAATTCTTGTAGATGAAGAGCAGGGACAGATCACTGGACCTGGGATTTGTGATGTTGACGCAGGCAAGTCACTCATTGTGTGTGGATTGATGGAACTAGAGTATATTAGTCATGAATGAAAAGCCCTCAGAGAGAAACATTAGTGAGGCCATTACTGATGGCGGAGGGAAGAGAGAAGCACTTAATGTCAAAGCTTTCACTACACACAAATTAAATGTTACTATTGCTGGAGGACACAGCTGCAAAAGGCAAATCTGAGAAACAGTTGATATAGTTGAATTGTACTACAATATTGTCATGTGGGTACATCTGGCCACTGACCTACTAAATCAATAATCCTTACTCTCCCCAAACCCAAAAAATAGCTTCATGCTGTGACCTCAAATCCTCCCTACACACAGTGTGAGTGTGTGTGCATGCTTCAATGTATGCATAACACATACTTATTTGTCTCTTGTGAGTCTGGGGGCAGGGGGGTTCATCAAATGACAGACTTTAGAAAGGATTATCTGTCTGTGTGGTGTCTGATTCCACGTAGGGGGCTAGCAGTATGTCTGAGCATTGCAGGCAGATTGACTGAGTTAAAGTCTGTGTGCTGTGACTGGCTATGTGTGTAATGAGTGCTCTGCTATCTGTGAAGGCATGCCTATGATCTTGTCCAATAATCCACCCTTCCCAAAATCCATGTCCCCAATCTTTTCTCCCTTCAGGAGTCCACAGACGCAAGGCTCTGAAGTCAGATTGGGTGGCAAAGCTTCTCCCCTCTTCCCCACCCCGACTCAAAATATGCCCCATGCCAGACAGAGCAGCTTCCACTTGGTTGGGTAATTGTGCATGAGGGTGGAGGTAACACAGGACCTCGAGAGGTTAGGGCCTGGACTGGGATGAAGTGGCTGAAAGAGAAAGAGAGAGACAGGCTAGTCTACAGCCATGCTGGCGGCTCTGTGAGGCTGTAATTGTGGAGCAGTGCCTTGAGCTACATGCTAACGCTGGCATACTTGCTCACGAAAACAATGTTAAAGGATAGGGATGGTGATTTTCTATATCTTTCTTATTGTCAAAAAATTTCATGTGCAGAGTCAAACCAACAATGAATTGATCTACTTACTGTACAAGCATTGTGTGTGTATCCAAGGCCTGATATATCCTACTTCTCTGTTCCGTTGGCCCCCGTTACTGTCCAAAAACTATTAAAAACACGTCAATGAGCCACATTGTTGCACTGGAAGACATGTTCCTTCACCACAAAGATGTATGGTCACGATAGTTTGTTTAGAAATGGGTCAATAACAGCGATCATGTTTTCAGTCTCCGGACAGTAATTCCGTGTATAAAACATGTCACCCAGTGCAGCGGTGTGGCTCATTGATATGTTTTTAATAGTTTTTGACAAAAACAGAGGCCTACGGCACAGCAGGAACTAGATATATCAGCCTTTGGATACACACACAGTACTTGTAAGTAGGATCAATTCATTGTTGGTTGGCACATGAGATTTGTTGACAAAAAGAAAAATATAGAAAATCGCCAGCCTTATCCTTTAACACGCTGTTGTTTTGTAGGTAATGTTAGATGAGGACAAAAATAGTACCGAAACATAAAGGTTAATACAGTCAAACACAAGAATATTTGAACATTTGAGATAAATTAAATTAAATTAAAGTCATGAAAAGAAATAAATGATCTGAGTGAGTTATTCCAGTCTGATCCAGCTCGTCTGTTCATGTTTAGACCTATCACGAGTAAAAACATGCAAACTTTCAAGCATCATATCTATCCTAAATTGTCCTTTACATGCTGATGTTTAGTAGGTAATGTCTACCATGTTCATCATCTTATTTCGGCGTGTTGTCATGCTGACATTTTGCTAATTAGCACTAAACATTAGTTGAGGCTGATGGGAAAGAGTTTAGCTTTGCAGGTATTTGGTCATAAACCAAAGTATTGGACAAATTAAAATTAGATCTGATGACGGCGCTAGATGAAAAGTGAAGGAATCATCAAAGTTATTACAAATCATCTTGATGGGGACATGAATGTGTGTACCAAATTTGATGACAATCCATCCAACAGTTGTCGAGGCATTTCATTCAACACCTTAAATGTTGATGGTCAATGTCATGGTGCCACTAGAGGAAAGGGGATCAATAAGGCCATTAGGATTCATCCTCTGGGAACCATGAAGGTCTCATATGGCAATCTATCCATTAGATGTTGAGATATTTTAGTCTGGATCAAAGTGGTGGGCTGACCAACCCACACATCTTTTGTGGCTAAACATCATCTAACCTCAAATAATTCTCTGTATAACCTCACTTTATTAATACGCCTTATTCCACACCAAGTAACACAAACAAATAGCAGCAGGGACCAACAGACATCTCACTTTATCTGGTCTTCAGTGACTTTCCTGCTTTCCACCTTCATCTGTGCTGTCCTCAGTGACATTTCTGATCTGCTGATAAAAAGAACATCCTTTATCCACCTCTGACCATAACCAGCCCTGGTCCTTGAGACAGGCTCTAAAAACAATATGTCACTTTCAGCATGTGGACCCGATGACTGGATGATAGAGGAGGAAGGTAAATCCCGGAGCTGCCTTTATTCCCCTGACCTCACCCTGACCTTCCAAGGGTTAAATCCTGTTTAGAGCCACTGAGAAACCTGAGGAGCTGACAATACGGTTTCCAAGGCTCACTGATTGAAAACAAGGGTGCTATGGTCCATGTGGCGGTCTTTGAAGAGGTCAGATAAGACCTGTGTGTTAGTGTATGTGCAAGAAATGTGTGTGCGAGTGCTTCTGTGTATGTGTTTGGGTCACTTGTGTGATCATATATGAATACATGACTACAAGTTGTGTTTATATTTGCTTTCCTGACCATGTGTGTGTCCTCCTGTCCTCCAGATACAGTACATGCAAATCTTCATATAGGTTGTTTTAAGTTGACCTGACAAAGTCACATTCAGATGACCTTTAATATCTACCCTCCTTCTGTGGGGCTTTGCCAATTCAAAAAGGTCACGGCCTCTGCAGGTTTTTAGCATTCTGAGCAGCCAGTAACAGCCGGAGGGTTTAAGTCACTGTGGTAGGCAGATGAGGTTAGGATTATCCCGCTCAATATTACCTTCATTACCTCAGCAACCAAGTCAGCACATTTTGCTACACAGCACAAGTATGAAAAACATGGGTAAATGTGTTTGTGTTTGAAGCAGGGCTAAAAGCAATAATTTGACACATTTTTTTTCAATTTTTGGCAGCGAGTTAGATGAGAAAATCATTATCATTCTCATATCTGTCTGAGAAATATGAGGCTACAGCCAGCAGGCAGTTAGCTTAGCTTGCCATCAAGACTGGAAACCACCAGCCTGGTTCTGTCCAAAGGTACCGGAACCTCTAAAACTCACTAATTAACATGTTTATCTTGTTAAGTTTCAGAGGTGGTAGTTTGGACAGAGCCAGGTTAGCTGGCTTTCCCCAGTCTTTATGCTATGCTAAGCTAACTGCCTGCTGTCTGTAGCCACATATTTACTGGACAAAAATATGAGATGTATCAATCTTCTCAGCTAACACTAAACAAAACGGCAAACTATTCCTTTTATGTGTTTATTTGGACTGATACACAGCAGATGTGTTCAAGTAAAACTGAATTAGACTTCATACATGTTCGTGTTTGTGGTATTTATACACAAAATAATTGTTCAGCTGGTCTTTTCTCCTTATCAAACAGTACCATCACATTTTACATCCTCTACCCCTGTCAGATACACTGCAGTCTGTTTAAAATGGGATGTGTGTCAGGGAACAAATCTCTTTAAAATTAGACTCTTCCTGCTAATTTTGGACACCTGCATCCTGTCATAGTTAATACGTCCTGTGAGGTCATAGGATCTCATCCTGATGCTTGTCACTGGAAACAGATGCAGCACGCAGCCTTTATGTCGGCCACCCTGCTGTCATTGTGTGGTTTGTTGTGTGGAGCCTTGACACGCTGAGGCAACCTCCGGGCAGCATGGAGGCATGTAATAAGGGAAGGATGAAAAAGTGGAAAGAAAAAATTAAAGAGAGGGCATAAATTCAGACAAAAACGTGGATGTTGCAAATTTTGAAGAGAAAAAGAGAAATAAATAGTAGTCTAAATATATAGTATATAAACTAGAAGGAAACATGACAGACAGTGCATGTGAAGCTGTTGTTCCTATTGACACATGACACTTTAAGAGCATGTGCTCTTCTCATTAAAGCACAATAACTCACCAGGCAGAGCCAAAGTTAGCTGACTGCCTGTCTGTAAAGCTATATTAGTCAGAGCTCCACACATGATTATACTGATCCAGAGCTACCTTGTCACCCTCTATAAATACTGAAGCAGGAGTCCCTCTGTGGCTGCTTTGATCCACGGATATAAATGCAAACATGACCACATGAGGACGTGCTGCGGAAGAATCTGTCACAACTTTGCCGCTCCACCTCAGAGTTTGAAGATGAAGGATATAGAAAAAAAGGTAATTCAGTAATCAAACAACATGCTGCAGCTCACAGAGTTTATCAAGATCACAGACTTAGTTAAGCTTTATTTTTTACGGAAGTGTCATTGAGGTCAAGATGTCTTTTGCAAGAAATACCTGAGAACAAATGACATATATACAAGATCACAACAAAACACACAAAGAAGTCGTCACACTCTCAGACAAGGTATTCTTTCAGGTTTTAAAAAATATATATATCAGAAAGTAAATCAGTAAGTAACACAGTGCACAGTACTAGAAACCAGTCTTCCAAAGTTCAGAGTTGGAATGAAGAACTTTTAAAGCCAGCCTATCATGTGACCAGATGTCACGGTTATTAACTTTGACCTCAACTAAGAACAAGCCCTGTGTCAAAATAAATCTATAATATCCACAAGTAAATAAGTTAAAATACAACAGGAATACAATATCAGTTGTTATACTGATTACACGCATACTTGCTAATGTTTTGATAAAACAGAATGTAATCTGTTGGTTTTTGTGTGTGAAGCAAGAAGGTCCTGGGGCCGAACTCCAGCTGTCCCAGGCTGTGTGGGTTTCCACCGGGTGCTCTGGTTTCCTTCCACCATTAAAGACATATATGTTAGAGTTTATACTCCAGTTGGTGCCAGGGTACCTGGCAAAGGGGAGCTGGAGTTGGTCCCTGGGTGCTGCACCGCAGCTGCCCACTGCTACCAGTGTATAGGATGGGTCAAATGCAGAGGATAAATTTAGTTTCAATGTATGTGAGTGCTGGGAAATGACAATAAAGAGGGTCTTAATCTTAATTTGGCATTTTGATAAATGTGCTTTTTTGTTCTCTTGCCAGGATCAGTAACTTCCAGAAGTCTTGTTGTCACCGTGAGTGTGCACCTGGCCCAGAAATACTTTTTTATACTTTGTACAGATCAAACAAATATATAAATATATATACAAATATATATAGTGAGCTTGTTATTCAGGGAGCTTTAGAAGTGCCGGTAGGTGTATTTTGATATCTTTGAAAAAAGTCAGTCTTTGTGCTAAACTAACTGGCTTTTGGCTCCAGCTTCATATTTTCTGTACAGACATGAAAGAGGTATCAATCTTTTCATCTTACTCTTGGCAAGAGCGTTTTCCCAAAATGTCAAACTAATTCTGTACCTGTCCCATACTGTTATGATGATGCAAATCTATGTTAAACATGCTCAGAGTTCCAAAACATGAGGTTAACTTATGTAGAAATGCTCCCTGCAAGTCAAAAGCCAATGCTTCAATCCGCTCTGAACATTTTTTTTTTTTTTTTGCGACTGTTTGCCTTGCTGACAAGGTGACGTCAGCTCATTGCGCGTGATTATAAATGGCTGTCCGTTCCATTGTTCCTTGTTGCTAAGGAGTTTCCTTGTGTTGTTTGTGTTGTTAACTTGCATATTTTGGATCAGATTCCGGCTCGAACATGTACATATGTATTTGAGAAGCTGACATTTCGAGTAAATAACGAGAAAAAGTAGTGAAATCCCACTACTATAGTTTGTTGCATGGTTTGTTTACGTAGCCTCCCGAGCCGCCAGATGTCTGCTGAAGGACAGCTTTCAGTAGCTGGCCAATCAGAACAGAGTGGGCTCATCGGGAGGGGGCTTAAAGAGACAGGAGGTAAAACTGCCTGTTTTCAGACAGAGGCTGAACTGAGGGGCTGCATAAAGGGCCAGTATAAGATAAATTTGTTTTTTGAACTGTGAATCATGCAAAGATATTCCAGTAGAGCCCCAGATTAAAAAATATGGACCTGGAAATGTGCACTATTACTCTACAGCGGTGAAGTGTTTAGAGTGAGAACTGCTTCCCAATCCCAATCATTGTCATTATATGTGTTATAGTGTAATGATTCCCTTTTTTGTAAACAATCTTTCACCATTGATAACAAAGATGATGCGAATAAGGATTATATTGATGATATACTGACTGAGCCTGTTTGCTGATAACGTGAGACAACCCTTAATCAGCTTGGTCGCCCTGTTTCAAGCAGTGACCCCTCCCCTCCTCCTCCTCTTCATCCACCCCCTCTTCCCATGCTGTCACTCTCCCGGCCTGCACCTGTCAGATTAGTCTCACATCTTCAGCTGCCACTCCATATGATACGCCTTCTTACTGCCCCGAGCCCGCATGTCATCTCACTTTGCATGTATTTATGCATTTGTGTGTGTGTGTGTGTGTGTGTGTGAAAGAGAAAGTGGGGGAGAAAGAGGCAATGAGAGGGCAATTCCATGCAGAATGTGGGTGTGTAAAATGTGTGTGAGTGGTTGGTTCCCAGTGTTTCCCTGATGTAGCAGGGTTTGTCTGGGTACTATTAATGCACAGAAGCCAAAATGTAGATTAACACCCCCAAATCACTGGATTATTTGCAATCCCATAAAATGAGACCTAACTGTGAATGGGTGGCACACTGACTTTATATGGTTACCTGGTCTGAGGTGTCATGGCTGCCATGATCTGCTCCTGCTTGTCAGAGACTGCAGTTAATGTAACAGTTTTGGGAGCCAGTGCAAATTGTGACTACACCGCCACAAATCACTTTTACCGGCTCTCATCATCCACAGGGCTACAGAGAGGAGGGGAGTCCGGGTAGGGGTGGGGGTGGGGGTGAAGTTTGGGGGTAGTGGGGGTTCCACCATTGAAAGCCTCCCTGGTAGATGGACTGGAGCAGCTGAGGCGACAAGCATGTGACCAGAGGGAGAAATAATAAGCATCACAGCGGTTTGTAGCTGTGTCAGTAGCCTGAGATAACCAGAGTAAACCCGGAAAAGAGGGAAGGTTACTTTCAAAATAAGAGTGTGTCACTGTGCAGCAACTTTCAGCTTCGTAAGATCCATCCTTTGCTTACTTTCAACTGAGACAAGATGTGCTATTACCTGTGCACATAAGTGTTTTGGTGATGTAGAATATGGAGTTACTTTTGCGTCTTTATTATGCAATCAAACAAAACAGGTTTGCAATCAAAAAAATTGATTTGAGAGCAAAATTATCGACACTACATTCAAAACATGTTTTATTGCAAGTAAAATAAATTTGTGATTAAAATGGGAACCAAAAACTTTTGTTTGCGAATCCAAAAGTTTTGCTTGCTGTTGAGCTGAATTTTGTAGGCGGGACTTACGCTGAAAGATGTAAGACACGTCTCTATTGGCCAGTCTCAAACGGAGTGACAGCTTGGCAACATCTACAGTTAGTAAACAAGAAAGAAAGGGAGTTTTGAAGTCCATGGAGAAGACCGATAATCAATGCGCAGCTATGTTCATACATAACTTCCATCCTAGTAACAGCAAGGATGTTATGTTTGAACTAGATTTATTTTGTTTAACAATCTGTGATGTTATATTATCATATTATATATTATTTTGTCAGCCTGTAGCTGCTAGCTTAGCTCACTTAGCTAGTCACTTGCTCGTAACCCATTCTGGATTCGCAAAGTTTTCGATTCACGCTTTGATCACAAATTTCATTTTACCTGCAATAACATTTTTTGATTGCAGTGTCGATAGTTTTGCTCTCAAATCTATTTTTTTAAATTGCAAACCTGTTCTGTTTGATTGCATAATAAAGACGCAAAAGTAACTCCATGTGTGAATGTGGAAATGAGAGGCAAATTGGATAAAAATGCAGTATCATTTGGAAAAAAAAAACAGATCAGTGTTATAGAAGTAGTGAGATGATGTGACTTCTATATTGGTGAACTAGTGCAACTTACCTCAAGAACTTTACTCTGAAAGATGTAACCGGAAATTGATTTTTAATAGTTTAACTTGGCACTCTCCTGCCTCATGGCATATTTTCTATTACTTTAGCGCAGTCAGCGAGGGAAAAACAGTACCGCAAACTGGAACTAAGCCGTAGTAGAGGTCAAATAGTGCGTACAGCCTGACAGTGACATTTACAACAGTAGATTTAGAAGGTGTGTGTGTGTGAGTGAGTGAGACAGAGAGAGAGAGAGAGACCGGCTGCGCGTCTAGAAATGATTTAATAAGGTGTTTCCCTTGTCAGGCGCCAACTAATTTATCGGAGAGTTAAACAGGGTTCCGTTAAAGAGAGGCAGGACAGGGAGTAATCAGTGGGGACTGTGGCGGCTCCGGAGAGCTGTCACTTTCTCTGTGTGTATGCGTGTGTGTGTGTGTGTGTGTGTGTGTGTGTATGTGTGTGTGGAGAGGGATTATCATTACGCACGTTATGCGGAGCGCAGTTTTGTGATGCATTCAGTAGGGAGATGTGCAGCGGGGAGCAGTGAGCGTCAACCCGGGCATTCAGCGGCTTAGTCAGCGCTATAGCAGGAGAGGAGGATCCGGCTGGTTTTGGGGCACCGTTTTTTTTGCGCATCACAGGATTTCGAGACGTTGTGTGTTTTATTTATATTTGGTGAATGCTCCTTTATTGGTGCAGCGTGTCAAAGATGCGCACCACTGAACAAAGGATTTAGGGGAAAACGCCAAAAAATATATCTACCACAATTCAACCCTGACACCTCGGCGCGTTTCGTCTCTTCTGTCTGGACTTGTCAGGACTCGGCATTCATGCCCATTCTGCTTCTGAGGACAACGGACACGGGCTGAATAACCGGGTTCCTCTGGTTTGAAAGCTGGAGCTGGAGGAATCATCTGAGCTGATCGCGCACAAGTCCATGTGGATGGAGAGAGAATACGCAAACACAGCGAGCGGAGCTCATTCCGAAATGTGACATTTTTTTGTCCCGTCTCCCATCAAACCTGACAGCTGTGCATCTGCCTTCGTTCTCTATCGGATTTGTTTACATCGATTAAGGTACGTGCCGCTCGTCATGTAGCCCGTGTAGGACATCGATTAATAAGTGTGGGGATCGGTAGGGGAGTGTGATCTATTCAGTGGGTATAGGACTGTTTTGGCTGAATAACCCACAGAGCCTCTCGTTTATTTGAATGCATCTCCTCTGCTTGTGTTGTAACAAGGCTGTTTCGGTGCTTATCACCACTGAGGTGGAAGTTGCATCACTGACAGCAGCCCCGAGAGAAAGGCGATGTCGATGCACCAAATGTAAAGGTGTATGAAGCGGAAAGAGCACGCTGCGTTGTAGACGTGTTGCAGAAATGTACATTTACGCACAGGGTTTGGCACAAATGGCCTTGACCTCCAGGGCATTTGACAAAACCATGTTAAGCTAAACCAAAGGCAGGTCTGTGGAGGGCTTTGACCTGTGTGAAATCTAATGACTGACATGGCTGTGGCACATTTTTCTCACGAGGATGAAAACGGTGGTTTCTTAGCTGCGCCTCTATTGCCATCCCACAATAGACAGGGGTATTTTAGGAGTGCCAATCACTCCTCCATTCTTTAGTTTAGAGGTTAGATGTCATTCTTTATTTTTGGATCACACACACACACACACGCACACACACACTAACAATGGTCTTGCTGCTGGTCCCTCAAACAAACACACTCTTCTGGAAATCCCCGGGGACCCTCCCATGTGGCCAGCATTGTTCAGAGAGGGGGTGTGCTGAAAAAAAGAAGAGAAAAAGAGCATTCTCTAAATGTGTGTTTGCATTAAGCTGCTCCTTAGGTCAGCTAAAACCAAGGGTGTCCCCTATAGTAGACGTGTCCCTCCCACGCTGGCTTCATAACAAGAGGCAGGGCCCAGGATAGGTTGTCTAAACTCAGCAAGAAATTGCACTTAAATACCCTCCTGAGTCTAATTAGAGAAAGGACATTTGTATGGAAATGGATGACAATGTATGGATTGACTTTCTGTTGGTCACTAGATAGATGATACATGAGTCTCGAGCCAGTGTCAGTGCAGTATTTGTGTACTCAGAAAGCTCCCGGGCCTATTTTGGAGTGTCCTGTATTCCATCATTAATCAATATTCAGCAGAGAGGAGCTGTTTATTTTCAGGCTGTGCTTTCATGAGTAAGTTAGCTTCCTCTTGGGAAAAGAGGATGCTACAGTATCTCCTCGGGGCTGGTGCCATATGTACCTTGTTTGTATGAATGTGTGCGTGTGCGTGTGCGTGCGTGTGTGTGGCCTCTTTCTGTACACATGACACAGCGAGGAGTGCGAGCCCACATACACGGGAACTTCCCTATGTGCATTTGCGTTCATGTGCACACCCCTCCCCTCAAACACACATAAACACAAATAAACACACATAAACGCACACACACACACACACACACACACACACACACACACACACACACAGATACACATGCTCCAGGCACATGGCTCGCTCCAATTCTTCCTCCGCACATCCGGCTGTTCCCTGTTTCTCCTGCTTACACAGCCCCTCTGATCACTATCACACTGTCTAACCGTATCTGATCTCTCTGGGCTCCTGTGATCAACCCCCATTCATCCCACCTTAGATCCCATCAATTATCTATAATGTAACATGCTTATTGATGTCACATGAAAGCAGAGCACATGACACCGGAGGTCTGCGGCTCTGGTTTCAGGGTGCATTTTTGGGGTTTGGAATGTCTTCACATCTGACCATCAGTTGTTGATGTAGAAAGAGGAGGAGGGAAGAGGAAAAAAAAAGGGAGTGGAGGGAGGTGTGAGGGTTGAGATTAAACATTGGCACTGTTAATTGCCAAGTCAATTAGCATATGGTCTTGCTGTGAGCCCAGTCACATGGTAATGAGGCCTAATTAGGATGGCCAGGGATGTCTAAAGAGGCAGGGGAAAATACTTCCACTGTCAGTTTCTCCCAGAAGGCTGGTGCAGTGAATGGGCTACCTCTTTTTCAGCGTCACCCTTCAATCTCCTTACATTTTTTTCCCCACTTAGCCCTGCTTTCTCCTTGCATCTGGGAGTCTATTTGTCCCCTAAAACTTCCTCACCAACTCTTTAAATATTTCAGCACAGCCATAGGTCACACATTGACGTCTACTGCCCCCCCCCCTCGTCTCCTTCACCCCCTTTCTTTACTTTCATCCTTTTATCTATCTGTGGGATTGGTTACGTCACTCTGGAGGTTTAGATATGTGTAGAGAGAGAGAGGCAGAGATACAGTGATGCAATGCACTTTGTGGTTTTTATGCATGTTTGAAAAAATAAAAAGTGGACGAGTTTCCAGTGGGGAGCTAAATGCATTCCTTTGCATTTGGTCACATAACATAAATGCCTGCAACCATATCTGTCCAACAGCGAAGTCCATCAAAAAAATATCATCACAAATGGACTGGAGTAGACTGCTACAATAAATATCTTGTCAGAACATTAAAAAATGATGACATACTTGGTGTCAAAGTTACTGTAGATGTGTTTTAAAGTATAAAACTATGTGTAGGAAACATAAATAGTTCACTGTGTGTGCTGCCGTTTAGCTGTGTTTATTTCAGCCAACCTGGACCACATATATCTTTCTCAAAACTAGAGACTTTAAAATCTCATGTAAGTTGGCTGTGCCTTTGCAATTTTCTGCGTAGGAGGTCTCTGACTCCAGCTGAATGCACCGTTGGAGAGGCCATGTCTCTGCAAAGTTCAGGGCTTACAACAACCATGTGTCCTTGAGTGTGAAAGGAAAAATCCTGTCTGTTCTGGATGCCAGCTAAATGTCGGGAATGTAAATGTAAATGTAAAGGAGGTTTGTTCAACGAGAAACAAGTATCAGAGAAGTGCTCAGTTAAGAGAGTCTGGTCCTTATTGGTACTCATTACTTTTGTGACCTCTCTCCATTTTTTCCTGGACGTTGTTTCAGACCAGTTTGAAACTGTGGAAGCCAGTTCTCACTCAAGATACTAGTAAAAGTTGATAAAGGTCGAGACAGAAATCGCAAAGGATAAAAGCTGATGAAACTTAGCTATTAGAGCATACAAGCTTATTTAGAAGCACAGATGTGTTTTTAATCCAAAATAAATCCCCATACAGTGAGCCAAGACATCCAGACAGTCTGAGTTAATTTAACATGACTGCTATCTAAGGCATTATGTAAGCCCAGCCACTGATGTAAGATGTTCATTTATGAACTGTCAGAAAAGGAAAGGTCTGGTAGTGTTAGAGTAGACTGTGGATAAGGCGTCATTAGTGAGCAGATACTAACATAAGTCCTGCAAATGACCTGCTCACCTCAACAGCTGGATCAATGTGTTGCCAGACACATCGGCACAACCGTACACACACTCGTATAGACTCACACACGCACATTTTCTCAATGATTGTCCCAGTTGTCTGAATGAAACAGTAGGAGGAAAAAAAAAAAGAGAATTGTAGCGAGTCGTCAAAATGCAATAATCCTCCCAATTATCACCATGGTAATTAGACAGCATCTGCTTGTGTGCTATGTCTGATAATTATATGAGGTGGTAATTGTACAGGACTGCTCCCTGGATTTCACCATCATTGCCTATCCAGCCGGGAGTAGATCTGAATGACTGCAGTGCTGCACATTTGCACTCTCACGTCTGTATTCCTGTTGTGTGTTAGCATCAACAGCAGCAGCAGCAGCAGCAGCAACAGCAGCAGCAGCAGCAGCGCTATAAGGAATGCATGCTGCATACTTGCCACATTCAGCTTTGTGTGAGAATGTGGCGCTGTCACACACACACACATGCATAATACATGCCACCAAACAGAATGTGATATTTACATGCAAATAGACCCGGCACACATGGGCACAGTGCCAGCTTGTGTATATACATATGTGTGTGTTTGTCTGTGTGTGTGTGAGTAACACGTGCAGCATGAATGCATGCAACCTTGCTATGTGCAGAATACAAAGATGGACCTCTGAGTGCCAGCAGGCTGCTTGGCACTGAGGAAGATGATGCTTGAGAAACAGCAGCCATGCAGCAGAACTAGCAGGAGCTGGATCCTTCCCCCGTTACATAAGATACCCAGCAAGAATAAAGGCAAGGGGGGGGGGTGGGGGGGGTGGGAGGGAAGGAGGTGGGGGTGGGAGAGGAGAGGAGAGGAGAGGAGGAAGGGGCACATTGAGGGAAAAGGAGAAGCCAAAATGGTGGGGTTGAAAAGAGGGAGAAAATGTGGGGAGAGGTGCATCTTTCACAGCACATCTTCAAATGTAGCAGAGAGATGAGATCGCTCTGGCTGCTCTGGAGGAGAGGTGGTATTGAAATCTGAAAGAATAGAGAATTTGAAATGGAGGGGAGGACAGAAATGGCTGCATGGAGCGGGAGTGACAGAAAGAGAAACATGTCTAGAAAGACAGAGGGAGGGGAGGGGAGGGGAGGGGAGGATGAGACGGCGGCAGCGTCCTCTGTGCCGCACAAAGCGGAAGGCCAGGGGCTGTCTCTCTATTTTGACACGACTCAAATTAGTGAGGAGGAGAAGGAGGGGAAGGCATTTGAGTGTGTGGCATGTGTGCTGTAGGTGTGTGCTATGTGCTGTTTGTGGAAGGTTTGCATGAGCATTTGTGATTTAGCACATGCATGTCTGGCTGACTGCGTACATGTGATTCTGTGATGCTGTGTGTGTGCATGTCAGTTTTGCCACTGGCAGCTCTCTGTGCGCGTCCATCAGCTTTCAGTTCGCCAGTCTGCCAAGTCACACTCAAAAAGCAGCCAGAGCAACCATCTGTGCAAGAGGGGGTGACATGGGTGAGAGGGTGAGTGAGTGCAAAAGTGGGCGCTAGTGTGCAGACCGTGAGCTCCAGTCTTTCTGTCTCTTGATGTGAGTGTCCCGACTGACTGTGTGGTTTTACAGGCTCTGTCATTAGAGGATGACAAAGAAGGCGGTGAAGAAAGACAAAAAGTGCAAAAAAAGACAGAGGAGGAGCAGTCTGCTAGGCTTGTTTTGGATGAGTGAACCCTCTCTCTTTGTCTCCTTTCCCCTTTTGTTTTATTCCTGTCATTTAGAGATGGGGTGTAACCATGGTTATCAGGGGCTCACTTGAAAAACAACATGATGTTTGGAGGTTTTTTTGCCACTTGTGCAGGCATGCATGTTGGTGTTTGTGTGTACAGATCCATCACTGTGTTTTGTTTTTTGTTCTGGTGACTCATCCCTCTCTCTCTAAGCACTGATTGATGTTAATGTAGACCAATAATAACCGGCGGCTGTGAGCTGCTGCGACAAGGAGGGAAGGAGACGACAGGAAGCAGAACAAGAGCGAGGCTGAAATTATGGCAGGATACGAGGGAGCGAAGAATTTCGGTAATGAGGAGGCATGGAAGAGGAATTTTGGAGGGTGTAAATCTCTGAAGGATACATGAAAGAGCTCTGAACAAATGAATATGCACAAACCACACATCTATATGCACACATGCATTTTTCACTGCTTTGCCCTCTGGTCTCAAAGAAATAAATAATGAATTTCCACAAGTTGTAAACAACCGCTGCCTTAAAATAGATTTTTTTAAAAATGGATATGAAAGACACAAAGCCTGTAAACAAATGGATGGACCAGCTATGCAGTCAGTATCTGTGTGTACATGCGAGTATGTGTGTATATGATCCAATTTCTCAGTACTTATTGTCTTATTGAGCTTAGTCCTTTATTAATGTTAGATTAATAATGTTTTTTATCACATTTTCATGGCCCATTTTTGTGCAAAAATGGACACATCTTTTATGCTAAAATGCTGTATAAGTTTTACTGTAATAACCTTCTTGAAAAGTTACAGGTCGGTTGCATCAAGAAGACAAATCATACAATCAAAAACAAGTCTAGTCTAAGTAAATTTGCTGCAAATCTCCCCCACCTCCTCCCATCTTCTTCTTCCTATTTTCCTCGTGATAAAAAAAAAAAAAAAAAAAAATCAGAGTATCTAGTGGCTGCATCAGCCCGGCTCTGTCTCTTACTCACCGTCTGCCCCATTTAAGCTGCATGCTGGAAGGACTGTGTGTGACCTGTGGCCCTGGCTGGTGTGTATTTAAACCTAGCTCTATTCCCTGATGGCCATGTATGTATCCCTCCCTGACTTATTGGCATATGGAGAGAGAATTTGAAGCTGAGGATATCCAGTGTCCTTTATGTGGTATGTAAATATTGTGGCACAGCCTATTTGTGGACCTAGGGAGATTTTTTTATGTCAAAACTACAGTGAGTCTGAAAATCCTCTGAAATAAACACTCCAAAGTGTAGCTTCAGGCACAGAGAGTGAGGTGTGTGTGTGTGTGTGCGTGCGCTTTGTGGAAGCAGATTGTTTAAAACACTAATGTATGAGCCAGCTTGGAAAGAATTTCTGAAATCTTAGTGACGTAGCGGGCAGACAGTTGACAATAAGCTGGCAAGAAAATGCGTTTGTGTGTATGTGCGCGTGTGTGGTTTTGTGGCGGCTTTAAGTACAGATCAACCTCCCATAAAACACACGGCTTGTCAGGTGAAATGACAACGCTGATCATCCCAGCAAAGACCTCAATGAAACGGAAGAATGTGTATTTGTGTGTGTCTGTGTGTGTGCGCCTGTCTGACAGTTGTGATGAATAAAGGAAAAGGTAGACTGAGACAGCATTGATTTTGCAGTTGTTTTTTTTCACTGGGACGCTTCTCTGAAAAGTACATGAGTGTTTGTACTTGTGCTCCAGGTGCTGTGTATTTTCATGCAGTGTATTATGCATTGTCTCACGCCTTGCTAGATGCCCTTAGATGCCTGATAGTGAGTAGAACTGCTTGTACACACTAGTTCCCTTCTCTGTATCTCTGTTTTTTTCATTAAAATATGCATGATGCTGCAGCTCTCCTGTCAGTGCTCCGGCAGCCGGTTCACTGGACAAGACTGGACATATCATACACCTCTAAACTCTCAGTAAAAAAACTGCAGGTGCTCTGACTCTGACCTTACGTCTTTGTGAATGAACTGAAGGCAGCTGCTTTGGGCTTTTCTGGATTTGTTTTTCTTCCGTGTGTATGTTCTTTATTTGAGGGGGTTTGTAAAATGAAACCTTTAAAGCCTTTAAAAGGTTCAGAAAAGGGCAGGGCTCTGAGTATTGGTGAAACAGGATGTGTGTGTGTGTGTGTGTGTGCGTGTTTTGTGTTTGGAAAGGCTTCAGTCATTCACCCTGCATGAACTACTGTCCTTTGTTTCCTCTCTAAAACACAGCAGTGGCTGATTGTCTGTATTGTAACTCACAGGCGGATGATTGCTGTGGGAATGACTGACTCCTCAGCTTTGTTGCTTTCCAAACATTTATGACCAGAATGACTCACTTTTCATTCTCTTTCTCTCTCCCTTTTCTCTAAACTCCTTTGACTTTCTCCATATTCCCTCTTTGCCCCTTGTTCTCTGCATCATCTCCTTCTTTCCTCTCTTTTGTTGATTTTCTCAGAGATGGCGTTCCACCCAGTCCTCCTCCTGCTGCTGCTGACTGTTACCCATCGTGCCAACAGTCAAGACTCGGAGGACTCTGAGGCTCTCCCAAGAGGCTGCGGCTGGGGCCTTGTGCGTCCCTACACCCTCCTCTGTGACCTGGACTCCATATGGGGTGTGGCTGTCGAGTCAGTGGCTGCTGGTGGGGTGCTGGCTGCCCTCTTGCTAGCCTTAGTTCTGCTGTGCCGCTTACACCACATCAGCGAGGCTGAGAAGCGTAGTGGAGTGGGACCCATCCTCCTGCTTCTCCTGGGCATCCTTGGTTTGTTCGGCCTGAGCTTTGCTTACCTGATTGAGCAGGATGAGTCGTTATGTCTGCTCCGCAGGGCCTTGTGGGGTCTTCTTTTTGCTATTTGCTTCTCCTGCTTGCTAGTGCAGGGTGTCCGTTTACGCAGACTGGGCCGGGAGCGCCGGAGCCCCGGGGGCTGCGCCCTAACAGGCCTGGCACTGGGCTTGAGCGCTGTGCAGGGCATCATCGCTGCCGAATGGCTACTTCTGACCGTGCTGAGGGAGGGACGAGCTGCCTGTCAGTACCTGCCTCTGGACTTCTCACTAGCCTGCAGCTATGTGCTAGCCCTCCTACTAGCCGCGCTGACTGCCGCCTCCCTGGCTCTGTGTGGGAAGACACGTCAGTGGCGCTGCAATGCCATCTGGCTGCTGGTGAGCTGCCTGCTGTCACTGCTGCTGTGGGTGGCCTGGGTGGGCTTCTATCTGTACGGCAATGCCTGGCTGGGGAGGTCCCCAGACTGGAATGACCCAGCACTGGCCATTGCTTTAGTAGCTCAGGGCTGGCTGCTGCTGATCTTCCATGCCATTCCTGAATCCCACATCTGCCTGAGACCCCCACCACAGCCCACTGCCCCGGATTACTTTGACACCTCCCAGAACTCGACACGGATGAGGGAGACCAGCTTTGATGAAGATATTCCCCTTTCTCACCGGCAGTTTGTGGAGAACCAGGGCTATGGCTACAGCGATGAGAACACTGCAGGTACAGGCAATCCAATATTTTAGAGCAGACAGGCGTAATATGTGCGGACAGGCTGTAGGTGGAATGTAGGCCAAAGTGAGTAATAGAACACCAGGAAAAATCTGTATGTGTAGCTAGAAATAAGTACAGGAGGAAATTTCTGTGGTGCAACATTACACAGCAACTGTTTCTTTCCTAAAGAGAGACAGTGATGTGGTGAGTCACCGTGAGTAATCTCTGTCTTTTCCATACTAGGCTTGAGGAGCGGTGGCGGTGCCGGGCAACACAACAGTAACACTGGTGCCAGGCCCAGCGCTCCTTTCCGCAGCAACGTCTACCAGCCCACCGAGATGACCATGATCCTAAACGGGGGAGCGGTGAGTACATCCTCCCAGTCACAGGTACACGCCGCTTACATGCCGCTCTCTCATTCGGCCGCCACGACAAGACTGCATGCACATTTGTGCGTCCCAGACCGTACACCATCGCACAAGAATGAGGGAGAGGTGTGAGTGTGTGTGCACTATGCATCTGCGTGTGCATGTTCATGTGCCCGTGTACGCTGTATTTTGTAGGCACATGCATGGGTGGGTTGGTCACAAATGGTCACTCATCTGACATTGATTTGTGCACGGGTGAGTGTGAGAGAGCCTCCATGTGCTCCTGTGTGTGTAAATAAGCTGCGATGCTATCTGTCCACTGAGTGATGCCACTGTCATGCCCTTCATTATGCAGGATGAATGAGCACTCTGGCTGGCACAGGTGAATTGCTTTCCAGCCGCTGTGTTATGTATTTAGCTGCCGTACACCAGCACAACACAACACCTCACACACTACTGGAGGCGAAAAACTGCAGAAACAACACTCTCTACTAACTTAAAGATAATTTGTAGTCACTATTCTTAGAGATTGCAGCTAGCGTTTTCAGTCATGCTAATTTAGCTGACCAAGGGAATGTAGAGACTCCTCCTGAGCTGCTCTGCATAAAATATGATTAGTTTGCAAGAGCTGTTTTTGTGGTTCTGTGTGCATCCATTTGAAAGGCAAACCGAGTTTATCTGGCATGATTCATATTCAAAGGGAAGCGCTTTGCAGAAGGCATAAAAGACATTCAATAAGAATTACAGCATTTAACACAGCATTTTAAAGGGATAAAATGAATTTAAAAAGATAACAGCACAGAGCACTAAATGGAAAAGAGCTTCAGATGCAAGTGTAAGGTGGATAATGGTCAGAGTATGTCCGGTGGAGTTAACAGAATAGTTTGACATTTTGGGAAATGTGCTTATTCACTTTCCTGCCAAGAGATGAGAAGACTGATAACTCGCTAATGTCTACGGTAAATGTTAAGTTGCCGCCGTTAGCTGGTTAGGTTAGCTTAGCAGAAAGATTGGAACCAGGGGGAAACAGCTAGTATTTCCCCAAAACGATTTCTATAAAAGCAATGGAGAGCATATCATAGTTTTAAAGACGGTAAGAGCGGGGGCAGGTCTCATATCATCTGGTGTTTTGTTCCAGCTTTATGGAGCACAAGTAAAGTAAATGCTGCTTCTCCATGGTTTGCCTTAAAATCTGGGACATTTGGACATCTACCAGATGACCCAAGAAAGATTAATGTAAAAGTAAAAGGCAGTCAGAGATGTATTTTGGTCCTATAAACAATGGAAACACTTGTAGACGAGCAGGAGTAAAGTGTGTGTTTAAAGATGCATGTGTGAATACTTATATATACTTATATAGTATACTAATACTTATATAGAAGGTTTTTCAATTACAAACTTAATTTGCTTCCCTTTCCTTCTCCTACAGGTCCCCTCTGCCCCTCCAACCTACACGGGGAGGCAGTTGTGGTGAGCGAGGGTTTGGACAGAGGATGTGTGGTAGAAAATGAAGAGGATGGAGAGGGTGAGGAGGGAAGGGTCCAGGATGAGGGGCCAGCCTGGTTGGAATGAACTTAAAACATGGGTGCCAACAGGGTCCTTTCACCCTGTGTACAGACTTGGGATTCGAGCACTGACTGTATGCCAATCAACTACTGTATGAGTGTGTGTGTGAGACTGAGAGAACATAGGGTATGGAGGACAGAGCTAAAGTCTTCCGAAGCTCTTCTAGCACACAAATCTCTATAGAAGGGTTAAAAAAAAAAAAAAAAACTCGAAATATGACCAGCAAGTGAAACAAAAACACGTAGATCTGAAAATACCAACATGCAGTATTGTTTTTGTTTAATTTGCTCTCCTGAGACTATAGCACTGTAAAGCATCCTTGAAAACTGTGAAATCTATTGCTTTTTCTTTTCTCTGTTCTATCTCTCGTCCTGTCAGTCAGAATGCCTGACTGACATTTCTGCTGCTCCTCACAACGCTGGCACTCAAGTGGAAACATTTGGCTCTGTCCTCCATTCATCCACAGCATAGGCGAAGACAGAGCACATGGGCAACTGTACAGCTCGAGCACCGCCCTCTCAAAAAGAAGCCAGCCTCTGTGGGTGTGTAGGTGCAGGATATGAGAGAGTGAGTGTGTGTGTGTATTCCCTGCATCTCAACTCTACCACCTCAACAAACCCTCCCTCTCCGGACTGTCACCCCCAACCCTCTGGCTTCCTCCTCTTTCCCAATCTGTTTCCAGCCTGCATTTCTCTGCACCGTCTGTGAATATAACACATAGCTCCTCTCACCTTGCCTCATCCTCCTACCTGCATGGACACAAAAATGTGAAACAAGCTGTGAAGCCCGAACTGTGATCGGCAGTGAAGTCCCTGTGACCACAGATGCAACAAAAGCAGCCTGGAGCACCTGAACAAAAGGACTACAAGCTGCTAATGAATGAACTGCTGTTAGATATACGATGGAGTAGAGCGGATTCTGATTGGATGAGGAGGGCGTCAGTCATCAGTGGGGAGGTGCTGGCTCATGAATCTAGGTCAGACTGCTGTGCTCTCCCACATCTCCGGTGGCCACTGGCGGTTTGAACCAGCCAGGAGAAACTGTCACTTTATATCAGCAGGAAACAGAGCAAGGAAATTAAATGGTCTCCTATTCTTTGTTCCTCTATCTGTGTTTAAGTGTGCGTATGTGTCGTGATTTTATGCGTGTTGGGGAGTTGATGGAAAAATTCAGTCAAGGTTGCTTTCTGGTGCTAAATTTCTCTCTTTGTTACTCCTCCACACAACTTCCCAGTGAGGCACAGGAGTGCAGAAACAACAGTGACAAGCATTAATACAGATACAGTAGTCAAACTGTGAGCGGCAGACTATATTTAGAGCGGTGGCTGGTGTGTGGAGATATCCTAGAGCCTTAGAAAGATCAGATGTACAGAGCAAGGTAGAAAGAGGGAGATCAAATATAAGCTCATGTGGAGGACTGGAGTAGGAGGAGGAGGAGCGGGAGGAAGGAGATAGCAAGAGAAGGTCCAAGGGGAGTCTATGCAACAGTGAAATCTCTGTGACTTCCTTCAGTCAGCCTCTGATCTGTGTGAGAAAATGGCTCCCTGGCCTGTCTGTGCTGCTCTGCTCTGTGTGGTTGTCTTCTTCATCTGGTGAAGCGTCTCTCCCTTCCCCTCCTCCTCCTCCTCTTCTTCCTCTTCTTCATCCTCCTCCTGTCTCTCTGTGGTCGGCGAGCTGAAGTCCCCCGTGCCAAGAAGGACTCTTGTTTCACTGGAGTCTCCGTTTCACGCCCTTTCCCTTCATCATGACACCGGCTCTCTCTTTCACCTGAGAAGCTGTGTACATAGTAGTGCTGTAAAGCTTTGCTTGCTTGATTACTTTTTCTTTTCTTTTTTTTTTAACTGTAGGCTGAGTTTAGACACCAGTGTCGTGTGACCCACTGGAGAAGTGACTACTGCAAACTGTTTTTATCAGATTTTTTTTTTTTTTTTTTTTAACTGGTTTGCTTTGTGTTCATACATTTGCTTGTTGTTTCATTATGCTTTTATTTTTCTCTTGCTGGTGTCTTTTTTTTTTTAACTAGCATTTTAAAAATGTTTTGCCAACACTAGATATGCTTTTTTTTTGTTTGATTAATGTTCAAGGAGCATTATTATCAGTCAAGACAGTGGTCCACTCTTTGCTGTAACAGTTACGGGGATACAAACACACTTGTTTTTTATTTTTTCAGAAAAATGACAATGGCTGTGAATAATTTTTGGCACTTCATACAGTAAACAATGACTTATTCTCTGATGCTTTAGGGATAATTATAAAAAGCAGAGCAGGGAGGGCTGAATAAACTAAATTCAAGCCCACCAATAGTCATGGTGGTGAGACCTGGTCTTACAGCAATGCTCAACTAAGAAAAGACTGAGGGTCAACACTTGACTGTTGCTGTATGTTTATGTCTTTCCCACTGGCTGTTCTAAAATAGGACTGGTACCACCAGGACAGCTCCATGCCCAAAGAGAGCTTGTCCTGCTACGTCAGGCTCTGTTTGGGCCAACCCTGGTCATAAACAGGCTAAGTCTCCAGATCTGTGCGCCGTAGCCCAGGAAGAAGAACTGTCCCCAGGGTTTCGGATGATCAGCAGTAAGGAGACAAAGCTCTGGAGACTCAACAGTCAGAGCTGAGGGGGGAGGTTTCAGTTCTTGTGATGTTTTCACTCAATATGGAGTACAAAAAAAAAAAAAAAAAAGAATAATAACATGTGACTTCGTAGATTTTGCACTCGTCGACTACCTATCTGTGCATGCTTATCACCATTTCTACATGTAAGACCTTTCTCAGACGTACTTTTGAATACTAACTCTATTTATGTAAAGGTCATGTGACAGCAATCATAATTTCAGTGTATATCAGATGACACACTTAATGTCTGTGCTTTCTTAAACACAAAAGAGAGCTGGTTCTTGCTAAGCAGAGAGATTAAAGTCAGGGGAAATGGTCCAAAATAGTATGATTCCATGAAAAGGAACTAAATGCCATCATAACTGGACCTAATTATTACTTCCTCTGTTAGCTTGAAGACTCGGGGGGGCGGAAGAGAAATTTCTGAGTGGTATCGTCTGTGTTTAAAATCAGATAGACTGTGGTGAAATTTTGCACAAAACTTCTATATGTTACGTTTGTCATCCCCTGGGCAGCCCATTGAACACCCATCCTCCCTGGGTTTGACATGTCTTTGCCTGTCGTCTCCTGATTTGTCTTGCCTTCAGACTGTTCCATCGGGGCAGCTGACAGGGGTGATATTGGTTTTCACAGCTGTGACTGTGCAGTGACGCAGCATGCCTATGTATAGAACTTGATTCCCCTGATTAGAAAAATGAAAAGAAAAAAAAAAACACGGTTAACTCTCTTGTTTCTGTAACTGATTCAGGAAAAAAAGTTCAATAAAAGTGTCATGTTTGTAGTTAACTTTTATTGGATGTGGCTTTTTTTCCCCCACATACATGAATCCCGATGAGTGTCAAAAAAGGCTGGATTTTTGAGGCAGATACCAATATTGATATTTAATATTGAGAGTTTAAAAATCTGAATCTGAACCTTAAATTTGGTTATTTATGACATCTTACACTTAAAAAATAAAGTTGTCAGTGCTCTATATTGGACAAACTATGTAATGGAGACACTGCTTCTCTTTATTTTTTGGCTTTTATTTAAAATATGTTGGAATTTGTTGAAATTTTAGGCAAAAATCAATTATTTTTTAAAACAAATTCAGGGATTAAAGTCATCATTTCAAAGTCATATTCCCCATCTGCAATTTATAAAACATGTTACAGGTTATACTACCTGATGCCTGCCTGATTTGTAAAATTATGAGATTTCAGAACCACTCCATACATAACCAACGCTGCTGTTCTCTAATGCCACCATCAAATTTAAATACTCTAGACCATTAGTGTTTTAAGGGAAGATGCTTTTGAACAGCTTTTCTATTGCCAGTTTTCTTTTTTGTCATTTCAATGCCATTTTCAATCCATGAAATTAAACATACTTTCATAGATTAAAGTTCTTCGTCACTACGAACCTAACCCCTTCTTCTTGTTCATCCGAGTGGTGAGATTGCAGGTCGCTCCTTTTGGAACTGCGGCTTCTTGCTCCTTCTTTGTTAACTTTGATTTTGATTATACAATCTTGATTAACTTTATTCTATTGCTATTGCTGGACATTAAGACTCTCGTAATTTGGGGGGGTTGGGGTATTTTGTCACGTTTATAAATCTATATTTTGGTGTTAATCACAAAAACATTGGCTCGTGTAGGCAGCTAATGTGAATTTGCGCACATCTGCCGAGACGAAGTCCAGTCTTATAGCAGCAGGATAGCCTATTAGTCCAAGTATTACGCTATCTGATCTGTCTCCATTAAAACATAAAGAACTAGTAGACAATTGTAGGCTATGGCACAATTTGTAAGCTAAATTAGCCTAAATAAAAGATTATGCCATTACGGCCAATAGCCAACCATATCTGACATGGACATAGAGAGCCGAGCCTATTTGTTATCAGCATTCCAGTTATAGCCTAATAGACGGATTAGGCAATCAAGAATACTAGCTATAGCCTAATGAGAGGTATAGACTAGGCCATAGACATTAGGCTATGCTATAATTGCTTTTTATGTTTGGAGGTGATGGAGAAAAGGTGCAAAGACATCAAATTGGTAGGGATCTGGCACTCCTGCATTTCTAGCCTAGCCTACATTACATCACAATGGTAAAAATAGAGGGAAGGCTAATTTTCAAGACATGAAACAATGATACTATTCTGTAGGCCCTAATAAACTTTGCATTTTGGGATGAAAAGCCAAAGCATGGCTACACAAGAGGCAGGGCTATTATAATTATAGGATGGGCTGTAACCACAGAGGCGGTTACATGTAGCCTATGAAGTTGTCTGTGCAGCTGTTTCTATCACTGCGATGACAGGCAGGCTAAACGTGAACTTTGCATAGGCTACATGTTTTGCTGACTAGGTTACAACAATCAATGGCACATTGCTTTTAGTAGCCTACACACTAGGGGTTAATCCCGAAAAACAGGATTCCTGAGAATACCCATCCAAACCATTTCCCATTTCCCAAAAAATATAATAACAGGAAAATGGGAAAACATTTTTTAAAATACATTTAGAACATATTGGAATAAATTTAGAAAATATGCAGGCCTACAGTTTACTTTGTTTCTTTCTTTTTGGAAATGCCAAATAAATTGCTTCAACAAATTTAGTTTGTTTATACAATGAAGAATTGTCAAATAGCCTCACTTCCATGAGACTGCTCTCAGCAGACAGATTATTAATACCACCAAATAATACACTAAAGTGGTCATGTTGGGAACCCATAGTTTTATGCATATTTCTCCTTGTTGCATTTAGTGTTGCTTGAAATATGACCAATGCATTTTGACTGTAGTTGAAATTATACCTCAAAAACAGGTCCAGTTCCCAGGATTCCCGAGACAGGGTGCGTCTGTGCCCAGACAGAAAATGTCTCATTTTTGGGAAAAATATTAATCCCTGCTACACACCAGTTCTATTAGTGAGGATGCATGTTGAAGTAGAGCCAACTTGACACAATTTCTCTTGGTCGTTTAACAAAAAAAAAATGCATAGCTAATTAGTTAGCAAACAGAGTTGCCAAGCGTAAGGCTAACATTAGCTGGCCAGCTACCACCTGTAGCAAACTGTTATCTATCTGTCGAGCCCGTTCTCATTCCCATGGCGTCAAATACCAATGCTTTGTCACGCCCCTTGGCATCTGATACTGACGTACAAGGCGCCCTTTAGTGTCTGTATGAGACACACTGAACTTTCAACTAACTCCAATGTAAATGCCGTCTATATAAGGTAACAATTTTCCTTCTTAGGAGGAGGCGGGTTGGGTGGATAGGTAGATATCTCTTTTTTTTCTCCTCGGATCTACAATGATCTCATAAATGGCCTCTATGGACTCCAAATGACAGATATCCGTCATAGCAACGGAGGACTTTAATCCCTGCAAACTTCACTGTTTTTTCTTCAATCATGAAGGTTAGCCTGTTAGCAGTTTCATTTTAAGACCAAGTCAGTAGCTCATGTAAGACTCTAAACATACTGTCATCTGCCTGTAGGTTTGGACAACATTTGGCATAGTGTATACATCCAAGAACATGGTGTAATATGACATATTACGCTTTTTGTGGCTGTTATTTATATACTGCTATGATGTCTGATATCTATGTTAAACATGGTCAGAGTACCAAAACTTTGACCACGTATGTAAAAATGCTACAGCCCAAGCTTCAACCTGCTCTGAACGCTTCATTTGCAATGTTTTTTTCTACCTTGCTTCTACATCAGCTAGTCACGCATGCCCATAAATGGCCGTCCATTCCATAGCCTTTGTTGCTAAGGTTTTTCCATGTGTCGTTTGTGTTGGTCACTGTGTAAAGGGTCAGTAAAAGATAAATAAGGAGTTTTTTTTTAACTGTAAATCATGAAAAGATATTCCAGTAGAGCTCCATATTAAAAATATAGACATGGAAATGTGCATGATATGTCCTCTTTAAAATCAGTGTATTCCTAGCCCACATTTTCTTCCACCTCCTATGTTAGGACAGGGCTAAAATGTTCCAGTTTTACTGTCTAAACACAAGGATCTCAATCTGTAAACACAGTCGTATTCTACACTTCCACCTTCAGCCTGGAATTGCAGCCCAGAGACAGTTGTTATCTGGCTTTGCTCTGACAGCTTGGTGCCCACTCCCTCCTGCCGCCGTGTGATCCAGTTTCAGTCGGGCCCAGTGCTGCCAGACTCTGTGGAGCTGGCTGCACTATCAGATGTCCCCAGAATGAAATGGGCTGTTTTATCACCTCACCCAGTGGCAGCTGTCTCCCAGGCATCCGCATACCTGCAAAAGGAGATACATGACCCTCCTCATGCCTCACTGTGAGGTGCTGTGCATCAGTGACTGGGATGGTCAGGAAAGCCGTCCATCACAAGACCGCCTTGCTGCTCTGCAGAGGCACTGGAGAGGGAACCAAGTATCCTCATAGGTACGTCGGGAGCAAGGAGTGGTGGAAATATGCCAGAAATGCACTTAATTCACTCAGTTTAATTGACACAGAGTCAGGAGAAGACACTTTTAACCTGTATGGTCCTTTAAGTTGGCATTAAGGAAAGCAAAAAACTACAGTCAGTTGAGCAGCAGGCAGCCTTTTTATCCTGAATATATTTGCAAATCAAATTTCATGAACTTTCCATGGCTGATCCATGACATTTAAGATGATATTTGATCACAAAAAAACAGACAGCTCAAGGTGCTGAAATCAGCATGTGTAATGCAGTATATCTAACCATTAGAAACAACATGCAGAAACTATATTAGGAAAATATTCGAACTGTGCTGTGAATATCCAAATATAAAATACACTATGTACAAAAAAGCAAAGTCCCACACAAGATACTCAAAAAGCAGATTAAACTTTTCTTTTTTCATCTGTGACAATTATCAGCTTTTCCATTAAATACATATACTAATGTTAAAAACTTATTGTTAAATATTGTATACAATATGTCCTACTTGCCTTACTGAGGCTAAAGTTCAGGCTACAAACTCAAGGAAATATATAACAGTGTTATATGTTATATGTTACTAATAGTTGTAAAGATCTAAGGAGGATATTAAACATTCCTTTTTGCTGCACTGTCAGATAGTTGTCAATCACCCACCAGTGATGTTTTAAACAATATGTTTTTATCTTCTGTTTCCCTGACAGGATAATTTCCTTTCCTGATAAACAGGATAGAATGTGCTGTTCTGCACACCGAGTCACCTTTCTCTCTGCCCTCAAATCCTGGCTTGAATGGAAACGATACATCCTCTTCTGTGGAGTGATATGTATTGCTCAGGAGAGAGGAAATGACAAGTCAAGGAAATACGATTTGGTTATCTTCCAGTGAGCCATCAGCTGGAGGTGCTAAGAGGTAATCGTCTGTTACGAGTGAGCAAGAGGTTTCACCCCCGACAATATAATATGTGGACCGTACTATATGGTGAAGGGAAGTGATCCATCAAAAAGCAGTGAAAGCAATCAACTAATTAGACACGAATATCAAACCATAAATCCATGTCCAATTGGTTACAGGCGTTTTTAATGGCTTGTTTGACTGATCACTTTGGTCAGTTTGACATCAACCTAACAGAGTTTAATAGCCTTGAAACATCAAAAGGGGTTTGTACACACAGCTAATGATTTCAGTTAATAGTACAAGCAGATTAGGTTGGGTTGTGAGTTCCTAGGAAATGAGTCAGTGATGGTGCGGAGGCTGGGGGTCAATCTGGGCAGCAGTGTGGAGGCTGGGGGTCAGCCACTCACCGCTGTCAGAGGTCATCTGGTTGGTGGGAGTGTGGACCACGGTGCTCTGAGGGGTGGGAGAAACCACCTGGATGGACACCTCCAAGTTGCCCGGCAGAGGGCTTTCTGGAAGATCTGTGATGGCAGAGCCCACTAAAAACAAACAAGACCTGCATCATTAATATGAATAGGTTTCATGGTTTCTTTAGCAGACTGTAAAAATGTTTATGGCACCCCTCAATGGTAAGCTTTACTTTTGAGAATGATGCTATTCTGCTGCACAAAAATTAAAAAGCTCACAGAATTATCAGATGGATCCTTAAATGTTCTACTAAAATGCCCACAAGGCTTTTTTCTGTCAGGTTTTACAGACTTTATTTTGCACAACTTTATTTTTCAAGCACAAATGGATAAATATCAATAAATCCTTTTAGAAAGACATTTTTGCAATCCTCCTTTTTATCTGAAAAACTACATAGACATGTAATTATACCATGAGCTTTCTGTATTGCTAACTGCATGTTAAAGGATAGGTTAGGTTCCCATATGAACATTGAAACAGGCTTGCTGTAATCATTCCTCCTGTTCATACTGACCATTAAGAGATCCAAATGTGCTTCCAATGTAAGTGATGGAGGACAAAATCCACAGTCCTCGTTTTGAGCAAAAATCTATTTAAAAGTTTATCTGAGGCTTCAGAAGTCTGAGTTAGTCACATATAGTGGACATCTTCCACAGTTAGTCTTTTTAGTAAAAAAATCCCTCTCGATGGACAGTGTTTCCCTGTTCAGCTGCAGTGGAAGGATTGTAACAAAAAGAGGGAATTTGGCACCCAAAGGACAGTCACTTTTGAGATATTGATTTGATTTGACTAATTTGGATGGCAGAAGCTTCATATTAGCTTCAAATAAACGTTTGAATACATTTTTGCACAAAAGGAGAGCTGATTTTGCTCCCCATCACCTATACTGAAAGTATATTATGAAGGGATCTTTTAATGGTCAGTATGAACAGGAGGAATGATTACAGCAAAAACAAGTGTGTCAAATGTTCATTTGGGCACCTGATTATTGTTTAAGGACAGACTTGAAAATTGTGAACCTATCTTAAAAGGCCTGAACGATTGCCCAGTTGGTTTCTCTCAAAAAAAAAGTCTGTTTTGCTACTCCCAATTATAAATGATAGAAAACAACATTATAATAAGGCCTGGGCTGAAAAACAGGGAACCTGTTAAACATACCATGATTCAATCAGGTACTGACACTTGCTCACTGTGCCAGCTGCAAGGCCTTTGTGGTGGTCTTTTGTTATCTGTGAGTGAAAAGGCAATGGCTTTGACATGGATGGATGTGATACTATGTTGAATAGACTGCTACTGTATATTTAGCCATTTACACTACAACAAAAGCCACCGGTGGCAGTGAAAGACACTAATGACTGTAACTGTGGTGGTGTGAAGTATTAAAAAGTGCTGATTATAGTTTGTTACTCTTGGAGGTGCATCAGTATCATCTCTAGCATTAACATATGTACCAATGCAGCTCATATACCAAAAATAATTTTCTTGTTACAGATACCATGACTGACTTTTAATAATGTGTCCTCTATAAATATGATGTCTTTATAATAAATGAAGAAGACATTAAAAATGCAGAATGCAACTTACGCAGGACTTGGGAATAATAACTGTAATGACGTACACATTTATATAACTGCTTCATCTCATGATACCATTGACAATAACATGAATTGCTATTTTGATACAAGTAGTCATTACTGTTAATAGCATTCAGGGTAAACATGTTTTTTCCAGAGTTAGCTGACTACTCTGTGCTCTCATGGTAAACATCTAACATGTCAGGCTACAGTCAAGGACAGTCATGCTGTGATTCATGAGCTGTTGAGAGTTGCACCTGTCCAATGAGCCATGACCTTTTGACCTTGAAGAATAAGTCTGAATAAGTGTCTGCTCTCTGGTTCACTTTGCTCTGCTTTATTTTTTTTTTTCTCTCCATCTCTGACTAATTCTGATTTCAGACTGTGAAATCTGAAATGGCATTAGAAGTATTGCATGCTGGTCTTCTCGGGTCAAATGAGATGAGTGCAGCTGTTGCTGGATTGACTTAAAGAGCATGTATACAGTAGGGAGGGGGCTTCCCTGAATAATTTCTTCCTCTTTCTAACTTGCCCTCTCTCTGCCTCTCTGTCCCCAACATAGGTCATTTATCTCAGTGCCGGAGAGCAGTGCTCGCTTCATTACATCCAAAACAACAACAGGCAAAACCAACTGCAACTTCAGCAGCACTCCCTCCCTCCCTCCCTCTCTCCCTGCCTCTATCTCACACATTTCTCTCCCATTCTCATCCATTTCAGATTCAGTTGAAGAGGTCATAAAATGGCCTCCAATGAGGACAACAGTCTGGGCAGACACTCTTGTGCATTCACAAACACTCTTACACACACACACACACACACACACACACACACACATTCACACACATCCCCAGGCCCCCTGCTAGAATGTCAGGTCAGCAGTCATGGCGCAGTAGAGGTAGCAGCAGTTAGCAGCAGCAGCACAGTGTGGCTGTGGTACCCCAGTAGAAGAATGTTCATCGGCTGCAGTGAGCGCCTTTGTTGTGTGGAATGTGTCAGCGTGGAAACGACCTGCGTCTATGATGAGTGTTGTTCATTGTATGTGTGTGGCAAAACACGACCAGTTTCGGTGTGCAAGTTGGAGAGGGTGTGTGTTTGTCATCGTCTATATGCACATTCATTTAAAGCGGCTATAATCAATATTTTTATATTAACATTGGATTACATGACTATTTGAATGTGAAAGGGGTCACCCATAGTGCCGCAGAGAATTATCACCCGTCTGCAGTTCCCCTCAGCTCTACAGAATTTTATATTATCATTCAGCTCATTGATTTGGGTTTTTCTGGCCTGTAACTTTACTGTTTTGATTCAGTCTTACCGCTTTCACTGTGTTGTTATTGGGCGAAACAGGCAGCTATTTTCAGCAACCTATTGCAGGTTTAAGCACAGTGTATCCTCGTCGCATGTGGGGAGTTCATACCAGTGATCATGGAATTGTTCATTTTTATGCATGGTCTCTTTTGCTTTGTTTCAGTAGGTTCAGTCAAATTTGCATAGAATCTGGACATTTCAACCATTTATTCATTACTTTTAGCTCTCTATTCTGACTTTTCTGTCCACTCGCTAACTAGTTTTCATGCACTCAATCGCACACAATTGGAACACGTGGTGGTTGGGCGACTCAGGAGGGTGGGAAACAAAACAAAAAGGTGAACAAAAGGTGTGTCCTGTTGTAGCTGGACGGCTACTGGCTACTGGCACAATAAATATACAACAAAATCTGCATCACACCGTTGTGTAACCCTATTTTTGTGTCCTCCAAAAATGTGAATGTATTTCTATTTTTATCAAATCATAATTTTGATTTTTTTCACATTAGCTGTGCTATACCACACTTAGCCCAATGTACCCTCTGGTAGCTGCATAAGTACCTCCAGTTGGGAGTTACTTTTATAGTGTACCATTCTGTATAAGTGTGTATGTGTGTGTGTGTGTGTTTCCAAGGACAAAGTTTTGTCACTCTCCTTGAGCTCCAATTCCATGTCAGTCACACTGGACATGAGCCTGCATTCTCAGCTGCTCTACTCTGTCCTTCGCGTGTGCACACAGTATACACATTTACACACTCAAAGGCCTAAACACATTTTATCATTTTATACCTCTCTGTCTCCATCTCACTCCCTCTCGTCTCTCTCTTCACATGTATCCCCAGCCCCCATCCTCTGCTCTATCTCTGAGCCCCGCAGACATTTTCTTTTTTCCTTTACTTGTCATCTACTCTCACTCTTTCTTTCTCTCTCCATCTTTGTCACTGCCCTCATTCTCTCTCTGTGTCACTACTCTCCTCATCTCTCTGCTTCAACTTCAGAGCTCTGGTGGGATGAATACTGTATCCCTACAGTTTGCGTGTGTGTGCCTGTGACTGTATATTGACATATATATGCTTTATGGGTTGATATCTATGCATTCTAGCTTCTGTGTGTGTGTGTGTGTGTGTGTGTGTGTGTGTGTGTGTGTGTTGGTTTCCTGCCTGCCTATCAGCAGCTGTTGTCGGCCACAGGAGAAAATTCAAGATCAATGGTATTGTGTTGCCAGCAAGCCTGGGGCCTGGCATTCAGTGATACCATGTCAATGTATGTGTGTGTGTGTGTGTGTTTGTGTGTGTGTGTGTGTTTGTGTGTGTATGTTCTCACCTCTGCTCTCTTGTCGGGCCCAGAATTGCTTGACAGTTTTGGCAATATCACGGTTCTCTCTCAGTTTTTTCTGCCACTGGCGCAGCTCCTGCACATCTGAGCGTGCCCTGATCTATAACACACACACACACACACACACACACACACACACACACACACATAGCACACGTGTGCAGGCAGTACATGCATAAATTCAAATGAGCAAACATTATCAATAACTTAATTATGTTGCAGGCTGGTCAATACTTGTAACCCGCCAGTGCGGTCTATAAAATTCCTATCTTAAGCATTCATAATGTTTAGATAATATATTGTGCTTCTATAACTGTGTGTGTGTTTGTGTGTCCGTGTTCGCATGAGTTTGAATGCTGTCATTTGGATGTATTCACAATCTTGGCAACAGAATGAATAAATCAGTCAAATTCTGCTGAGGATCAATGCGACCTAATTGTCAATAAGCTGTCTTTGATCCTTCTCTCTGTCCGGTCTGTAGTTAGCATGAGTTATGCTTTTGTTCTTGGAGGACACCCCTTGTAGTTGCTGTGTGTATGTGTGTGGGCTGCAGGCTTTCCTGAGAGACTGCCTAACAGGCTGGCTGTTTTAGATGAATAGAAAAATGTCCCTGAAGAGCTTATTCTCCTTTCCCTTCTTTATCTCCTCCTCCTCCTACCACTACTACACTACTCCTCTCCCGCTAACTAGGCCTCCCTCTCCTCCCTTTTCTTCCCTTCTTTGTCTCTGGTCATCCCTCGTCTTTCCTCTCTTCTCCTTCAGTACCCAGGTGCGCCTCTCCTGAGAAACAGTGTCTTCTGCCAACACCTTATTATCTCTTTACTCTCCAGCACATCAATGTTTCATCCCCATAAATCTCCTCTTTACTCCATATTCTCTCCCGCTTCTCCTCTCTCCAATCCTGTTTTCCTACCTCTCCAAAAGTGGGTCTGTTATATAACATGCAGCCTGGCAAATGGGTTGAGGAACGGGTATGACTAGTGAGCTCTGATAGTTAATTCACCGGGTGTCACAGTGCTGCAACAGCCCCTCTGCTGATGGGAGCAAACCATAGAAATGGAAATGAGGGGTGAGGGTCAGTAGGGGTGGCAGGGATGGGGGGAGTGGGGGTGGGGAGGGGGAGTGAGTCGTGTTTGCTCACCATCGCTTTGTGTCTGTGTGGCCATTTCTACTCTATGTCACTTTCTGTTTTTGTCCACATTTCTGTGTGTGTCACACACACATACACACATACAAAGAGAGAAAACAGTTTTTCTCAGTTCCTGGAAAGCTGACTTTTTGAATATACAAGCTTTCTACAGGATGCTGACAGTTTGTGTGTGATAGTGAGGAGACAAAAAGCTGAGTTGAGTGTGTACGTGAGTGTTTTGAAGCCTGTCTGTGTGCATCAGCACTGCTGATTAGCGGGGGTGAGGTATTGTTTTGACTGTATGCATGAAGCCAGTCTAGGGCTTTGTGTGTGTGTGTGTGTGTGTGTGTGTGTGTCTGTATACATGCTCTCTGTGAGCGTTTGTACATTTAAACTTGATGTACGACACAAAATTATACATTTTTTGTCATCTATTCTTCCTAGTTTGAATCCTTCTGATAATACAGTATCTTGTTGGTATAATCTCAATGTCACTGCACACGTGACAGAGTCTGTTTCACTGTGCATGTGAGTCACTCTACTCATGCTGTGTGCATGCATGAAGGTTGGTATTAAAGCAATTAAAAAAAATTAGCAAGGCATTGAGAGGGTGCATGCATGCACTTGAGAAAAAAAAAAATCACACACACGCTCAACAGCAGCACAAAACACTAAAAAGAGAATCTCAATCCTATTAAGCTCTACTGGCATCTTCCCTCAAAGTCGACACCACCAGCAGCACAAGCGTAACGCCCCTACGCTCACCACATACCCGCAAAATGCATACAAGCACAACGTGACACAAGCTGTGCACAGAATGCCCTCCGTACCTTCTTTCCCTCTCTTACACACACACACACACACACACATATACACTTCAATCCCAATGCACAGCCTTAAGCTGCCTTCCTTTTTGTACAAAGCTGCCTGTGAGACTGAATTCCTCTCTTTTAGTCTCACACTCTGCAGCAGCACAATGGCTTCTGTTTGGAGGAACTGGCTGCAGCCGCGCTGACAGGCTGCACAAGACACAGCCACCACAGCTTGCTCTATACCCTTCAGTTTAGCCGGCCAAGCAACCTGTAAATTGTGCCTCTGTTTCGGTGTTTAAGTAAATACAGTAGATCTTATTTACGTAAACAGTTTTCTCTGTTTAAGTAAATAAGATCTAAAATACTCTCAATATTGCAGAGGAAAGTGGATATTCCAGGACTACCTGTGTAGGCCTTTCATGCTGTGACCAGTCCATCTCATTCATTCATTCAGCATGCCCCTACAGTCCCTCTTCAGGAGGGGGAAGTGAGGTTGAAGCAGAGCCACTGGCTACTGGAGGTCCTAAGTGCCTGTGACATATTTTCTGCATGAGTGTCACTGCATGGCTCTTCACCAACTAAACACTGGACCTCCATTCAAACCATTCATCTATCGTGGCCCTCAGATCATTCAGTTGGAATCACAGACCTACTTCTGCTGTTGGCTATACAGCTCTCTCGCTCACTCTCTCTCTCTCTCTCTCTGTGTGTGTGTGTGTGTGTGAGATTCTTTCAACCAGCTCTAGTTTATGTCAAGTGGAATACCACTCACTGCGCCCCATTTTTTGACAAAAACTGGGACTACTAATGCAAGAGGAACTTCCTCAGACATGTCACGAACGTAAGAGGGCTACTATTCTTATTTGAATTTACTTATCTATTTAAAATAAAATGTAAAAAACAATTTTTTAACAGCATAACATCATCACATTTGAACAGCTGAAACCAGTAGACTTTTTGGCATATTTGCTTAAAAAATGACCAAAACAATTATTTGATTATCAAAACAGTTGCAGATTAATCTTTCGTCGATCGACTAATCGATTAATTGACTAATCAGCTGCAGCTCTGCACCGAAATGACCGTGAAAATGAAAATGCCTGAAGAATATAGGTTAAAAAAAAAACTGATCATGGATGAAAACAAGATAACAGATCACACGTATCTTATTTGACCTGAGTTGGACCACTGGAATGTGATTTACTATGCCGTGTTAGGTTAGACAAGGCAATGAGGCATAGAATGCGCTTTAGGAGGCCAACCACAGTGTGCATATGCTTCATAAATCTGCTTCATAAATCTGCTTCTGAAAAAGGAGACACTGGAAGTGATTATGATAAAAGTCTACCTCTCTACCTGACCACAACCCCCCCGGATACTGACAGCCTACAGTAATTGTAATGCCTATTAATTACACAGCAGCCACATTACTCCAACTCAGCTGACTAGACCTGAGAGAGCCTGAGAAGTCTTAGTGATTAGCGGTGTGTGTGTGTGTGTGTGTGCATGTACATATGTGTGCATTACAGTAGCAGGCATGGATGAATGGATTAGAGTTGGGCTAAGGCACGCAGCGTAAAGAAGATTATGTAATATGTTTAGCCCTAGCAGTGCTTTATAGTTCAATGTGAGGGAAACAAGAGACAATCACATTGTCTGGGTCATAAATGTGTGCGTGTTTGTGTGATTGTGTTTCTGTGTGCACTGTATCTCCAACGCTGCTCTTCTTCAGGCTTCAATATGTTTTGATGGAGATTAATAATGGAGGGATAAAATTCCCATCGACAAAAATACCCTCCTTCCCCGCTTCCTGGCCCTCAGTCTGTCTGTCTTTCTTACGCACACGCACACAAACACACACACACACCCTCTGCAGTCAGTGCTGCGTCAGGCAGGTTATATAACAGAGAAGAGAGTATAAGAGTGGGGGGAAAAGAGAGGCTGTGAGGGGTGGAAGGTTGAAGAGAAAATAGTATATTGATAAAAGGGTGTACAATTTGGATAAAATGTATATAAAAATGATTGTCTTAGCATTATCAATCAATTCAAAAGTCACATAGAAGAATCATCATTAAATCAAATGTTATTTTGCACTTTTCTACAGCAAAATCTCATAATCATATTGGTCTCATAAACCCTTAAAAATATTTCTGTTAAAATCTCACTCACTCTCTCAGATTTTATAAAATATATTTTGTTATTGTTCACTTAGATATGTAATCTTTGAAGCATGATATCTCGATGAGAGTTTTGTCAGAATGACAATGGGAGAATGCTATTTGCAAAACACATAAGTTGGAACTAATGAAGTTTTACAGTGCATCAGTGCTTCACTGATGACTCCTCATCTCTGCTCTGCTGCCCACTGTGTTGCACCTGCTGTTTTTCTCGAGTCAAGGTAACAGCAGCCATGACACAGTACAGAACGCCTGTCAGGACTTTGCTCAGTGCCTACCCAAAATATCTCCGCCCTGTGCGTCTTTAATAAGTCATGATCCTCTGTGTCTTTAAGAGGCCAACCCTCAACCCTGATTGTGCTGCGTTCACAACCTCCACAAGCTTTTCAGAGGCTTCATCCTTCAACTCTCTGCCTATTCTTGCCCTTTACAGATGTATTTCCCTCCATCCTGCCCAATTCCTAATCCGTGGCCACTTTGCAGAATCAGCTTGTCTCGTCTCTTTCCTCCCTTTAGTCAACCATCTATCCATCCAAAAATGTTCCAAACATAGCCCTGAGCTTCATCCTTATATCCTCCCATTCTCTCTTTGCTTTCTCTTTTTGGATGTGTTTTTGGATGTGTCTCTTCCTCTAAATCCCTTGGGGTGGCAAACTGCAGTGTTATCAGTGGCCCTACTGAACCTCTCTTAGTTCAGTGTAAACACAGTGAGGAGTGACAGACAGCTGACTCACTGCTGCCACCTGATGTAAGCAGAGGCTAATTTGATTTTGTATTGTAACAGGAAAAAAGAGGAGGTGTTGCCCCCTGCTGGTGCAATAGTAGACCAAATCTGGATGTATGCACACACACATTAAATGTATATTTTGCAGGATTTTCCTAAAAAAACAATGGATAGACTCATACAATCATCACTTGTGACCCACTGGAAGTGTGTGGCAGTGTTTGTATCTACAGAGACCTTGCCCTCTGCCTGTATTTTCTTATTATTTTGCTGTGTTTGGTACGTTTCTGGGTGTCAACCCTTGAGCAGCGGGTGTGTAGCCCCCAGCCAATAACAGCACGCAGGGTATGAGGTTGGGACTCGTAGCATAGCGACCAGGTTACATCGCTGTCTCCGTCTCTCTCCTCTGCTCTGCTCTGCTCTGCTCTCTGTCTCTGTGTCATGGATGTATAAAGAGCTGCAGGTCTGTGCGTCTGCTTGACCGAAGGCGGGGCTGAGCTACACACGCGCAGAGCAGAGAGGCCACAGCGGACAGGATGAAGCTCTGCATTCACACAAAATCCGGCAATGCGGCACCTTCCCGCAGGGTCGTGCGGAGGTGTGGGCGTGAAACACTCAGAAAATAACATTTTATTTATCTGATCCACGACTTTGATCTCGCCAGCGCCGCTTGCTCTCTTCTTTCACTCTCTAACTCACTCAACCACCGCTGCTCTATCTCTCGCTCACTCGTTGAGCTGGGGAGGAGGGCCAACTTTGAATGCTGTGTGTTTACAAATACTAACTGACAAATCCTGCATAGTATACCTTTAAGTACATCTTTTCATACACAACGCTTAAAATTCATCTACATGCCCGTGCGCATGCATGTGCAAACACAGATTTTCAACAGAATGTGATTTACATGACAGCACAGCTGGCATCCTTTCCTCTCAATGGTTTGTGCAGCAAGACTGAAACTGAATCCTCCCCCAAGCAGGGAAGGACAAGGAACAAAAAAAAAACAAAAAACATAAGAGCTTCTGGAGTGACAAAAACATGACCTCTGCTTACATCCTTCCACCATAGGAGGTTTATCTGTGTGTGAAGCAGAATGAGAGTGTGTGATTGTGGGGAAATTGCAGCTGTTTGCCTCTGGTAGTGTCTACCTATTTATATCACAACGCCCACACAGGAAGGATTTAAGCTCGGCATCACTGATGACATAATCAAACTGCTGAATGAAATTGCAGTCCCTGTGGATAAGGGAGGCTTTTCAGCGGGATAGGATTATACAACAAGATTGCACTGTGGGCCAATGCACTCGCAGGAGGGTGCGTATTGTATCTTAACGGACACACACACACACACACACAGGCAGACAGGCTCACTGTGTGTGGGGTAGCTGCAGGGTTCCTTCACGCTTTCTACTCCAAAATCCCAATTTTTTCCACACTGTAACTGGAAGTGGTAATTGGAGTTGGCCAGCCGGATTAGCCCAGGCAATATCACTATACAGTATAGCTGACGTTGTAGTGAGTACACAGCTAAAGCATAATATGAATCCAGAGTATTTTCCCCGTGTGTTTTCTTATCGTAATTCCTGGATCTTCTGAGATTTTAAACTTATTTTCCAAACTTCTCATAGCTTTTTAGACATGTGTCAGCCAGCTGTCATTTCTTCTAACTATATCTATCTGCATTCCCAGTCCCAGCCATGTTCTAGTGTTTTGATATACAATTGGACATACAGCCTGTAAACACCATTTTGCCATTAGTCTTGTCCAGTGTACCTTGTATCCCCTCCAGAAAGCCTGGATGAGCAGAGCAGCCTGATCCTCGCTCAGCAGCAGAAACAGAGGGATGGGAGGCCTAGGACTGAGGATATGGAGAGAGAGAAAAAAATGAAAGAGAGACAAGACAGTAAATTTAGTTTTTGTGTAATTTTTTTCCTTCGCATGAATGTTTCTTTCATGCTTCAGACACTGAACTGGAACCTGGTCACTATGAAACTCATGAATGCTGAAGTCTTGCGTGTGTGACAGGTGACAGATTGAGGAGACACTTACTGCATGCTGAGCCAGTCCTTGACAAAGTGGATGTCATGGAAGTTCACTGGGACCTGTCCTTGCCTGCGGGGGTTATGGCTGAGGAGAGAGGAAAACACATGACACACACATATACTTCTCACACACAGCTAAAATATGACATTTAAGAGAATTCATGGGACGAGGTGAGGTGAGCGTTATAGAGTGAAAATAGATGTGTATACAGTAAGTGAATGGGCTCTTACTTGTAGAGCCACTCAGTTAGGAAGTCACATGGATTAAATGCTGTTGTTTTCCTCTGAAACACAAAAGAAAGAAATCAATGTGATGGAAAAAGCAGTGGTGGAAAAAAGTATTCTGATCATTATAGTAGCATTACCACAATGTAAAAACACTTCATTACGCCAAAAAAAAAAGACCCTTGTCAATGTTATATTATTATAGATTATATTAATTCATTATTAATACTGATGCAGGTTTGTGCAAGTAGCATTTTACTGTTGTGGTTGATCAAGATGAAGTGAATTTAAATTACCTCATATACTAAAGCGTAATTGAAACTATAACAATTAATCATATTTTGTAGGCTGATCATACGTTTTGTAGGTGAAATCTTAATCTGCAATGTATATAGTGATTACAGCTATGAAAGATCTAAATTGTGGTGAATAGTTTTAAGTATAAAGTAGCAGAAAATGGAAATGTAACTGTAAAGTACATAAAAACTGTATTAAATCACAGTACTTGAATGATGTACTTAGTTACATTCCACCTCAGGCGGTCTGTAGACTTTGATGTGGTTTGGCACGGTATGTTTTACAATATTTACCATAACGGACAGCGCAACCAAACACACAAATTACTTCAGATTAATTTAAAACTTAGCAATATGAGTCTCCTGTTGTTTGTTTATTAGTTGCATATTCATCAGACAAAATTCTGACCTGGAAACAGCCCTGTTTTTGGGCTTCTTTCAGTAAAGCCTCCAATCCAGGCAACAACACTGGAAACACTCTCTGTTCCACGAACCGTGTGACAGGACCTGACACACACACACACACACACACACACACACACACACACACACACACACACACACACACACACACACACACACACACACACACACACACACACACACACAATATATATATATAGACTAGGATGGCAGAGACATTTGCGCACAGCTTAACCCTGCAAACCAAAGTCCATTCATCTTACATTGATGGAGTTGTGGAGGCGATGTAGTGTCAGCTGTTGATAGGCGTTTCTGGCTTGAAGGTGGAGGTTTTTCTAACACAGAGTAGCCAGCGAGAGCCGGGTGGCACAGAAGCGGGTCAAAGTCTGTCAGGGGATCATCATCCACAAACACCTGATGAAATCGGTGATTGCCATAATTACTTCAGAGGAAGCTGGAGTGACATGAACCAGACTAATGTGGCAGACAGGGATATTTGTACAGCTGACCTTGGCTGTGGTGAGTCCATAGAAGACAGGGGAGTGTGTACTGGCGCTGTACTGGGAGAGCTGAGTGCTCTCTGAACTGCTATCCGTCCACACAGCACTGGGGGGACTGGGCTGCTCAGCTTCATACTCTCCAAAACACATTAAACAAAGAAACAGCTTTTATATCTAACCGTTTTACATTTCACAAACGCCTTAGCGAACAGAAAATGATCATCTTACCTTCACATACTTGCTGCCAAAGTGATTTTTTGGCACCGATTATCTTCGCCATTATTCTGCCTATTTTCTTCTGCGGTTGCCAGGGACTCCCTGGTCGCCAAGGAAGTAAGCAAATTACTTCCGGTTTCGACACACAGTTAGGAATACAAAAGCAAGCTCGATAGAGGAGCACTGGACGACAATTAGGGGGCAAACTGGTCTTCAAAAACAGCGGAATAACCAAAAACGTGTTCCCTAACTAGCGTATCCTCTTCTTATGAGCCGAGTGTTACGCTTCATCATATCATAGTTACATATTTTAGCTACATAGCGTTACATACTAATTAACTTAAAAACAAATGAACCTTTGATGACCTCGTTTACATTCGTCCTCACAACAGGCAAGGTCACCTTTTTTTGTCACTTCAGCTCCTTTTCAATGTTTATAATAAATTGTAGCGTTTCATTTTAATGCCATAGTTCTCTTATTAGCCGCAAGAGGGCAGCAGTAAACCTGCCACTGATACTGTATGTTTAACCCTTGAAGATTTGGAGGCGAAATCTACTTAAGAAATAAACTGACAAAAGGCTTCATGGCCTATCGATTATAGCTCAAACAAAAACAGACAAACACAGCATATTATTCTACAATTACCCCACAATAAACTCTTGGTTTTGTGTCGTGATTTCAGCTTCTTTATTTTGTTTACTCGTCTGAAAGGGTAACTTTTTAGACACTTGAACATATTTTGTCAGTGAAGTCTGTAAATTGACTTGATTTGCCCTGATTAACTCCACTGTGGATGTTTTTAAATGGGGTTAACTTATATATTTGAATAACAATTTGATAAGAGAAATTTCAAAATATTTCAAATTAATGAGTAAACTAGGGGAAGGTCATATATGCCTAAGATTGTACTTAATTTGTTAGTTACACACTTTCTAAATTGAGGTGATGTCAAGGTGATTTTCACCATTTTAAATTAATGGATACATGGCAACCATGGCACAGCTCTATTATTATTGGCTAACAAACTGAATTGTAAATTGTCTCTTTCCTACAAATATTCAAAAACAAAAAGATGCACACATAGATGCAGGTTGTAGTCTTTAACCATGATTATGTTATTCAGACAAAGTTCTTCAAAATTAAAGTCTTTATTGGAATATATTCCAAAGCAGTTAAGTCATCTCATGACTGAACAAAAATAGCAATTTATCTTAAAAAAAAAAAAAAAAAGTCCAAAGATGATTCCAAAATGCACTGAACAGCTTTTGACAAAATATACATCGCATTAACTCATATCTCGCCGTCACTAATTGACCTGTTAATAAATAATATTGTGAACAAAACATTTTTTATACATAACATTTTAGACATCCCCGTATTTGCAACCAAAATTGATGACTACACACACCCTCATTCTTTAAAACAAATTGTGAAGACCTGTGCCACAAACATCTCTGACAAGTTGTTGCAGTGCATCCTCTGACATTATCACCCCCCCCCCCAAAAAAAACAGAAAAAAGCAAAACACAATGAGTAACAGCAGAAATAATAGTAATACAATAATAATAATAATAATAATGACGGGATGATTTTTTATAAAGCAACACTGATAAAGCGGATATTACCAACTATCAACAATGAAATATACAGATTACATTCCTTCAGGGTATCAGAATAGAGGGAGCCCATGTGAGGAGGACGTTTATAACTGAGCTAGAGGGAGACACACCATCCCATTGGCTTGGAGTATGCTCTCGAAAGAAACAAAAGAAAGAAAAAAAAAAAAAAAAAAAATCACACTCTTGTCTACAGGAGTAATTATATTATTTACCTTTCAACATTGATTGGTAATTTGAGATCCAGGCAGAGAGGACACACTCTCATGTAAATCCGTGATGCATGTTATAGTTAAGAGTACGGTTAAGGAAGAGTCACATGCTAGAATGAATCCTGCAGTCCATCCATAACCATACACATATTTTGTGTATGTTGCTTAACGTACATAGTGAAGAGCCTCCTATTACTCCAGTCACATAGAGCTTAGGTCAGTGGTTATATAGTGTTGCTGTGTGGTTAAAGGATGACTTGCATCGTGCCTCCACTTGAACAAACATTCAGAGCCTGTCCATAGGCAGCATGTTCAGTTTCAGAAACAAAAAAATATTAGTTATGGCTATGTGGATGCATGATGGCAAGCCTTGAATGTAGTGATCAACAGTAGAAAGCCTTGCATGTCCAGTATACACCAACCGTGAGTCTGCCGCGGTCCTGCAGGCTGCCAAAAATCGCTCAATTAAAGTCATTGCAGATACCTGACAGCAACAAAGGTAGTGACATGCCTGGATAGCTTCACAGGCAAAAGGTGCAGTGGCTTTGATCCTGAAAAATAGTAGATTCTAACAGGAAATCAAAGTTAAATACACATGATTAGGAACACAAACCAAATCAGACTTAGATGAAGAAATGGTGGAGATGAGTCTAATCCCCTGTTTCAAGCGTCCACCTTCCTATAGAAGTGGAAGGTGCTAAGAGTGGGGTGGATTTGTCCGTTCAGTGGAGTCTGGCGCCCCCATGGGCTGATTCAGTGCAAGAGGTGTCTTACGAAAAGGGGATCTGGACTTTTAGCTTCTTCCTTGGTTCAGTTCCTCTTCTGCCATCCTCAACATTCCCCGTACAGACTTTCCTGTGATTCTTTCAGTAATGCAAAACACATGTCCACGATTCAGTCTGGCCACATTCCTTTAACAATCCACAACTTCTGTGTCTTCATGTCTTTCATACAAAAACGTCCACAAGTACTGCCGAGTCCCCTCCGTCTTTAAGAAGTAGGCGAGAGCTATGTACAGATAGGGTGATATGTCTGATATGAGTGTGTATAGTAGTGGTGGGTTCACTGTGGCCGAGGTTCTCCATGGACTCTGAAGCGGTACAGGCAGGTGTACTCTGGATGCCCCCAGTTAGACAGCACCCGCACCTCAATTATCTGGAAAGCCTTATCATTCTGCTCCTGAAAGAGAAGAGGGGAAATACTCAGTGCATGCTGGCAGACACTGGCTTGATTTGAATTTCCAACAAGTAGGAAGTGCGTCTTTGACAGACTGATGTCTAAATTACCATAACAGGGAAGGTTTGCAGCGACTCCCCATCTTCATGGTATACGTATTCTCCCAGCAGCTTCCCTTCATCTTGGTACTCATCATCTAAACCCTGTGCACAAAGTTCATCAGTTCATTATAGACGCTTGCGTGAGTTTACCATGTGTCTGATTTTGTGGCTTTATGTTATTATATTTCTTACATAGACAGTGAAGTTGCGTGGGGCACTGGTGATGTTTCCGGTTGGGGACAGGGCTTTGGGGATGTGCTCCACGCAGAAGGATGTGGGCAGGATCCTCAATGAAAGCCGGATCACCAGATAGCCCTGGGAGCCTTTGAACGCCCAGCAGTTACCTGGGTACACATCAGGCTGACGGAGGGGAAGCGAGGGAAATTAGTTTTGTAACAACATCTAAGACTCTGACTGTGAGTGATTCTAATCAGTTATATTTACTCAACAACATCCCCCCTAAGATCTTTAATCTATCATAATAACATGTTTCAATCATCAGTAAAATATTTCTTAGATATTCTCATGGTGAGACTCACCTGGATGACAACACGTGGAGACTGGGAGAAGTACCAGAGTGGGAGGCCAAACAGACTCATGAGGGCTGTCTTGGTTTCATATGTCTCAGAGCAGCGGGTACTGAGGATGCTGCCACCTGAACACACACAGAGGAAAACAACAAACGGTTATTATGCTAAAAATATAATTACAATTTCCTGGCCTGCAAATTAGTTATTCATATAAACTGAGGTTAAGGGCTTATCACACTGTACAGCTGATGTCATGTGAGTATATTTATCATTCCACATTTGCAGGACTTTGTGTTTTTGGTTTTACGCGCTTATTTCAGTGTTTTTTTTGTCTGTCAAAAGTTAAGGCAGGCACCATGTCCTTACAAAGATGCACAATTCTGGTGTCTTGTGTCCTTCGACTACTGGTTTCTCTTATCTCTCCTTACAAGGAGAATGACTAAGGAACCAAAACTGCATTTAAGCTTTCTCTTCACACCATCAGTAGAGCTACTTGTGTCAAAGCAAATGTTCCTCGTGTTCGCCCACTTGTGTCCTCATCATTTGGTCCTCCTTCTGTAAGTGCTGTCTGTATCTCTTAGCACCACAACGTGCCTTTGTTTTAGTATAAAGTACACAATTAAAATCCACTCTATAAAAAGACATAAACTGTATAACGAAATCATTTTCATGGCATATCTACTGTTGTGCCTTTTATACCAGTTATAAAGCCCAAGCCTACTGTTTTTTTTCCTGTTTATTCTGTTTTATGTCTAGGTATGTTTCTGCTTTATCTCCTCTGTGAAGCACTTTGTGACATCTCTGCTCTTGAAAGGTGCTATATAAATAAAGATAACTACTTACTTTTGATAGCAAGTATAGACAGAAAAGCAGCAAAGAGCACCCAGAATCAAACCAGGGACATTACAATTATAAGGTTATGCCAGGTTACCAGGATGCCCTGATGCTCACACCTACTGTGAAGTAAATCTCCCATATAGGTCAGCAAACTGCTCAGTAACAGACTTGACAATGGAGCCTGAGCATTTGCTGTTAATACCCTGTTGTCCTTTGGCCTGGCTAATGCCTGCATGCTCATTACATAAGAGACATACTGCACAGCACATTAGAGCACAGTACTGAGATATGGAACAACTAGCTCGCTAATCTCTTCCATCCATCAAAGGGTTAACTACTGACTTGCATTAAGGCCCAGGATGGACAGGCATTGATGTCTTACCTCCAGACTCTAGGGCATAGTCCACCAGACCTGTTCGATCCTGGGAGTAGAGCTTCAACGCGTTCTGGACAATCAGCTTCACTTGCTGGTATACAGATCACAACACAAGAGTTAAAGATTAAATAAGAGCTTTAAACACCTTTAAAGAGCTCATCTTACATTATGTGATTAAGATGGAAATCCACGATCATGATGATGATGATGATGTTGAGAGTACGTTCATTACCTCTTCTGTCAGTCCCTCAGTAGAAGCAGTGTGCTGGACAGTCCCAGTTACTGTCTGAACGATGGTTCTGGCTTGGGACTCTGCTTCACCCAGGGTCTGGGCTCGGTTAAGCTCCAGCTGCAGGGACACATTTCTCAGGATGCTCAGCTCCAGCGAGGCCAGTGAGGCCTGCAGATCAGGCGTGCTCACGTAGCGCTGGGACAGCCAGTAGACCAGAGACTCAGGCACCTCTCCCTTCTCCTCTGCTGACCCGCCACTGCCGAAGAACAGAGCCTGCAACTCCTTACGTACCTGGGAGGACACCTGAGCTGATATCTGGAAAGGGGATACACAGAAATATAATGAATAAAGATGTTTAATGGATGCTGAATGTCAGGAAAATCTATTAGATTTTATGAAACAGCATCACAGAAAAATCTGATTAAGTCAATATTTGTGTTACTTACCGTCTCCTGCAGTGAGTCCAGCTGCTCACACTTGCCCTTGCATCCTGCAACACCCTGCAGGTCCTGCCTGATTCTGCCCAGCTCCAACTCAAGTCTCTGCACCTCTGCCAGCAGAGCATCGTGGTCCTCCTGCTTCACGCCCACACTGAGAGAAAGACAGAATCCACATATCAGCTGCCATAATCTTGACAAAGTTTCTTATAAAATCTAACACATAACACATAGAAGAGAAAAAAAAAAAAAAAGAGGAAAAATCAGTCAGCATGTGGTTTTGGTACCTGACAGGAGCTGTGTCTGCTGCTGAAGTGACAACTTCTTTCTCCCATTTCTCTTTCTCGTGCTCATACTGCTGCTGCTTCTGTTGCATCTCCTACAACACACACGGGTAACCATTACTAAATACAGACAAAGAAAATACCAAGATGAAACAAACTTTCACTCTCATAATTGTGAAATCTCCTGGATAACAGATAAACCAGGTCAATGATAACAGAGGACGTAAGAAGGGAAAGCTCTTTTGGCCTGTCAGCCTCCCAGGAACACACATCCACTTTGCATAACTGCCTGTTGTGGGTTTCTTGTTCGTGTTTGCATCCTCAGTCTGTGCTTTTTCATGGATTATAATATTTTGCTTGTTTTTATATTTTATCTACTTCGTTTGCTTTTGATAAACATCACTGCAAAAGTGCCACTGTTATCAAAGTGTGCTTAGCCTGTAAAAATAATGTAACTAACAAAAAGAAGAGCCACGTGTAAATGTCTGAAAGCATTCTGTAGGCATGTTTTCAAGGCTTGTTCTCAGTGGAAAAGCAGTGAGTCTGATGTACCTCAGTCTTGGTAGTCAGAGTGTTGAGCAGCAATTCCAAATCAGCCAGCCGTGCCGTCTGACTCTCTTGGTGCAGTTTCTGCTGTTCTTCACTCTGCACGGAACAGAAAGAAGCGAGATACATGTAAACTTTAAGCAAAATGTCACTCTTGCAACTCAACACTTAAACTTTCAGGAACAACATGATCTCTCTACCTCTGCTCTGTGTGTGTTCTCCTGCTCCAGCTCTCCTCGCAGCACGCTGAGCCTCTGCTCCAGCAGTGAGGACACCCACAGTCCCAGGCTCTCCCTGTTGGTCTGAGTGTGGAGCTGCTCCCTCAGGGTGTTGTAGAGACCCAAAAGGTCCGTGTGATGCTGGTCCTGCTTCTGGTCACTCTGCTGGACTCGGTCCCACAGCAGGGCTAGTTGGCGCTCCACGCGTTCAAGACGCTCCAAGTCCACACTAGAGACCGCCACTGGGGGGAGGATCGGCTGCGGAGAGGAGTGAAGGAGTGAGTAGAGAGGAAGAGGATGGTGGGAATGACATAGCATTAAATATCTTTAAACTGTGTTTGTGTGCATTTGTGAGCACTGTGGTCATTAAAAAGTTGAAAACTGCAAGATACTTAATGTAACAAGGTCATGTAATTTTTGCCCCTAATAACTGCTTCATCAATGCATCTTACCGTTGCCTGTGAGACCGGAGTGGCTGGTGTCTGCTCCTGTGGAGTCTCTGTTGCAGGGACGGGGACAGAGGCAGGAACTGGAGCAGAGGCTGGCACCAACTTAGACAAGAAGGTGAAGGGAGATGCAGGATGCCACTCCGTTAGGTTTACGGCTGGGAGGTAGGCAAACAGGGCAGCAGTGGACGGACCCCACAACCATAAAGCTGCATATAGATGATAGAAAATGGGGGTTTAACTGCATTCACCTGCTGGTACATCACTCAATACAAACTCATGTTGTGTGGACAATCTTTGCTCTAACATTATAGAAATGGATTTTAAATCAATTCAAAATCAAAAGCTTTTTTTTTTTTTTTTTAAATATACCAAATATGTCAGGCTGAATTGTGGGTAAATGTGAACAAAACAAATGTGTTTTTCTGTTGTGTAATTATGTGAGAGCAGGGCTGAGCCACAGAGTGGAGTTAGTCACTAGATGCCCAGAAAGGCTGACCTGAATCTGGTACTGGATATGCAGAATACTCTAGGGATGCATGCTTGTTAGGCCATCTACTGCCTCACTACACACTGATTTTTCTCTCTCTGTGCCCACTAAATGGGTTACACCTGTGATAAAGGAAGGGTGAAGCGCACACTCTTATAAACTCACCTAAGAGGAGCAAAAGGGGCAAAAGAAGCAGCAGGAGCTTCCAGAGTTTTGGAAGGCATCTGAAACAGAGTCACACACACAGGTCAGATAAATAAACTACTGAGAGGAGCACATGTTGTTCATTTAAAAAAAAGACAAAGACCTTAATGAATCAAAACTGTCAAAATTCATCAAAGAACTTCAAGGAAAACAGGCAGCACATAACTTGTTCCTCACTACAAGATATGCTAAAATATTCATCAAAATGAAGTATTTAAGGTGTCGGTAAATATTCAATCATTGTTGCTGTCTACGTGAACATTTATGTGGTACATTTGTATATTTTATAATAATTGTTTTATTCTTATCTAAATGTTTAAGACAGCTGTCTTTTCTTGAACAGCTAACTCAAGTGTGGCATTTTTTGTTAAATAGCAATTTAATCTAATCAATTATGCATATTGAACATTTAATATTTTGAAAACAATTTAGCTGTTAAAACGGTCTAATACTGTGCATTGTGGCTCTTACCGTGTCAGAAAGAAGACGTTGAGGAGAGACATAAGAGACACCAGCTGGTACCATCCTTTTGCAAGAAACCACAGAAGACCTCTGCCTGCCTTCACTGGGCAGATTGAAGAAATATAAAAAAAAAAAAAAACATCCAGACCAAGAATGAGAACACGATCACACCGTGTTGCCCAAGAAAAAAAAGAAGCAGAGAAGACACATTTTTCTAAGATGATAAGAGAAAAAGTGCCACCAACCTGGAGCTGCCAGGAGCATCCAGAGCAGCGAGAGTAGCCTCTGTGCGGCTGTCCCAACCCCTGATCCCACTGCTTTGCCTGCTCTCACCACACAGTAGCCTGGCTGGAGGAGGCAGTAACCTGGAAGACCAAAGAATAAAGTGATAAATTACAGCACAAATTACCTATTCCAACAAAAAGTGGGGTATAAACGTATCAGAGCTAAACGTCATCTCAACATAAGAGAAGTGCAGGTTAACCTGTGTAAGCTAGGAGGCTCCACAGCGCCCCCACCAGGCGCTGAGCCCTGGAGGACTGTGTGAGGACGGTGTGTGTCTCAGAGGACTGCTTCCCTTTACAGTCATCACCTGTGTCAACCGAAATGACGGCAGGCAAACAGAAAACACAAAGGATGTGTGAATGAACTTTACGATGGATTTCAAGCATAAAAATGAAAGTAATAATCCTGCAAATAATCAATGCAAAGGAAGTTCAAAATAGTATAAAATGACTCTGCAACAACAAATTATACAATGTATACAATAAAAAGAAAATACAAGGGCCACTTGCATTCATATTGCACAGTCTGCAATATGTATGATGACAACATGCAAAGCTAAATGTGTGACAACACCTTATTAAACTCTCAACGCATCATTATACAACCAAATCTGCTTGACAAAAGCCTTTATTGTTCTTTTACTTCACTGTAACTGTTTAATTACAAGTCTCATTTTTCAAATGTGGCGCTGGCTTTGCTGAAAGGAGGGACAACTGGACTTCACTATAAAAAGCAAGTATTAGGCTTACTTCTTTTCTAAAGCATTTTATCATTGTCAGTCAATTATTTCCATAATTTCATTTTTTTTTATATTTGTTTTCCACAGTATAAGCCTACAGCTCCTTACAAGAACTGTTTCACTTCTGTTATCTGCTTTTATGCAAAATAAAAAACTAGCTGACTGTTTGTTCACTGTTCTACTGTCTAGTGATGATCATCACTAATGTGAAGTCTTGGTGTTAAAACGGTTATTTAAAATAGGTTTGTGAGACAAACTTGAGTGGAAAGAGAAGCGTCTGCAGGTCACGGCGGTCAACAGGCTGCTGACTAGTTAAAGCAGTTCACACAACCTCTGCTCGCTGATCCTAACACAGGTCACGCATATTATTAACTCTGCCAATCACAGCTACACTGAGAAAAGTAGAGAGAGAAAGAGAGAAAATGTGTGTTTGTGTGTGTGTGTGTCTGCTTACACAGGGAACCATTGAGATTAAGATGTGATGTGTCTTCAGTCACCAGATCCTTCACATTCATGCTTCCACAGAAACTTGAGTGAGCTGCAACATACATATAACACATTTTATTTACTTAACGAAAAACATGTTGCAATGAGAAAACCAGGGGCGAAATGGATGATGGATGAAGAAGAGTAAATGCACATGTCACAAATGTGATGGCAGAGGAGCTCTGTCTTTATGAGGAAGACGAGAATAGGGGTGCATGAAAAAGTCACACTGCTAGAAACGAGAAAAGGGAAATGTAGTGACACCCATCCTTCAGAGTAAGAATAGTATTCTGCAGCTGTGAAAAGAACAAATTCATGTCAGCAGTATACCAGAAATAAAACTATCCTTGGACAAATTGCAGTCAAGTACTGTGCAGCGTGCAAAAAAACAAAACTTTCTATTTACTGACTGCACACCACATCTGAGGGGCTTGAAAACTGCAGAGCTGTTGATGAGGTTGGAGTGTCTTTTCAGTTCTGCTTCAACGGTCATTTAAGTGCACATATCCTCTCACAACCTCTCATGTGAACTAAAAGACTCCCATTAAAAATACAAATCATCATGTGTTGGTTTTGTCCAAATTCAGGCAATAGTGTTTTAGGAGGGGTACAGTTTTAATTCCGTTTCTAGTATACTTCCTCCTTCAGAAATAGAAAGCAACAGCGTGAAAGTGAAGGCTGGATGAACTGAGACAGAAACAGAGATGATAAAGAGATTCTTCAGAGTCAATCCCACTTTAAAAGAAAGTCAAGACAATTTTGCATATTTATCCTAATATGAGGCTTCTTTCTCCTTAAACAAGAAAGTAAGCGCTTAGAAAGGAAAGAAATGGCAAAGAGAAAGTTTATTATTAGAAGAGCAGTAGAAGAGGTCAGTGAGGTCAGGAGCTGTGACCCTCGACCTTTTCAGTATCAGGGAGGGTACCTTGTCCTTTATAGCCATTTGCTCTGTAGCCCATCATTCTGTGGAGAGTGGTCTGTTTAAACAGCCACAGCTGGGACAAACTGGAGGACACCGCTTGTCTCATCGAGTCCGAAAATGACGCAAGGACACCTGGTGACACACCCGCCCCAAACACTCACTGTTAGTCAAAACACACTTGAATCACTTAAGACATACAAAAGTACAAATAAAAATAAGTGACGGGATGAAGAGCAGGTGAAGAGGAGGACAGAAAAATCCCCCGAAGATACCCTGAAATGAAAAGGACAGAAATGTATGCACGGCCTGATAAGGGGAAACGTAATAAGATTACATATAAAAAATAGAAGTAGACCATGACTCAGCCAGAAACACTAAGAGTGATGAAGAGAAGCCTGCTCAGGCAGAAAGCAACAGGAGTGGAGATTTTGAAAATGCTGCAATAAAAGAGTCTACAATCTGTTATCACTCTTAGTCATTTTTTTCCTCGAGATCAGTGAGAATCTCTCTCTGAGCTGAGCAACTCAGATAAACTGTCACAAAAGACAAAAGAGAGATAGAAAAAACAGAATGATGGGGAATGGATGAAGAGCATGTCTTGCTGTATACCTTTTCCTGGTGGGCTCTTGGCCCTTGAACCCAGCCAAAGCACATTGTTGAAGAGCAGCGTGACTAAGGACACTATGGGGGCCAGGGCTCGTTTGCTGTAGCGCATACACGTATTAGATATTGACATCAGGACACCTGGAGAGAAACACCACTACTAATTATATCCTCATAATGTGGGGAGGAACAGCGGTCTGCAGTTCAAATATGACATTTCAGTCCAACTCCAGAGTTTCTCACCTGTCTTGTTCCTCCGACTCCTGTCCCTGGAGTATATGCTGGTGAAAGGTGACGATGAGAAGGAGAGGGCATCGGCGGAAGCTTCTGCAGCCTGAGAATTTGATGATGATGAAGAGTGCGTGGTAAGGGACTCTGTCCTATGAGAGTGTAAAGAGCAGTCTTTACAGATGTAACCGTTGACAAGCGTGGCGTCGGACTTTGACGCACTGGCACTGATGTCACCATTGACACTTGATGAACTGTGGTCAGCGCTCTTCCCTGAAGGAGAACAGCATGTACACAGATAATTGTCATTAACTTAAAAATTATTAACACAAATGTTAGTAATGCATTTCTTTCTCACACTCGACTACTTAACATGTTGAAAATATTGATTGGGTTATAATCTGTATTTGCAATTTAATATAACGACTTCTTATTCTAGTTCTGTGTTTTACATATCTTTTACCTTGCTTAGTATTACGTTTTGCCTTTGCAGTGCTAATTTCTCCATGCAGATGAACAGTTTTGTTCCATGATATACTAGGCTCTTGAGTAATTACTCTCTTGCCTGTGATTACTACTAACTAAGAAGCAGTTGGTAATGAGGATTTAAGGCCAGGTATACCAAACTAACAAAATAAAACCTTAAACTTACTATAATAAGATCATTCAGTTGTATATCCTGCATGGTGGAATTATATTAAAAGATGCATTTATAACTTTTAAATTGTGCAAAAGCATAATGTGTCATTTGTGACGGAATCTACATTTTCAATAACTGACCCCAGTGTCCATCCACAGAAGTAGTGGTGGTGGTGGTGGTTGTGGTGATGGTGCGTTGTCTCAGGCTGGACTGGTCCAGGATGGGTGTGAGCAGGGAGGCCTCAGACACAGTGTAGCTTTGCTGAATGCTGCTGCTGTTATTAATCGGGGTACTAACAGCAGAGAAGGAGAGGGCTTTCCTCGGTGTGGCGGCTTGGCTCAGGGATAAAGACAGGGAGCCGGAACTGGATTGCTGCTTTCTGCTCCGCAGCGTCCTGGGAGAGCAGAGACGGGAAAGAGGGGTTACTTTTGTTATGTGCGTCTAGAGATGAGACAACACCAGAAAGATTCACAGCATCAAACATTTACTGATACTCTCTGTAAAGCCGACGTGTGCATTGCTAGTCTCACCGTGTTTCTCTCCTGGTGCTGGTGTAGCTGCTGTTGCTGTGGTTCTGGGAGTAATCAGCCAGGCTCTCGTTGCCATAGTGACCAGCACTGGTCTGCAGACGCAGGCTTCGCCGTGACATCCTGGGCGACTCGTACACAGGAGCAATCTGGTGCTCCTTTTCAAAGTCTAACGCTGCTGTCGAATAGCTGGAGCTGAGAGAGAATGAGGGGAGAGTGGAACAGAGAGCGGGAAAGTTTGAGACAAGGGGGAGAAAGAAAAAGGAAAACAAAACGTTAAAAAAAAAAAAAAGGAGGTATTGCATGACAGGTAACCACAGGGCAGGAACTTTCTCATGTCTACTACAGAGAAATCAATTTAAAGACATAGAAACAGAGTTCAATAGAACATGCCTCAAGCGACCTTCAACCTCAAATCAATACTGTACAACAACATCCTGCACTTTTCCCTGATGTGTGTGTGTGTGCGTCATCCTCAACATGCCAACTTCAGAGAGGCTTTCTTTTTTTCCCCCCCAACAAAAACAAAATAAAACAAAACACGGGGACAAATACTCCATTTAAATAGAACACATTAGTTGTGATGCTGTTGTTCCCTGCAACTGGCGATGGGCCTGACAGGAAGTGACTCACTCACAAGGGAGAGAGAAAACAAGACAAAAGAATAAACTGTGTGTGTTTGAAAGCCAAATTGGAAAAGCTACCCACATAAACTTCCCAAAGTATGAAAGTAGGCTGAAAAACACAATCTACTCCACTCACTGCAATCTAAAGCCAGCGGTAAGTGGAAACACACCGTGAATGTTGTAAATTTTGACTTTGCCATGCGTTGTGCAGCTGTGACTCACGGGGCCACACCCACCTGGCTGAGTACTGTAGGCTTGCAGATCCAGGGACAACATTCAGCCATGACTAAAAGGCAACAGGGCGGCAGTTGTGAAATCCACTAGAACCATTACAAAAACTAGGGCTGTACCTGTTCAGTGCGAAGATTCGACTATTCGTTCCTTTTTACCCCCATATAGACTATCTGGCAATCAGAAAATCCATTGGCATGAGCTTCAGTGATGATTTCAACCACATTAACATTGTAAAATGCGACAGAGTCATGAAAACATATTTTCGAGCATTTAAAAATCAATAAAAGACAGCTGCGTGATGCAAGATCTGAATTGTAGCCTATTTCAATTGCTGACATATAATGTCTAGCTACCATAGCTAACATATGGATTTGTCAGAATAATGAGAAAGGCAGCACACATATATTTCTGTTTAAATCAAGCTCTTACAGCCTATTTTTTTTTAAAATTTCACTTTCACATTAAAAACAGCGTGTAAATGAATAAACAAATGAAACAGTTCAAAATAAATTCACGCCATTGCCCGCTACGAAATAACTCTGCTCTTGAGGCTACTGTATTTTTCTTTGAACATAAAATGAATAAATCTTAAGTGTAAACAAACAAACAAATTAAACACTTGCAAACTGCTTCTTTAATCCCTCTTTCCCGGTGCATACAGACAAGAGTAGACTAGTAGTTTAGTCATTCAACAGCGATTTTGTACAATCAGTTATGATTTGATAAGCTGAGCCGAAATGACCTGACCACATTGTACTTTCTTTGCAGGCTGTGTACACACCGTGCACACTACAGCATGTGGGCTCAGCTAGGTCAGGCAGAATAACTCCACAGACGTGCAGGCGAGGGCGAATGAAGGGGAGGGGCAGAGCACTTTATCAGTCACTAGAGGACAGGGAATAAACTTCCTGCGAGATATTTGAAAAGGAAGAACCGTCTCTGTGTAAACAAGAGCTGTTTGCTTTAAGGCAACAGCACACAGTCCCCGTCAGTGGCCCTTGCACACAGCGCTCAGTACAAACTGCAGACTGAGCAGTAGCAGCAATATACACAAGCATGCACGCATGTGTACTGTGCATGTTGCTCTCTGGGCCTCCCTCTGGCTCTAAATCCTGAGGATTACACACTCCCACTGAGAGCCAATTATGTGCTTTTGACCTCACTCTGCATCCTGCCTTCTGCTCCAACTGAGTGTCTCTCCACTGAACACATGACCAGAGCAGCACCCTTCCCTCTGCAGTATATCTTGTTGGTCTGAAACTGACCAGAGCTAGCTTCTGCTGCTAAGAATTTGCCTGGGAGTGTGACTATAAGTACATGTACCAGTCATTTAGGAACAGAGCCCTTGTTTACATGCACACTCATATTGGATATGTGCATTTTCACTAAAAAACAAACGACAAAACCCTATTATTCAGCTAGTTTTAACACTAATAGACTATAATCAGTTTGACTGTTTAACACAACCTTCTCCTGAAGTCTTTCTGTCTCTAATACCCAGGAGTATAAAGATTAACCAATGTGTGTCAGAAAATCAATACAAAAGTCAGAGATATGGCTATGTTGATTTAAAAGCACACATCCAAACAGAACTGCAAACTTGTGCCTCAGTGTTTCTGTGTGTGACACACCCCTGTCCTGTGATTTCTCAGTGACCTACTCACGAGCCAACATCCAGTCCCTGAAGGAAAAAAAGACAAACAAACAAACAAAAAAACAAAACAAAAACTCACCCAGAAGGAACGCACACACACAGCAGTAATATATGATATATAGATGCCACCACCAAGCTCGCTAAATTATTTAAGGTTGCGTTGTATGTCATGAAAGCAGCACTGACATTGGTAGTAACATTTGCAATAACTCAGATAAACACACCAAATTTAAATTCAAGTACAAATAAAACTATGAATCACAACTGAGCTTTAAATAGATTTTGTACCTTTATCAAACTGTAGATCATGTATTTCTATGTTAAATTGCTGGAGAGGGACAGTTACACACTGCCAGTAATACCAGCACAAGAGGCCATGCAAGGACAGCTGAGCAGGGAGGTAAAGTAAGACTGTAGTAACCAAGTCAGTAGAGTAGAGAACTTGGGGGACCCTGGATGACACAGTCTAAGCAGAAAAGTGAGATAACATGGTGTACCTAAACACAGGACATCAACGGAACAATCAGCTTTCCATTAAATCCAGCCTACAGTGAGTGCACGACGGAAAAAAAATATCTTATTGACAAACCTCACAGTTGCAATGTTTGCTTTCAGGTTACACCCTGAGCCCAAAAACAACTTCCTTCATGATGACTTGTTTTCATGTGTACACAAGCAAACAAATGCAACTTAGTTTATCATAGCAGAAGACAATGATTCTGCATTCTCTAGTAACTCAGAGCCCGGGGCGCTGAAGCTCTGTGTGGGGCAGGGGGTGTGTGTGAGAGAAGAAACAGAATTGTCTGTCTGTATAGCCTACGGCCAGGCACAATCATTAATGTAACCTTCTCCTCTACCTGGCAACTCATGAATAGAGTCATACAGCTCTTTATTTGAACAACACAGCAAGCAATCCCCTGCCTGGACTGTATAAAATGAAAGTGTGCGTCTCTGGCAAACACACCCTCCTTTAACAAACTAAAGGGATGTTTAAGCAGCTGTTTAGACAGCAGCCTGTTTCGTCAGATGCTGTAAACTGTCTTTAGTTTGCAAACTTTTCGATTTTTCTGGGGATCCAAATTGATGTGTGTAGCTCCCCGGCGGCCCCTACAGCCCACATCAGCGATATAAATAGAGATGGACACTGTGAAGAAGACACAGATGAAGAGACAGACGTACAGTATAGAGAAAGAGGACACTTCCATCCTGATATTCAGCTTCCTGGAATCTCTCCTTACATAACACTAAGCTTTGATACTCTTCCCACACTCAGTAGGCACAGCCGGCTTTCTTACAACACACAACTACACAAAGAACCAGATCAGATAGGATTCTAGGTTTCAGTAATTCTCAGTATTGCTTTTTGGTGTTTTTCGCAGATATTAATATGCAAAGAAACACACAATGAGGAAGCAGATGTAAGGTTGATGTGAATCAGAATAATATCAGATACATTATTACGATGCATGACCGACAAAACACACTACTTATTATATAAAAAGCTGAAACAATTACTCAACTAAGCAATTATATGTGTTGGTTTTCTTATGACAGTAAACTGAATACATTCAGGTTTTGGATTCAATTTGGGCTCTGGGGGTTTGCGATAGACATTTTTCAATAACTAAATGACTAATCAATTGATCTAGAAAGTAACTAGTAGATTGATTATTAATGAAAATAAACTGAGTTTACTGAATCTGGTTAGCGCTACAAACAGGCATTAAAGCTAATCACATTTACAGCAAGTACTAGCATATGATCTATGTCTGGCTTAAGAAAACTTTACATTACTTCAAGGTGCACAGGTACAATTGAAATGGAATGAGATCCTCCAGACAGCCTCCGGATGAGGCGACTGCATTTCAGCTATTCATCCAGGTGTAAATGCGACATGATTAATGTGTTCGTATCACTGAGAAAGAATCTGCCCATGGGGTGGAAGCACCATCACTTCAGCGTCTCCTCTTTACCGGCTCGTCTAGATAACGTACCCTGCAGACAACAAGAAACTCAATTTTTCACGGCAGTGTTGGGTTCACAGCGGCTGCCAAAAATGACTGCGGCAAAACTGGCGTGTCATCATTTTTTTTTTCCAGATCTATCCAGATAGCCACAAGATAAAGCCCTCCATGACAAACAAAAAGTAACTAGTAACAATGCTTTTGGTAAGTCTACACCTCCAGTATAAATGTTTGCTGCCACTAAGGGGACTTATCCACCCACTCATTTACTGTCTGCTTTGCATATTGTATGCAAAAAAATGAGTTCCTATCACAGAGCATACTGATTGCACACAATGAAACATCACATAAGCATCAGGTTTACATGTAAGGGCTGTGACCTGGTTGTTTATCATCTATAGATATGGCTTACATTATGACATTTGGATTCAAAGAAATATTTCAGTTTGGTCTGCCGTATTACCCAAAACACATATGAAACATAACTTCAAAACAAAAAGAATTGATATGAAAACGGAATAAATGTTTGACAAAAAAACAAAAAAACAAAACAATTGATTTCTTCTGTTTGCTAGCCTTCCACAGAGAACAAAACACTGTCAACATAAATAAAATTCACTTTCTGCGGGATGCCCCGGTAGCCTACTGGTTAAGACACATACCACATATCTGCAACCTTTGTTGTATGCCATACCCTTCTCTCTACCCCCGTTTCCTGTCTCTCTGCACTTTCAACTGTTGAATAAAGGCAAAAAAAAACAAACAAAAAAAATGCAGAAAAAGCTAATTATATTTCAAGCGTAGGAATTGATCGTATAATAGAACCTAATCTGAAGTTCTGGGATGCAAATGTACTGTAGTGAACTAAATTAATAACACACTTGCTCCCAAAACTCTTGACAAAAAACAATGGTTAACATTTATGGTCTCACACACGCTCACGCACACACACACACCTCAGAGAGAGATTATAGAAACCACGTGGATTGTAAATCTCAGCTTCAAAACCTCAAGTGTGGTTACAAAAGCCTTGTCAAGAAGCTTGCCAGAGAGCCTATACTCTCACCAGTAAGAAAACAGAAATGTTTTTATAAGAGGAGGGGGCGTGTTGCCCCCAATGAAACTCTTAGGAGGAGCAAAAACTGCCAATCAAAGTTACTGAAAAACATTTGTTAGTTAGCCAGTGTGTACTGCTTGTCTCAAGTAAGACTAATCAGAGATTCGTGTACTGTGTAACAGATCACATGATGAACCACTTACATGCGACAAAATTTTAAGCTTGCAAAATGTAAACAGCCTGTAGTCAGACATCAGATCCTGTTTATGACATTTATTGCAACTTTGCAACTGCCATCTCCTGAAGTGGAATTAGTTGGGTTGGCTCTGTAATCTAATCACGACAACACAAATTAGTTTTTCTCCCTCGTCTCTAATACACAGCTCAGAATTTGATAAAGGAGACTGTGTAAGCACCAGCAGATTTGAGGCAACCGCAGTGAATCTACATGGCTTAGATCTGTGCCAGCAACAAATAATTTAAGAGATTTGAGAGGTTTCAGTTTGACTGAAATATGACTATTTTGTTTCACATTCTAACAATTTATTTAAAACTCCTCCCTACAACACTGTGGGACCACACTGTGTTCACTGCAATTATCCCGCACTCAGTTTTTCTCTAAAATTTAGCTGCCTCTGGTAATCCTTGTGGAAAATACCAAATCTGAGCACAAAGGTAGCACACTAAAACTGCTACAGAGTGGAGAAAGTCTTCTATCCCCTTGAGGTGCTGAGGCCTATATTTACCACAGGCCAGGAACTGGGAGTCTGGGACCGAGCGGAGAGCGTTTGAATTTCCATCTGACTATCTCTGGGTGGGTAGAATTTGGCACTGATTAGGATCATTCCAGCCCACCCTCATTTTCCCTCCCACAGACAGCACTTTCCTTCTGCCCCACTCTCTCTCAGTGGTGTCCTTCGCTCTCCACGCTATAGCACTATAGTGTGCCGTTTCATGTTGCCGTGGTTGCTATGGAGACTACTCTAAACAGCTCCCTGGCTCGATCAGTAGCAGTGGCTGGACATATACTACTTCCAACAGACAGATGCTGTAATATAAACGAACACAAGCTCGGTTAGCACAGAAACAGAAATGTTTCTGACACGTAAAATACCACAAAACATGCCTTATGCATGCAAGGAGACATTTTAAAATTTGCCTATGGCATTAACTATGGCACAGCCTGACTCTCCAAAATCCAGCTGCCGTCATTTGCTTGGCACATGATCAGTGGTGCATGTACTGAAATACACTCGGACCAGATGTCAAAACAACTGCGACAGCAGCGTGAACAACAACAACTGTCCAACTGGCTATCAGCGCGCACAGCTGCCTTGGTTGCATCCCTGAACTGTGTCTTGCGGAGCGTGGCTCACATGCACAAATGTGGAAGCACCAACTATATTATCACACACACTCTCAGATTCGTGTCAGTTTTAAAAACCAATACTTTAAATAACTGTAGTTTCAACCAGCTGTCGTCTTGCAAAAAGAATTCGACACTTGTGTTTGTTTGCATTTCAACAAATCTTTGTGAAGATGGGAGGTTAAGTTTATATTTAGTCTTATCTTTCGTCCAATTTTCATTTCTTGCACCCTGAGTTATCTACTGCTGCTTTCTACAGACGGCCTTGTATCAGATAACTCCCTCACTACTGGTGCTTACTACTGTCACAGTTCAGCTATAAAATGTGGGGGAAAAAAAACACTTCATCCAGCGGCCCCACTGACCCACTTCCAGCATCATAAAATATGAAGGATCTGTGCAAATCAATACACAGCACATACACCTGCTTTCAGTGAGGACATGGGTGTTGCCAGTGAGTCTTTTAAGAGGTGATACAAGTCAATGCTGAACTACAGAGTGTACAGACCCGCTGTACCACCTTCCTGTTGAAATGCAAATCACACAGCTTCAGTGATGCACTACTTCTATAAATTCTAGTGTCAGCTAAGAAATACTTGTTCACGTGTATTTGTGTGTGTGTGAATGTATGGATGTAGGAAAGGGAACTGAAGGAGAAATGAGGAGGTTACACTTGAATTCAAATTATAGTATTTCCATTGTATTCCAGCACATCTCCCCACCCTCTTCACTGTGAAGCTGAGCGCAGTGTATTACTGCCTTTTCCAGTAAATGAATGAATGTAGTTTTGTCTAAAAAGCCTCACTAAGAACATAAAGGATTTTATTGTCTTTTCTTAAAAGCTGTATATAATTTTTAGGGGAATATAAACCTGATAAAAAATATTTATAAAAAATAGATTACTGCCTCAGAAACATCACCTGTTTGTAAAAATAAAGTCTAAGATAACACCAATGATAGATTAATGCCATAAGTCTTTTTCTTAGTAATGTTGATTTCGTCACAATTTTAATGTAAAAAAAAAGCAGTTTCATTACGTAAAAGGCAGCATTCTTCTAAATGCATTATTCAATGCAAGAATTGAGCCATAAGCAAAAATAAATAACTCATAAAAATGGTCAGAATGATTAGACTAATCACCTCCTTGCTAGCTTGCTAGATTCATCTCTGTATTATTTAAGACGTATGAATTTAAAGTTTGATGAGGCTTCAAAACGTAGTTTTTTCAAAAGCTTCACAGTGCATGGACAATAAAAACTTACAAGAGCATATTCATGAATCTTGCTTTTTATCTACCAAAAATCAGACAATCTGTACAGCAATACAAAATCCTCTGTCCTTAGACGCTCCAGTAGTTCAAACAAAGGTTAGGGCTCTGTCGATTATTTTCTCCATGAATTGATTAGTTTTTTGGTCTATAAAATGTTAGAAAATGGTGAAAAATGTCAATTACTGTTCCCCAAATCTTCAAATGTCCTATTTTGTCCTGACCAACAGTCCACAACCCAAAAACATACAGTTTACTGTCATAGAGGACAAAAGACACCAGAAAATATTCACATTTAAGAAGCTGGAACTGGATAATTTTAAAAAAAATTTTTAAATAAAAAAATGACTCCAAACAATTTATCGATTATTAAAATAGTTGGTGACTAATTTAATAGTTATTTATTATTATTGTTTATATTTAATAGCAGGCAACTAATCGTGAATCGAAATCAGTGAATCAGTCCAGTAAAGAGGAGAGTGAGAGCAGCTGTAAAGTAATAAGAGTGCACTGAAACCTCCCAATTCACTGATAAAGACCTTGTAAGGTTATAAGTCTGTTAATCCAAGTTTTACCTTGCTGCATTTACAATATTAATTGAATTAACACAAGGCTGGTGGTCGAGGTTGTAATGGTTTCCCTGGTACGTATGTGAGGGGCTCCAAAGAGCCCTGAGTGGTGACGATAACAGGATGTGATTGGCTGGCCTCCTCTCCCTCTTTCTCTTGGACCATTCAATGCCACAAACTTGTCACTGCTCTTTTGAGTTTTGACAACAGATGGGCCAACGGTTTCTGTCACCTGACTCCGGCTGTCTCCACACTGCTCTCTTGTAGTGACTATACTGCACATGCAGTATATAGACACACTCTAGAGTCTAAACACAATCAGCTGTCAACAGAGTCTCCAGAGTTTATATTTCTGAACTTTGGACAGCTAGCAAATAAAACACTGACTGCCAGGCTGTCCTAATGCACGCTAAGACAATTTAATGACATGTAATGGCCTTCAGTTAACTGATTTACTTTTCACTATGTTTCTCATGAGAGCTGGGGATCAACGGCCTCTCGGCTGCAGTAGACAGGCTAATAAAAAACACAGATCTCTCAACTCGCTAGTCAAGAAGCATAAACTATTAGTCTAATCCTGGGATCAGGGCCATGGTTGTGACTGTGAGGATCATTAATAGCTTCTCAGCTGACTGCATTCAAAGGAACACGATTAGCTGGTTCCAGCCTTTCAGTCTACCTGGGTGATTCCAGTCTGGTGCCAAACAAGCTTTTGTACAGTCATCTTGCTTTGCCTCAGTCCACAGTGTGACCCATCAGACTTGCTACCAAGTCTGGATTTCCCATTGCTGGAATGCCCTTTGTGTGTTACAAAGCTGACCTGAAATTAGCAGGATGTTGAGGGGACTCTTTATCTTTTGCTATTTTTTTGCCATTTACGTCATGATACAACATCAAATGCTTGTTCTACTACTTTGCCTGCTATTCTACATCTCCACATGAAAAAAAAAACACCCAACAGGTCAATACCCGCTGCACGTTAATGCCATTCCCACAATCTATAAAAATATAAGAGGTGCTGACACATTAAACATAAAATACAACTGTCACATAACGTAATACATAATTGTTTAGGGAATGGCAGCCTGAACTTGTTCAACTGGATTACGAGACAGAGCTGTAAACATAATGAGGGGTCTTTGTTCAAACTTGATTTTTTACGAGACACTTTCATACTTTCACTTAAATAATGGGAGGCCCCTGCTTCCAAATGTCATGCAATAACTTCCTTTCCCTAAAGTCAGAAAGATAGCTAAGGGGGAAAAGGTGATATTTAATTTCATGGCCTCCACACCCAAATGCCTTTCTGTGTGTCTGAGAGCTGCCGACACCTCAGCAGTGACAGTGCTGAAGACAACAACATTCCTCCACATGCACAGACCTTCCTGCTGAAGTGTCGACCACACCTACACTATGAGATATGATGAAGAGCACGAGAAACAATGCATGGATAAAGAAAAGGATTGGAGAGGCTGATGTTACAGGAATGGTATGTACTGACTGTGCAGTCTTTAATGTCTCAAATAAAGAGAATTGTGTGTGAAGCTGGCTAGGGCACCTTGATACAATATAAGAATAGTATATATAGAAAAATCTCAGTACACGCTCTGTTTTTATTCTGTGCAAGACTCCCCAATTCCCCACTAAGCATACAAACACACACCAACTGAATCATGAGGCTGAGTCATCAAAACCACAACCACAGGATTTTTTTTAAAAGACAAGCGAATAACTCATTTTAAAAGATACTCTGGAAGTCAAAAAACAACAGTGTATCAAAATTTGAATCATTTTACTTTGTAACCATTTTCCAATCTAACTGAGAAGCTAATAATCTTCATGATCACAACTCGGAGAGAAACACTGCTTGGCCACAAAAGCAAGCTGAATCCTAAAAGCAATATACAGTGGGCTCATTGCTCTTTAAATGTTTTGTCTTTAAATAGGTCTGCAAAGAAAAAAGGCACAGAACCAGTACACAAGTGGCGAATGTAAAACAACCTCTGGAATAATGTGATAGTCTAGAAACCTTTCATTGTATTACACCGTCATAATTGCATGAGTAAACTGACAATGGTTATTATAATATTAAGGTTGACAGCGCTCAATAGCTCACTCTATTCAGGAAAAACAAGAGTAACTGGTTGACACTGCACTTGAAAAGCCTTACAACTAATTAAAATGCAGCAGCAAGATCTCAAGGACAATTTTACTCCATTCTAAATGAATTCCCTAAGCTGCCTGGAGTCACAAATGACAGGCACGGAGTAACTGACATGCCATAGGCCTCACTGTTTGATACTGCGCTGCTCAGCACTGAGGTCTCACCTGAGAGAGTAGGTATAGCCGGTGTTCTCTGGAGCACACTGTGGAGGCGTGTATGTGTGCAGTTGGGAAAAATCCATGGTCATTCTTCTTTGTTTAGACTGCAAGAGTCAGGATGCAAAGGATAGGACTCTTTAAAAGCCAAAGCAGACATGGTGGAGAGAGATGACAAGCACTAACTTCCATACACACTCACAAAAAAAAAAAAACAAAAAAAAAAAAAAACATGCATGCACTGTCTTGTTCAGCCTGTCTCTGGATTTTAAACATTTCATAATGCAGATGAATTAGTTGTGCTAATGAGCTCAAGTTTTGCCTCTGTGTAATTGTAATATAAGAAAAGACTTGTATACATACGCATGTATACATTACATACAACACAGCACCGGTAAAGTCCCTGCCTCTTTCCAAATCAACTCTAGCGCTATTCACTGGGCTGCTCTCCAGGACAACACAACCAACAGTTACTGCTATGCTGTAAAAACCATGTCAGAAAGCCCAGCCCTGGCAGGCCCTAATGAGAGCTGCTGGACATTCCTTTTCCTCAGGAACACAACAATGCTACTGTGATTCTGCCTGTGGATGAGACTTGGCCCGACCTCTTCCTGCATGTTGGCTCTGGCTGGTTGTTGACGGAGGCTACGGACGCCAGTGAAGCTGTAATGAATGACTTGTTTCTTCTCCTCTGGTCGGCAACCAGGCGGCAACCCGACAGGCTGGTAGAGATAGGACAGAGAGACTGACGATACTCTCTCCTTTAGTATTGAGCCGACTCCTCACCAGGACAGCTACTCCTACAGTGACTGCTTGGGTAAGCTCCACACACAGTAAAAGCAGTAGGCTATTATGAAACCAACTAAAACTGCAAGGGGTGGGGCTGAGTTTCAGGCAATGGGCGGGAAACAGCCGGCCTATGGGTTAAGCTTCCTATAGTGAAACTTGCATTATTTGAACAGGCTGCACAAATTCTATGTTACCATAATTTACTATCAGCCATTACTACATGCAAGTATACAGCTAAACCAGGTCGAATACATTTGTCCCAGTAACATACTTCAACCCCTTCTCTAAATAGCACAACGAATACAATCACTGTGTCTGACTGTTTGAAAAAAAAAAACAGCATTTATGGTAATAACAGGCATGCTGCATACCACTCCATCCATGTGACCTATCCTTTCTCACATATCCTGAACCATAAGGGAACTTTTCCTCAAACTTCTAATCATCTTTACAATGAAACGAAGAGATGACGCAAAGACGGAGCGGCACAAACAGATGGCCTTTCCTAAAAAAAATCCACCACCAAAGTCTCAACCCATAATCTTAATCATGTTTCAAATCCGAATTCAAGTCTCCAATCCGAAAAGAGGGATAAACAGAAACAAATATCCAAAATCCATGGGGACTACTTTAGTTCAGCCCGGATTAGTTTTTTGACTTGTCAACTGGTGCAATGAATCGTGATGCAAGTGCTGAATTAGGGCACTACACAATTAAATACCACCCGTCTACAGTGCATCAGCTGTGATATGGGCCAAAAACACTGCCAGATGAACACAGAAAAAGGGAGTTACCAGGTTTAATAGTTTGCTATAAGAAAAGTAATCAAACATCAGTCTGATTTAACTGTAGTCTGACCACATGTGTTTCCGTACTAACGAGAAATGTATGTTTTTATTTCAGCAAGTGGCTGAATTCTGCTGTAATAACATTTTTAAATCGCTGAGCTCATAATTCAGGAGACAGGCTGAACAATAACAGACCACGCTGGCACCAAACAAACACACACCTGCAGTCTAAACATGCTACACAGTGACACCTTTCTCACAGTACTGTATTTCTCTCCTCACACGTCCGTTTTGCTTGCTCCTTTACGCAAACCACCTGCGACGAACTGTGACTATTGCCCGTACTGTTAAAACAGTGTTTCGGGCTGGAACCGTTCAAAACTCATGTTTAGTTTAATAATAACTACAGATAGTGGTGCGGCCAAATGACATATAAGCCTGGTTACATTCTCACATTGCCCGGTGCTAAATTTAGACGCCATGTATTTAGACAACGCCGTCACTCACGAAAGCACTGACTTACAGGCTGCGCAACGACGCACAATCTCCATTTCTTATCATAAAGGCGCATTTAACAGTTCCAAGTCAACACATGCACTAGCTGGCCACTATTGATGATGGATAACGCATTAAATGTCTGATAACGTTGAAGATCTGTTAAAAATCACCCTTGGAAATAAGGCCTGAGATTGCGATCGCTGTCAAAACAGTTGTAGGTAAAGGAGCTCAGCAAGGACAAAATAAATCTACATCAAACGAAATGGCACATTCACAACAGAAATTTGTAGCTCAATAAACGTGTAAGATGTTATTTATTGTTGCTTGTCAACTTGCCCGCGTGGTTAGAGTCCATGTATGTTGTTATTATTTAGGAGCGTATTCCAAACGAACAGGATCCACACATTACTATCGCGGAAGATGCGCAAACTTCTGCCAGCATCCCGACGCGCGGAAACCCGATGGTTACTTATTACTGCGGACCCTCAGGTCTTCAACGTTATTTTCCCCGTGGAAAGACACAAAAGTTTGCAAGTAGCTAGTGAGTGTGTGTTATGCTAGTGCACAACAAGCAGATTTCCAAAATGGCTTCCCGGGCGTAACAAAGCCAGAAGGATCGCTGCCGAGCTGATCCTCCCACTCCCAGGCCCTCCATTGTCGGCCAGGGCGCACACTTTAAATCTATTGGAGGAAAGCAGCACTGCTGCAACGGCATGCACTGGACAGCTGCTGGAGCTCCGTGCATTCAGGGAAATCACACTATTGTTAAGTTGACATTGAACCCTGGAGGAGTCTGATACTGAAGGTCCCTGCAACACATCTGTCACCAAAACCTCTAAATAACCCTTGATATAAATTATATCGTGTGTGTGTGTTATATATATTATTACTGTATAGTATAAATATGATGAGACATTTGTTTTGAATGCCCCTATATCATAATTGATAAACACATTTCTGGCAATTCATTATTTTTGCTCTTAATTATCATGTAAACATGCACAATATCAAAGATTATACATTCTCCCATATTTAATTGCAGGGAGATAAACAGAAATACTGATGTCATGAGTATACATTTTTGACCACACACCAAAAGGAAAGTGTTACATTTTCTAATATTTCTTTTTTTGTATTTGTTTAGTAACTGTTAAGTTATTAGTTAGTTGGTTTGTTTTTTTAAAAAAGGGCTATGAGTGTCTTGATGTTTCAAAACCATCTCCACACTGCCAGAAACAAAATCCTTGTGCTGGAATACTTAATTATTATTTTTGGCCTAAAAACATCTAAGTATAAATATATTAAGTCTAAAAATACTAGATAAAACTTGTTAAAAATTGTGTAAGTTTCAGTTGGAGAATATGAACTCCCTCCATGTCCCTGAAAAACCCCAAAGTCTCAGGGGGAAAAAAATCTGAATTGTTGCAACATTATTGCAGTATTGTTAGCACAAAAACATTTCAAAGTGGGATTTGGCCAATGAATCATTGTACTAATGTGATGAGGGGCAAACTCACCATATATGTTTTTAACGCTGTAGCATTATGAGATTCACCGTGAATGAAAAGTGCTTACAAAATTAAATGCATTATCATCATTATTATTATTATTATTATTATTATTAACACATTCCTCAACTGAATGTCAGAGTTTAAAAAGGTCCAACATCAAGTGAGTCACTGAATCAGAACCAGGGGTGTTGCTTTGAAGCTGAGTTAAAGGATTTTTTCCCCCCACAGAGACACTTAAAATATATCATTGCTACGCACAGACGACATCTAAATATTATAATTTAGGAGAGCACATAAGGTCTTGGGCGAGGCGCCATCTGCTGGGCAGCATTGTGTACACTTCACAGACTCAAGTGTCCAATCTTAACTGTCGACCTTCGGACGCCAATGCCTGAAGGCGCGGTATGCCAAGCACAAAACACACAAACAATAGGACCCACACCCTGTTTCAGACTAGATAATTGCCCAAACTCACATTCATGCAGATGCGTTACAGAGGTGCTTAACATCGCCTCTTCTTCAAGCCCAGATACTAATGCCATGACTCCAGCTCTCATGAGTCTGGTTCGGGGAAAACTTCTGCACTTGCTTGTCATTGACTGAAGTTAATAAACCTTTTTTTTTTGTTTGTTTAGGAGGACAAGCCAGTGGTTCCTGCTACAAATGTAGCCAAGACTAATCACAGATTTCACGTGCAGTTACACTTCCTATTACCCAAAGGGAGAGTTTGAAGAAAACACAATGTGTACAAAATGCGAAGGGTCTCACGAATTTAAACGAAGACCCTTTCTGGTGTGAAGTTCAAGGAAATACAGCCATGACAAGCAGGGTATGCAAGTCAATTTGATTTGTTTGTTAGTGCAGTTATAGAAAGTAGCCTATAGTATGTTCAGCCAATCCATAAACAGTCCAGTGACCACCATTACTCCACAAGAAATACCCCACACAGTTTGCACTGGTCAGGAAAAAGAAACGCTAAAGTTACCTTTCAAGGCTCCTTTCTTATTAGTAAAACCTCTGCAGATAAGACTGGCCCTATTCAAGACTGGAGATAAATCAGAGCCTCTCAAACAGTTAACAGTTCAGGATAGCACATTCAAAATGAGTTTACACAATACAGACTTTTGACGACTCACATGGTGACTCTGACAGCGGATGTAGGGTGAGCGCTGGTTTACCAGTCTGGCTTTATCTTGTAGATAGCTTTGTATCCAGTTGGTTAAAACTTCACTCGCGGTTGCACATTTACTCCCCCTGAAAAGAGGACCTTGCTCTAACGTTCGCCTTTCCCGCACACGGTCATTTTTTCCGTTTCGACACCAGCGTCACGTGCGTCAATACTTATATGGTAAAAATGACTAAAAACGTCACGCAACTGGCTTTCAATGAAAGACAGCACCGCCTAGTGGCCGCTCATGAAAACAACAATGAAAAAGACGTTTAAAACTACTACTATAGGATGAATTAGAGTAATGTGGGACAATTTTTTCAAGTGGCACTTCAGCAATATATTTCTAAAGGAAGCCAATACACTATATCCGCACCCAATACCATTCTGAAACCCCCAAGGTGTTTTCTAATCATGTCAGAAAAGAGGATGCAGATATCACACTGGCAAATATAAAAGTGTTCCTTGTGCCAAATTGTCCCACCTAATGTGCCTTTCCTAATGTGGGACAGTTCAGGCTGAAAGGTGGGACACTTATTGGGAGGCTGAAAGGTCTAAATCACCTTAATTCAATTATTAAAAACTTATCTGTCAGTAACACTCAAGGCCAAAGTGCATTCCCACATTTGGTCATTTCAGTCATTACAATATTTTTGCTGTTACAGATACTATACTAATGTATTTATATTATGTATTATGTATGAATATTAATAATAATATAACTTGCAACCTGCGTAAAAATAAGTTCAAGACAACATTACAAGACTAAGACCCATGAGTAACTGTTGGTATTGCACATTTAATGTACTTAAATGCATATTTCACCAATTTAGCAACATATAAGACTGTCCCACCTTAGTAAAACCATGCTGTCCCTAATTTCAAACCACAGACTCAAAAAGAGAACATTTGAGAACATTTAGTTTACATGGAAGAGATGTCCTGTTATAATGGATACAGTGTTCTCTGTCTCAGCAGCCATGTCTCTCCTATAAATCTAGCTAGAACAAAAATCTCCATTATTAAAAAGTCAACTCAACATATCAGCGGACAACCAGAACAAATCAGGATTTTTCAGTTGGATCTTTTCAAACAAACAATTCCTCAAGTTACTGTACAAAAGGCAATGAAATACAAAATGAAATTCATCCTCAACAACACCAAGATCACAAAAAACACATAAACACTGCTCTTCCAGAATATCTTTATATCTGCCTACCTCAATTGCCAGCAGTAAAAAGTACCAGTTCTTAACTGAGCACACAGAGACCCTTGCCTTCTCTGTAGATTTAATTTTATATATAGTTCTGTATAGTAATTGTCTTTGATTTGAATGTAGTTTCTAAAAATAAAATTCAAGTCAGAAAGTGAAAATATTGCAGCAACCTCTCTCAACCAAGGATAAATATGCACTTTTTGGTCAGTCGTTCTTCTGGCAATTGAATATGGCGGTTCCCTAACCTCGCCATTTCAGCTCTCTGCTTTACAAGACATGATTCCCATCCTATGTCCCCTTCAACAGCTCACTTAGCTGTCAATTTATGCACCCCAAGAAAGCACCTCATGGCTCGATTCTGGATGGCATTACTGTCGGGGGCATCTTTAAAACCCCACACACCTGCAGAGTAAAATGAAACTGAGCCGACCATTGAGTCATAAAGTTTAGTGAAAGTTGAAAAACTAAGGTCAGGACACAACTTTAACTTAACTTTAATTCCCTCTAAAACGCATGTATTTTAATTAAAAAACAAACCAAGATATGTAAAAGAACTAGTGTATTTTAGTGGCATTGATCCAGGTTTAAATATATGATTGCTCTGCCGTTCACATTGCTTTTTAAAATGTATAATCTCTGTTTTGTCACTATTAATGGTCAGTCTTCATTTACTATACTATAAACTCAGAATATTTAACATTTTTTGTAAATTAATTTCTGCCTCTGCAACCAACACAGTATCATCAGCGTATAATAAAACACTTAAATTCATATTATCAATCACTATACCTAGATTGGCCTGCTTAATTTCTTCAGCTAAGTCATTTACATAAAGGGCAAATAATGTAGGGGAAAGTACATCTCCTTGTTTCACTCCAAATGGGACCAGCCAGTCCTAAAATTATTCAAAAACAGAACATTTTGGTGTATAAACTTTAAATTCAAGACATGTTTTTAAGTCCACATGTGGTGTCACAATGTAGTCTACGACAGCTTTGCCTCTTATAGAAACAGAAGTAAAATGATCAGTTTCTGGATTCAACCTCCCATTAAGCATTTAGAGTCTTTTAGAAATTCAATAAAGGCCTCCCCATGTTTATTTACACCCGTGTCCGAAAAAACTCTGGGAAAAATGTCGTCTACATCAACATAATCTTTTAAGTCTGCAATACGACTATTTATGTTAACACAAATATAGACAGAGTCTACATCATTGGAGTACATCAATGCCAATAAATGGCTAAAAAATAGATCTGCATTCTGACTCCATGTTGAGGTTTCTGGGGATAAATAACGAGAAATAATGATGAAAGAATATAGTGACACCCGGTGTTCAAAACTACCACCTCCTCCTACTACTACTACTACTACTACTACTACTACTACTACTACTACTACTACTACTACTACTACTACTACTACTTGAATTGAAATGTTTCCTAACTTGTCTGTGAAGCCCGGTAGAGAAAGGGGTTTAGGAAAATGATCTAAGATATGAATAATATTGGCTTTCAGGTTCTCATAGTTGCGTCAAAAATCTTAGATTAAAAAGTTTCAAAGTAGTAAATTACAAAACACAACAACAATTAATTACGACTAATTATTTTTAGTTTCAGTAAACAGAGGTTAGTTGTTTTACTTACTACAGTACTCAGCATTTCAGCCATTTCATTGATTTTATATTCAGCAAACAGCACCAGTTTAACACCACTAAGCTGTTGTTCTAAATATTTCTTCTTGATAAGATTTCTCTTCCCTCCCACTGTTTAAAACACCCTCTTGTACCTCCCTGTCTAAATAACCTTTATATGAGGGCCTCCCAACCCAGATAGCAAAATTGCTGTGGCCCAGATCTGGCCCACACCCGACACTTTCAGCACTTTCATCTGGCCCACATACTGCGTGGAATCATATCACTTGGGCGGTCCACCCCTGTTTCCCAGATCTGGGCCACAAGCAAATCATAACAATGCCGTATGTCAACCAAGAAGAAACCAGATAAACCGGAACTGGCCCACATCCAGCAAGAGCATCGCATCTTTACCAAAAAAAGGCCACATTTGATTTGGGACATTTGGGCCATATTTGGCTCACATCCATTTTGTCCAGGCCAGAAGAAGGCCAGCAGTGCTGCATCATTGCCTGAAGTGGCCCACTTCCATATGCTATCTGGGAAAGAAACTACAGTGACAAGCATTTTGACTTTGCAGTACAATGTTCAAAGCGACAACCCAGTCTGTGAGCAAGAGAAACCTGAAAAACTGGACACTTGTCATTTGTGGAATGATGACGATGTGATCCCATTGTCCCTGAGATCACGTGACAACATTATGTGAAAGAGAAGATAATTGAGCCTGACTCTACGTCTCTTTCCCAGTGTTTAGAGAGCTGTTGGTTCAGAGTGTGGATAGCTGATCTCCAGTCACTGACTATGAAAATCTCAATTTTTGTAATGTGTTTGTGCTACCTTCTTCCTGTGCGGCCTGAAGACATAGACCGCTGTAAGTAAAAAAAGTTAAACACTACAGTTCCTGCTAGCTTGAGTTTCCTCGTGATAGTTTTTGTAGTTATGCTAACCTTGGTTTGTGTTGATGTGTGGCTCTAGTCTATTGACTGTTGACTGTTTTTAACAGACGCCTACTGTGAGACTTGTCTAACAGCAGCACAAGGTATGGTGGATAACTAATCAACTTGCCTTAGAGCTAGAAGCAGTAGTTGATAAAAATGATACACACTGAATAATCACCAAGGGGATATCTTACAATTAAGTGTAATTTGTTCATCATATGGCTTTGTCTACTGCCCTCCAGAGATTGAGAAAGCCTTGAAGGAAGCCCCACCTGAGAGCAGACAGACAGTAGTTAAGAACCTCATCAGTGGAGGTGTGTGTGAGAAACTGCTGTCCTACAAACACGACCATTTCTCTAAAGACAAAATGACAACCTCCTGCATACACTTGCTGGGTAAGATCAAGTTATAATCACAGTTGTTTTGCACACATGTTTTCAGCCTAAGTAATAATTTATTCTTGAATCCTAATTTCAGACTCTCACTACGACCAGTTCCATGCAGCTTTGCTGAATAAGGAACCAAAACATCTGGGTATAGTCATGTGCTATGAGCAGTCCACAGCATGTGTCGGGGTGAAACACCAGTCTTTTGAGGTAAGCTGTGACTATATTGGAAAACATATAAATATTAATATGCATCAGTAATTCACCCAATTATGTCAGTGTTTTGACAAACAGTATTTCACTTTTGTGACAGGAATCCAAAACCACCTTTACAGAAAATGACATTGATGCTCTACTTCGGGACAACAAGGAAAATGTGCGCATTGCTAAACCTATACATCCAGGTTCACCTGTGCACTCAAAGGATGAGTTGTGAAAACCATAACGTCATATTGTTTGCCACTGAGTGTGTGAGGCTTGTTGTCATGATGCTCTGTTTTGATGGTCAGTATAATAAAGACATCATTGAAAGATGGAAACACATGTTGCCCTGAGCTGTAAAGTATATCTGGGGGCCTGCATTCCCACTTGACTCAACCTTACATTGCTGAAAGGTTGGGCATAAGCTACTTGATCCATTGCTAATAAGTCCATATTTTCTTTAAGCCAATTATCCATACTATAGCAGTCCTTTATCTGTGGTTTCCACTTCATTAAGATTGTCTGATTTTCTTTTGCTTTATTCTCAAGTTGTTTCTTAAGTAATCATATGGCTGGCACATTTAACATAACAGATGATTACAATTACATCCATCCAGAACTTCTTCACATTAAGGCAAAGCCATAACATTTGCACGATTGCGCTGACCTCACCACAGCCATTCCAGCACATTTCTGATGTAATCCGATTAATTTTCCCTTAATCTACATGGTGTTAAATAAGCTCTATGTAAAATTACTAGCAGCTTTACTGTTTTCCCAGAGTACTCTTGAGCGGAAATGACACTACAATGTTGTCAATGTGTTTGAGGTAATTTGATTAAACACATCTTTATTTAAGACTATGCTTATTGTGACCATAATATCATGTTAAAATAGTAAAGATCTAAAAATTTGATTTAGATATAACCAAGATGAAAACATTATACCTGAGTGGAGCCAAGAAATGACAGGAGACTTGGTTTCCAAGCTTCCTAAAATAACATTAATGTTTGGAACAAAAAATACAGTCAGCCGTGAATCTGCATCCTGCTCATTAGCATAAACAAGTACCTCAGACAGCTCCCTCATCCCTGGTGGTCCCGGGATCAGCACCTCGGTAGAGAAAGTTTGAAAATTATCTAAAGCTACTGTTTTCCTGATAGTCTGTAACATTTATTACATCAGAACATATATAAATAAATATTACTTTAGCTTAATAAAGTTTTCAGTCAACCCGTGCTTCATTGTGATCCAAAAACCTCAAGACATACAAAAGAAACATGCCATAAGTGTGTGCCTGGCCATGTACTGCTGCAAAATAAAATTGCAAGGATTAAATATGGATCCACATCGTCTTAAAAAAATATACACACAGGTTCATTGACTGCTCATTAACAGTTTTTTTTTTGTTTCCACAGGGGTTTGTGAAAATATTTAATTGTGCATTATAAATGATAATTAACATGAAACAGACACATATTGCATTCTGCTTAGATAAAGATAATCCCAAAGCTGGAATATCAAAGTGCCCCCCCCTTTACCCAGAGGCCCCAAAGAGCTACAGGCTGGGGCTGTGGTTTTGTGTGGCAATTATTGTGGCAAATTAATTAGCTGTAAATTTGATTGTGAATTTTGGAATATGCACTAGGAATGCACAATATCAGCAATATCATGCTTTGAGGAGGCCCTGCTTTATTATCTATTCTTAAGGCCCCGTCTTGAAGATTCCAAATCTACATTTTTTTGACCATTATTTCTACTTAAATTAGACTAAATTAACTTGTTTAATCACATTAACACATATAGAGGACTTGCTAATTTTTTGCTCCATTGACCCCCATGAATGCAGATGGAAAATAGCTAATAGCTAAATCTGGCATGAATCATCTCTTCTCATTTTGAGATTAATGTTTTTTGTGCATGGTCATTGTTTAATAAATAATATTAATATTAATAATAATAATGATCCCTGTGATGAACAATAGGATCATTATTACTTTTAATGTGACAAACTCACACATTAGGTGATTTTAGATGTAAAAAGTGAAGTAATTGTTTCACAAAACCCCGGTTCCCTTTTTCCTCACCGTTTCATCCTTTACTTCCTTCTCTTAGCGACCTCTGTCCCTCCATGCGGTCGCACTAGTCGAACAACAGTAAAATAACAAAACATAACAAAACATTTACTATTTCTCGGTGCGTAAATGAAATTGTTGGTGATAGAATCTCCCGAGAAAGTGACGTGACCAGGTCGCGTGGACACGTATTTGAACGTGGCCCACGTGCTGTTGCTAGGAGGCGCTGTTGTAGCCCGGAAGAGTTGAAAATGATGATGATGATGATGATGATGGGCAACCCGAGGTGGAGAGGAGAAACGTAAAAAAGGTTCGTGTTGTAGCAACCACTTTGTTGTTTCCCTGCAAAAAAAAAAATGCGGGCGTCTCGTAACACTCGGCCGAAGAAAAGCGAAAGAAAGAGAGGAGATATCACTTTGTATCCATTGTGAAGGTAAGAAAATTGGTAACGAGCATTAGGCACGGCACGGGCGTATCAGCTGTCATCCAGCCCGGGCACATCTGTACTTAAACGCCTTTTCTGCCTTCAGTAGATGCGTAAAAATCGAATATACAGATTACACATTTAAAACTGCCTGTATCAAGCTCGCTCTGTTGTAGCTGGATACAAAAGAAAAACCATTCCCACCTCTGCTGTGCTGTCACTAGACCGATGAATCAATGTGGGGTAGCTGCTGTAATCACGCGACTGAAGACCACTAGGTAACTGGCAGCATCGTGAGGACACCACCTTGTATTCAGGGATGATAATTTTAATAGATTATCTCTATAGAGTAAATGACAATTATCACAATACATTTGTTATTGAAACAATGTTTTAACTTCATCTGTACAACAGCTGCCTGTCTTTAAAGGGTCTGCACTACCCATTTGCTGACAGACATTTCAGAAATAGAGATTGTATTGATCAGACACACGATTCCCTATCCTCTCCCATGAGACGTGGAAGTCAGTCACCAGCAAGATCTGATAGACAGGAATGGCAGGAATGTGATGAGTGTGATAAAACCACTAAGAGCAGACAGACCCTCTTTTGTTCCACTTATGATGCACAGATTCTTTCCTCTACTGACCCACACCCAGTGCAGTCTAAGCTCACATGTCCAACGATTTGTGGACGTCCATCTAATTTCCACACTCTCCTTCCCCTTTTAATTTAACAGCTGGTTGACGAGGCTACATGGTGTGTGTTTCTTACTCAGAGTGTGGATGTGTGGGTGTCAAGAGATGGAGAGCTATGAGGAGTTCTGTCTGCGGAGCCTGGCCATACTGCAAGAGGAGGGTCAATTCAAGAAGAGGACATGTGAGCCACTGTGTTCCCTGAAGGCTCGCTCTGTCATCTGCTTCCATGGAAGAGCGGTGCTTTCGCCTCTGGTAAGGAAGAAATAAACAGTCATGAGAGGCTACAGCTCGTGCTGAAGGGACAACACCAGATTTATCTTAGCCAATTCAAGTTTACTACATCACACAGCTTTCCTCATCAAAAGTAGACAGAAGCCATAGCTAATGGATGTTTTTGGGAGGTTTGCAGATGGCTTGATATACAGTGCAATTAAGGTGGTTCTGCTTGACAAAAGGTTTGGCTGGTTTCCATAGAGAAGCTTTATATCTGTGACTGCCCTCCTGTGCCTCTGTTTTGGTATCACCATTTTGCATATAGCAACAGAAAGCACTGCTTACACTTTTCAGTCATAGTGTAAGAATGTGATGATACACATTTCAAGCTTACGGCATCAATTTAAAAATGATAAAGGTAAAATTTAGGATAATACACTTATTTATTTGTGAGACCTACATCATATGTCTGAAACACGTGGGCTGCCTAGCCTCAATTAGATCAGCAGTTGGCAGAAGGAAAGATTTCTCTTCCACTCATAAAAAGGAGACACAAAAATATACTGGAAGTAGGGTGATTATGTTATCAGCAATAACTGGAAATAAAGCACAAACAAACCTCTAAATATACATTTTGCTTATTGAAAACCTTGTCATAAAGACTCAAATAATCTCTGCTCATGTGCGATGTTATTGCTAGAATCTGTTCAAATGAAAAAGCTCAAGAGGTACAAGTATTTGAATCAGTTTTAAAAATCAGTGTGTGTTTTTCCAGTTGAGTGCAGAGCAGCGCAATGAGATGTGTGACTACAGGCGGAGGGCGGTCCAGCTGGAGTTGGACTTACAGAGCAAGCAGAGGAACAAGCTTTTAGACCGGGTTCAGGACATACTGGACCAAGCTCAGGTCAGTAGCACAGTGTGGTCTTGGTCACAGGCCCAGGTGTGGTCTGGTAGGGGGATCCAGTGGATGATGGAGTGCAAGATGTTGATGCGAAATCAATGCAAGTACGGCTTGCAGTATAATGAATAGGTGAAATCAAAGAGCAGAAAGAGCAAGTACAGTAATATGCTACATCTAGATGCTAATGAAACTCATATAATATCAATTTAACTACTCTTTGTTCACCAAAGAAAAAATATGTCAGTTTATTTTTTATCTTTTCATAAACAAGCTTCATTTAAAATTTTCAATTATGCCCATATGTGATATAGGTCTGTCTGTCAGTTACACGATATAGCACAAGAACTCAATCACAGTCTGTCCCATAATCTCTTGTGACATTTGCAGACTTGAGTGCAAGTTGTCTGACTCAACACTTTTCCTAGTAGGCTCTGCTATTTTTACCTGATGATGGCCCTGGTTTTGTCAACTCAGCATCCAAAGCAATATTGTCCATCTGCTCTAGTTGAGAAATGTCTGGTCTTTGAATAAACGTAATTGGCCAGTGATTGTCTGTAGTTACTACCACCTCTAATGTGTTGGTTCCACAACCAAAACTCAAGGATGTGTTTTACTGCAGAAAGCCCTTAACAATCCAGACTGTGCTTTTTGTGAGAGTTTCAGGTGATGCATAGGTGTGGAAGTAGCAAATAGGCATCCAGTGTCTTGGTTAATTTTAGGGTTGCGTAGAAATTTTCAAGTTGGAAGTGATAAGGTTAGGTCAGGGTTATTCTGAACATCAGAATAAACTTCTAATCAAAATCTGAAGTCAGGATTACACCAGTTTAAGCACTTCATTTAGTTGATGATACATTTTTTGTTAGTGATGAATGAACTACTTTAAACCAACACAGTTTTGGTGAAAGTTGGAATCCATCAACGGGTCATTCTTTATTGTCATTTTAGATTTTTTTTTTATTATTGTGATGATTGCTTGTTATCACTTTTTATCTCTAAACAGGCACACAAAGTACCAAGTGAAGAGGCTGACAAGTTGCCAGTTTCTAAATCTGCGACAGTCAGTGGCTACACCCTGATCACTGACTCACCTGGACTTGCCAGAGACTCCGGACTTGGGCTTCAAACAAGTGATCAGACTGCCTCTACATGCTCTGACACCGCCATCCTAAATGGCTACAAGGCAGTGGAGGAAGTGAAGGTGGAGAGGGAAGAAAATAGTGAGAAGGAAGAGGAGGAGGAGGAGGAGGAGGAGGATATTAGTTTGGACAGCCTTCTCAAGCGATCAAGGGAGTATGTGAAGAGAGAGCAGAGTCAGCATGGGTCAAAAGTTGTCCACACAATTACTCGGACGCCCCCGACTGAGACTGTCTCTGAGCAGGAGAATAAGACCTGTAGTCCCATGGGGGACACGGGCATTGAGTTTGGATTCAGTCTGCACCATAGCCCTAATGGCCCACCTCAGACCCAGATCCAGCATCAAACTCTGTATGATCCCAATCCCCAACAGTCTGCCAGCCTCTCACCTAGTCTACCTGATCGGTATGTTCGTCTCCCCAGTCCAGAGTCCAGCATTAGTCCCCGTGCACATAGACGCAGACCACGCCCAGTTTCTACAGGGAACATCCATATCTCATTCCCCATCGGCCCAGCAGATCTTATTCCCCGAAGCCCAGGAAGGTCAGGGGAAGGTGCTGGCATGGCGGACTGGGGAGAAGCACTCTCAGGGACCACAAGGTCCTCTGATCACTGGGGCTCAATGGGGAGTGAAGGTGGGGGTGGTGTTAGCAGGAGTGGCAATCGTCGATCCAGCCATTGTGGTACCAGTCCAGTGCGGGAGATCTGTAGCCCCGTCAGCACCTCAGGGCCCAGCCCGATGGGACACCATGACATTTTGGCTTCAGGATTTCGCCGGCGCTGCCACACCTTGGACAGTCAGTTGCATACCTACCACTCTGGGTTTGAGCACATAGACCGCAGCCAGGAGAGGGTCCCTCGCTTCATGGCAGGGGTTACATGGATGGCCCCAAGTCGGCGGAACCCTGCAGCCCCCTTGAACCAGTCATATGAGATCGAGAATCCCTCGCCATCTGTGCTGAGGCCCCGCGTGACTTCTGACTTGGCTCAGGTCAAACTCAGAATGGAGCCTGACGATCCTCAAGCGCCACACAATGGCAGGATCACACCAACTGTCCTCAGAAATGCAGCTGAGGCACAGGCTAGCAAGACAGGTGAAGTTCTACATTTGTATACTTGGAACCGAAGTAACTCTTTATAGAACAGTTTCTTTAATGCATACATATTTACTAAAATCTAAACAATTTACACTAAGATCATTGTTTCTCCCAGAGTCAAGAAGAACAAGAGGAAATGTAGGGAGGGGAAAAAGATGAAACCTTTAAAAAGTAAAAGATAAATCATTTTGTGTGTGTTTGTGCACATCAACAGAAGAGACCCAGAGGCGAGCACAGGCTCTGGAGGACATGCAAAGGCGTCTGGAGGAGGAGCATGCCTTGCAGATGTCTCTGCTCCTGGCTGAGCAGGAGAAAGAGCAACAGCGCTTCCGTCTGGTCAGCACGTAGAATCACACAAAATCTACTATAAATAGAAGTACCGAACATGTATTTTTTGTGTAGGATTTTATGAGTTGTTTACAAACTTTACTTGACATCACTTTGTACATGTATATGTGTGTTTGTACATTACCATGTATGTGTGGTTGTTTTAAAATTGTGAACATGAATACATTAAAATTACTGAAGTATGTGTGTGTGGTTAGGAGCTCGAGGAGACAGAGAGAAGGCTGAAGGAGCAGGAGTGTGTGCGGCCTCTGAGTGGGGATGCTTGTAGGTGGAACCGTAGGTCTGTGAGTGACAGCTGTCCTGCTGTAAGCCCCTCCTGCCCGGGACTAAGCCCTGCCCACACGCCAGCCGAAAGATCACCTGGTCACAGTATAGGTACCACTTCACCATGCTCATTTATATTTTTGAAACGATGGTGATAAAACACTGCATGCTCAGGGATAGATAGGCCCTTTTTTTTGTTTTTATTGCCCTTAAACCTTAAACATTGTAAAGATAAAGATAAAATTGTTTTTTCGTAAGAATTCCAGTGGGTCAGAAACAATGTCATATTTGTGCCTATTTTACGGAAATTGTTCTGAAGAGCTTTCACATCTTTAATTTGGAAGGTGATTTTTGAAATTATGGAGATTGTAGCATTGTATACTGAGATTATTATAAGATAATTATACTTTTTTTCCCATACTGGCACATCCCTATCTGCAGTAATGGTGTGCTCTTGCAGTTCACTGTCTCTGATAGCAAGTGGGTTTCTTCTCAGAGAAATAGCAGTAATACTGCATGTACTTAAAAATATCTGTTTCTCTCTCCAGGTTTTCCCAGTCCTGTCAGTTCCAGCGTGTCCTCTCCCTCTGTCCAGCCTCCTGTCTATGTGTGGGGATCCACTTGGGTAGCTAACAAACCTCGGGCAAGGCTAAGTCTGGTGGGTGTACCCTAGTATACAAAGAGAGTGAGCGTGTGGCTCTGTGTGTGTTTATCAAATATTGCCATTTATTTCTCAAATCCTCTCTGTGTTCCTATCATCACATTTCCATCTTTTTGCACCTTTTTGTTGTCTTCCCAGGTTCTGACAGCAGAACAGCAGAGAGCATTGTGTCGAATTGGCGCCATCACTCGCGGCTTCCTCACACGCAGGCTACTCAAAATAGACAAGGTCAAGCACCTGCGTCAGACCATCGTGGTGAGATTACACTCTCACATTTACACAAACACTTTATAAGTTATAATAAGTATAAAAATAATTTAATGAATTATTCGTCATGTGGCTGACTGAGAAAAAAAACATATATTTATAAATTTGTACTGTGTATATGTGTCCTCAGGATACACAAGAGTTCATCCGTTCATTCCAGACTGAAGCTCCACAGAAGAGAGGCAGCTTTTCACCACAAGATCTCTCCCTGCAGGAGAGAGTTAGAGCCCAGGTATGAATGTGCAGTTACTGTCTATAGACAGCAGAGGTCCAGCTTTCTTTGTGTTTATGTGTATATGTCTTCTGTCCTTCAGTTACGTGCAGCCCTTTATGACATCCACGAAATCTTCTTTGAAATGCCTCTGGAGGATCGATTAGCATTGCTGCAGCAGGACAGAGAGCTCCGTGCAGAGAGGAAGTTACGCGACATGGTAACTTGAAAATATAAGCCAATAATAAATCACACAGCCATATTTAATCAGGAAGACATGAAAGAGATCTTTTCACTCTTTTACCCTTCAGTATAAACATGTAAACCAACTTGACTTGAGTTTGTAATACATTTGGTGAATGCTGAAGCAGGTTCATGTTTTGGGGGGGGGGGGGGGCTTATATTGTAGCTTGCCAGTCATCCATTTCTCTGGACAGTTAGTGTAAATGTCACCTAGGTATAAATCAAGACATTCAGGGCTTTCAAAAAATGTTATTTATACATATTTTGTTTTGTACCTCCTTTATAAATCTAAACTGATAAGTGATTGTGTCAAACCTACAGGAGAAAGCCAAGTGTCCCAAGGAGAGAGGGGTTCTATCTGCTGCCACACAGAGGTCTCTAGACCGGAAAAAGAGGTAAGATGGGATAGAAGAACATGTTTCAAAGCCTCACATTGTGCCGTATTGGATCTGCTTTTACATGTTGATGTTTTCAATGATGAGATCCAGTGATCAGTGGTGTTTTTATTGTATGTATTTTGTACTCCTTCAGGGTTGGTGAATCCCCAGCGCAGGCTAGGAAGCAGAAGCCAAAGAGCCCCACTACCAACAGGTGCCAAAAGCAACTCTGGAAATTTGTTATCACCTTGCAGTGACAAAAAAAGTGCTTAATATTTTCCTGCGTTTAGAAAATCTGTATCTGTTCTTTACATGTCTTCTTTTTTTTAACCTTTCACAGAATCCTGAAGCCAAGCCAAGGCCAAAATTCTCCTGTCTCAGGCCAGCTGAACCGCCAGGGGTGAGTTTGTACTTTTACTTGTTCCACCATGCTTAACTTTTGGCCCTTTATCTTATAATTGCAGAGAGCAATTATCAATGAGCACATAAACTGCCATATGTTATTTGGTTGCTACTCCTCGCCAAAAATGTTTATAAGGTTGTTGCTGGTGTCCTGATTTACAATGATTGACAATGCCAATGCTCATAACGGAGGCGATGCACGAAGCTTCTCCTGTTTCATGCCAGGTTTATATTTCACGGATCAACAAAATCACCCTTTGCTAACTTGCACATCAGTCTTGTTGATTTAAGTAATGAACTGTGATTCCAGCAGTGTTTCAGTAACGTCTCACGAAAAGCAACCTTGTACAGAAACTTTAAACTCAGCTTTAACCAATGTTTTTAAAGTAATCACAGCATGACAGTGGTTGTTTCCTCTCAGGAGCTGGTACAGAAAAACCCCAGAGGAGAGAGTGAGGCGTTCAGAAAACCTGAAGAAGCAGCACTCTCTGGGTTAACAGGTGACACAACATCCCCTGACCTGTGAACTTGAATTTTTAATCTTTTTAATACAAACCTTGGACCACCGAAACTCCAGTCAACGCTGCTAACGAGGTGATTGTGTTTAATGTACCTTCTGATATTCAGATGATTGTATTCACTATCACACTTAAGCTTACCGATATACTCCATCACAATGCCATTGTTTTTGACTGCTGTAGCCTGCTAAAATAGTTTCTAGTGTCCCTAACTGATTGTTATACACAAGACTGATGTAGCTGCTGTATTTAATGACTAGGTGGGTACATTTAATTTTAGTAAGTAGCTGTACATAAATGCAAGCTAGAAGAGGGTTAGAGCTAAAGGGAAAATAAGTTATGAAGAATTTAACTGTGCCTAAGAACTATGCCTTTGCTATCTGTAATGTTTTAGCATGCATATACTTACTAATTGTGGTCATAAACGTATAGTGCTTATATCTGTAAGTAACTTTACAAACACCTGTGCCGTGTTAACAGTCCACAATGTAGTTGCCATAAAAATACAGACTATTTAAGTGTATATGATTAGTTCATTTAAAAATGTATGTTCAAGGGCTTTGAGTACCTACTTATGCTTTCTTTATTTAATGGTGCTGAGTTTACGTCTTGTACATACTCTGAGACATTTCTGTGTATTTCAACATTTGGCTTAAATTAATGCAAAAAAAAAAAAAGAAGTAATTGTTTACACATTACACACAGTTTTATTGTTGCTTCACATAACAAGAGATGCACAGCAGACATACAATGTGGTGCTTCCTCTGGAAACTCACTGAGTAAAACTAAATCATTAAGGCCATATAAAATGCATGCTAAATTCTCTAACCCCCCCCCATGTACATATTATCTAACCACACATTAATTAATTGGTACACTGTTCACTAAGATGCCACATTGACTTGGCATACTTCTGCTTCAGTAGTATTCAGTGTGTTGATGTTGTTTGCTGTGCCTTCTCTTTGAAAAAGTTTTTTTTTTTTTTTTTTTTTTAATTTAAAATGCCAAGTTGTTATGTTTTCTATGACCAGAATAAATTCTGTAATGATTTGAATTTTTTGGAATCTATTTTCATGATTAAATGGAAAGATCGGTGAAACTGTCTTGCCTCAACAAGCCATACAAGGGAGTAAATGGTTTCAAGTGGGGATTTGTTACATAAGAAAAACATTTATAGGCACTACTGCTCTCACCATAGCATGACCTCACTGTTATGGAATTTTCTATCCTTAGGTTACACGGGGTCAGGCATGGGTCTTGAGGTCATAGACAGTAACTGCACTAAAACGTAACAGACAACACTGTCTCTCTTTGATATGTGAGGCAGCTGTTTGGGTTGCTCTGGGAGGACAGGAGTCAGTCTATCTCGACATTGCCTAGTAACCAAGGTCAGGGGAACTGACTGCTGGCTTCCCAGACATCACAGATAGCTGGCCGCTGATATTCCATTAACATAATCAGACAACAGTGGCCCCAGACCAGAATGTGCTGTAACACGGGTAAATACATTCACTTTGACCATTTCTGGGCATATAGTATTTGTGGCGTTATCTGTAGGGGTTTTAAGTCTGACCACCGGCATGAGCTGGCAGAATGTGAGACTGACTCATGCAGCTACCTGCTGTTCTTGAGAGTGTCTCTATTTCTCCTCGATCAAGCTTCAATAAACATTACACTATAAGACTTCAGAGGCTCCTGAACACTTTCTTCCCTCCTGACCTGACCATTGATTAGCAATTTCTCCACAACACTCACGATGGAGTGCTTTAGGTATAATTTTTTTTACCTACATTTAGGTCATAAAGCCAGTGTAACCACCATGAATCAGTTTGACCACACCTGCTGCCCATGTGACTAAGCAATTTAAACGCTTTCTACAACTGCATTTCAAGAAGTGAGACTTTCTACAACTGCATTTCAAGAAGTGAGACTTTCTACAACTGCATTTCAAGAAGTGAGACTTTCATCACAATGACAGGATAATGCAATAACAAGAACAGCGCTCACAGTAGGCCCTTTTTAACTGGAACATTTTTTCTTTATAAAGCAGTTTTACACATTGATTCATAAAGAAAAAAAATGTTTTTTTGCAACACCCTGTCATAAAGAATGCTTATTTCGTGTTATTGCAACACCCTGTCATTGTGGTGACAAGGAAAATAACACCTACTCTATGTGGTTACAGATCACAGTTTCCATTAGCTATAAACATCGATGCCATGACATAAAAAAGCACAGATTTTAAGTCCTTCAGTTTCGAGGGCTTTAGCTCTGCTGTAAATTTAATATCTCTCGTATGTGTTTGGTAAAGGAACAAGCCAGCCATCCACATACATACTGTACATTTACACCTGATATCCTCTAAGTGGAAAGCTCTGGGTCGTTCTGTCCTTTCAACTCTTACCGAGATAGTCCTTGATGTGTTGTTAGGACTTACATTGCTGAACAATGTACCGGGTTGGATGTCATACAGGTGGACCACAATGACTGGAATAGACTGGCACAAACAGTTGGATGTGCATACACAGTTCTCCTTTAAAAGTAAAAGCAAACATAGTTCTCCGCAGCACCCGTTCGTGAGCTGAATAACAGACTCTGTTTTCTTTTTACAGTTTGTAGAGTGATAAGTAGTGTCTTGATAAGTGAAGCTGTCATAAGCTTCTACTGATCGGACAATAATTGGCCGATTTAAGAGTTCTTCTATTGTTAGTTTTAGAGATCCTTTGAGATCCAGATGGCGTGACTTTCCAAGGGGTTTGTAAGAGCAACTGCTGTCATTTAGTGGTGAGAGCTTGGCTAATATTTCGCCAAAATGTGAATGTCAGTAAACTAAATAACTAAGGTGTCTGGGTATGTGCTGCCAAAGGGGAAAGCTTTTATAAATTTCTTGGGGGTTATATGGTATGTGACTAAGAAGAGCCCTTAAATTTCCATTGTTTCTCTCAAAACTGAATGTTGACGTTGCCCAGAGAGGCCCCCAGTTCTGCACACTTTCAGTTAAGTGGATCAACTGATGGCAGTTGAAAGACACATTTTCTTCACCGTATAGTTCTTTCATGTTCACTACGAACAGTACCAAGGACTCGTGGGCCATCCGAAGGTCATGCTGGGAAATAGATTTTTGTAGCAGAACCTGAATACTAACTGACAGGAGAAAAAAATGTTGCAGAAATGTAGGATGCAGAGCACCTGGCAGGACCGCAATAGCATAAAATAAAAGGAATGCTCGCTACTCCGACGCTTTCCAAGAGCCAATACACTTTAGTGACCGTGGAGATCTGGTTATTTCTAATGGCGGCTTTAGACAGAGAAGACGGGAGTCCAGTTGTGAAATCTGTTGACCTATATACCAAGGTTTCAGAGAGTTTACTGGGTCCAACCACAGAGACATAAGCTGTCTGGACACGCCAAGTAGAACTGAGTGCATGTAGGTACAAATCCAAAAATAATGTCAAACATGGGAAGCAAGGAAAGCAAGGACAATCCTTTTACTCCTTTTTTTGGGGTGAGAGCCTTTTTAGCCTGTATTGCGCTATCCTTATATAACATTACGTCTGACCTTGCTGCTTGTTTCTCTTCATCATATGGGTACGACCTCATGGATCCACAGCCGTTTTTTGACCATCATGCCGGGGTGTAAACACCAGTCACAACCATATTCACCATTGAATTGTTTGCAATTCCGGAGAAGTGGTCTCGCTACGGCGTCAGAGGAGCAAACCAAGGAGAAGACTTTTGAGGAGTGAACAGTGCCATTGCTGTCTACCCACTGAAATGGATTTTGGGCTAAATCGCAACATTCATCTATGAAAGGCTTTAGAAATGTGTTCTTCTTAGGTTTTTCTTGGCCAAACCAAAGTCCTGCTACTATCACAATTTTGGAGTAATGCTTATAAGATAACGCAAGACATCTAAATAAATGTTTTCATTTGATGGAATGGTGCAGCCATAAAAAAACAAAGAGTCTGACTGGATATTTTACACAGTGTAAACATCATATAGCTTCAATAAGGAGCTGGAACAAGATGATACATAATACAACTGTGATACTGTGTAATAAGATCATTTTTACAACCTTAAAGCTTCTTGAAAGGACATAACTGGGAGAAACTAGATGTTAAGGGGTTAAGTTGGAACAAAAAATATCTCTACATCTCTGTATACTTGATTAACTGGTGGCTTTAATACCTTAGCAATGTGTGCTGGAGTGTTCTATGTATTAAGTTTGATAAACAGGTTGAGTTGTGCAATCACTGAGATTATGCAGCTCTGTCCTTTCAGGTCGTTGATATTGTTAAATCATCTCAAAAAGGTCTACTTGTTTATTTTTCATTCAACTCCTCAGCTTATGGCTAGATCATTCACTACAATATCCGAGCTCAGCTGAGAGGCTACAGCTCACCTGTCTGTAGGCTGCTGCTGACAGGATTTTCAGCAGTTGGACAAGGTGTGGCTAATTTGCCTTAGAAATAATCCATGTTATAATGACCCATATTTACTTGATTCAATTCCATGACCCCTTTGTAAATGGGAGGGAAATATTTCTCCTAATGTCAGAGAAGATGTTTGGATTGATTGATACAAAACATTCTCATGAGATAAGCTCAGCTGTTACTGACACGTTAGTTCTTTAAGAAAGGACCTGATGTCTTAATTCATTTTTTAAAATTGCCTACAGTAATAAAGTTCTTTAATTAAACAACATGTCTGAGCAACAGTGGCAAATTAGCTAGCTTAGTTAACACCTGAAATTTAAATATATTAATTTTAGGCGTTTTCAATTCTATGCTTAAAATATTTAAACATTTTAAACTATAAATACTATCTTTCACTTTTTATCATAATAACCCACTTTTTGCAGAAAACGCACAAACCTGGCAACACTGGATAGATTTTACCGGCAACACTATGAGTAGTTAAAATGGCAGTATTTTTTGAGATCAGTAAAAATATTGGTACAGACAATTCAGCAACACCTTGACATTTGTAGGGACATGTTCCTACCATCAGTACCTAATTCTACACCCTTGTTGCCTTGTATGAAGAAAGGGACAAAACTGGCCATGGTGTGGCACTGTATTCAACCCCTCAAGTCAGATTATGTGAAATATTGTGTTAAATTGGAAATTCTGGTCATTTTAATCCAGTGTATACATCATCATAACTAGCACTGCCCTTATAAACAAAAAAGGAAAACAGCATAACCACCATTTCAGATTTGTGTAGTAAAATTTTTCACTTGATTGAATCGATGCTCACTCCCTCACTTCATTCACTTTGTATGAAGTTAATTGACAAATAAAAACTATTCATGGTATTATTTTTTAAAAGGATCCTCACTTTACTTTTAGTGACTAAAACCTTTTCACAGTACTGTATATGAACAATCGTCACAACACTTCCATAAACTGTAAATACATACTAGATCCCGGGTAAATTATCCAATCAGAGATCATCAGGCCACTGTGTCAAAACAAACAAGACTACTGACATGAATAATCTACTACATTACAATTTATTCAAAATTGACAATGATTACTTGCAAAAAATACATCAAAAAGTTAGAGGTTGTTAAATATGATCAGCAAGTCAAAACTGATTAACAATGAATAAGGAAACTACAGCACAAACTGCATCACTCAAGCTGACTATTAAGTTTATTGGACAGTATACCATGTCAAATATTTTATGCATTTAGAATCAGTGCAGTCAGACTTTTATAGTAAAATATGAAAAACAATGAAAAAATAGTAGTATAGTTAAGTAGTATATAACTGAATGAGTAAGAGGCCACTGATTTATCACTCTCATTTTCTCTATTTCTCAAATATGAACACAAAAGAAAGACATTTTGCATTTTGAACATTCTTTGAGAAGCCAAAAGTCTATGTCAAATCCTACAGTATTAAATGCACTCAAGGTAGGTTCAAAGTATTAAACTTATGGAATAAAAAAAGTTAATAAAAACATGAAAATATATTCAGCAAAGCTTAAAAACAAAAATGGAACCTCATAGTGGCCTTACGGCTAAGACGCTTACCACGTAAATCACAACATCCCTGGTTTGAATTCACCAAGGGAACTTTGTTGCATGTCATCTGTCTCTCCTCACATTTCCAAGAAAACAAGAAATCTCTGCATGCTATTCAAACTACTAAGTAAACATGAACGTACACATCAAAACGACACTCAAGAAAAAAAAAGAGATAATAACTTGACAAAAATGGTTGAGAGGAAACCCAGACGCCTCATGTCGTGTCCACAGGAACCTTCAGTGGGTGATCAGGCCTGTGCTGTTTTCCTCCATCGAGGAAACCTGAATCAAGATAAACAGCAAGGTTGTTGTATGGCTGTCACATCATCTACTGCTAAACATTTGGGTTACAAACAAAAAAAAAAGGAGATGAATAGTGAGGAGCACATTGGATCATTGGTTTACGTACCTGTGCACAATTATGGCAACTCTGGCAGTTGTAGTGCAGCTGTTGGGCTGCGTGGATCAGCGCTGATTAATTAAAAACATTGTTAACATTACATACGAGGCTGATACAGGACAGGTGTGGGGAAGATGCAGGGCAGGGTTAATGAGGGTAATGCAGGGCAGGTAAGAAGAGGAGCACACGAACACGGGAGGAGCGAAGGAACACACGAGGGAAACACAGAGAGAAGTCTTTCAAAGTCAAATAACATAGACGAGCTATTAAAGTTTTCTCTCTGTGATTGGAACATCTGCTGTCGCCATGAGAAACGCCAGACGTTTACAAACAAAGGTAACCAGTTAACAAGGAAAACCAGTTGATTTGTGACACTGGCTGTCTGTCAGCAGCAGCTCCTGGGGAGCTGAGAGGGCAGCAGCCAGCCAAACTGCCTTCAACAGTTTGACTGACAGCAGAAATTTACTGACCCAAAATATTTTTAATGTCGGCTCTACAGGAAGAAATCGACAGTGTTTGTATTTATAAATTCATTGATTTTATTTCCCCACCCACTGTAGCAAGTGAGGGGAATCTGCCTGTAGTGAAACAGGCAGCTCACAGACAGACTGGGAGCCTTGATCAATGTAGATACTGTTAATAAGTTCAAATCACATATACAGCGGGGTATTTGTGGGATTTAAACAGCTGCAGATTATGCTTCACTAAATATGGCAGAAATACGACAGACTGGGAGCTTAAAAAAAACGTGGGGGGTCTCTGTGAGATGAGATCTGTGAGTCAGTAAGTAATCGTGTTAAATAATCGTGATCTCAATATTGACCAAAATAATTGTGATTTAGATTTCTGCCATAAACGAGCAGCCTTATAGTACATTAAAGCACAAAACACAAAAAACTCACAAACAATGATACCATAAAAGTTTCATAAAACAACAAGCACCAGATCACTCATGACTACATGACAGAGCCCTCTTCAGAGATCAAACTGTTTCATTTTGAGTTTAAAAATGTATTATGTTATTATATTCTGTTAATGTTTATATTACATACTGTTGTTATATTATGCCGACTTACTATGTTTCAAAAGAATGGCTTTCTTTAAAATGAAGAGGAGATTGCATTGCACTGCTCACAGACTCACATCTGGATACATCTGCTCTGTGCTGCTGGATGCTGTTAGAAACAAATGAAACATTGACCAAAGACGCACAGTTTAAGGCTCTAACATAGATAAAAATATAAAACAAAACAGGATTTAGACCAGACCTGAGTAAATTAGTTCCCTCATAACACCGTTAATAGCTTTGTAACTTATTATTTGTCTTAAAAATATATTGTGTGTTGTGAAACCTTTTGCACTTTTGGAGCATTTTAACTCCATAGTGAGGGCTTTTACAGCAGCTTTCAGATCAGCAGATCTCCTCTCTCTCAAAATGTAAACATATAAGCCATAGGAATTTTAGTTTTTGAGATCTAAACCTTAATTGATAAGGAGAGCACTGTCAAGCTCTTATTGACTTCAATACAATCTGCAGGTTGTGTCTCCTCACTCTCCTGTTTCTTAAACATACAGATTCTCTTTTCCTTCAAACACTGTGTGTCCACATATTAAACAACCTCGTGCTCGGCTAGTCCTGCTGCCACTAACAATGTACAAATCTCGGGGCTAGAAGCTTCGTTTAAGGCCAACATGCTATGCTACTCCATCTCCATCTCGCTTCTGATGAGTAGATCAAATCCACCTGAGTGTCGTCTGTCGTCATTTCAATGGAGCGGATACAACTCAAGGAAATCTGACCTCTTGTACAAAGGAGTTAAGTTGGTCAATGCCACAAATTTACTTAAATTTGATTTCTGACCTAGAAATAGCAGAATTTTTATGTTATATCTCTTCATTTTGCATGTCATGACTTCTTGTGTTTTTAAATGTTTGTGAATCCTTAAACCTTTTGACCTTTTGATTATTTCCAGGTTTACATAAAAATATTACACATTTTCAATATGGTCTCAGACCTTTGGACCCCACTCTATATTCAGAACAAGAAAAGCTCATAATCCAGGTCCTTTGAAAACATTTAACAAACATTTTACCAAATTAATGATGTTTCTTCATCTGGGCTGCCCATAAATTCATTGTAGAATAGCTTCACCATCTCAAGCTCTGTTGTAAAATCTAATAAACAAAAAACAAAAAAACCCCAAAATGTATTGTATAAAACAAATGCATCATTAATTCCAATGTTGGAAATGTATTGACTCATTTCAATAAAATATGTAGAGAATTTCTAGTCATTTACATATATATTTCATTTTGATATGTTCCAGTTACCTGGGAGTGAGGCATCATCCGTCTTGAGTGACAGCTCAATTGATTTCTGCATAGTTTCCTCCAGTGTCTTCAGGATGTTCTCCTAATTCAGCATCCGTAAATATGTCAGACAGCCAAATATTGTTTTCTCTATGCAAAATGTATTCAATCATATGAGAATTAACTGTTTAGATTTGTGTTCAGAGGGCTGCTCAGACTGAGCAAAACGGTTATAAAATAGACACATAAGTATCTGTATGTTTCTGACTTAGACGATAACATTTACTATATCATCACTATATTTTGTATTATACAATGTGACAAACCTTCAATTCACTCAGCTGGGCAAACATAACATCTTTAGCATTCTCAAACATGGCGTTCTTTGAATCATGCAAATGCTTCTCAATAGTGTCCCTCATGTTTTTCAGCGTGTCCTTTCCTCTAAACTCAGCTGCTCCTACAATAAAACAGAAAATTGTGGTCAAACTACATTTTTCTGCATAATAACAATGAATTTAAATATTATTATAGTGTCAGGCTGGATATGTCATGTTCTTCCTTCTTACTTTTATAGCATTCTTGCATGCTGTTCTTGATTGACTCCGTCAGACTGCTGTAGATGGTTTTCTTTTTGTCCCGGATAATGTTGTGGAGTTTTGTCTTAATTTTTTCTTCCTTATAGAGAGAACACAGAGAATCAACATGTTTATGAATCAAATAATGATAATAGAAATGAGACTCATCAATTTTCTTCTACAAATTCTCACTGAACCTGTTGGGGGTGTAAATATTTTTTGCCCACTTATTAAAAAGATTAAAAATTTGTTTATCTAACTCCAGTTTTGACTGACAAAAACAATTTACGTTTTCACATACTGCAGTGAATATTAATGTGTTTTTGTGTTGAATTATTCTTTGGAAAAACATTGTAGTTTGGGTTACAATTACCACTTAATTAAGGTTAGGGGACCAATGTCATCACGGTTACAATAACAAGATTGTGATGACCCATCTATCCACCTTTACTTCGCCCCTCTGTAGACTTTGTGGCTCTAAAATAACGTCACACTACATCATTTTTTGTTTCTGGCAGATAAGCGTCAAAATTACAACGGCCACTAGTGGGCTTTGTCAGTTAAACGTAAACATTATGTTGTTTTACTACATTTGCTGAAGAGACTGGTGCTTGTTGTTTTCGTTAGGAGGAAAATCTCACAGTGTCCCTTTAGAGTGTCCCCACTAGAGATGTAAATGGCTACATCGGCGACACCGATGGCGGCAAGCTACCACGCAGGGTGCTGGTGCAACCATCTGGAGCAATTGGGGTTCAGTATTTTGCCCAAGGACACTTTGACATGTGGACAGGAGGAGTCAGGGATCAAACCACCACCCTTCTGACTGGTGAAATGAACCGCTCTACCTCCTGAGCCACAGACGCCCCTGAGACGTCCTTTCTTGGTTATCCATATATCGTATCCATTATAAACAGTGACCTGTTTCATTTATGGTATATATTGTGGTTGGCTTATATACACAGCATTTCTGTTAGACTACCACCTATTTGTGTTTGTGATGAACAAATCTGTTATGGAGTTGCTGAATTAAAACGGTTAGAATTCACACATTGAAATTTCATGTCTGGTATTAGACTTGCACCATACAATGTTCCAATAACATGGCACAACCATGATTTTAATACCTCCTTTCCTTCTTAAAAAAAGGATAGGAATAGAATAAAATGATTCTCGTGTTTTACCTCTGTCTTGAGGAATGTCAGTTGCAGTTCAAAATCTTTGTACTTTTGAATCAGCCGCTGGGTGTCAAGAGAAAACTCACTGATGACCCCGTTGAATGGTCCACATCTTCTGTCATTTCTGAAAAATAGTTAAAATGTTACATAAGGGCCACGTTTGTATTTAAAATACTTTAATATCTACAGCATTATTATATTAATGTATGATATTACAGCCAAACTTCAAAAATACTCAAAAAATAGGTCTTTATGTCGACATTAACACATTTCTTACGGGAAGGTCTTCTTGAATTCCTCATCAATGCTGTCAGTCAGCCATGAAGCTAATTTTGCATTGAGATTGATTTGTTTCTTATTTTTTGTCGTGTGGGTGCCATTGTTCAATACCACACACTTGAGTGTCTTGTGAAAAGAACGACCAACTCCTTTACCTTTCTGAAAATAAAAACAGAATGATTTTAAGAACAGTTAATGTATTTATATGAAGTGCAAAATTAGTTATTTTGATAAAACTTTCTCATTTATAGTACTTACTGGATATAAGAAGGAATTCAAGGTTTTTCCACATGAATCTTTTGAATTTTTAACCCCTTCACTAAGGCATTTTTTAAAAGCCTCATTAGCGTCTTCTATGGGTTTTCTGATTTTATCAAGTTGAAGCCTCATGCTTTCTTCAAGGGCTGTGCACACATCTCCATTTTTGCCAGTCTGAAATCAAACAGAACACATTCAAAGTAAATAACATGTAAAACTAAAAATACCACTTGATTGGGATCCATTTCAAACAGTATTTCCTTTTTTTATTTCTTTATTTCTAGTAAATTTTTCCCCAAATACAATAACACAACAATATACAATAAATCTTTTACTGAAATCATGTTTGGCTTGATAATTTATGGGGGTTGCTGGTGAAAAAGCACACAACTGAAGATAAACATCATAAAGAGGTTAAATTAACACAAATCCAGGAAGAATCTGTTAAAATTTCTTAAATTATGTTGGTTTTGAATAAGCAAATGTAGTATTTTACAGCTTCAATTCATTTTTAACAATCTCAAAAGTGTTTTGTGATTAAATTGGTATTGTTTACCTATACAACTGGCAAGTAGATTAAAAATAACTTTTTTGACCCTTTTTGTCCTCTGTGCAACCTTGTCATCTTTTATAATCAATCCAAGCTGACCACAGCCACTCTTCTCATGGCAACAAAACACAGCACATCCATCTTTCTAGCCTATTTTTCATGCTTATTACTGTGGTTATGCAGCCTCTCTGAAACAACCAAACTTCAGGAAATCGTCCTCCTTGACCCTTCTGGTTATAACTGTCATTAAAAATGTACTCGTACTTCCATTTGATTTTACCTCACTTTGCCTGAATTTTGGGTGTAGTTTACTTGTACTATATACTGTTATATACTATACTACTCTACTTAGTTAAGAAGATTAAAGTTGTTAACTCAATCTTACCACTTGTCCAGATCTGGCCCCTTCAATCAGAGAAAGAATCCCATGAGCTCCAGAGACATAGTTTAAGTTTTCTGAGTGACAGTCATTGAGCTCTTGCAGAAATTTCTGAAGTTTGGGTATTTCTGTTAAATAAAAGAAGAAAAGGGCAAAAGAGTATATACATTAAATATTTATATCTAGATATTTATGCACTTTCAGGTTAAAGTTCAAAGGCAAATGGTTAAAGTAGTTTGATACAAAATATGTACTTAAACCATTCAGCTCATGTATGAAGACTTAGCCTACCATTCTCATCTGTATTCAGACATTTTCCCTGTAGAAACTCTTTGGAGCTCACTATAAACACTGTTAAACGGTCCTGTTCAAAATGTTTCTGAAAAAAAGAAAAGTTTTGATTTTAAGGGAATCTTCTACAACAATAAATCATGTGTCAGTCTGTAAAACTCACCCGAATCTTTTTTCTTTGGTTGAATTTGATGCGTACATTTTTCTTGGTTTGCTCATTTTTTTTAAATCTGAAATCACGAACCTCTTCTGCTGAACTGTAAGAAAAGATTTACATTACTTAATCTTTATTCTATTACCAGACCATCAAATGGCACTTCACACAGTATTTTTGGCAGCCTAACCTATAATTCAGATTAACATAATTATTTTTTTTGTGTCTTTTGTCAGAGTTAGAGTCGCAGGTATTTTTCGTTAAACCTGTAACCACTCTGTCATTCAAATATTTATCAGTCAGGTTCAAAAAGAAATGAAGACTCTTGACAACAATCAAATACAAAAACACTGCAGACAGAACAGAACATTTCAGGAACAATATCTTTTCTCAACCTGGAAGTCATCTCTGCTGAGTATCTCCACAGACTTCTAGCCTCGCATCTCCAGACTAATTCGCAAATACAAATTGCTAACCCTAATTGCTAATGCTAACCCTAACCCCCCAACTGATTTGGTATCTTGAATTGTGCGTTACCCTGCTTTTGAAACTTCAGTAAGATCAGACTTAGTGCAGATGAAGTGAATCTGCTGACACTCGCCACCATTTCCCATGAAGTCACAGACGTTCTCTAGGATCTCCCAGGCTTCTTTCTCTGATGCTGCTCGATTCATTTCCGTTACGATCCACACAGTTGAACAACTTGCAACAAGCTGAAGGAGTATAATGACAAGTTAATTATCAATAATTATTTATCAGTGCTTTGTAATGACATGATGTTCTATCTCACACAGGCTCCGCCCTGGACTCTATGGGTAATACTCTCCTCCAATCACACACAAGTAATCGCCCACTGAAATTTGCATCCAGCCAATCAGGACGCATCTACCGATTATGTGTGTCTCACACAGTATATAAAGCAGCATCTCTGCTCACTTATCCTTCTCACATCAGCGAGAGCAAAATCACCTCACTGATCCTACCTTCTGCAGATGTTTTGCCACTTCAAGCTTGTTCCTTTCCAGTCGTGCCCTGGTCTCATTGCCGCCGCCACAATCACGCAGAGAGTCGCATGATGCAGCCACCACCTTGCGTGCACCCCCGGGCACTTCCTCCTATTCAATGCCGGCAACGGTGGGACCATTTTTCGGCTGTGTGACGTCTCGCTCTGCTGCATTGAGAGCAAGAGCGCATTCCACGTGGTGTAGCAGCGTCTACAGCTTTATTCAATAGGGTGAGTGTCGAGAAAATATGCACATACTTGCAAACTCAGTGGGCTAATGCGTGCGTGTGATTGGAGGAGAGTATTACCCATAGAGTCCAGTAGAGGGCTCCACCTGTGCTTATAAAACTATGGTTACAATATCGTAAACTTAGAGTTAGCAGGTCGCACAATAATAAACTACAAACAGCAGTCTAAATAAATTAATTACCTCTTTCCACATTTCATCTCTGCCCTTGTTACAGTCTCCATTTCCAGGAAGATCAATCAGTGTGACATGCTGAAGAAGTTTTTTATTGGGCACCTTAATAGTCACACACTTCACTAGTGGCCAGTACCACCCCTTTTTGCCTGTAATATTTTCTTGTTCTGTTCTTGTGTATTGGATTAATTTTTCAGATAGCTCTGCAGCCTGCAATAAACAGAAACATGAATTTGCTTTTAGTTTTCAATTTGCTGAGCAAATTAAACTAAACCAAACTGAAGTAGACTGTATATATACTGTGATTTGAAGTATATATACAATGTAAGGTGATTCTGTTTTTACTTCTTTTAATTTTTGTACTTACCGATTTGCATGTCAACATCTTCTTCTGAGATCTGAGAAATTCTGGAATTTCCTTGAAATATTTTTTGTCCATGAGTTCGTCAGGAGATTTCTGTTTCCATCCTTCTCCATATAGCGCTGACAGCTTTTCACGATATTCGTCATCATCATCACCATCATCACCATCATCACCATCATCTTCGTTTTTCTGATCTGATATATCCTTAAGGAACTTGTCAAAGGTCCACAACTCATCTCTCCAGTCCTAGAAGATAAAATAGTAATTGCATTTAAATAAATAAAATTAAATGCTATGTACCGAGTGAGGTCAGACAGCTTCCACATGATATTATTAATATAAGCCACAGTGCAGTTTGTGCAGTATTTGTTTTAATGTAAACATAAACATAAGCAGCTTGTTTTACCTCTTTTGTAATGAACTCAATTTCCGCTTCATACTTTTGGTTCTCCATGTTTGCCTCCACTTTAATCATGGCTGAGGTACATGCACTGCCACTTGCAGAGGGCAAGAGATTCTCTTCTCTAATGATGGCATTTATCAAGGAGCTCTTTCCAGCCCCAGTTTTACCAAAGACACCAACCCGCTCTCTCTTGTCTGTCTCCAAATGCCTGATTTTATCACTGTTGAGTTTAAATATGGGTTAATTGAGTACAAATACAAACACAGAATACAACTCGTAAAATCAGAAAGACAACCATCAATGAAGAGTCCATTCAAGCACGCATTAAATGAGAGTAAAGGTGTTAGTTGAGAGGAAATGTCAGTCCTTATATATACAGTATATCAAGCTTTGTTTACATGTCCATTAATCAAAGAAATAAGAGATAATAATAATCAATAAATATGTATGTACAAAATCCTAAACAAGTTTTGGGATTAGTTTGCATGGCATACCTTATGTTCAAGACAAGTAACAGCAAGGGCCTGATCAGAGCAGCATTGTTGGATTTGCTTGCAAAGGCAAAGTAAATCTGCACAATGGTTTTACATCGAGTTCAGTTTACACATTCATTTGCATCTTAACAGTGTTGATCTCTAAAGGTACTGTCATGTCAAGTCCAAAATGGGGGAGGGGGTCATCACTGTGCTTACAAGTGTGAGGGACAAAACAGCATCTCATTCAAGTCACCTTTATGTATGTATGCATGTATGAAATGTGTCAGTGGCAAGTTATAAGGCCCAACACATTGTGACTTATTTTAAAAACCTCAGTAAAGTGCAGTCAATAAAAGCTTTCAAACAGAGTTGTTTGAGTTAAATGCTCAATCTGGGTCTTGATTAGCAGTCTACTATGATCTCAGACTCAGATGACTTTATTTATCCCAGAAGGGCACACAAAAAAACTCAAAGGCGAGCAGCCACATGTCAGAGACAGCAGGTCAGCACATGGGTGATGCAAGGAATGATGCAAAATTCCTACACATTTGCATTATTTAACAAAAGTGACGGTTACACTTAAAGTGTGAATGACAGCGTGAAAACCATAAATTTTGTCTTATGTGAATTTAAGATGAGTCTGTGATTGATAAAGGATGTGAAAAGTTTCCAAGACGGACCAAAGCTGAATAAGACCTGGCCAGTGGTGGAACCAGGCCCATACAACATAGAATATGGAAAAACGTATTTAATACTTACTTCAGGAAAGCATTGAGCCTTGTGTTGTCTTCTTGACATAGTCTCTTGTGAACATGTGTCATGATGTTTTTCACATCAGACAATATGATGCGTTCTGTCAGAGAAAAATAAAGATAAGTGAGCAGGAATCATGCACCAGTGTATCCGTTGAGTGGTAATGCACAGTGAGGTGTCATATACAAAAATGAAGGAAAAAAACATGTAGTACAATGTAGGGTCCCTCAGAGGGTCTCATCAGGTTTATACCATGGCCACTTACCAAAGAATAAAAAAGGTAGCATATGTAACATATGTGTGTGTAACATAGATGAGATGAAATATGCAAATGAAATATGCTATAGGCTTTCTAGGAAATTTCAATATGTAAAGTTTTTAACCTAAAGTAAGTTGCCGTTATTTAGCAAGTAATATAAATACCTGAGTATGATCCCAGTGCAGGGTCACAACGTCGTTTCTTTGGTGTGCTTGTCTCACACTGAGGGGGCATCTTTCTCTTCCCTAAATAGATTTTTTTATATTGAAACAGAAGCCAGACAGAGTTTGTTGCATGATCCTCTCACATTATTAAAACTTTGTTTCAGTATAGTTGTTTGGTAAAGCAAAATATTACTGCCTTTCAGGAATCCATTGAAACCATCAATGAACACAACAGGTATTTAATTACATACTGTGTATCTCATCATCAGTTGCGGTGCTGGTGGAGGGCAAAACCTGCAGATGAACATGAACACACGTCTTAACAATTCACACACTGAAAAATCGCAGTTATGTTTGTGTCTAATCTAATACGACCACCCTACAAGAAGTGCTAACACATGATCCCATGCAGAGTCCACTTTTCTTCATTCAACAACATTGTGATCCAAAGAAACAATTCTTCAAGGATGACTTTGTCTTATGACACTTCAGCATGAAGAAGAAAGGCACGTTCACTGATTAGATGCTCGTGAAATTCACTGACATCTTTACCTGATCAGAGTCAGCTGCTTCTTCATGCTCCTGTTGACATTTAAAATAGAATGTGTATGATTGTAACACCGTAAATGGCATATGATACCTAATTGTATTAAACTGGAAAACTGAACCGCGACATAAAAATCACAATACTATAATCAACTTACCTGAGTAGAATCACTGTCTGTTTCCTGATTTGTTGTGTTTAGCTCTGCCTAGTGACAAAGGAAACTAGTTTTAAACCCATAAATGTAAAGAAATTGTGAAGAGCATTCATAAGTCTAATGAATGCTATGATTGTCAGTGAGATATTTTAATTCTATATGTACACATCATCAGCTCCTGTAAATTGTAATACCATGTATCTTCACTAGTGAGCATTGTGAGACCTGATACATTTGTATAAAATATTTTCACAGTGCAGAACATTACCCTTAACAACTTGAGTCTGTTCTTGAATTTTGCCCTTGGTCCCATTTTTGGAATCAAATTTGCGATTTCTTGATTATCAAGACAGTGAAGAAGAATGTCCTTGTCAATTTCTTCATCTGTAATCAAAAAATATTCAGTTGAATCTTTACCATCCAGACATGCAGATATCTATTTCGTTAGGAGTGTAATATGTGTGGCCACAGATATTCATTTTACGCATTAGAGCCTATCAGAGCTTGGTTGTACTATTTTGTCCAGTATTGGTAGCTCACACCAAAGAAACAGGGTTATACTTTACCTTTAAATCTATCTATCAACTCGCTGAGACCCCATTCAGTCAATATGCTACAAACAAAGTCGTCCATGTCCGAGAACAGCAACTGAAAGGTAAACAAATAATTATAATGCTTTGATCAATAACATGTAACTGAAGGAAGGGAAATGTCATTTTTATGACCTGCTGTCACGTCAGGATCGTATCATTTTCACTGTACTGTACATGTAACATATATACACACAATATAATACTGGCAAAGTAAGAATCTCATGGTACGATGTAACCACCGTGTTTTCTGTGCACATGATAATAAACCTCTTGAATCTCGAATGAGACTGATAATGGCAGACTCAAAACAGAAACTAATGCAGGCATTGTGTAGTTTCGATTCCTCTGAAACCACAATCACTATAACACGTCAGCCACAAGTGGGCGTAGGCGCAGGAATGTATATAGCAGACGAGTCCAACAGTTAGGTGGAAATCTACAAACCACAAATGAATGACAGCTAACCTACCTCTGTTCTGTAGCTGCTCTCTTTTCTTTTGTGTCCTGCTGCAGGCTTTGTGTGTTGGGCTTTGGTGCTTCCTGCAGCGAACTGTAATGTAGGCGGTAATGTTTTATTATGAGCCGTATAAACCCAGTTCATTTGGCAGCAGTACCTACTCTCTCTCCATTCATATCACAACAAGCCTGCTCTTGTTCTTCCTTCTGAACTTGTTTGACTGTTATGAAATCAAATTTCCACTCCACAAGGTTAAAAGAAAAGAGATTTACACTATATTTAATTTAGCATATTTATTAGTATTTTTAGTGTTACAAAGGACAATTTTTTTTTGGTATTTTCACTATAATATGTCGTTCATATCATAAGCAGGTCAAAGGAAGACACTCAGATTTTACGCACACTTATACTGTGCAAATTTAAGTATGGCTTTCAGTTTTGTGTTGGTTACACCAAAGTTTAATAGCACAGCAGGCTTCTACACATTATGTTTAACTACAGTATCTCTGTAATATATTCAGTTGTGAATATAAAGCATAAAGTTAGCGTACTTACATTTTATCTGTTCCTCTTTAATGCACTAACATGACTCCTCTGATGTTTGATGTAAATGGCGCTCTTTCTTTTATAGTCTCCACCTCTCGCCTGCGCACTCCCCCTCTCTGCTCTCAGAGCAGGGTTAGCAAGGTCAGTTTGCACCTACAGTAGTGTAAATACGGTAAGGACAGCCTGAACTGATATATATATATATTTCATACTCTTTCTGTGTTCTTTTATGAAGTGTCTGAAGCGCTACATTGTGTTTTTATTACTGAGGAATGTTTAAGTAAGAGACCCCAGGCCATAAAGATAAGGTCCAAAAGTTTAAGGTTTAAAGGTTAAGGTCAGTCATTACTGTAGATAATTCCTGACCCCCTCTCTTATTGCATCAATAGAGATTTTCTGATTTTCACATCACTGTATGTATTCACTGTTGTTACAAAACAACGCAATTTAATGCAGGTTTTCTATTTATTTTACACAGAGAATAGGTTACATTGCTCAACCTGATGTTAAAAACAGTCAATATTTGACTGTATTAACAATAAATGTGTAACTGAAGAATTAATATTTCTTTGTTCAACACTCAGGAATGCAGGCGAACAAAACAAATGATCAAAGAAAGATTGAACCACAGGATTTAAATACAAACTGAACTAACAAGGGACTAGGGAACAGGTGACTAGACAGGAGAACGGGCAAGGAGCTGATTGGCTGGGGAAAACACTGCGAGCAGGGCAGGTGTGGAGGGAAAAGCAGGCTGGGGAAAAGCACAGGAGGCCAGGGACCACAAAAAACAACACGACAAAGACAGAAAAAACAAGACAGTGACAGTATTCCTACAATTTGACCAATATGTTGTAGAAATACTGCATGTAAGTGTTGCAATTACAAGATCACAAATTCATGGAGTGCTAATCATTAAGCTTTCATTTTGTTGGTAGTGCGCACATCATTTATGTCTTCCTGGTGCAGGGTGTCAACAGCAGCTTTCTCAGCATTACACACACCCAAAACAGAAACAAATATGCAAATTGAATGCACACAGTTTGCTCTGAAGAGGAAATTACCTTGCTAAACCTGTTTTACTCCAAAATAATCTGTGTGTGGTTTCCTGATATCATACCGGTGATATTAATGTTCTTAACCCTACTGAACGCTCATTGAACACTGAGTAGCACCAGCAGTAATTTTGAGTGAGTATGTAATATTTCATGTATCGGGGGAGATATTCATATATATGAGTTTATATAGTGACTTTACTGCTTCAGAAAAGAAAATCAAAACTGATTACCAAATACGAAAAACTGTATCACAAACTACATCATTCAAGAGTTCAAAAGTATACCATATGTAATACTTTTATGCATTTAGAATCAGTGCAGTCAGACTTTTATGGTAAAATAGAAAAAACTATGAAAAAATGTAAATAACTGAATGAGTAAGAGGCCACTAGTTTATCTCTTTTTCTCTTTATAACTAAGGGATAATGACTTGACAAAAATGGTTGAGAGCAAATCCAGAGGCCTCATGTTGTTTATCAGCGTGTCCACAGGAACCTTCAGTGGGTGATCAGGACTGTGCTGTTGTTCTCCACCGAGGAAACCTGAAACAAGATAAACAGCAAGGTTGTGGTATGGCTGTCACATCATCCACTGCTAAACATTTCTCTTACAAGCAATCTATACATCAAGAAAGAAGACGAATAGTGAGGAGCACATTGGATCATTGGTTTCACTATAACGTACCTGTGCACAATTATGTCAACTCTTTTGTAGTGCAGCTCTTGGGCCGGCTGGATCAGTGCTGATTAATTAAAAACACTGTTAATATTAAAAACTGTACATTAAAGCAAAAAAACAAACAAAAAAAAAACAACTTACAAACAATGATACCATTAAAGTTTCATAAAACAACAAGCACCAGATCACTCATGACTACATGACAGATCCCTCTTCAGGGATCAAACTGCGACAATTCGAGTTTAAAAATGTATTATGTTATTATATTCTGTTAATGTTAATGTTACATACTGTTGTTACATTATGCTGACTTTGTTTCAGAAAAATGGCTTCCTTTAAAATGAGAAGGAGATTGCATTGTTCTCTTTAAAGGTCTAACATAGATAAAAATATAAAACAAAACAGGATTTAGACCAGACCTGAGTAAATTTGTTCCCTCATAACACTTTTAATAGCTTTGTAACTTATTATTTGTCTTAAAAATATATTGTGTGTTGTGAAACCTTTTGCACTTTTGGAGCATTTTAACTCCATAGTGAGGGCTTTTACAGCAGCTTTCAGATCAGCAGATTTCCTCTCTCTCAAAATGTAAACATATAAGCCATAGGAGTTTTAGTTTTTGAGATCTAAACCTTAATTGATAAGGAGAGCACTGTCAAGCTCTTGTTGACTTCAATACAATCTGCAGGCTGTGTCTCCTCACTCTCCTGTTTCTTAAGCTTACAGATTCTCTAACAATGTACAAATCTCAGGGCTAGAAGCTTCGTTTAAGGCCAACATGCTATGCTACTCCATCTCCCTTTATTATTATAAGAATGTCAGAGCTGCAACCCTTATTTTTTTGGGCAATTAAAAGTCTAAATATGAAAATCTGATCTTGCTCATGGTTTAACTTGAGTTACTTGAACGAGCTTCTGATGAGTAGATCAAATCCACCTGAGTGTCGTCTGAATGCATATTTCAAGTCATATTTCATGTACTCAAGGAAATCTGGCCTTTTGTACAAAGGAGTTAAGTTGGTCAATGCCACAAATTTACTTTAATTTGAATTGAATTTTAAATATTTCTTCTTCATTTTACATGTTATAACTTCTTGTGTGTTTAAATGTTTTAAATTAGTGATGTTTCTTTGTCTCACCTGCGCTTCAATTTATTGTGGTATTTCTTCACCATCTCAAGCTCCTTTGTGAAATCTGAAAAACAAAAATCAAAAACAAAAAAACCTAAACAAAACGAATTGTATAAAACAAATGCATTATTAATTCCATTATTGGAAATTTATTGACTTAATTTCAATAAAATATGTAGAGAATTTCTAGTCATTTACATATATTTTTCATTTTGATATGTTCCAGTTACCTGGGAGTGAGGCATCATCCGTCTTGAGTGACAGCTCAATTGATTTCTGCATAGTTTCCTCCAGTGTCTTCAGGATGTTCTCCTAATTCAGCATCCGAAAATATGTCAGACAGCCAAATATTGTTTTCTCTATGCAAAATGTATTCAATCACATGAGAATTAACTGTTTAGATTTGTGTTCAGAGGGCTGCTCAGACTGAGCAAAATGGTTATAAAATAGACACATAAGTATCTGTATGTTTCTGACTTAGACGATAACATTTTTTTTTAACTATATCACCGCCATATTTTGTATTATAAAATGTGACAAACCTTCAATTCATTCAGCTGGGCAAACATAACATCTTTAGCTTTCTCAAACATGGCGTTCTTTGAATCATGCAAATGCTTCTCAATAGTGTCCCTCATGTTTTTCAGCGTGTCCTTTCCTCTAAACTCAGCTGCTCCTACAATAAAACGGAAAAATTGTGGTCAAACTACATTTTTCTGCCCAATCACAATTAATTTAAATATTATTATAGTGTCAGGCTGGATATGTCATGTTCTTCCTTCTTACTTTTATAGCATCCTTGCATGCTTTTCTTGATTGACTCCGTCAGACTGCTGTAGATGGTTTTCTTTTTGTCCCGGATAATGTTGTGGAGTTTTGTCTTAATTTTTTCTTCCTTATAGAGAGAACACAGAGAATCAACATGTTTATGAATCAAATAATGATAATAGAAATTAGACTCTTCACTTTCTCTTTTCTTTAAAAATTTTTCACTGAACCTGTTGTAAATATTTTTTTAATATGTAAATATTTTTTGCCCACTTAGGTCAGTCTAAAAATTTGTGTATGTTATCAAATGGAGCAGATTCAGGTTGCAGCAGCCATAAATGTAGCTCCAGTTTTGACTGACAAAAACAATTTTGTAAACATTTATAATATTGATAGAATTTTACTGCAGGCCTTTTTATGTTTAATTATTCTTTAATGTTGAGTCTTATTCCAGCTGTCAGATTAGGGAAAGAGTATGGTTTGGGTAAAAAAAACAATTTTTGTCAAGGTTGGAAAAACATTGTGGTTTGGGTTACAATTACATTTACCACTAATGAAGGTTAGGGGACCAATGTCATCATGGTTACAATTACAACCTCTGTTATGGAAAAACTGTGATCACAGTTTAAAGGGGTCATATCATGCTTTTTGTGATTTTCTGTCATGTACAGTATATACTGTTATAATGTCAGATGGAAATGTTAAACATAGCCAAATTTTCAAAACATGAGGTGAATGTATGTCAAATGCTCCCTGAAAGTCAAAAGCTCCATTTGCAAAGTTACCTCTACTTCCCCATCAAACTGACGTTAGATTGTTCAGGCATGACCACAAAAGTCTTTGTTGTTAAGGTCGTTCCATGTGTTGTTCCTGTTATCCAGGTGTATATTTCTGATTGTATTTGAGAATTTGACAATTTTGAGTAAAGAACGAGAAAAAGAAGTGAAATCCTACTACCAGAAGTCTGCTGAGGGGCAGCTTCTAAAAGAGCTGGCCAATCAGGCCAGACGCATCAGGACGGGGGCCTTAAAGAGACAGGAGCTAAAACGGCTTGTTTCCAACAGAGGCTGAACTGAGGGGCTGCGTAAAGGGCAAGTATAAGATAAATAAGGAGTTTTTTGAACTATCAGATATTCCAGTAGAGCCCCGAATATAAATATAGACATAGAAATGTGCATGATATGTGCCCTTTAAAGAAACCAACGTTAACTGTCAATAGTTTAAGATTGTGATGACCCGTCTGTCCACCCCTACTTCACCCCGCTGTAGACTTTGTGGCTCTAAAATAACATCACACTAAATCATCTTTTGCGGATAAGAGTCAAAATTACTACGGCCACTAGAGGGCTTTGTCAGTTGGACGTAAACATTATCATGTTTTACTACATTTGCTGAATAGACTGGTGCTTGTTGTTTTTGTTGGGAGGACAATCTCTAAGTGTCCCTTTATGCAAATATATGTTCTGTGTTACACACACTAGAGACGTAAATGGCTGAATTAAAACAGTGTTCACACATTGAAATTTCATGTCTGGTATTAGACTTGCGCCATACAGCGTTCCAATAGCATGGTGCAATCATGATTTTAATACCTCCTTTCCTTCTTAAATAAAGGATAGGAATAGAATAAAATGATTCTCGTGTTTTACCTCTGTCTTGAGGAATGTCAGTTGCAGTTCAAAATCTTTGTACTTTTGAATCAGCTGCTGGGTGTCAAGAGAAAACTCACTGATGACCCCGTTGAATGGTCCACATCTTCTGTCATTTCTGAAAAATAGTTGAAATGTTACATAAGGGCCACGTTTGTATTTAAAATACATTAATATCTACAGCATTATTATATTAATGTATGATATTACAGCCAAACTTCAAAAATGCTCAAAAAATAGGTCTTTATGTCGACATTAACACATTTCTTACGGGAAGGTCTTCTTGAATTCCTCATCAATGCTGTCAGTCAGCCATGAAGCTAATTTTGCATTGAGATTGATTTGTTTCTTATTTTTTGTCTTGTGGGTGCCATTGTTCAATACCACACACTTGAGTGTCTTGTGAAAAGAACGACCAACTCCTTTACCTTTCTGAAAATAAAAACAGAATGATTTTAGGAACAGTTAACGTATTTATATGAAGTGCAAAATTAGTTATTTTGATAAAACTTTCTCATTTACAGTACTTACTGGATATAAGAAGGAATTCAAGGTTTTTTCACATGAATCTTTTGAATTTTTAACCCCTTCACTAAGGCATTTTTTAAAAGCCTCATTAGCGTCTTCTATGGGTTTTCTGATTTTATCAAGTTGAAGCCTCATGCTTTCTTCAAGGGCTGTGCACACATCTCCATTTTTGCCAGTCTGAAATTAAACAGAACACATTCAAAGTAAATAACATGTAAAACTAAAAATACCACTTGATTGGGATCTATTTCAAACAGTATTACCTTTTTTTATTTCTTTATTTCTAGTAAATTTTTCCCCAGATACAAGAACACAACAATATACAATAAATCTTTTACTGAAATCATGTTTGGCTTGATAATTTATGGGGGTTGCTGGTGAAAAAGCACACAACTGAAGATAAACATCATAAAGAGGTTAAATTAACACAAATCCAAGAAGCATCTGTTAAAATGTCTTAAATTATGTTGGTTTTGAATAAGCAAATGTAGTATTTTACAATTTATTTTTTATTGTTTACCTTTACAAACTTTTTTTTTGTTTCTGAAGACCTTTTTACGGAAACGCATTGCTGAAAAAACGTATTTACAGAAAAAAAAAATGGATCAGTATCACGTTATAACCTGAAAAGTTTATTGTTATAACAAGATGTTTTTCACGTTATAACAAGATATTTTTACGTTCCTTTTTAGTTCCTTTAATCCTTTTTAGTGTACACATACTTATCACAATATCACCCACTGTGCTCAATAACAGCAGAATCTTGCCATGTCTCAACCTAAGCATGAAGTAGAACAATATAAGTTATCACGTTATAACGTGAAACATTTCACGTTGTAACAATATAAGTTTCACGTTATAACGTGAAGGTTTTCACGTTGTAACAATATAAGTTTCACGTTATAACGTGAAGGTTTTCACGTTATAACAAGATAATAGTAAATTGTTATAATGTGATAAATTTATATGTCGTAATAACGTGAAAATATCTTGTTATAACATGAAAAACATCTTGTTATAACAACAAACTTTTCACGTTATAACGTGATATTGAAACTTTTTTTCTGGCGTGGCAGCGATACCTTTTCTGTACCTTTGACCCTTTTTGTCCTCTGTGCAACCTTGTCATCAATGAAATCTTTTGTAACCAATCCACACTGACCACAGCCACTCTTCTCATAGCCACAAAATGCAATACAGCCATCTTTTCTAGCCTATTTTTCATGCTGATTACTGTGGTTATGAACCCTTGTGAAACAACCAAACTTCAGGAAATCGTCCTCCTTGACCCTTCTGATTATAACTGTCATTAAAAACTTACTCATACTTCAAAATGTTTTCCATTTGATTTTAGGTGTTTACTAGGACTTATAGTATATATTGTTTTTACAACTTTACTATAAATATTGAAGACACAATGGGCCCTATTTTAACCATGCAAGTGTAATGACAAGTACAGGGTGGTAGGTCATGGGCACACAGACAATATGGGCGTCTCCATGCACACCTGCTATTTTGGCTCATGTATGTGCAGCAAGAGAGCTGGGTGAAGGTGAATATAGACCAGCAAGTGTGGTGATTATTAAATACTGTCTCAGCTAGTGACATCACTGCTCTCATAGCTCTGAAACAGCTGAGCCGGCATGATAACGACAGCTCAACAAACTGAAAGCTTTCTTTAGGAAATGTCTGGATGGTTCAGGGCGCCATGTCATCAACACATCACCACAAATCTGCAGCGAAAGACTGATGGAGTGTTTTTTTCACCTGGTAGTTGCTATAATAACAATCGAAATAAAATAATAATACAAAACACATTTGGTAAAGCCGCTTATATGAATATATAAGACCAATGCCATTTCAGCCATTATTCTAATGTATCTCACCTTGTAAATGATCACATATTTTAGTAATTAATGTTACACAACAGTGTTTGCAGGTTTTTATACATGTCTGGAGGGGATCTTTAAGTTATTTTTGATAACTCTGTTCTGGCATTAGTGAATATTGTTGTCACTAGGTGGTGCTCTTAGATTGTTTGCCTTTTGTTGTAGCCAATTGGAACAATTCTCGTGTAATAAACACATCTTGTACTCATACGCATACAACTTATTCAATCAAATGTGATTTGTGGCAGCTAGCTGACCCCTCTCATTGTATAAAATCACACTTGACCTCTAGCTTGTGGGTTATAGTAGCAAAAACTTTACGTCTGTTTCCGAAAGTGAGTTGTTGGAATCTTATAAGAGACTGGAAGTTATTTATTTCTCGCCTCTCCTCCTTGGCCTAATTCAACTACACAGTTGAGGGAGGTATGTGTTGAGGCAAACAATACTCAAAATATGTCAAGTCACTGTTGCTCCTACTGCCAATTCACTGTGTACTTATTTAAATGAGTTAAGAAAATACAAGTTGTTAACTCAATCTTACCACTTGTCCAGATCTGGCCCCTTCAATCAGAGAAAGAATCCCATGAGCTCCAGAGACATAGTTTAAGTTTTCTGAGTGACAGTCATTGAGCTCTTGCAGAAATTTCTGAAGTTTGGGTATTTCTGTTAAATAAAAGAAGAAAAGGGCAAAAGAGTAAATACATTAAATATTTATATCTAGATACTTAATTTAATTGTCTACATTTTGCATTCTACAAATGCACTTTCAGATTAAAGTTCAAAGGCAAATGGTTAAAATAGTTTGATACAAAATATGTACTTGAGCCATTCAGCTCATGTATGAAGACTTAGCCTACCATTCTCATCTGTATTCAGCCATTTTCCCTGTAGAAACTCTTTGGAGCTCACCATAAACACTGTGAAACGGTCCTGTTCAAAATGTTTCTGAAAAAAAGAAAAGTTTTGATTTTAAGGGAATCTTCTACAACAATAAATCATGTGTCAGTCTGTAAAACTCACCCGAATCTTTTTTCTTTGGTTGAAATTGTTGCGTACATCTTTCTTGATTTTCTCATTTTCTTTAAATCTGAAATCACGAACCTCTTCTGCTGAACTGTAAGAAAAGATTTACATTACTTAATCTTTATTCTATTACCAGACCATCAAATGGCACTTCACAGTATTTTTGGCAACCTAACCTATAATTCAGATTATCATAATTATTTTCTGTGTCTTTTGTCAGAGTTAGAGTCGCAGGTATTTTTCATTAAACCTGTAACCACTCTGTCATTCAAATATTTAAATTAATTCATTTTGTGTCATGTATGAAAGTTAAGAGAGCCTTTCATGAAAACATGAAATGCAGAAAACACAAGCAAAAGGAAAAACACATTCACACTAATATTCATGTAATGCAAAAGTAGAAAAAACAAAATACAAAAATACTGCAGACAGAGCAGAAAACTTCAGGAATGATCTTTTTTGAGACCAACCTGGAAGACTTTAATATAATTTGCCTATTTTGTTTGTGCTTACTCAAGCTGTGCTCTTGGACACCATACAAGCCAAATATTTGGATATTAGATTTTGTTATGTTTTGGTATCTTGAATTGTGCGTTACCCTGTTTTTGAAACTTCAGTAAGATCAGACTTAGTGCAGATGAAGTGAATCTGCTGACACTCGCCACCATTTCCCATGAGGTTACAGGCGCTTTCCAGGATCTCCCAGGCTTCTTTCTCGTCTGCTGCTCGATTCATTTCCGTTACGATCCACACAGTTGAACATCTTCCAACAAGCTGAAGGCGTATAATGGCAAGTTAATTATGAATAATTATTTATCAGTGCTTTGCAATGACATGATGTTACAGTTTCCAGGTCGCACAGTAATAAACTACGAACAGCAGTTTAAATAAATAATTACCTCTTTCCACATTTCATTTCTGCCCTTGTTACAGTCTCCATTTCCAGGCAGATCAATCAGTGTGACATGCTGAAGAAGTTTTTTATTGGGCACCTTAACAGTCACACACTTCACTAGTGGCCAGTACCACCCCTTTTTGTCTTTTTCTCTTCTTGTGTATTGGATTAATTTTTCAGATAGCTCTGCAGCCTGCAATAAACAGAAACATGAATTTGCTGCTTTTAGTTTTAAGTTTGTTGAACAAAATTAAACTAAACCAAACTGAAGTAGACTGTATATATATTGTGATTTGAAGTATATATACAATGTAAGGTGATTCTGTTTTTACTTCTTTTAATTTTTGTACTTACCGATTTGCATGTCAACATCTTCTTCTCAGATCTGAGAAATTCTGGAATTTCTTTGAAATATTTTTTGTCCATGAGTTCGTCAGGAGATTTCTGTTTCCATCCTTCTCCATATAGCGCTGACAGCTTTTCACGATATTCGTCACCATCATCATCATCATCATCACCATCATCACCATCATCTTCATTAAGGAACTTGTCAAAGTTCCACAACTCTTCTCTCCAGTCCTAAAAGGTAAGAATGTACTGAGTGAGGTCACAGAGTTTCCGCATATTTATATAAGCCACAGTGCAGTTTGTGCAGTATTTGGTTTAATGTTAACAAACATAAGCAGCTTGTTTTACCTCTTCTGTAATGAACTCAATTTCCGCTTCATACTTTTGGTTCTCCATGTTTGCCTCCACTTTAATCATGGCTGAGGTACATGCACTGCCACTTGCAGAGGGCAAGAGATTCTCTTCTCCAATGATGGCATTTATCAAGGAGCTCTTTCCAGCCCCAGTTTTACCAAAGACACCAACCCGCTCTCTCTTGTCTGTCTCCAAATCTCTGATTTTATCACTGTTGAGTTTAAATATGGGTTAATTGAGGGAAAATACAAACAACTTGTAAGAAGGAAGACAACCATCAATGAAGAATCCACTCAAGCCCGCATTAAATGTGAGTAAAGGTGTTAGTTTAGAGCAAATGTCGACAAATGTCAGTCCAAGCTTTGTTTACGTGTCCATGAATAATAGATAATTAGAATCAATAAATATGTATATATGTCATGGAAATTTAAAGATGAATTCACAGAGGGCAAGTTGTCCGTTTTTTTGCAATAACCAGTTCACATTTTCAAATGCTCCTCGGTTGACATTGTTGCACTTTCTTGCTTTACAGGGTAAAACTAAAACGCCTCCACTTACGTCTTGTGTGGACTTTCTAATGTAATAGCATTGAAGCTTCTGGTTGTGCCTATACTACAATACTAACAACAAGTAAAGCATTTTGGATGTGCTACTTTCTGGTGCCACCGGGAACAAAAATTGAGCTTGAACTTCAGCTCACTTTTAATAGTCAAATAATCAGTTTATCTCTGAAGCTATATTTGGAAGCCCTTCACTGCAGTTCATACTTCCCACAATTAAAATGTAGATTTGCTTAAATAAATTGATTATCATAGTATTATTATTCTTTAAGTCACACCTAATTAAAAGGGTCCAAATTTTGACACCTCATTATTTTGTGTATTAAAACTGTGGGCCCCATTTTCATGAACCCAGTTCGGGTGTAGATCGCTTGTTAAGTGCATCCTGCGCAGTGCGTCTTGGCCGTGCCCAGTGCACTTGGTATTTTCGTGACCATTTGGTTACAGGGTGGGATCAGAAAGAATACATTATCATACATTATAGGTGGGTGTGTTGGAGGCAATGACAATCACATTTGCTACCTCTGTCATGACTGACAGTTTGGGAGCCCCACGGGAGAAATTGTCCTCAAAAGAAACTTATTGAATTCGCTTTTCTGGACATGTTGATGATCCAGTAGCTAATCTCCATGTTTTGCGTGCATAAAAGCTTGAATTTTACTTGGCATCACACAATGATCTATACAATAACCATTTGCAGTTAAATACCTCCGTAGTGCCATAAAATGAAAGTGGAATTTAAAAGTAGTATAATGCATTTTTTTCTATTTCATTATTTTTAAAGCCTAAATCTGTTTGCAAAAATAACTGCTGACAGTTTGGGAAGGAAATAGTTGCTTGTTTAATATGGCGTCATACACGTTATCCTGGTAATGATTGGAGTTTGTGAAATAACACTTTTGTATAAAAATAGTGGAAAGCGTGAGGCATACTCATTCTTGGAACCAAGATTGCAGTGCGCTGCTGGACTGAGGTCACCACACCCTCAACTGTGCACAATGAGTCACCAAGATACCAAAGTGATGCAGTCGAGGAAATAACCTCATTGCGCCACTGCGCTTTCTTCGCGCATGAAAATAAGGTCATTTTTTTTTCACGTTTTACTCATTTTTTTGTATTGTCTCACAGTTACAGTGTATTATTGAGATTGTCACGCTCAAAATATCAAGAAGTTTGCTAAACTAACAAACAATGCTTGGAAAATGTTGCCTTAATTTTTAGTTTTACCAAAGAAAAGTATCAGTTTTTACAGGAACCACTGGGGTACAACATCAAAATATAATGTACTCATATGTAATACTTACTTCAGAAAAGCGTTGAACGTTTTGCCTTGTTGTATATTTTGTGTGACTTTTTCCATTATTTCCTTCACTTCACCCAGTATGATTTCTTCTGTCAGAACAAAAGTACGAAATGTCTTGATACACAAAAGTCATAAAGAAAGTGAGGGAAAAGAACCACCTGAGGTGGAGTGTAAACCGGCATGTTGGACAAATATCGTTAGCTGCAAGTACTTTAAACAGTTCAGTAAAAAAGTGAAACTATGTCTGAGGTGTCTCAATCAATCAGATTTTAATTGACACCTGCTAAACTATCATAAACAAGTATAATCTCTGACCTAGCTACAAAAACAATCACTATGCAGAACACATGTTCATCTTTCTTGTCCAGGTGGTGAGTCCAAAAAAAAAAGAGAAGTACTACTGAAAGATACTTTTTGAGAGAGTCTTCCTAAATGTAACATACAGTAGAATATTTTCAAAATGGAGCATTTACAGCATTGCAAGTCCTTGTGAAGCAGAAAGCAACTAAGTACAAAAACAGACTGATTGTTATCGATGGAAAATTGAAAATTTATTGCATAAAGGTTTTAACGTTAAGTAAGTCGCCTTGTTTTAGTAATTATGATACCTGAATCTTCTCCCGGTATAGTGTCACATTGTCGTTTACTGGTTGGTGATTGACATTTGCTTGCCTCCCCCTGAGGATCCAACTTTGTTTTTCCTAGACAAATATATTTTTAAATGAAACAGAAGCCAGAAATACAAACATTAAAATTTTCATAGCATTGTTTAGATGAAGCAAGATGTTACTGCTTTAAAAAACATCAATGCACTAGATAATTATATGTTCTTTTAGGTGTGTCTCACCTTTATCACTTGTGTGGCTGGTGGATGGCTGAGCCTGAAGATTAACATAAACATTTTACTGTTAAAACTATATTTGATCAAGAAATTATATTCATAAAGCTTTGTCTTCTGACAGAGTACTTTGGATTTGGCGCACATTTTTGCAATCTACATACTGAAATTTGCCTGTATGTGCTCGTCCAATCTGGGATGAGCCTGTAAAAACCCTGGAAAGTGGAGTCTACAAAAAAAGAGGACGCTGCATCATCAGCCTCTCAAAGCATGTCATTATGATTGGTCTCAGCACGATAAGGCAGTAGTCATTTAGGCACGATATAGGGGACCTCTTTGGCACAGGTATGTTTTGGACATACCTGTTTTGGACGTTTTGGAGAGCGTTTGTATTTCACTCTGAACTCTGATCCATTTTAGGCTACTACTATTATGGATCGGGCTTAACCACACATAGATCAGCCAATATAAGTAAAATATGATTTTTGTTGTGGATGTTTGAGAGGGGATGAGAGCGTACTTTAAGGTGATCTTGACCTTGGCTGAGAGAGAGATCTCTCTGATATCAGAAATGTTTTCAGACTGTCCTTGGCTTCTTGCTCAGCCTTTTATTACACCTGCAGTGTTTTTTTTTTCTAATTTTAGATATTAGTACTCAGTATTTGTACCCACAAAAAAAGAAAAAAAACTGACAGAGTTCCTGGCTCACCCCTAATGTATCTTGACACACCTGCGGTGTGTTATGGGCATCAGCTGATTCCCTCAATTGACAATTGATTGACTCATGACACCATGTATGTGTGTTTCCATTAATAGTCTACTTCATGCTAGTGGCACTGTGAGGCTGTGCTTTGAGCTAAATACTAATGTCAGCATGCTAATATGCTCACAATGACAATGCTACATTCTGATTTTAGCATGTATATTGTTTAACATGTAGACCTACAGTGACATCACAGTTTAGCAGGTTAGCATGCTAACATTTGCTAATTAATAATAAACATAAATTACAGCTGAGGTGGGTGAGAATGTCATTAGTTATGCAGATATTTGGTCATAAACCAAAGTACTGGACCAATGAGAATTTTGACTTGAAGATGGTGCTAGTCAGAGGTTTACCAGAGGGGCTACGATTTATTCAGAGAGGGGCTTGAATGTGTGCAGCAAATTTCATGGCAATACATCCAATAGATGTTCAGACGTTTCATTCAAAACCAGAAATGTCAACCTCAAAGTGGCGCTAGAAAAAAGGTCAGAGGATAACCAAACTCAATGGAATTTATCATCTGGGAACCATGAATATCTGCACCAAATTTCATAGCAGTCCATCAATCTCCATCGAGATATTTTAGAAAAAAAACCCCAAATTTCAACATTAGGGTTCATCCTCTGGGGAACATGAACATCTGTGCTAAATTTCGCCAACTGGCCGACCAACATCCCTAGAGCCATGCCACTAATATGGCTAGGTCATATAAAATTTAGAGTAGACATTGAAAATATAATCTGTATGACTGTAATAAATGCTTAGAATGATGTCATACATATGATATCTATTGTCTGAGACCAAACTGGAAAGCTAGAAGCCTGAAAAATCAGCTGTTCCCTGCTTTTGCTTTTTGCTCTTTCTAATAACAGCAGAAACTTGTTCTAAGACAACAATGATTTAAAAGACCTGAAATGTGTCTAAAACATTATCATAACTGCCATGATTGTCAGTGAGATAATCTTAATCTGTCATCAAGCCTTTTAAAGATATTTAATGATCCTTTAAATTGTAATAGCATGTGTCCCAGGTGAAAATAAGAAACCAAATACAGTATTAGTGTCAAGTATCTTTGTAGAACATCACCTTTAACAGCTGGAGTTTGTTCCTGAATATTGCCCTTGGTCCCACTTTTGGAATAAGTCCTTCAATGTCGGGATCATTGAGACAATAAAGACTTTCCTTGTTAATGCCTTCATCTGTAATTGAAAAATGATCAGTTGAATCAAAATATTTGAAAATATCTGCAGATATCTATTTCATAAGGAATTAAAATGGGTGTAGATACACTTTATTATACATTTTGTAATAGCATCACAGCCTCTCAGAGCTGCTACAGTAGCTGTGCTGGTATGAACTAAATGCATTTTAATTAATGTAACTATTCATTAGTCACTTTTTAGTTTGAATTCCAGTGCTGCTTGAGCTGAGATCCTCATCTCAACCCACAGGTTACTAAGGTTTTCCCTAGTGGTGTGAAAATGTACAAGGATTTTATTGTAAGTGCTCTTGTACACACAAAATTGCCAGGATTTGTCCAAACTGATCTTGCAGTATTTTTAAGTCTGTATTAGTAAATATTTAGACTGGTTTTAGTGTTGCTAGGTCATGCCAGTATTGTATAATATCTGTTCCCACCAAAGAAGCAGGGTTTACCTTTAAATATATCTATCCATTCGCTGAGACCCCACTCAGTCAATATGTTACGAACAAAATCATCCATGTCCAAGAACAGCAACTGAAAGGAAAACAAATAATTATATTACATGTAACTTAAGGAAATGAAGTGGTTATGAAACCGATAATAGCGGACTCAAATCAGAAACTAAGGGGAAAGTTTTGTTTTTTTCTCAAAATGTTTTAACCCTCAAACAACAAAAGCCCAGTAAAAGAAGAAGAAGAAGAAAAAAGAAGTCTCTTGTGATTGAAATGACTTTTATCTGAAAAGTGTTACTCTCGGTTCTACTCTACTCTGAAACTGTCCGAAAATGTCATAAAACTTAAAACTGCGATTTCGAAAAAACCGTCATAGCTCAAAAAAAACGTGTCTTCAGACCAACAGAGTTCCAAGTAATTATGGGATAAGGCCTCTGATTTATTTTTATTGGTGAATGCGATCTACATGTTATGGTACTGTTTAACTACAGTGTCTCTGTAATATAACCAGGCGTGAATATAATGCATAGAAGCTTAAGTAACACTGGATGATTATTATTATAGAAGTTAGAGTACTTACATTTTGTCTTTTCCTGACAACACCCCACTGATTCTTGATCTGAGCTCTTTTTTTATATTGTCTCCACCTCTCCAGCGTGCTCTCCCCTTCTTTCTTCATTGCTGCTGCACTATTGACACCTGCTGGTTATTGGGGGTGCCTGCACTGCGGGGGAAAGCTCGCATCTTCGGTCACAGATAATAAATTTTATTTATACAGCTCAAAACAGAGTTACAAAGTGCTTTACATCGGAAAGTCTAGATAAAACAATTCAGCACTCTTCATATCCTGTAAAAGTACAGACAATGAAATGGAATGAATCAATCAATCGACAGTAAATAAAGATAAAAAAAAGAGTGAAATAAACAAACAAAACACATGTCTGTCTGCGGTCAAGGGCAACACAAATGAATCCATAATAAAATACAACTTTTGCAGTATGTATTTTATCATGGGTAATATGACAATGTCTGTTATATTTGTCAAACTTGTGTTTTGTGTCTTTTGTGCACACTAAAAGTCATTCTGTGTTCAATCAGTCAACATGTCAATAATATAATAGCAATCAGTTGTGTGTTTCCATGAAGTGCACACAAGACATGCTCTTTTTTTTTCTTCTTCTGTGCTTTTCTTGCTGTGAACACCAGAGAGCAGTAGATGTCAACGTTTAACAGGACAGATGTTTTGATTTATCCCCACAGCATGCCTGTAATATCTGGACACTGGAGATTCTGTGATTCAGTCATTTAATAAGTGCTTATGAAAATGAGCGTGGCATTAGTTGGCTGTAGGGTTAAATAACTGATATCTCAATAATTAAAAGTGTACTCATCACATCATCAATTTGACCGCAGTGACCCCTTCGAACATGGGAGAATAAAGAGGCAGGACCACCCTGCAGAGAACTAAAAAATGCAAAAATGACACCATCTTGAATTCTCTGCGTGTGATTAGTCAGTCAGCATGCCTGTGATTAATCAACAGAACAGGTTTTAACAGGTGAACAGATTTGCAGACAGCAAGAAGTCTTGATGCCAGGACCAGAAAGCTCAGGATCGCACCAGTAATTTCCTATTTACATGAGCTTGTCCAGCATGCATCATTTGTATTTTTGCATTAAAATGCGAGACATAAAAGTTAGCTACTAGGTGGTGAACTTAGTGATTTGAGCATTTAGCAGACCAGGATCACAATAAGAGTGGAGACCAAAACATATAGTTCAAAGGAGACTGAATATTATTTGGATGGATATGGCCAGGTGACAAGAAACACAAGTGTTTGCTAAGAAGTTTAACATATCACCTAATATGTGATAATATGTCATGTCATGTTATTGTAGGTTTGAGGAGCACATTTTAGCAGATAACTTAGCCCGTCTGGTTCTGTGTTCCTTAGTTGTTGTTCTCCTCCGTTCCACCAGAGGCTCTCAGCCTTTTTTTCCTCCCTTTTTGTTTGGACTGGACTGAGTGGGAGAAAGCTGTTTTGAGTTGTATCTTTAAACATTTCTGGCATGATATAATTTAAGTTGCCTTTATTAGTTAGACTGTATTCATTGTGTTCTGGGTTTTCTGTTTGCCCTGTGTTTTTCCTCCTGTGTTCATGTACTCCTCCTCTAGCCTGCTTTTCCCTTCACACCTGCCCTGCATTCAGTCTCATTAGTCCTGCCCTGCTCCCTGTGTCTTCCCCAGCCAATCAGCTCCCAGCCTGCCCTTGTGTCTTGCCACCTGTTCCTTGTTGTTCCAATAGTTCAGTTTGTATTTAAGTCCTGGTTGGATCCTTTGTTCAGTTTGCTCTGCATTGTTCATTTTGCTTTGACCTGCCAGCTTTGTTTTGCCTGCACGAGCTTTAATGAAGAAGTTGTTCCTCAGCCTCGCTTGTCCTGCAGACTCCTGCATTTCGGTCCACCTGTTCTGTTCTACCCTACAAGCCCAAAGAGTTCCCAAAGTGTTTAAAAAATGTTGCTCACCACCCCCTTTGAGAACATAGAGGTTGGCAAAATATGAGAAATGTCTGTGAGTATGCTACAATATAGTTCAGCAATGCCATAAAAGCCCTAAATATAACCATAGAACTGAATCAACACCTCTCTGACACCATGCCAACAAAAAAAGGATTCTAAAGGCAGGATTTATTTCCAAGCTGCTGTATTGGATAGCGCTGGATGTATGTGTACCTAATATACTGGCAACCCTGCAAATGCGCGTCACCTAGCTCTTGTGCCAAGCCCAGCTGACCAGACCTTTCCATGACCCTGGTCAGCGGTGACAGCTGCACCCAGCCTCTATGGAACACCACAACATCCCACAACCTGCCAAACAACGGTTCCTTCAAGACAAGGTCCCTCTAAAAACAGACAGGCAGTCAGACCAGGTCTTGAGTAGGACCTGACTCAGCCTCAGCCACCCAGGTGTGCCCTGCTCGCCCCAGCACAACAACTGCTCTATTTACCACTTGTTTACCTCACTTTAGCTCATTTCCCCTCATTCCCCTGGTCTATATTTGTAGTCATGCTGAGCGGTAGGGGGATTTTCCTGTTGACAGAAAAACAGATTAGTGGTATGAATGTGAGAATTACCAGACAATAAAAACTAAGATCTCACCAGAGAGTAAAATGAGGGAGCGCCACAAAGGTGACGTGGTTGTTACACATGTGGACCAAAAATAGTCTAATGGTCAACCTGCAAGACACCTGTGTTTGCTGTTTCCTGATTAAAAGGGTGTGTGTATGTGTGTGTGTCTTTGTGGCAAGTACAGCCACTTCCTCTGTCCAGAAAGGGTCATTTTTAGGGCATGACCATTAAGAGGCACTGTACACAGTCATGAAATGAAACTTGGCCTGTTGATTCTTATCTGGCGAAATAATTTTATATTCTCAGCTTGTACGACTTGCACTATGAACCATTACGCCATAACTAATGCTGCAGTGTTTATCATCACCCCTGAAGTACATGCTAATGAACTCCACACAAGCAGTACTCCACACACATGAACACACATAAACTAGTTTACTGATGCATTTGAATTGCAGTATTGTTTGTGGTGCACTTGAAATGTCCTCTGTTTTAAAGTCGACACTGTTTTTAAATTTTGTCTGTAAAAACACAGACCAGCCGCACTTGGTATACATGGTACACTGTGAATCCCCATGTAAAGAACCAAATTGAATGACAAAGCATTAAAATAAAATACTTGTTGAAAACATACTTTCTCCCAGAAACAACTCTAATTTAGTATTTATTCATCCCTTTCAGGAAAACAGACCATTTTGTATATCTTCTGCAGTACAGGCAAACTCAATTCAGTTCAGTTCAATGAGGCTTTATTGGCATGACCATATTGAGGTACAGTAAACACCTTTTTAAATGCTTTAAATCCTTATCGTTTATGTGCAGTTTTGTAAGCTTTAATGTTTAAATGCTTGGTTTTTGCATGTGCACACAGGGCACCCATGCAAAAGAGAGTGAACTGCTCTCATCAGACCACCCTGTATAAATAAATAAAGGTTCAATGACTAAAGGTTGGTCTCTGATTCATAGTTGTACACACACAAATTGTGGGATATAAAAAATAATAATCAATCTTTTTTTTTTTTGCATCATTCGCATACAAAATCTACTAAGTCTTAGCTGGCAGGCAGTTTAATTTCAAATTAAACACCACAAAGGTGCTGTTGTGAGGACATGTTAGTGAGGATTAACTCTAATCACTCAAATCACTATCTGACCCTAAATCAGAATCTTACTCGTACCTGTACCGTCTGTATACTTTAGTTGACTGTGTACTGACTGCTTATTTTGATTAGAAAGATATTTTTAACAACCTGACTCTCTCTCCTTCTTTCTCTCATATTCTTCTGCTTTGTTGTCATCACTCTTTCCTCGCATGTAACCCCAGACCCCTCTCTACCAACCTTGTTGTCAATGTCTTCCTAGCACGTGTGTGTGTGTGTGTGTGTGTGTGCGCACACTCAGGCGTATGGAGTTTGTCAGTATTCTAGCAGTGGGTAAACACTGCCTCCAGCCAAGAAAAGCTGTGGTGGTAGTGATGTTGTGCATGGTAATTGCAGGGAAGACAGGCCTCTGCCCAATGTAAAGCAGCTGGATTAACTTAGTGTGTATAAATCCAAGTGGACTGGCACCATCTCAGAGGATCTGGGATCCCTTCTAAATAAAGAGGATGCCGGTGTGAAAGTGAGGCATGTGTGGAATGATGCTTCTGCAAACTGAGGGGATCAGTCTGATTTAAGAGTCCCCGGCTGCGATCTTGATCATGAGGGTGGTTCAGAACATTTCCTCCTGTTAGAGTAATGAGAGTTGTCTCTTGGTAACCAAACACAACCAATCACACACTGAGGATACATTTGAGAAAGGGGAAAAATGAAGAGACCCTGCCTTCTTTCATGGGTCTTCTTTCTTTCTTTGTCTCACCCTCCGTTTCAGACCATAAAAGGCAGGGATGTTGTGTGATGGATGGCAGCAGAGCCTCTGACTGAACAGGGAGCTGTGGTGCCACTCTGCAGAGTCCCTGCAGTTTCTCCATTCACCTCCATTCACAGATGACAGCACGGGGGAACCCCCTCTCCTACTGAGCAAAAACACCACATCCTGCCTGCCAGTCCACCTCCCCAGACCTAGTAACGCTGCTGTATTTTTATGGTGTTCGACAAACTGCTCCTTAGCAACTAGACCGAAGGTACCAGGAGGCCCATGTCCCTAACAGTGCATCTAAAATCAGCCCCCATTCTTCATGGGCAAGATAAAACTCACTGATGGTATGTGTGTATCTTTCCCTCTTATGAAAACCAGGCATGAAGTTTAGCAACTATTTTATCAGACATTAAATGTAGAGCTAAGTTCATGGTTTAAAATGAGGGCCAAAATGAAACAAAGATAACACGAAAGTCAAAACTATAATTTGAGAAACACCTAAGGGCTTATATATCATCCCCTCAAGCACCAATGGATAGCAATAGGGTTTAAATTACATTGCATTGATAGCAAGGTTTTCAGCTCATTTTTTACTTGACAGCCACGATGTCTTTCCCACTTCAATCCCAGTTACAACATGTTGAGAATATGAAGTCCAGTCCTGCCCACAATGTATAATAAAGAACAATTAGGTGTGATATATGGACTGTATTATATATAGCACTTTATACATAAAAGGAGGTCATGCAGTCTTATAGATCCATCCCAGGCCCCTCTTTACATCTCTATATGGAATCAACACCTCTTTACTCCAATAAATCTGAGAGGGCATGATTGTATGAGCTGAGTGCTGCACTGTTGACAGCCTGTGTTTCATTGAGTAGAAAGGGCACGCACACATCCGTACACACGCGTTCACAAATGTTAATGGAGCCGAGGCAGTTTCACAACATTTTGGGATTCTAAGAAAGTGCCCTCCAGCTCTTCTTCTACCCCCTCCCTCCTTCCCACATCAATCCTTCTTTCTCTCTCTAACCGACATCCCACCACCGCTGGTTTCCCCCAACATCATCATGAATATAGACATACAGACTCTCTTTTCCATGTGTTGTATGTCATGTTTGATCCTTTTTGATACGTTAAAATTGCAAGAATATTCTGTCTCCCACAAGGAGCCTTGCAGTGTGACTAGAGTCCATGTTGCACACAAAGTTCCTCTGAGGAACTATGAAGCTCTTGGTGCTGCTGGTGCGACATGTGTCTCCATGTGGCTTGAATGCAGTCTGCTGCCGTGTCTCCCCAGCGTGAGAGCTCAGGCGGCGGGCTCATCTGCCGTCAGGCGTGGTGAGACGACTTCCACATCCTCCTCCGTCGCCTATAATCTCCTCTCTCACCCCACCAGCATGGCTACACATATGGCGCACTGCCACACCACGCAATTATGACCATCCTAGGGTAGGTTTTTAATGTTCTCCAACACGGGCCGCTTTCAGATTTTTGTCACCGGCTGTCAAATATGTACTGTGGAGCCCGTATTGCACTATTAAAACAAAATTCCTCAACTGTTGAGGAAATAAATGGAGTGGATTAGTGCTGGATTATTTCAGTAACAAGGTTCTGCCACCAGACTTCCTTTGTTTGGCAGGACATCAGCTCTTGTCCCACATTGCATTACATGGTTGTGATTTATCTGGTGTATATACTCCTTTATTATTTCATACTCACTTCCAGCATGATTTACTGCCAATGGAGGCTCATAGAAGAGCATTTGGCTTTGCTTTTATAGAGGTAGCCGCATATCCTCATATCCTTCTCTTCCTGTCTTTTGGTGGCTGAACGTTCACCCTGACATCAGTGATCTATAACCACTCTATAGCTGGACCTAATCGTTTCAGACCTTTCTCCCCCTCATCCACTATTGTCTTGCCTCCCCTCCTTTACTCCTTCTCTCTCTTTTTTCTCTTGGGCTTTAGGTTTTTTATTTCCCTAAATCTGTTGAGGAGGAATTTTAATTTGTAGCTGGGTTCAAGAGAGTGTGACGGCGAGCAGGGAGGGAGAAACAGGTGCAGTGGGGTAGAGTTCCCTCCTCCCAGCTATGGAGACAGACACGATTGACTGTGCCGCATTTATTTTATCAGACGCGTATTTTAGAGTAAACTTAACCCTGTGTATCCATAAAGCATGCGGTTTTTATTCCCTGCTTCTGCTTTGCGCGCTTCTCACCTCTGATGACCTTACGGAGAAATAGGCAGCTACACAGACAAGACAGGCAGACGGTTATGTAACACATACACACATGTAAGCACTCGCACATCATTTCTAATGGCAATCAACTAATTGTGTCACCTCTAATAATAGGGACATTTTGCCTGAGGCCCTCAGTAAGGTGTCTGGTCTATGGTCCCCCAACCATGCAGCTCATCCACTCCTCCTTACAATAAAAAGCTTCCCTGAATTTGTGACGCTGCTGGTCTCCTCAATGAGTCTTCATGAGTGACGGTTTTATTAAGCTTCTCCTTTGGCATGTGAATGGAGGGAAGGAATGGCAGGATGGAGAGAGAGAGATTTTCCTCATGAACGTCCTGTACGTGACACATTATTGAAGGTTATTAAAAGAGGTAAATCCACCAAAGTCAAAACATATTTTAAGGACAGGCAAAGGAACAAGTTTTAATATTAGCGCTGTCACTAAGCACAGAATTTAAGAAGACCATTCATGCCCTGACCTTTTCTCCTCCCTCTCTCTTGTCATTCCCTCCCTCCTGTCGTTAACACAGAAAACAAATCCAAACTTATTCAGAGTGGGAAAACATAAATGTAGGCATATGGAACTTTACTGCTGAATGGAGCACACAAAAGACAAAGTGTTGGCGTCTGAGTTCTCAGAGAAATCCTTGTTTTATAGGCAAGGCTGTGTTTGTATTCATTTGGGCTTATTTAAAACTTTCCAATCTGCCTGGTAAATGTTTTAGGAAAAATTAAATCTTGCTGTGAAGCTGCTAACTATCGAGGGTGGGAGTGGTGCAAAGGGCAGGAAGACCCAGCATGAATGCTGTCTCTCTCTTTCACACACAATATTGACAGACAAATGGAAATACAGACAGAAACACAGACAGACACCTACACATAAATTTGCTCCGATTCACCGGCTCTCAATTGCACATGGGTGACATCTTTAGTGCTACTTCACACTGGTGCAGAGGTGAAGGAGGAGGTAAATGTGCTAAGTCTGGTATCCATCCTTCTCTCAACAGAGATTAAGTTGTAGGAAAGAAATGGAAATTTCTTCATAGGCCCAGAGACAGGCAGAAAGTGACAGAAAGACAGAAATGTGTCGCTTTAGACTCATTCTGAGAAAAATCAGTGATATGCTATGACCTACAGATGGCGCAAGATAACCAGTCATAAAATAACGTCTTTCTTTTGACCTAGATGCTATTGTGGCCAGGCTGAGACTAGGACTAAATGTGTGATTCCTGTGTGTGTGTGTGTGTGTGCATGCGTGTATGTGTGTGTGTGTGTGTGTGAGGAAGTGTATTGTTCCCACAGCATCTGTGAAGGGAGTTGACTCACAGTTAGAAAAACACTGACCCTATTCCGCCTGCTGTGCAATTGCCTTTCATAAACTTTTATGCACACGGGCTTATTGATCTCAAGCACCTTCATTGTGTAGTAGAAAAAAATTAACCATTTATTAGAATGTAAGTAGTAAGAATGCCTGAAACAAGAGTTGAAATGAACAGCTAATTAAATTAAATGAGTCAATCAACAGAAAATAAATATTGAGAATTGAAAATGTGATAATCGATTCATTGTTTAAGTCATTTTGCCCACAATGCCCAGAATTTGCTGGTTTTCTTAGTCTTCTGTGACAGTAAATTGAATACCTTTGGGTTTTGGACTGTAGATGTAGATGGACAACAAGATGTTTGATTAATAAAGAAAATAATCTGCAGATTAATCAATAATTTAAATAATCCTTAGTTACTGCCCTACTGAAAAGGTGATGAACAGAAAACTTCATTTTAAGGTGTGTGACTATTATTTTGTCCATCCCTTGAATATGCACATTGCCCTTACACCAGCCTAGACTGCACACATCTCTCTATACTCAGCCTTCGGAGACGGCCAAATGATTTTTATCTACCTGTGTAAACATATTAAAGCTATATCTGACTGTGGGAGCTCCTCTCTGACTGTTTGACTATACCACAGCAGTGTTAGTGCAGGCCTGACTGGCTTCACTAGGATCCTCCTCCTGGTTCCTTCACAAACAGAAATAGACTTTGAGGAAGAGCAGCTGATTGATTCAGTTTCCACACTTCCCTTTGCTGGAGGGAGTCCGGGGAAGTCGGGAGGTGCGCAGGGAGCTGACTGGAAAACTAAACATGACAGTGCCAGAGGAAGGTAAGGCACCGTTACAGGGTGGAGGGGGTGGCAAGCTTTTCGGACTCCTCGACAGTTGTTACCGCAACCATGTAGAAGCCCCCTCACCGCTCAATGTCTCAAAAACACACCAGAACACCCACAGGTCAGTATCAATATTTGCTGTACCGGTGCAGGCCTCCCTGTTATTGTGCAGGTAAGCTGCATCCCTGGACCTGCCTGGCTGCCTGCTCACCCCGGGCCCTGCTGTCTTTAAACCTTGATGGATACTGGCTAATATGTGAGGCATGAGGAGACAGGTGAGAATGCCACACAGGAATATTGACCTGCACCATGTCAAACTTTTTGGCAGGGAGACACGCCAAGATTTTTCTCTCTTCGCCTATCATTTTTTACTACCTTGAAGGTTTCCATGTGTATTATGATGGGAAACTGGATTCTCAAGCGTATCATAATGGTCGTCAAAACACCAAAGCTGCATTTAAGCCCTATAAATCTTACTTTTTGGCCATGTTATTTCAGTTATTTGTCTTATTGGCCCATGTTTGAAGGCAAGAGCCTGACCTTTCTGGCATTTTTGTCTATATGGGATAGCAGAGTTTGGCAGGAAACATGCAGAGAAATAAAGGGATGATATGCAATAAACATCCCCAGCCAGAGTTGAAATGGGGATGACCAGATTACTTGCGTCTTTGATTGCTGGCCTGTCATGACAAGCAACATTTTTAAGAGGCCAGCAAAGCCATGGGCTCTCATCAGGTGTGTGTTTGTAGGTGGGATGCACCTGAGTCATAAAGCTTTACTCTGTAACTACCAGGCCTTCAGCTGACGGCCCATTAGATCGGCTAGCTGACCCAACTGCACCACCCAAAGGATCAGAAATAACAAGACTGAATGGAGCAATTGTAGACAAAAGAGAAAGAGGGACGTCGGATGGACACAGCAGGGCCTGCATCAAAGTATTTATTCTGTATACCCAACCCTACCCCCCCCCCCCAGCGCCACCACCACATAGCCTCAGGGGGCTGCACATCTTATATGATGTCAGCCAAAGAGGGACATTTTCCATGTATTAAAAGTTTAAAAATGAATATTTGGGCCGGTTTTGTGCTCTTAAATCACACGTGTGTTGCAGCTCAACACAAACACAATGTGCCTGTTGGACAGATAACATCTGAATGAAAGTCTTGAAAAGCTGGCTATCTTGCTTTCCTGTAGAGGGGGTTAAATGGAAATACTAGATGAGCCCAGTGGCTTCACGCCAAAATCCCAAGCCTATTGAAGTTTATTCAAGCTCTAATTCAACCCTGCCAACAAATATTTCTTTGAGAAAAAAAAAACTAAGAGGAAAAACAGAGAAAGACACAGAAGGAAGGGCTTGCCAATGGAGAGGCTTTATGTACACAGAAGCGTATTGCAGCCAGTAAGAGCAGAAGCATCAAAATGCCTCAACATTGGATGGTTCCCAAGAGGGAAATGCTCACAGATATCATGTTTCTTCTTGTAGTTTGTTACACAAGTACCTGAAGTTGTCTGCAGCTGTTTTTCCCCCCTCTGTAAAAAAGTTGTCAAGGTTCAAAGAGGTCAGTTTTGTGATGAACAAACACATCTACAGCATCAGCTTCATTGATTGTAAAAATGGAAATATGTGTGTGCCATATCTCTGTTTCAGTCAGGCTGTTTTCAGATACAGTTATGAAGTAAGTCAGTGCAGCAATAAGCAGAATTGGGGTTTAGTTTTCTGTCTCCGTGTTGATGTTCTCCTCTGTTCCTCATCTTTCATGTCAGACTGTCACTGTCGTCCTGCAGGGTCAAGTGTTGGGTCATGTCAGTGTGGTGCCAAGTGTCCTGGTGTCTCCATTGCTGTAAAGCCACACTAACACACACATGTATGTACAAGGAATTTACACGCGCAAACAGGCTGGCACATACACGAATACCGGTGGCACACACAGATGTACTGTATGTGACATGCATACTGCACATGCATGCACAAATGTATGCACTCGCACACACACTGTAGACTCGATCTTGACTCTAGTCTCTTTGCCACCTGATCAATCATCCCAACTGCCATTAGATCTATAGGAGAGGCATTCCTTCCTAACAACTGGAGAAGGTGTAGTGTGTGTCACTGTGTGTGGGGAAGGGGGGGATTGAGACATGAGGGGAAAATGTCATGTCTGAAGTCTAATAAATTTGAAAAGGGATATATTTTCAGTCTAAGCAAATGAGCAAAGTTAGTATGACTGGGAATAGCCAACAGAATGAATTTCTGCAACAGTGGACAGGGTTTTCTTTTTTATTATCACCTGTCTATATGCTCTCAGTTTTCTCATTCCCTTCTCTCAAACTCTGTGAAACATAGCTGGCAACTGTAAGAGGGGAGAAAAAAAAAAAACAGTTGAAAAGTTAAAGAGAGAGTACAAAAAGCTGCCTCTAGCTCAGATCGTGTTGATGCATGTTTTGCATCACACTAGTGTAAAAGTAGTAGAGGAGGAGTGAAGAGTAAAGCCTCTGTGGATAAGGTACTTTATCTCCCCTGCTGTCTATATCTTTCACCCCGTCCCTCCTTCTCCAGCTCGCCTCTCTGCTCTTTGATTTTTCCCTTTCTTCTGTTTGCTGAAAGAGCTGACTGTGCCGCTCTCAGCGAGTGTTCCAAGCGAGCATGTGTGCAGTGTATTGTTCCCTTCTTCCCCAATATGATGAGAAAAGCTTGAAACAACAATGTCTGGGGGCGGAGTGAGACCCCTCTGTTCTCTGTTTCATCTCCTCTCTCTCTCTGTTCTCGCCTTTCCAGATGACAGTGATGCTCTCTGCAGATCTCCTGCAGGTGTGGGCCTTTTGACCCCCTCTGGGACAAGTTGCACACTCATCGCTGTACATACACACACACTCACACACACACACACACACACACACACACACACACACTAAGATGTGAGTCTGAATGCATGCACAGACGTGTACAAGCGTACACACTCACATAAGCATGGAAATGAAATAGGAAGCCATACGCCAAATAAAGTATGCAGTGTGTTTTCCATCCTCACGGCCAAAGCCTGCAAACACAGAACTTTCAAACACTCTTCTAACAATGCAGGTGGCAGACTAAGAAATCATCCACAACAGCAAAAAAAAAAAAAAAAACTCAACATGAAAACACCCATGCAGCTTCACCTCTACAGCTTAGGGAGAGGACAAACACATGCACGCCACGCCGCTATGCGGACAAGATTATCACAGGATCTGACCTGCTGACCTTGAAGAGGTCATGTGTGAGGCGCAGGCTGCAGCCGCTGGCCCCACCAACACCAGAATGTCTGACGTCTCAGGAATCCGTGCAGCGCCGCTCTGCCTGACCACGCAGCACAACACAGAGCTCTTCACAGCAGTTGGGCCCTCTGTAAGGCGAGCAGGAGTCCCGGGGACAAAAGTATAAAAGAGTGAAAAATGACTCACAAACATCAGCTAATAATCAGCTGTGATAATAAGTTTGGTCCTCAAGTGGTTATTTTTGTAAAATGTCTTTGAATATAACCTCTATCCAACAGTAGCTATAGCATGACTAGTCTTAAACCTTTATGAATATCTTTGCCTAGAGCGTGAAACACAATTTAGTTGAAACTTTTGTTACATATTTATAAATTCATGATATACTGTACTCTATATCAAAACCCTTAAAGATGACTAGAGGGGGAAAGCTTGGTTTTGGTGGCAGGAACAACTGAAGCATGATTTATTGCAAAAGAAAAAAAAAATCCCTCAAAAAAAACATGGACAGCAGCAGCTTCACTACCATACCAAGCTATTTAGATCCTTCAGTGAACAACTCTACATGGGTCTCTCCTTATGTTCTCTCATGTTGCACACAATTCGGGGGCAAGTGTAATGTGTGTAGCACATGTGTGCAATACATAGCAGCCACATGTGAGATCTGATATGCAGTTCAGAGGAATGAAGAAAATTGAGCAGAAAAGAAGTGAAGGATTCACTCAGGTATAGCTGTCAAAACCCCGCTCTCCTGACTCTCATATCAAACACATCCTTTCCCTTGGACAGGCCTGATTGCCTGGATTGAATATCCAACGTGTGTTTTTTCAAGATCAAACTGTTCTCTGCTTTTGTGGCAGGAGCTGGATCTCACGTCTGTGGTAAATTACATCAGCAGTAATTTGTCTCATCAATTGTATCTATGTATTACTGCACTCCACAGTCATGACTTCTACAGGTGGCGGAGCTCGACCTCTCAGTTGGTGGCTTAAGCTCACAAAAAGTATCAAGGAATAGGAGATTGATTTGAGGTTGACACTTGAGTCAGTGTTTATATTGTCAGGTGACCTCACAAGTAAAGTTGGCCACATTTAAAAGCTTCATGAAGGCTCTGCAGTGGTTACGCACGGCTCCTCTAGTCACGCTGTCTCTCTGGACTACATACCGCTCGTTATCCATCCACTGCCTTACCATCAACGCCACAAAAATCTCCGCTCTTTGTGTGTGTGTGTGTGTGTGTGTGTGCACGCATGCATATGAATTTAGCATGTGTTGCTATGTGTGCTAGGAAGCATGTGCATATACGGACATAACTGTGTGTATCTAACTGTGTTTTTGCAGGAGCTCGCACCAGCCGCAATCACTTTTGATGGATATCTACTCTGGCTTGGGAGAGCTGAACGTTTTCCAGTGGGTGACTCATGGGGTTTCTGACGGATGCCTGTACCAATTTACTGCTACTGCCGCTGCTGCTGCTCTTGTTCCCCACCCCAAGTGTGTGTGCGTGTGTGTGAGTGTGCGCTAGTCTATGAATAAGTGTCCTGTGCATTGGCTGGTTGTGGTTGTAGTTTCCAGCTTCTGCTTATGGACTTTCCACTCTGCTCTTGAACAGCAGATGAGGAGAGTAAAGGGAGAGTGGGGCAACCAGAGTTCTTTAATGGCACACATATACACACCGACTAAAACACACTCTGTATAAAAATACATAGAAATTAGGTTTTCCAGGTGACTCACTCCTTTCGTCTCCCTTTGTCAGACTCAGACATGATGATCACTTACATTCCTGATCTACTCAAAGATAAATGAGTAATATGTCATCAGTGTTACACACCCTCTGGTACAGACAAAAGTGCATGCCATTCGTTTATAAAGGTTACATAACTTCATTGTTAGTACAAACAGACCAAAGTGTGGCGATAACAAGACATTTGCTGCTGAATCCCCAGACGAAGCTGTGGCTCCGCAGGTCACCCAGTTCAGGTGTCATGTGGAACTTGAACTTTTGAACTTGCAGAGCCCTGAGTGACAGATTCTTTACCTGCAGCGCTTTACCTGGAAAAGCCTACTCGGATTGCTTCATTCATTTATTAGCTTGACAAACAAAGCGTCTCACAAGCTATTTCCACTCTTTGGCATCTCCAGCCAAGACTTCAAAGGATCAGACACTTAGCAGTAATCTGTGTTTCCAAGACAAACACAGAGATAAAGTGTGAACTGTGATATTATGCACGTTACACAGGAAATGGGTAATCTTAACACAGTGATAATGTGATATCAATGAATCCAATCCTGCCAAAGTTAACACTGGATGAGCAGGATTTGTCTGTTTGGAATGAAAAATGACAGCTGCCTAAAAACTGCCTGCCCATGCTAAATGTTTGCCAGTATGTGTGTGTGTGTGTTTGTATGTGTGTGTGTGTGTGTGTGTGATGGGAGGGTATGTCCTCTTCAAGACATGTGTGTGAGTCTAGCAGATTGCACATGCACTCAAACCAGGCTCAAGTGGAGAGGTAGCACCCTAGAGCCTTATTTCATGGTCTTTGCTTTAGAATTTCTTTTTCTTTTAATTTTAAGGAACTATAATACTTTAAAAGTATCACATATTTTTAACCTGAAGTAGTTCTCTAACTAAAGGGACTTAATTCATCCTTAATTACTTTGGTAGAATCTAGTCTCACTTAATCCAAACCAGCCTGGCTGAGAAAAGGGTGAATAGTCTCATCTAGTCAAGTAAAAAAAAAGAAGATATAGCTCAGATTCCCATAAACGACATGGCTGTAATGCATCAGCCATATTTAAAAACCGTGTGACTAATCGCTGACTGCTTCAAAGCAATCAGAAACTCTTGCTCGAGCCTGTGGCCTGCCAGGAGGACATCCCACCTGGGAATCATTCAGAGATGATGGAAATACAGCTCATCCCTTCAAGCACAGCATATTTTACATCCCCCCCTTTACATCTGCCGTCTGCTATTAAATAGCATAAAGAGAATGACTAAAATCTTCTGGCTTTTGACGCACATGAGAGTGACCTGACCACCCAGTCAGCGTCCAGGCACCCCAGTTCATTCTCTCCAGAAAAGATTTGCCAAATTCCAGTTGGCTGTTACTGCTGACCCAGACGTCAAGTCCTCTTATCGAGGATCATCTCTGGGTAGAAGACTCTCACTTCCAGTTACTCCTTCTCTGTTTTCATCCCTCCCATCCTCATCGGTAAGCAAAGGAGCCTCTGTGACTCCTGTCTTCATCACAGGCTATTCTGGGCTGAGGTTACCCAGGACATCATGTGGCTTCACCCAAATTTAGCTGCCCACAGTATGCCTGAGTTAAATCATCTGTGTTTGTTATGCAAATAATAAATATTCATTAATGGTTCTTCCACAGTTCCTCAGATTCTTCCTCATTATTTTGTGTCAGCTCTGTAATCTCTAAAGGGATTTTATCCTTCTGGACTTCTAGAAATAATCCTAAACTAATATTGACATGTGCTAAAGAAGTGCGCCTGCGGTGGTAGAGTTGGACCAGAGGGCCGTGAAGAGGGTCGTGGAGCCAAGGCCAAACCACAGGGCTACACAGAGAAGAGAGGGTGGCCAGCGGAACAACGGTGCATCAAAGACATCAAGCTGAACCACCATCCTTGTCTCCGCTTCTCTCCGCCTCTCACACTCATGCCCTATTTTCAGAAAGACCAACATGAGGGCAAACAGCAAAGCCTCCATTATTGTTGTTATCATTTCCAAACAGCAATTTTCCAGGCCAAAGCAAATTTAGAAATGCCTGTATATGATGTGTGTGCATTGCAATGCACGGGCACTTGGGTGTGTTTTCACGCTAAGTTTTGTCAAGCTGCACACACCTTTTCATAGATCTCCATGTGTTTACACATGCTGGTTTAGCTCACGGAGAGTCATACTCTATCACTTTTACTGTAGCCAGTGGGTCCAGAGCCCCCAAGCTGCTCTGCCCAGTGCTGTGGCTCAGCTAGAGATGGACTTGGCTGGGCATGGCCGCTCTGGGCGCTGATCCCATTCCCACATTGAGGTGATGAAGGAGGACTCTGTCCCCCCACCCCGCACCCCCCACCCCCTCCCCCAACCCATGGCCACAGAGGTGAGGAGGCACCCAGGGGACATGCTGGCTGGCGTCTGAGGCCACATTCACACAGCTGACAAGCCCCGAGTTGGCTGCTCTCAAGGTGATGGTGCCAGCGTGTCTTGCCCGCTGCTGCCCACGGCTACCCTGCCCAGCTGTGAAGTGCTCCATGACCACTACAGTATAGTCAGGTCAGCATTTCCCATCTCCATCAGTTCTTGCAAATGTGGGTCCTGCTGTAGGAAAAAGGGAAAAATACAAGAGATGACCATAGTTACTATGTGGTTTACGTTTCATAAAATAAGCACAAATCTACAAACTACATTTCTTTGTAAAAAGAAGATGTTATGTGTGTATGATTGTATATTCAAAAAGTATTTCAAAACTGGCCTCCCCTGTTGCAACCTGATAATGGTTTTAGGACTTGGCTCTGTCCGAACTCCACTCTCCACTTGCCCCCTCTTGTTGAGAGAGAAGGCACCTCTGTTCTCTTTACTGCTCTCTTAAACACAGTCTCTCAACTCACATTCAATCTCCAATCCTCTGAATAGGGTCTTGCATTTGTTTTGATAACACAGCAGAAAGGTTTAACTGTGCCGGCCTGCCCAGGTGCTGGTGAATAGGGAGCTGTGACAATGGGCCATTACATGAATGGAGCATCAAAGCTGCTACTGATGATTTGATGATGGTTGAGGGTCCCTGCATAAGGGTAGGGCCTCCTGCTTCAGAGAGCTGTTTGTGAATGAAAAGCACCATCATACAGGTTCACCCTGCCTTTGATTTTAGTCTTTCGTTAAGTGCAATAGTGGCACCGATGTCAGCTGCATCTCACTGATCATTGGCCAGCAGGGACAAAGCATTGGGTTAACCAGGTGTATTGTCCTGATCTTAATGGCAAACACAGGCAAGAGCTGACTGGGGATTTTGGTTGAAATTTTACTGAAGAACAGAAGAGCTTTAGATAAAAGAAAAATAGGGGGGGAAAAAGAAAATATAGCTGGTTCCTTTTCCTTTTTTCTTTCAGTCAGTGAACTAAACACTCAATCCAGGCAACAACCCACATGACTACCGCAGCCTGCCACCTGTTTCGTGGGAAAGCAATGCTGAACACAAGGGTTCTCAAATCCGCGGGGGGATAAAGAGAAAAAAGAAATAAAGAAGAATGGAAAAGCATTTAGTTTGAGCACGCCGGTCGCATACCGAGGCTCGGCTCGGAGATTCCAAAGACAAGCTGATGGAAGCAAGCCAGGTCGCCTCACACGGGAGGGGAGGAGATATGAAAGAGAGGACAGAAGAAGATGGAGTAAAAGGGGAAGAGAGTATGAGAGGGGGGTTCCTGGTTGCAGGGGGCATTAAAGAGATGTTTTCTTTAATCAGGAATCTGCAGGACGCTGATGGACAAGGGACAGTGAGTGATGGAGGGAGAGGGTGAAGGGGAGGCAGGGAGTGACAAAGATAAAGAGAAATAGCTTGAGGAGAACTACAGCTGGAGTACCTCAACACCCCCCGCCCCTCACCCTACTAACCCCTGCTTGCCTTCTGTTTGCCCTCGTACCCCTGGAAGAAAATGTCACTGTCTCCTTGCTAACACCCCTATATTAACTGTAGAAAAGACAAGGATGAATGGAGCGGTGCAGGGAATGGGGGGATGCTCCGTGAATTGTTGACCTCGGCTGTTCACTGACAGAGGGGCTTTGAGAGAAGACGGTAGCCAAGCAGGGCTTTGCAAGTATTAATAGTTCAGGGAGATGCAAAGAGACAACCATGCCACAAGTGGTTTGTCATGTTCTCTCTACAGTTTCTCTCAGTGCTCCCACCATATCTTTATCCCACACGCACACATCACAGTCCCGACTCCAGGGTCCCAGACTCCCAGCTCTTAGACCAGACTCAGCGTATGTGTAGAGAACAAGTGAGCCTCTTTGTTCGCTGACACCGCCATCTGTCACTCCAGCGCAGTAACTCACTGACAGACTGCTCAGTCGCTGGAAGAGAGATGGATGAAGACACTTTGTACCTTGAAGAGAGAGAGGGAGGGGAAATGGACTGATATGACCAAGAGATAGCAGAAAGTAGGAGAGGATACATTGTTATCAGTGAGGGGGTAAAAGAACAGAGATAAGGGATGAAGCCCACATCAGAGAAGATCGAAGAGTGAAGAGGGGAGAGCAGAAAAGACCCAACATAAATTTTCGATTCATTTAGTCCAGGTCAGAGCAACAGGAGCTGCATCCTCTTGAGACACGGTGGCATCACAGGCCAGATTACTGTCTCCACTGTCTCTCAGCTGGACCTCTCTTACAACCAATACCCATCCAAGACGCCTTGTAACCCAGGCCATGAGAGGGTGGGGCAGGGTCAGGGGTTGGGAGTTATAGGGCTGACAGACAAGAGAGATTGATGCCCGTTGACAAAACTTGAGCCCTACTTGGTCTCAGCAGCAGCCCTGCCTGCTCCCCAGGGGCCCGGGGGGGGGGGGGGATCGGAGATACAGATACAACCCCCCATTCCCTTCTCATTCCCAAAGACACACACTTTGACTGCCCCCAACTCACATACACCTAAATGCTACCCCACTTTCCTGTCCTGTCTTGTTTGATCATGTCCTAAACTGTAAGAGGAAGCAGAGAAAGGCCTCAGTAAAAGGAGAGCTCTGACATATATTTTGTTACATCCAGCCGTGAATTCCTGCAGGGTGGCGTGCAGAGTTACTGTACGTGTGTCCAGCAGCTAGAGGAGAGCATGGTGTTACTAGGAGAAGGTAAGATGGAGTGAGTCTGCTGGGTGGAGGTAGAGGTAGAGTAATGCAGCATGAACTGTCACAGATAGAGTTACATGGGGGACCAATTCCTTAGACCAAAACAGGCTGTTAAACTCAGAAATGGCCTTTCAGAGATACTATTACACATAGCCAACTGGCTCAGTGACGGAACAGGAGGTGAATGGAAAAAAATAAAGTAGACAGGTTATGCTTTATTGTTTGTTTTGACATTAGATTGTTGTAGCACTTCCTCTTGTAGAAAAAAGTCAACAAGGAGAGCAGAACATGTAACATGGAGCCCGGCTATGAGCGCAGATCATTTACTCTCTCCTTCTCTCTCGTCTCTTGTTACATGAAGTCATTCATGTGGAACGTGAGAGCATTCTCCAGCCCTCTGCTCTCTGTGGAGAGAATGCGAGATGATGGGCATACTGTTTGCAGATATGTACAAAGTTGTAAAATTTCATCTGCAGGAGCCGCCAAATAAATAGTGCTCTGTGTGGACGTGTCTACACGCAATGTGCGCTGACAGAGGTAAAGCTCTGAATGGGCAGCCAATGAAGAGTCTTCAGGGCAGTCATAAAGGAAAACCAATATTATGTAACACACATACTTTATCTACATAAAATGACCATCAGTCTACTGTAAGCAAGACAGAATGTATCTCATTGACTCGATTTCCTCACATATGAATCAGCGTCATGATTTAACAAAATAAATTTACTGTGTGTCATCAAACCATTTTTCCACGTCAGACTCTATAAACAAATCTGTCCGTGCACGTTTTCTTCATGATTCATATGTGTTGCAATTATCGTGCAATTGTGTTTATTTAATTTGTTTAGCACTCTGTTTTGCGTATGACAGAAACATATAGAACAGATACACATAAACATATGTATACATTAATATTCATATATTTTATATATATGCAGTGTGTATATATATATATATTAAAATAATATTAAAAAATAAGTCAATAATAAAAATGCAATCTCAATGAAAGTGATCATAACAATGTATGATACATGAACATATATACAGTATGTTTATATATACATACTGTATGTAAAGACTGATATCTGACTTAACTAGAAATTCAGAAATTTGCATCTAAAACAAACAATAGCAGCAGTTTTGAGAGAAAGTTTCAATAAGATGGAAGCGAACTAGCTGACCTCCCTCCATCCCCAGCCGATCAGAAGAACAAGGTGAGGATTGGGTGTAAACAGAGAATCACTGGCTGTTTGAAGCCAACCAGGAGGTCATGTTCACATCCCTGGCCACTTCCACCCTGTTTCCTCCATTGATTGGGAATGTTTATCACATTAGGAAGAGGTCAAGGAGGGGGTCAAGTCAGAGAGGGGCTAGTGGGCTGCCACCCAGCAGTCTGGCTTATGATACTGTCCAGAGCCTGACCGCAGGCATGAAAACCTGTTGAGTAGGATTTAGTGGATTTTACAGACATAGAAGGGAGAACATGTTTGTGATTAATTGAGGCTGAAGAAAGGTGGATGCTTTTAGAGGAATGTAGTAGACAAGGAACAAAAAACTTCTTGAATTTCCTGTACCAAGTGATTCCAGTGTTTCTGCCCACTGGTGCACCAAAAAAAGCAACTTACACCTACATTTTAACATCCTCAGTCCACCATTAACCTGCCCATGTTTAACTCCTCTGTAATTTGTAGCGTCAGCCTGGTCTCAAATCAGCAGGACACTCACATGAAGCTTTCATCTCCAGACGCAGGCCGAGTTCAGGGCCTTTCACTGTAACCTGGACCATGCTTCGGCTTAGCCTGGGGCGCAGAGACATCCCTCTCATGAATGACAGGGCTGGGACCTCCCCAGCCTCCCCATTTGACCCCCTTGTTGGCCTAATTGTGTTTAATGCCAGTGTCATGCCCCACCCAACCCCAGCAGGCCCTGGGGCTGCCACGGTGAGGCCCGGCGGCTACAGAGGCCAATTATTCCCTTTTTGTTGACACAGACAACCTGACAGTCTCCCTCCCACATAACTCCTGTCCTCCCATGTACTCCTGTGTCTCTCTGTCTCCCTCTCTTCCCATTTTTTTTTTTCAAGACCACCTAGGTGTTTGCAGGACCTAATGCACACAGGGGCTGTTTTTTTTTTTTTTCACGCTGTGTTGGCAGGATCCTCTCTGTTCTGCTCACACTCTCTGCATACCAGCGGAGAGAGCCATTAGCAATGCCGCCTCAAGGCACGACCGTGACGGGAGGGTGCAAGAGGGTTAAAGATCACCCGCTATAGAGGCAAAGGCATTTGTTTACTTCTTGACCCATAGCCATTTTTATGATAAAGTTGTTATCTATTATTGTTGTTGTTTTATGTTTTTTTTTTTTGCCAATAGCCTTTCTTTTTCCATGTTTTCTCTTTTCTTTACTCTTTGTCTGGTTTTCTCTTCTTGCTGGTGCTTGGTACGGAGAAGCTGTGGGACACATTTGGCATAGAGAACTGTGTGTTACGATAACTCTCTGGTCTGGTCTTAATCCCTTAAAGACATAGTTTCTTGGCCAGTTTTCCTAAATGTAACTTTTACCAGCAGCAGCAGCAAACACCCTGTCTACATTAAGAGAATGACCCCTTGCTATGCTAGGCATTTACTGTATCTTCCATTTTCCGTGAGTCAGCAGTTTCAGTCACTGGTGATCACCACTGGTCACCTCTTTCGAAAACAACTCCATCAAACAAAGCTGAGTTATATAAACAGCATTGAGTGGAACGCAGCAAACTATAAATTGTAGACCTTTTTCATCTTGAGCCCTGCGTGGATACCAGCCAAAGTTGGGGGAGAAGACAATGACAAGACTGTGAGTGATTGTATTTGTGTATGTGAGTTATGATCAGCACCTTTCTGCAAGTTGTCAGGCATGGCATTGGCAAAGGGATAGAAACGAAAGAGAACTTCATGATCACACTTTGATGAGAATGAGGGGGCTTGCCAAGCGCTGAAGGCCCAGAGGGACTGTTTGAGTGTGTGTGCGTACACAGTATGTGTGTAGATGTGAGTGCTCAGCTCTTTGAATGCATATATACCTGTTTAAAACTTCCCTCCCAAGTAAGCAGCAACAAAGTCCTACCTATACAGTTAACAGCTGTGTGATCACACCTTAATCCTCTCCTTCCTCGCTGTGTCTTCTCTCTCTTGTAAGGTCTTGTGGCAGAGCTGGATGGTATTTGGAGCACAGTGCATTTTAACAAAGCTGCTTCTGTGTGGACCCACTCGCTGTGGTCTCGACCCCTAACTACCTCTGCTGTCAGACCAAGATGGAGTGTGTATGTGTGTTTGGTATGGCTGTCTTGATCTCTCTCTGTTCAGCAGCCTAAAATGTTCACTCCACTTTTCAGTGTCCAAACAATATCCAGTATGTGACAGTTATTGTTCTACGGGGATACAAGTCCCACCAGGTGTGTGTGATGTGTGTGACAGCCTGATGATTTAGCACCACAGGTCTGCGCTTTTTAACGAGTTAGAGGAGCCTGCCCAGATGGATGGATAAGTTGGACCCATGGGAGCCATACAGGCTCCTATAGAGAGGTCCCTGGACTGCATGACTCCGCCCCAGAGACAGTGCTGCGACCGGGGTGTCGGTCTGGGCTGGGGCCGGTCTGTGGTGTGACGAATGGGACACCTGAGCCAAACTGTAACACCACCAGCGTGGTGGGTCCCCCTAATCACTCTGGCTGCCCAACTTCCAGCTTCGGGTTTCAGATTCCTGGGGGTGTGATGGTGGAGCGCTGTGCCAGTGGGACTGAGGTGTCTGGTTTGCTTTAACAACAAACATTTACAGACACTCCTGCACATGCCATTCAGTGCCCCTACAATGCCCATACGCGACCTAAAAACAGACAAATGAGCAAATTAATACATGCAAGCACACACACACACAAAACGCATGCACCTCACACCCAAGCCTCCTGGGCCTTATAACTGTAACTTTGATGAAGTTACAGGGCAAATCACAGTCAACCTGGGTCTCACACTGGATCAGGATGACAGTTTACAAGACTAGGCTTCACCCAGCAGATGGTGGACAACTGGAATTTTCTGAAATATGATCACTTATATGCTAGATGATGCTCCTCCAATAAAGCAAAATATATGGAGAAAATATACCAGCTGTTGCTCTCCATTCAAATTTCTAGTCAGGCCCCCATGCAATAACAAGTTTTAGGAAGTAGTATTATTAGTCCCTTACATACACAGCATTCTCATGATCAAATAAACCTTGGCAGAAAATGAAATGGCCAGTGAATAAACACTACTCTAAATTTGTCATTGACAGTTGAAGTTGGCCTACTTTGTGGATATAAGGGGGCAGAACTTAATGCTTGGTGATACAGCACTCTGTTGACATGGCAAACTATCAGTTTACCATGTTAATTGAACATCTAATAGCTTGCGTAGAGCAGATGGCCTGAGGTGAAACATGTCCTGCCCCCTCTCTTTGGGTTTTATTTCTGGATCAGCTGGAGGAGGTGGGGTGAGAAGGGGGCAGATGATGGTCTCTCTGCCCAGGACTAAAGCCTCCCTGTTAGGGCACATGAGACCCACTCCTCCCCTCATCTTTGCCGACATCCACCACGGCCAAATTTAGGTGAGGGGAAAACTACGCAGGGAGATATTTCAGTAAACTCTGTGTCAATAGTGATTTGTGCCAAACCAAACTCCATTTGCACTTGTTTCTCTCCTTAATCGCTCATCTAAACAAGCTTGAGGGTTGGTGGGAAAGGAGGAAGAAGGGCAAGGGGGCGGGAGGTGGAAAGGTGAGGAGGCAAGAAAGGGGGAGTGGACGGGGGTTTGCCAAAATAAATGCATGAATGCCGTCTTTGACTGACTGGCATCTTTGAAGTGAGCTATAATTGCAGGCCTCTTGTCCAGCAGTGGAGCCTGTGGCAAGCCAGGCCCTGGCCATGCTGAGATGTCTGGCTGCAGCACTGAGGAAACGTCATGGCTTGACAATAAACAAAGTCAAGAGGCCTCAATTCAGCGTGATGCAGCGTCATGCTTTGGTGGCAGCGGAGTGGAACCACACAAAAGAAAATCAGTTATTGCTTCGTTCATTTGTAGAAATTCTGTATTCGTAGAAATTGGGCGTTTATAACCTTCCATTGCCTAATCATTGCACTGATACGAGACCAATGGAGTTCCACACTGGGTGCACCACTTTGAAATCCCCCCTGACTAAGAGATGACGGCATGTATAACGAGGTAAGTACCAAAGCACTATAAGGGCTAAAGAGGATCCTCACAAAGCTCCTTTCACAGCAGCACATATCCAGCTATTAGGTAACACTTGAGTCCTCAGCCCTCACAGAACAGCACTACCTGTGTGTACTGTACTCCGCTGCTCTCTGAGAACGCGCTGAATGTATAAGCATGTGTTTATGTGTTCATGCATGCACATGTAGATGGGTACATATGCGTCAAAGGGGGCAAAGGGGTGGTCCTGAGACATGAGAGCCGGACATGGTGGGGAAAAGCTCTCTCTGACCACGGTGATGTTTTTCCACTGGGGGGGGTGGGGGTGTGACAGGGTTACATGGCCTATGATTAATACACGGCCCCTTGATGTCTTATTTAGAAAATAAACCTACCCAACCCCGTGATTATTAGACTGAACTCCCTGAAGAATACCTTACACAATGCACCTTTCAGCTGCCCTTTTTAAACTGACTTTTTTTTTTTTAGCTAAGGGTGTGTTGTCTGGGTTTTTTAAATGTTCCACTGCAGCACTTGTGAAAAGGGGAAAACCCAGCTTGGTATTGCATTACAATACTCCTCGGTGTATGCATATGTAACTTTGTACAACTTTTTTTAAAACTGGAAAAGTAAACGGAGGAGGGATCAGTTAGGTGTTGCGGAGAGCAGAGCTGTACTTGTCAGGGCAGCGCTTAAAATGGCTGCTAGGGGTTTCTTGTCCTTTGTTTCATTGATGAGAAGATGGAGAGGCTGATCACTTTGAAGCGGCTATTTTATGTTTGCCTGAATTCAGGCACCGTGCCAAACACGCATTCCAGGTCATGCAGATGCAGTGTCCCTCTTTAACCAGCAGGTATTTTCACAGCCCTGAGAAATGTAAATCAGTTCCTATCAAAACTGGTTTCAAAGAGAATACAGTATCTGCACTTTTGGGTGTCTATTGTCACTCAGATTTCTGCATACACACCAAATCTGTGATTATTCACCCATGCTGTATCTGCAACAACACAAGGTTTTTTTTATACCCTAACCCCAAACTTAAGGTTACAAATATCATTCATGCTCCCCAAAGGTGTCCTTCCCTCCTTGCATGCAAACCCTGCTGCTGACTGGAGGAATCTAGGCCCAGGTGGGGGGTTGGCGGGTGAACCTGGCAACCATCCAAAAGGCTAAAATCCCCCCACCCAGCCCCAAAATCACACACACAGCCCCTTTCCTCAGAGTACACACACCTGTGCCTGTGTCTGAGCCTCCCTCGACTGCCAGTCTGAACCCCAGGAACCCCAGTGCTGTTCTGCTGTTTGATCCAACAAAATCTGAGGTTTTCTCTCACATTCAGGTGCCGCACACAGAACGTACACCTGCACTAATGGTTAAACACCAAAGCACACATGCATGCAACATACTGCGCATTCATGTTGTTAACTCAATCGCACCACAGATGGCGACTAGTTGCATTAAAGTTTCCTTAACACTAAATCTGAGCTTGATTTGTACTTTAACCGAAAAAACGTCATGGGTGGATTGAATAAAGTGTTTTGAAGTAGCTAATTTTGGTGATGCATGCTACAATATAACAAAATGTTATTGTAAAACAAATTGCAGTACACACAGAGTGCTATAAAGGATGGCTTAAAACTTAATCAGTGCCTGGATATATCAGTTTTCGCACATTATTGTAGGCAATGTTGTGTCATCAGTGAAGAAAGAAAGTAAGACTTTGGACAAGAGTACGTTGGGCAGTGCTCTTATGAGAAGCCACTGAACAAATAATTGATACAGAAATATTGTATAATTTGTATGTATTGTATAATAGCTCATACACACACATGAACACACATGCCAGTGCTGTATGAAAGGAAAACGGACCTACACACACTGTGGACATAAATCCACCTGATGTGCTCTGTCTACTCTGCACCCTTTTTTCAGACCTTCTTCAGGGTAAATCATATTCTGTGAGCGTCGGCAGGGTGGGTTGAAGCCGGGGCTTAGCGGGGTGGTCTGTGAGCGGAACAAAGAGCGACGAATGCCCCTTCTCACCCTCACCCCTCCCCTTATCATAGAACCAGGTTCACCTTCCCACTCCCAGCCGCTCCACTCAGACGGAGGGGCTGAAATTACAGCAGTGCAGGCTCCAAATCTCCCTCCATTCTCCACACATGCCAGACAGGAGGGGAGGAAAGAATAACAGGCTTTACCGCCTCTGGCCTGCCTTTCTCTCTGCCCAGGCCTATGGCTCAGCCCTGACAACAGATAATCATTACAGCTCATAAAAACACGGAGGAAAGGAGGGAAATGTAGAGGGAGGAGGACAAAGACAGGAGGGAGAGAGAGAGAAGTGATACTTCGCTGAGTTGAAAGTGGGAGGACAGAAACAAGGAACTGTGAGCAGAAAATGATGCAGGGCAGAAGTTGGACTCTGAAAATGAAAACAGGTTGGGAGGAGGTGAAATGAGAAGAAATTGGAGCATAATAAAGCTGTGAGAGGTGTGGGAATTGTTGGGATGTAGTGTAGTTTAAAGAAAATATAGGAAAAAATACCTACAACTGTTTATGACCATAAAAAAGAAGAAGAGTTAGAGAAGAAGGATGAGGAGAGACGGCCACAGACAGAATAAAGTGACAAATGAAAGTAAGACAGAAACAGCACAAGAGATAGGGATTAGAAATACAGTCTGACTAACATATCAAACACATAAAAAGAGAAGAAAATGATGACAGAAGACAGACCTGGATCATATCCAAGTCAAATGAAAAACACACACTTAAGCCGCATGCTGATCACACACACCTAGTGTGTCTCTCCACGTCTCTTTCATCTGCAGCTCTGAAGCAACAGCCAGCACACATGAAAACAGTTCAGGTAATAAAAGTGTGGAGGGGTAGTTCCCCAAGTCATCCTCAGCCCGCAGACAGCGTGCAGACAGATATAGGAGCCTGCTTGTGCAGAGGGAAGATGTCATACCTGGGTGGAAAGCGAGTGGAGACAGGATGAGAAGAAAGTGATGGAAAGGACCCCTGACAGCAGAACATAATGAGTTACTGTAGGAATAAAAAAAATGGGTTTATTCAAGATTAATGAGCATGTCAATCTGTCCTGATATGAACAAAAACAAATGGTTTAAATTTCAGGAAGAAAGGAAGAAATTACATTTAAAAGGAGGGTATGCATAATGTTTTTAAATGCTCCCTGCACTAATCACGTTTTATAATATGTATAATATGAGATTCAGCACACTTTGTGATCTAAACTACAAGATGTTACTCCTGTAATGCATCAGCTTTTCTCATGTGTTAGCTAGATAATGGTGTCTTATGCAGCAGAACATAGGGCCTGAAATATTTTATCCTTTAGTCCACACACACCAGGACAAAGAGACATTTTAGCCTCCTGTGAGCTGTCATCAGGAAACATCTTCAATCTCGTTTTTGAAGTATGATGCACTACCTGAAGTCATCTACAACAGGCTTATGTAATGTCTACAGCAGCACTCTTGAACTTGTGTGATGACAGAGAGAGAGAGAGAGAGAGAGAGAGAGAGAGAGAGAGAGAGAGAGAGAGAGAGAGACAGTAACCATGAGTGGAGAGGTGGCTGTAGCGTGAGTCCAGAGATGTGTTTTGCTGATGTTATCTGGACAGCTGTAAACAATCCTCACTCAGAACAGACTGGCCAAGACACTAGGACATACTGATTGTAAACTAAAACATACCCCCCCCCCCTCCCCCACCCCCCACCCTCAAAAACAACCTCTATCTGTTTTCTTCTCTTACATTATACATATACATACTATTTGATATTGTGTTTTCATCACTATTTCCCCTTTTTTTATCTGCCATGTAACTCTCTTGCTTTCTCTGATGTGTTCTCATCCTTCTCAATTTGTTATACACTTGTGGATCTTGTCTCTGCTGTGGATGTTATCGCTCCTATCACGTTCCCTCTTCTTCTTGTCTTTCTCCTTTTTCATCTTGTCTTTCTGTGTGCGTCACAGCTCACTGCCACTCCATCACACGCACTCCAATCATACCTCGCTGCTGTCGTTTTGGCGAAAAAAGACCCGTTTTTACCTCATCTTATCTATTACCAATTCCTTTAGCAAAGCCTCTGGATTGAACATAATTGCACCCTAATCCACAACATTCAACGAGCTGTAAATATAATTCCAATTTGAATGCTCTTCAGCCTCCACTCTGCAATCTGAGTCTTTGCCTATGCAGTATTTGTATTATACATCTGTTTATTTTGATTGCAGGGTTAGTAGGTGCATTAGAAACTGTCAAAGCCTTGTCATACAGCACATCCACTGCGGTCTCATGGCTGACTGCATCCAGAACGGGAATGCATTGAGAAAGCTCTGCCAAGCCTATCCATCAAACCAGACCCCAAAGTTTGGTCGTGTGAGCCTTGTGTTTCTTGGAGGACTTCTCTTTCCAAAAGTCGTGTGTTTAAAGTGAGTCACAACAGTCGCAAAAAAACTCACTTTTCTGCTCATTATGTGTTTAATGTGTAAACTTTTTTTTGGATGAACTTCCAAACACACATAAGGGACAACACCTTTCATCTATTAGCTAAGAAACTCGGCATGCAGTCTGCAATGTTTATGTCTGTTTAGCCAACAAGCCTGCACAGGTCTGCCATCTGAAATCAATCAGTGATTCAGACACAATTAATATTTCCTCCCCAGACGTTTCTAATGAATCATTTATCAAAATGTCCTCTTCAACCCAGTGTGTGTCTACAATATGTGTACAGGCCCATATGTACAGTATCTGTGTACTCGCAATTGATATGTGTTGACTAATATCTTGGAGTCTAGCAGGTTTCTGCACAGTAATGACATTTCTCAGTGTGTCTGTTTTCCTCCTGTGTTTTACGGTTTTGTACAGAGAAGGTCAGCAGGTTGCTTCACTGTACAGTAGGCCTCAACTCCCTCCACTTCCCTTCCTTTTAAACTGGAGAGACAAGCTACAAAAAAGAAGGTGGACAGTAAAAGCAAGAGACTTATGAATATTGTGTGCATTTGTCATTCAGTGAAGAAGGAAGAAAACACTTCAATGGGCACTTGGAAAACAATGACTGCAGTGTGGTGGATATATTATATTTATGAGAGCACAAGCTGAACCAGCATTGGGTTTTGTTACGGAACAGTAGTTCCTGAATGGGACCGTTTTCAATAATCGCAACACATGGGAATAAATGGAGAAAGGTTGTGAGCAGCATAGGGCCAAGCATCAAAGAACGTGTGAGTGAGGGAAAGAAGATCATGTAATGTGACTGTTAAAAATGATAAAAGGAGGGAGTGTGGGAGGAAGCAGGGGCATGAGAAGAGAAGACGGGGGTGTAGAGGAGTGTGTGTATGGTTGTTCTGCTTGCGGATGTTGTAGACGGTAATGTTATACCTCCTCCGTGTTTTGACATTTGAAGACTAATGGAATAGTTTCATACCAACAAAAAGCCAGACGATTATTAGGCCTCTTTTCTAGACGTAAATAAAGAGCGCAGAGACATCACTTTCTCATGATGACACTTGTGCCTTTGTACCTGATATCTCCTGCTATTTATTCAGATTATAACCGTAAAATGTCTTTATAATTGGTTTATTTATACTTTTTCCCTCTGTTGCATCCTCCTCTTGTATGTAGGTAAGAAATCAACTCCATGGTTAAGCAGGAGGAGGATTTTTTTCAGTGTTTGGACCAAATGAGAGACAGACAGACAGACAGATAGATATGAAGTTGTTCCTAAGAGGAAATGCCGTCTGCATAATTTGGATGCGGGTGGACGGTTAGGAAAGAGAGGGGGGGAGAGGGCTGAAAGTTTGTGGGATGAGAATGAGAAAAACACATCCAACCATCCGCACAATCAACAATGTGTTCTGCTGTGCGTGACCCTGACGTGGCTCATGTAATACCACTTATGTTGTCATAGAGGAGACCTGTGTATCAATGAATGCATGTTCGGCTAACATTTAAAGCCAGCTCGCTCTTATTTGACCTTTGTCACAGGTTAATCTCTGGACGTCACACAGATCTCAAGTCTGCAACTGTAGTTTCGCAAGTCAACTGTGCTAAACCACAGTATAACATTACATAATACCATGTACAGTTTCAGTTCAGTTTTTCTCTTTTGCAGGATTTCCCTCTCGTTCACCTACTTGTACATGCTCTTGACTCCCTCTCAAACTGCAATGCTGACCCATCTAGATTGACCACATCACTGTGTCAGTAGTAAAGGAGTGTGACACCACCAATGCACAACACACCAGACTACACACAGAGAAAGTGTGTCCAAACTTTTGACTGGTACAGTACATAATTTCTCTTCCAAAATGACCCATATGAGCATTTTCTGATCTGCAACCTCTATGATTAAGGTTTGGTTAGGTTTAGGATTTAGATGAAGGTCTTGGTCATAGTTACAAGAAGAGCTGCTTAGTTCAGTTGAGGGAAAGGTAGAGTTCATGGTTAAGAGGAACCAATGTTGACGGTCGTTCGCAAACAGGATGAAACGGTGACCCATCCATCAACCCCGCTGTCATCACCGCCAGGTTTTACTGCAAATGTGACAACTTCATACTACTTCCACTTCTGTTTCTGGTAGACAAACATAAAAAAGTTGTCTTTTTCTTTTCCTGTAAGGACAATCTCAAATTTTCTGGTATTTTGTGGATCCAAGTTTGAACCATAGTTCAGCTTTTGTAAGAATGTGTATCATTTCCTATTTCATTTGTGGCATTCATCTTTTCATAACATTTTAAAGGACTAATAGGACTCTCTCGTCCTCACGGCTGTTGGTATTTTAGCATCATCTTAACAATCTCTCCCACTCTGTTGCCCACAAAGATGTCTTTTGTGCTCCTCCTTAAACGGGCTGCAACACCTTGACACTTACCACAAGCCAGGTGGCTACAATCTCTCTGTCAAGTGCGATATCATTCATCTAGAGCTGATAATGTCTCGGAGTCCAATGCCATCTCTCAGATATGGTTGCTGTGGCCGTTGCCTGACGACGTCTCTGTTGTCGTCATGTTTAGGAGATAAAACCAGGTAGTATCTTGTTTGTATGGTCTGTGGGACAGGTGATGGAGTGTGACTTCATGGTTGAGCTGTCTTCTTGCTATTTTGGGGTCACGTTACAGCGTAGGCAGCCACTACATTGCTACTAACTAAACTCAGCAGTATATACACGTAAGTTAAATATCAGGAGAGGTTCAGCTTGATGAGATTTTTATTTAACAGTTTAGTTTATTTTATTCAGGTCCCAATCCTTTCACCTTGGCAGCTTCTGCTCTTCCTGGGATCGTGGTCTTGTCAGCAACTTAAACTTTAAACGCCAGAACACAAAGGTCTATCCTCTGATTTACCTCTCAATTAACCTCCACACTTTCCAGCCTCTTTTTCCCTCTTTCCGTGTGACCTTCTCACCCCTTCCTCTGTTTTTATATCCCTGCCCCCCTCTTCCAAACACAGGAAACCTGTGCTGGAAAACTCAGCTTGTGTGTCACTCCACTTTAAAGTGAGAGTATCAAGCAGGAAAATAAATACGGGATAGAGAAAGTAGCAGCAGAACAAAGTGAAACAAAATTGGCGTGGCTGCATAGCCGGGTTCTGGCTGGCGTCCATGTTGACAGAGACTGGGAGGACGCTAGTTTTTCAAAAAAGCCGCTTCTGATGCTATCACATCTTATCACTGTGTTATTATACTGCCAGGGTTGTGATTGTTGCTTTGATTATGCTGCACAGGGTGTAAGGCAGCCCTCTTGTATTTCCTATACCTCACTGAGTAATTGTTTGGAAAGTCCTAAAAAGCTGTGTGTTTGACTCTCCTGCTCTTCTCTATTTTTCATGCTCTTTGATTTGCTTCCAACGAACCTAGGCATCACTCTGTGTACACCGGTCGCCAATCTCTCACCTGACTAATCCTTCAAAGTTGACAGAATAATTTGTCTGGCAGAGTCGCACTTATCCACTGAGCTCTGTAACTGTGTGTCTTCATTGCCAGCCTACAACGAGGGCACCAACAGATGATCAAAAAGCACAGGCAGGATAATAATAATGCTTCCAAACTGTGATCTTCTCTTACAAGTGGTGCATTGTGGGATACAGGCTGTCAAATGTTCGAGCTGATTACATAAAGGTGTACATCACTCCTTTAATCACACATCAAAGACTCATCATTGTCATGGCGACAGGCCGGTCCGTCCCATCTTGTACACTTCAAAGAGGTGGAAAAATCTCACACGCAGACACACTCTCACACAAGTACCTCTCACTTTGTCTCCACACATAAACTGACACACAGGCAATTTAAGTGGCTCGTATCAACAGCGCAAACATCCCTCAGTGGGTAAACTGATATCACTAGGTACGACTTAAAACGCCACACATAGGTGGGCAAGCGTCAAGATGAAAGCAGGAGATTTCCCAACAAGTCTTAACGGCTTTGTTCTAGAAAGATCCTGAGTGGAGATTTATCTGCTGGAATGTGGAGGGAAATCGCAGCCTGCATATTAAGCAGCTTGGCGAGGGGAAAATTCGATACAGAGGACAGATATGTTTAGGTGGTGGGGGGCGTTCAACATTCCTATAAAGTTGCTGTAGGGACAGGCAAGGCTGTGTTCCACGACCGTGTCCACATGTTGACAGCTTTACGCCTGTGGTCCTGTACTTTAACTGCTGCCTTGGATAAACCCAAAAGCCATCGACTCTTACCGCTTGCTATATAAACTGAGACCTAGAGAAAATCTGGCATGGACTGAAGCGTATTGCTCAGTTACGAACGCTTTAGGTAAAGGATGAATACTGTAGACAAGAATTGGAAGATAATACACACAGTTTCATTTGAATGACAGTCCCCCCCCCTCAACAGGTGCTCCATCTAAAATCCAAACAAAAACCTCAGAGAGCAGCCAGCAGACTTCAGATGGTCACGCCGGTTGAGTTCGTCGACCTATGAACCTCCCTCCTAACCCCTGTTAAAAAACACACAGCTTGTCTTTCCTCAGTCTGCTTTTCAGGTCTTAATCACAGAGGAGGAAACATTGTTGGTTTGGGGTTCACAGAAAAATGTCCCAGTCTGTTTATAAGGTTAAAGGGTCAGTCCAGCCAAATTACAAAGAAACATATTTTCTCACTTACCCCCAGTGTTACGAAGCCAATGCAGATACTTTTGGTTTTATTTGCTTGTGTTCTTTAAGAATACCTTTAAAAAGTAGGTCCTATGAAAACTGTCAACAGAATTTAACAGGGACATCGATTACAGAAAAAGATGTTGCTGTTGAATTTTTAAAATAAATTACTATTCACCTCCATTACAGTAGTGTGGGGATGGAGACAGATATATAAAAACCTGGAAAGATAAGATAATTATTTTTTAAATAAATAAGTAATAATTATGTCCAGTCACCACCAAGGCCAATTAAGAGAAATGGAACATAGCATTTGTTCAGGTAGACGACTGAAGCCACGACCGGCTGTTATGCTATCAGCTGACTCATAATATCCAATCATATTCATACAGGTGCAGAGCTTAACCATTATCCATTATAACCTGACACTTCTCACTGTTACTTTGCTGATACACTCATGCCAACTCTGTTTGCTGCCGCAGCTCCCTCCACCTCCCCAACCTCCTCCTCATGTGCTATATTTTCAGTACTGTTGATTTAAAAGACTTAATGTTCATGTATGTTCTCAAAATGGGCTTTTCTGCCAAATCTAACAGTGTAACAATTTGCTATAAATAGTCAATTCCGTGTCTTAAGTGTTTCTGACGAAAATGTTTTTTTCTTGTTTGGGTAAAGCAGCCCTTTAAATGCAGGGGACTGCATCATCCTTGCTTTGATTCCTGTTGAAGGCCTTTGTTACTTGTCATCTTTTCTCTTTCCCTGTGATTCTCTCCACTCATTTCAGTCAACTGAGGTATATAATATACATTTTTTGCAGCGTAAGATCCTGTTCAGGGGTCAACTGTGCAGCACTGTGGATCACTCTGGCTATGTTCACATTAGACTTTAATGCTAAATTCAGTTTTTTCTAGTCAGATCCGATCTTTTTGTGTTGATGGTCCACATTCATGTTTCTAAGTGACATGTATTGGGCTTCAGTGTCAACACCGTTGAGGTCCTATACTGCCATGCATGCTCTGATTTTACTGAAAGGTGAGCCGTATGCATACAAAAAAAAACCAATAATAACGTAATTTGTGTGACAATCAAGTCATAAACATGGATGAGATGAGATCTGATATGAAAAAATCTGATTTGGTTTGTTCACATTTCCATGAAAAAATCAGATCTCATGGAGACAAAAAAAAATGGATTTGGGCCACTTCAGCATGTAATGAAATAAAGTTTACTATGCATGTAGAACAGGACTGTTGAAGATGATTGTACTCATTTTTTATTGCGTAAATGTGTAAATAAACTGCGGACAGCCAAGTTTACCATCCCAGCACATGTTTGCTTACAGGAGCTTTTTTAGGGACGCTGTTTCCCAACATGTGTGGAGCTTTCTGGTCCATAGACAGTCCTCAACCAACCTCTCCACACCAGTCCCTCTGTCCATTACCACTTACCACCGCCCTAATCCCCCACACACAGCGTCATAGTGAGACCATCCAACCCCAGCACCAGCTTTGATGACAGTATTAAGTGTTTCTAAGTGTAGTTCCCTGTTCGCCTTGATCCTGTTGATATGTAGCAATAGTGGTGGCCTTCTGCAGCCCATAGGTGTTAATTTTATACATGTGAAGTAGTCTGTTTCAAACCTGATCATGGTCATAAGGTAACCAAAGACATATGCAAGAGTCTGTGTTTTTCCAAGAGCCAGCTGATGAACTAATTTAAATTTGGTGGATATGAGCGGGCTACTTTTAGGCTGAGAAGAGAAACATTTTCTTGGTCCTCCTATATGGATGATATTCAGTGGACTGCTAACACTGTCGTTTTTCACAAGGCTAAAGTGCACATTTCATGTGAGATGTGTGCTTGAATTAGCTGAAAGGGGGCAAAAAAATTGTCTTTCAGACTCAGTCTCGACACTGTCTTCTCTCCCTCCCTCCTTCTCCCCCCTCCGCTCTTTTAGCTGGAGCTTCTCGAAGCAGGAGAGCTGCACAGTGAGTGGATTTCAAAAGCGACAGTCTGATGGGGCTCTTTATATGAAAGAAATAGCTCCAGTGTTCCCTTAATGGATTTTTTTTTTCATTGAGCACTTCTCAGAATACCCTCCCTTGACTTTCCTCTCCACTTTATGATAATGGTACATTCTGTCCTTATTGCCCAGAAGTGGTTCATTCCTCTTCTGTAGGATGAATGGAGAAGTAAGTTATGAACATGCCACTGAATCTCTCTTTTCTATTTCCCATAAAAATATCTATAAGTAATGGCATTAAAATGACAACTTAACAAAAGGTCAATAAAGAATTTCTGCAAGAATCTGTGCCTTTATCTGAATAAACATTTATTTGAGAACAACAAATATTAACATTGTTCCTCAAATGTGTTTTGTGCTTATGCAACAATGTGCTGAGAGTTTTTATCATTCGCAGAGTTCCCGTAAGGCTACCATGTGAGAAGAGTGTGTTTCCTTTTATATTCACAGAGAAGAATGGCCTGGTTGCTCGCTGTACCGGTATCAGTGCAGGGCTCAGATATTTGAGTATAAATAGCGTGAAAAGAGGAGTTGTGCCAGACAGGAATGTCCTGCTCAAGGGCATCTGTTGGACGATGCCCAGCGTGCCATGATGGGTGTTAAAGTTTGCTGGAGTGCAGCCAAAAGCAGACAGAAAGAAGGGGGACTGAAAGAGAGAAAAATTCCTCCAAGGAGACTCTTGTCTAACACTGTTCCTTTCTCCTCCATGCTCCATTTATGAGCAGAGGGGGGGAAAAAAACAAGACAGAGACAGGGAAGAGATTGACAGATCTACGAGGCAACAGGTCGATACAGATATAACGTAACTCAAAAGAGAGGACAAGGAAGATGAAGTGAAAAATTGCAGGAAAGGGAAAGGAGGGAGAAATGATTTTAAGACTGTCAGAGGAAACGAGGGAGGAAACAAAGACAGCGGATATCTGATTGGCTGGAGGCAAAGAGGCAGAAGGGGAGAAGAGAGGTGAGAGAAACAGAAGATGGAGGAGTTATTTCACACTTCTAGTTAGCATGACACTTTTCCCTCGCTGTGTCCCATTAGTCCACTGAGGGTGAATATACACAACAGTATGCACAAAGCTGAACTCACTTACCACACTTTCATTACCTCATCCTGAATGTCCCAATTTCCTCTGTTTTACTAAGCCTCTTTCTCCTCTCTCTCTCCTCTAGATTGTAAACATAACAAAAAGTTTAGTTTTTATTCCATCAAACACCAGGGCAACTGGCAGCTATTCTGAGTGGCTGTCACCTGGATATCAGAGACATGAAAACGCACCACTCAGGAATGGAATCTCAGCAAATGACCTTATAAAATAACATGCCAGACAAGCTTTCAACAGCTCCTTCTCACTTCTCAAACAGAAACCCTGCAATGCCAAAGCAGAGCATAAAGCGATTAACCAGGTATGTCAGGTATTGTGGAGTGATTTTGTGTATGTGGGTCTGCACCACTGCATGTCTGTATGAATATTAGTGAACTGTATGCAGCCACAGTGGACTTGTTGCCTTGTTTGTAGCAACAGGAGCTGCTGTCAGTCGCACAGTGACCCCCTGCTATTTTGCAGGGGTCAGAGGTGAGAGGTCAATGAGGTGAGGATTGTTGGGAGATATGGAGTGAACTGGCCATCACAGCCCTGACACAAAAACAAAAGGGTCTGACCCTGGGAAGTTTTAAGATGCAAGCAAAGTTGCTGAATTGGATTTTAAATCAGTTGTAAGGAATCACGTCAGCGATACCTCATTAAGCTCCTGGAGGGCTGAGAGAGACACTTAAGACATGCGGTCATTTTGCCACCTCGGTGAAAAGTAGAATGAGGAATGACCACAAAGCAGAGTCATCGGTGCATTCCACTGTGACGGGATATGAATCACAATGCTGACACTGTGGAGACACTCTGTAACTCATGGCGATGGGACTACAATGAGGAACAAGGATGTTAGTGCCTGTAATTGTGGAAATTTGAGATTTTGTGATTTTGACTGACACCTTAGAGGTCATCTGCTGGGTTGTGCTGGGAGGGGTGATGCTGGTGGTGCCGGCCCTGCTCCCTGGTGCTTGAAATTTCACAGCAGCGGTGAATTCCTGGGCTCCGGCTTGTCACAGTGAGATTTGTTTCATATGGCAACACAAAGGCAGCGCTGGCTGCTCGCGGGCCCCCCAGCACAGAACAGCCAGTCTTGCTGGAAGGGCCACGCACTCGCACAATGGCACCTCTGTGACTCCAGTGAGCCTGCAGAAGTTTGCTTTTGATCTCTCATCACGCGAAGTCACACTCCAGAATAGAAATAAGAAATTCTTTACATCTTCCTTGGACTATCTGGCGTCTACTTCCACTGTTTTGTTTTGGCCCTCGTTGTCAAGAGCTATTTTCAGAAGGGGAAGCTTCAATTTTGATCTCCACCCACTGAATATATCTCTTGATCTGATTTTGAGGAAAATGAGCAAAACAGGAATACGGGAGTAAGAATAGAAAAGAGAGACTGAAAAAGACAGAGACAGGGAGAAAAAAGATCCTCGCTAAGTTCTGCCCTCCCATGCTATTAGTGACAGAACAGGTCAGAGAGGCCATATTTTACAAGGTAGCATTCAATGGTACTGTGACCTGCAATGCAAACAGGTGTGCAACAACATTATCTGACTCTTGTTGACCTTCTCTCCTTCAAGCCCCCCATCTGTTACCTCCTTAATCCTCCAGGCTCTTTTCACCACGACGGTTATCCCTCTTTAGATGCACATGAATCTTCATGAGACCACAGTAAAGATAACTGATGTCTAACAAAGTCACACTGCTGTGGTCCATACATGAATTCATATTTGTTTTATTCCAACATATGATGTTGGTCTGATTATCATTAGCATTTTGTGAAGCTAAAAATTTCCAAAAAAGGCAACATGGTGATCAAATGTAGCTTTTAGGGAAATAAGCTGACTTTGTTGAGTATATTTTGAAGTGGTTCTTCCTTTAAGACATAATTAAAAGCATTGCTGCACTGTCACATACAGTAAATCCCCATATACCAGCATGAAGTAATGAGTTCAGCAACCCCATTGTGTAGAAGCTTTGAGGTTAACCAGAAGACTTACGTGACTTCTCTACACATTAGACCACACGATGCCACCTTGTAGCACCAACCGCAGTGTAACACAGCTGTTCAGAAAAGAGCATGCCACCCATACTTAAGCCTGGCACCCACAACTAGACACTTGTGCCTAGTTGTGGGTGCCAGAGCCTGATGAGACCTCTTGTTATCAGATTGGGAACAAGAGATGAAAAGAGACAGAAGACAGAAAGAAAGAACAAAATGTTGCCGCTGCTGCCAGCAATTCAGGGATTTGTGTGTTATCGCAGGGTGGAGATCGACATGGAGAGAGGGCGAGAGAAAAAAAAGAATAGGGAGAGAAGAGAGAGAGCAGTGTGGGCATGCCCGCTGTTTGCTCGCCTATCTCTCTTCTCCATCAACTCTGCAGCAACTCATCCAACAACAGGAGGACAGCTTTCCACTGAACCAAGGCTGAGGCGAGAGCTTCAAACACACATGCACATGGCACAACACATACATGCAGAAGGATCACTTTCCTTCCAGCTGTTTTCTTTCACTTGCTTCTTTAGCTGCACTAAACTCTCAGCGCAGCAAAAGCATCCTTATTCTTCTTACACAAACTGCCTGATTCCTGATTGATCTGATTGATTGAATCAGGCAGTCTTATTAAACAGCATACCTGAAGTACAGGGCATGCTGGTTGTCTCAATCTCTGTCCCGAATCTCCTTATTCTCCCTCCTGCTGCCTTCTTTTCTTCATCAACTTTTTCGCCTTCTTTTTGGTTTTATCAGAGGACTCAGATAAATATTCTGCACTTTTCCTCGTCTTTGCCACTTTCTTTATCTCACGCTCTCTCACTTAACCTCTATCTCATCCTGGTCTCCTCTCCTCTTACATACTTTTACACATTTAAATAGGAGGCTCAGTGCCGAGCTCTGTCATAAAGAAGAGCCATTGTCCTAATTTGCTCTAAGACATATGTCTCAAGCCTGTAATGTCATCAAATTATCAAACACATTAACATTTTCCTGTTGCGGTATTGGTTTCCCAAGTGCAAACATACTATCATTGTCATTCTCTGACTCTCATATAAACACGAGCCCCTCAGCATTCAATGTCTCGGATGAACTTAGAGCCGAAATGCACACTTGCGCCACTGGCATAGGAGCAACAAAGGTCTACACAGGCCCTGTTGTCCTGGGACAGTAAGGTAGTTATCTGTGCCACAGTGGGAACATAAAGCAGTCAATAGATGAATGCTATCTTTATATCTACTGCACCAGAGGTGATTTGAAACACTGCCACTGGACGTCATAGAGCCCCGCTCTGAAACACAGCCTTTGAAGCACTGACAGCGCCGACAGAATCAGGCCAGCTCTTTGATACGGGTGGTGGGGAAAGGAAAACTTGAGCGTTAAAAGGGAGCATTATTTAGTTACAGCTCCATTAAAAAAAGTTGAACCCTGAGAATGATAGGAGGAATTACACATGTTGGAGTTGGCCAGAAAAGTGGATAGAAAGTGGTTTTTAACCGCATGTTGGAATGATGTTTGTTGGGGCTTCACTTCAAGGAAAGAGGACAGAATAATAATGCTAAGTATATATATATATTATTCTACATTTACATGTTGTGCAACTGTAGGTTAAATCTTTTAAATAAACACGATTACTGTATACCACACAAGCACAGGAACCGCTAAAGTAATCCTAAATTGGGAACTTGTGGTGTTATTCTTTGTTTAATCAAAAGGCCTCAGCTATAATGAAGTCCCTTGTTAGACCTGTTTGGGCTTGAGGGAATTTAGCTATCTACCCAAAATTCTGTTTATTTTACTCAGACTTCCTGTTTTCCTATCACACATCATCTAAATGCTCTTTCTCACTTCCTGCCCGCGGGACTGCAGGTAAACCAAAACATTACGTCAGCGAGGAACTCACGTCTTGCCGCTTTGGGCCCCGGAGGACTTTTTTGGGGAGAGTGATAAACACAATCGCTGGCTGGCAGTGGGAGAGAGAGTTAATTACTAAAGCCGATTCACTCGCTAATGACTGTTTCACTTCTGTGGGGTGTTTTTAATAGGATTCAGGAGTCAGGCTGAGCAACAGCACAATCTGTTTTTAATGGGACTTTGAAACGTTTGGAGTTGATGCTGTTGCGCACAGAAACAAAGCCACTGCTTTTACTTGTGCTGCAGAGTGATCTCATTTGAGGCTTGGCAATAAAAGAATAATGGAGTGATTAGATCAGGAGGAACATAGAAAAAAAACTGAATGACATTATCGCCAGTTTCACACTGCTCAGAACACACCCCGAGGCATTTCTTTCACCACGATCGCACTTAATCCCTGTTTTTGTGCTGTTACAACATAAACTTTCACTGCAACGCTGATTCAGTCTTAAGAAGATCTTTTTTTTTTTACACTGCATCCTGTATGCATATAAAGTAGAATGCATTTAGAATTAAGCTTATTTCTTAGAAGACGGTTGTGTTTGCTGATGCACAAACAGTAGATTGTAGCCTGGATGTAAGCATTGGAGGCCAGTGAAATGGTGTGTGTTGATACACAGTGGAAAGTTCTTCAGATCCTCCTGAAGACTACCCTGTTTTGTTTTATTTTTTCTGCATTTAGAGACCATGTTAATGGCTTCACCTCCTCTCAGTTTCATCACTGTTGCTGATGAGGCCTACATAGTCGAGGCCATATGCAGTTAGCAAAGTTATGGATGTAGGATCCCTCTTTCAGTAAGAACACAGTTATTATAATCAGGGTTTTTTTGTTTGTTTGATAAATGAGCACCTTGACTTTTTGTCTTTTTTGACAGTGACACTATATAAATTTAAATTATTAAGCAGCAAAGCATTCAACATGCTTAGCATGCTGCAGGCCTCAGAAAGGAGGCTCAGTCGATGAAAAGCAGAAAGGTGATTAGCAGTGTAACAATAGAGAATGATGACAAAGCATTGTGTGTTTCACTGTGGACCCCTGTATGTGAGTGTCCACGGCTACAATGAGACAATGGCAGAGAAGAGGAGCCTCGAGTCACAGGGTGAGCCCTGGACTTATCACCTCAGCTCCCTGCTGCACAGCCAGGGATTACTGGGCTCTTTATAAAGACCACTTCTCTCCACATGCCTGCAGACCCCCCACCGCAAAACACGTGTTCACACAATGTACATGCCCTGCACATATAGTCATATACACATACCTGCTCGAACACACTCTCTCTCATCTTCCCCCTGATTGTCTGTTTCACAGCACATATTGGTTACTGTAGCATCAACTAGTAGAGTTTATGGAAGAATGCAAACTATTTACATTTAGCCTGGCTACTGAGATTAAATGAGATTAAAACCATGCACTTTTTTGGAAGATTTCTCAAAGTAAGCATTTTTGTTTAGTGTGTTTCAAGACATTAAAATCGGCATCTGTTAAGTGTTGTGAGAACATTTTTTCCATTCCCATTCCTGCGGTCCAGACTGAAATATCGCAACAACTATTGAATGGATTGCCATGAAATTTTTTAAAGTCATTCATGATCCCAAAAGAATGAACCATTCATGATCCCGAAAGAATGAACACTAATGACTTTGGTGATCCCCTGACTTCTCCTGTAGTATTGCCAGCAGGTCAAAGCTTATCCAGTAAAATATCTCAACATGTACTTGAGGGATTGGCACACAATTTCATATACATATTCATGCCCCCCTCGGGATAAATTCTAATAATATTGGTAATTCCCTGACTTCTCCTGTAGCGCCACCATGGCTGTAGACTCTTAGGCTTGTTGGACTTAACCTACTTGCACTAAATCCAGTCAACACACCTTACAGCACAAGATACACTGCTGCTCCATTGCAAAGACAACACTGAGCAGCTACTGAGCAATCTACAAGTGATTTGATAGCTGTGTGTGTCTGTTGTTGGGTCAAGCTTAAATAAGGAAGGGGGAGTGAAAGAGGAATTCCTGGACGCTGAGCGCATGTTCTGTTTTGCCCTCCTTTCTCCGTGAGCGGGGCAGAGGTGTCAGTCATTTATATTCGAGTGTACGTGCACAGCAGCCTCGTGCAGTGGCCCACAATGATTTACACCTCCAGCTCTGCACGACAATGAGTATGTCATTTAAAATAGCAGGTGTTCACTGCTGCTTAGCTCATGGAAAGCGAGTTAAAGAGAGAGAGAGAGAGAGAGAGAGGGAAAGACAGAGGGGTGTGTGTGAGGGGAAAGAGGAGGGGGTAGGACTGAACCTGAATTAAACTCATAAATGGTGCAGTCAAACTGGCATGCAGGTTCACTGAGTTTCCCGACCACTGCGGGGCCTGTTTCTCATCCTGCGACAATAACTTTGCCAGGCAACTTCCAGCAGCACTGGTAGCAGTTATCCTGTTGCTGTTATTAGCTTTGGTGAAAGTCATGTCAGAGATATTCAGGTCAGACTAAAAACCACTGAATATAAAGCACTGGGGTTAGTGGGGAACTGTGCATGCATGTGTGTATGTGTCCATGTGCACTTCTGTTTCTGCACAGAGGGATGACATCATCTTACTGAGAAAAGAGAAACGTGAAAGTTTAAAGACAGTTTTCATATGCAAAATGAGCACGCTAGGAAGAGAAACCGGAACTTCCAGGTTTTGTTCCCGAAATCAGAAATCCTCATTAAAAATGTCATTGACATTTGTAATAACGCAAATAACTAAAAACCCAGGCTTGAAACGTAACTTTATTCAACAGTATGTTGTGTGGTTCACTCCATATGTCTCGGTCTAAGATCTAATAACATTGTTTATTCAGTACTTTTGTTTTTAGAGGCCTTTGATAAACACAATTTCAAGATTTCAAGAGCTTCTATTTTTAATTTCCCATGAACCTTAGACATTCACGGGCTAAACATCATGGCTCAACAGAGGAGGCGAGTCCATGAACAAGTCGAGGCTTCGTGGCTAGCTCAGATGTCTGTAATAACAGCAGGACATGCTGTAGTTTTAGACAGCAGAGTTAAAAAAGTTGAAAAATCTTTTGAAGGAGGCATTGGTGAGTTTTATGGATGTTGACAAAACCAAGTTATGATAATGTAAGTACCCACACAGCCATGCTAGTATTTTCATGGGAGCTGAATTTTTTTTTTTTTCTGTGCACACAAAGTAAACATATAACTTTGTTAAAATCACAAGGTTTCCAGCTTCTGATAGCAGGCGCTGTAGTGGATGCCCATTTATCTTAGAATATGAACAGTAAGTTAAATATATTTTCAGACGGACTGATGAAAGAAATGATGAATGAGGGATTGCATTGAGTTACAGAAGCTAGTGGAACTAGCCTGGACTGGACCTCATGACTTCGGGTCTCTATATTTTAACTGGAAATTCTGTTCTGTAAGAATGTGCACAGATGAAAACAGACAAACTGAGCTGTCAGAAAAATGTGAAATTACTACAAAAGCAATTTTAATGGATTTTACCCAGAAAAAAGCAGCATGAGAATGAGAACAAGAGTTTGGAACAGAGATGCAATGCAACAAAACATGAAGTTAGAATAGGAATACAGAGAGAAATCCTCATGCTGCACAAAAAGAAGGATAAAAGGAAAACAGCATAGATGAGAGGATTTAAAGTGAAACAATAAGGGATTTGCTCCTTTGCAAGAAGTGACAAAGAGAACAAAACGGGGTGCTGTGAAGTCTGAGAGCTGGCAATGTTAACAGGCTGTCAGAGATCCTTTCACAGTCTTTCCTCTCCCCCACCATCCCTCCATCACTCACTCCCCCCCCCCCCACTGTCGTGACCTTCCCTCAGTAGGCACTCCGTCAAACCGACTTCCACTCAGACTCCTGCGTCTCAGCCTCACCTTGCATCAAAGACGGTCATTTGGGGGGGGGGTTCTTGCTGAAAACATCTTCAGAGAAACACACACACCGCCTTTAAACGGATGTAACAGCCAGTAGCCAGTATTTTTTTTCTGTAATTTATTCACCAGCTTGACGCTAACTTTGGTCTGTGTCCCCGGGTGCTGGGTGTAATGTACACTGGGTTTTTTTTAGAACTTTTTCGCTGAAATCAACTACCTGCTGTGGCTGAAAATGGGGGTGACGAGAGCGTGAGAGTAAACCAATACGGTAAAGAGCGACCTCTTTATCTGTAAATATAAGAACATTGATTAGAACAGTTTCAAATAGTGCACCAGACTAGACTTAATTAATGTTATTAGCTACACCTGCCAGGACAGGTGAAAATGTTGGCCATGAAAAAGGCCTAAAGCACTATCTTAAGCAATTACATGCATTAAGTCTTCTTCTTGGAAAACCTTCATGTGTGTGTTCAACCACTCTTCAGTGCCAGGTGCGTCTGCCACCTGCCAGCCGGTGTGAACAGTGTGAGGTCTGTTATGCGATGCTCTCATCATACCCCCATCAGACAGGTAGGTGTGTGGCTGCCTTCGCGGTCTTTCCCACACTCTGAATGTAAACTGCATGCACACAAGCTCTGCGACACACAAGGTCCAGAGTCCTACATCATCATGTGGCACGTCTAATTTTTTTTTCTTTCTGTGAGCGCAAGAAAGTCTGTGTGTGTGTTTGTGTGTGTCTGCCCTGTCTATAGACAAGCGTTTAAAAAAAAGCTTAAAGATAAGAGTTTGTGTGTGTGTGTGTGTGTGGGTGTGTGTGTGTGTGGGTGCATGCACGTGTGTGAAGGCTTGTTCACAAGTGTTTTAGTAAGGTTGTTAAACTAGGTGGTCTTATCTCACTGTTGAATTATGGGATGTGCGAGGGCACTAAGCTCTTTGTGTTTGGCCTCTCTTCAGAGACAGTTCAGCTTTCTTCTAAAGAATCAGGAGCTGCGATGATCTGTGTCGCACACACATCATCTAGTCAGCATTTCAATCGTGCCTCCTTTTAGCTCACCGGCCCTTCCTGTGTTGAAAATAATGGGGTAAAGGACATCCTGAACATTATCATCGCCCCTCGATAAAGAGAAGAATCGCTAAGAGGAAAAGCAGAAAGAGAGAGAGGGTTCAGCTGAGTCCATTACTCCTCTGATGGTGGTTGGATCAAAGTAAATACTGATAATGGTTCCACCACAGTTAATAATACTGCTGCCCAAGAATGTTGGCTGGGCTGGCTACTCCCGACCTCACACGTATAATTGTGCGCACACACACAAGCATGCATGTGCGCACACACACGCACACACTCCTCATTCCTCAATAGCAGTGACACATTCCAAGCTTTCTTCCTCTCTTCCCACAAACCAAACACTGCTCACTCCTTCTTTCTAATTGTAGACTTTCGATTTATTTGATGTGCAAAGGGAAACTGGCTTCCCTAGCTGCGCTCCCATCGGAAAACATGCGCGCTCACACACTCACCCAGTCACACAAACAAGACAAGCAATGACTCCATGCATCTCCCTTTGTAATTACAACACATACAGGCTTCAGCCCCCATTAGAACCTGACTTATCTCCCTCCAGAGACCTCTACACTCTCAGTAGTTCCTCTGCCACGCCCTCCTTCACTCCCTGCTCCCTTCAGTCAGATAGTGCTAAAGTTGAGTAATTATGGATCAGTCAGTGTGAATTTCCAGTTTGCCCTCTTTCCTTCTCACCACACAAGATATACAGTATGATTTAACTGAGAGGTGAAAACTTATTCCATCGGCCCACCAGTAAACTCTTTATGGTTGTATGGATTAGCATGGTTTGCTATGTGTTTTTGCCATCATTTTTGGCACAAGAAAGCATGTGATGACTTGTCTTTCATAGAACTCAAAACTGAATATCCTTGATGAGATTACGTGAGTAGAATATCATATGGAATGCAGGTCTGCATACACACAAATGGAGAAACAGAGTGCAACTCTGAGAGGGGTCCTGTGTCATCAGGTTCCCACTGAGTGGCCGAGCAGGCTGCTGTCCATCTCAGGTTTATCAGCGGCATCAGTCAACTCGCTCCCCTGGTGGATCCAGAGTGCAGCGATCTGGTTTCAGAGCCGTCTTGTTGGGGCTGCTTAAAACAGCATAGTCCCATCGTTGCTGGGGCCCAGACACATGACAGGTGATGGGACTGTGACATAGCGTTTTAACTAAGGGGAGAGGAGAAGGGCAAGAACGTGATGGAGAGAGGAGAGTCTATTGTTGGGAATTAAGGAAGTCTTAGAAATAGGGTGGTGATGGTTTTAAATTGAACCCAGAAAGGTTATAAACAGGCCTTGATACTTTTTAGGAGAAACAAATATCAGAATGATTGAAGGTTAGAGTATTTATGTCCTGTATCATCTCTCCTGTGTTGCTAATAAACTATTACTTGTGTTAGGTGAGAAAAGTTTCTGAGGGACTGCCACCCACAGGTAAAACCAAAAACAAGACCAGAACTCAGAAGTTCAGGCGACCCGCTTACCTACCCCTGTGCCAAACCCCACCACCACCACCGCTCTCCTCAATCAACCCTCGCTGCCCTAATCCAGTGTTTACATAAAACGCTGGGCAGTAATGATAGCCATGAGACCATGGACCACCCTACGTCCCACTCCCTACACACCCTCCTCTCCCCGACCGCCCCCACCACCTTCCACCGCTAACCCAAAGCTGTTTTCACAGGAGCCAAATACCTTAAATACATAATTAGCGGGGTCATTTGTGCGATGGGGGCCCCAGCGAGGGCATGAGCATGAGTTTGTGGGGGGCAGAGGGAGGATGAGGAGTGTAGCGGGGGCAGGATATGAAGACGTGAGAGAGCCGGACAAAGACGTGTATTCATGGCTGTGGCCCCGGACAAACTTGGCTGTCGCCATCTTCAAAGGCCACCTCTGCCTTTCCTCAAAACCCAGAGGCCACAGGTTGGGGCAGAGAGGAGAAACATAACAGGGCGACATGGAGGGAAAGAGGAAAGGCGAGGACGGGGGACGGAAGAGAGGGGTGTAAGTAATGAAGCAAAGGTTACAAGATCTGTAATCTGGGAAGAAAATAGTCAAAGTTGACTTTGAAGGAGTTGAGGCTGAAATTGAACTCCTTCTGTCGATCATATCCGGTAATTTCTGATCCAATAATGTTATTATTGTAAGATTATGTAATGACTACCAACATATTTAAATCAAAATAAAGTAGAATTTATTTACAGTAAACATAGAACTGGAGGGAGATAATTAAATCTTTACTCAGCATCCGCCACTTTGCACCACCAGCAACATCCCCCATATGACCCCTGCACCCTGAACTCTGACCCTGTGCATTGTGGGTAGTCAAATCACAGTTTGCCCTCTGCAAGGGCCCAGAATTCCAGTGGTCCATGTTTCACACCAGGAGACCTCCTTTGTATTGTTAAACTGCACACACACATTTGCACACTGGCGCGCACACACACACACACACACACACACACACACACACACACACACACACACACACACACACACAGAGCCCATTCAACAGCCTTCTTTACACCTTGTCTGCCCCCTCATCCCCCTCTGGCATTGTTTATGAAAGCATGTCCACTTAGTGCTGCCCTGTCTGCCCCCTCTTGCTGTGGTGCCGATTACCCACATCCTGAGTCCACTTCATTCTTGCTTTCTTCCCTCTTTCTCCTCCTTTTTTTCCCCTGTCTCCATCCACTTACACTCCCACTCCTCAGGATATTCTCACCCTTCTCCCCTGTGCTCCATCCTCCCTCCTCCCTCTTTCCCCTCCATGACATATTGCTCTCTTTTTCCTGCACAGTCAATACGCTGCACACGCTTTAATAACTCCCCTCTCCTCGCTTCAGCTCTCCCTCCTTCCTTATGAATGAAGCTGTGCATGTCAGATAAAAACAATAAAATCAATCCAACCTCTGCTCTTCCTTTTATCTTTACTTTATTCGCTTTATTCCCCCGTTCCACTGGCTTGCTGAGCTGCTGTCTCTCTGATCCTTCCCCTCTTTCATGTTTCGCCTTTCTTTATCTGACTCCCTCCTGAGGTAATAAGTGGGGTGTATGGCCGGGAAGTGCAGAGGAGAGAGACTTTCATGTCCCTTAGCCCTGGGATTAGGGTGAGCTGCTCGGGGAAAAGTAATAAAGCCCCCAGCACCTACCGTCTGCTGCTGGTGGATCCTGAAATAAAGCCCAGCTCCTGCTCAGCCTGCAAGCCTGGAAAAGCTCACATTTCCTGTACACACCACCACCCTCATATCCAGCCTCTGTCCTGCTTCCTGCAGCAGCACCAACACACATCGACTCCTCACTTGTGAACTCACAATCTATATCTCTGTTATATTTTTGCATTTTTTACCTTCATTTAGATAAAAATCAAAAGTTATGACAAATGAGGGAGCAGGTAAGGTTTTTTGGTGCAGGGTGGTCCCTCTAACCTCTTTCATATGCTGTATTGTTTCTTCAGCTTTATTCTGTTCATTTACTTAATGTTTTACTTTCCATTACCTTACTTTGTGCTGATTTAAGTACTGCAAAACATCTGTTCCATAACTAAATTCAGCCTCAAATACCATCCTTGACACACAAACCAAACAAATTATGGGACTCAACATTCAGTGAACAATTTCATGAGCAGAAATATATTTATTGTTGAAAACATAAATATATAAATTATGATTATTGCTGTCTTTATCCAATGGAGGCCCAAAAGAAAAGTGATAAAGGCTTAGTGATAGCGTAATGGCATTTTCTTTAATCAAATAGCTCAAAGCGTGGTCCCTTGTTTACTGACACTATCTTACATTGATGTGAATGGAATTGCAAAACAGTGATGACTTATAAATATAGCACCGGTCAACTGATGGTTAGTTAATTCAAAGACGGGCTGCGTCTATGTAAGACCTGATGTTCACAACTCAGCGGCATCTGATACAGCAACAGTCAAACTCTTCTTGTTTTACTTTTGCTTGACTCACTTCACTGTGCACAGTGACTCACTCTTTTACTGCTCGAAAAATCTCCCTCAAACTTCCTCATCTGAACATGGGCTGGACTGTTGTTTTTGCTACGTGTCGGCCTGATTACACATTCATCACTCTCGCAGGAAGTAAGGAAGTAATTGTTGTTCCATCGGGGCACAGGTTGAGGCCAGCACTGCGCTGTTTTCACAAGCCACCTCATCATCATCTGTCCTGATGGCATGTGGCTTCATAAGGTGTGAGTCCCATCAAAGGTCGGAGTGATCAGCGATCTGTTCTCCCGTCAACAGAAGAGTTAAAGCCCGGCTAAACAGGGAGCCCATTCATGCACTTGTCGATTTGCGTCGCTCACTTATTCACTCTTTAAGCTGGCCGAGGTGGACTTTGCTCTTTGCAGGCTCAATATGTGTGCTGGTAAAGCAGGCCAGGGCGGGCATCTTCCTTATCAACGTTAGAGTGATATGGGTGAAAAATAACTCCATGTACTGTAGGAGAGAGATTGTGTGTGAGCGCGCACACACCCTCTCTAGCCTGCCTACATGGTTACTTGCAGACTATAGTTGCACTGACATTAAATTTTAGTGTGTTTATGGGATTGGCATGCACACACTCTAATGTGCTGTCTGCATGTTTGTGTGAAATGGCACTCTCGTTGTATAAAGGATTGGGCAGTGCTTATTACGGCTGTAAATTAAGTTACAATATGACAACTCAATGTGAAGTTGCCATGTTTAAGCCGCTATATCCCCCCTTCCACACCTCTGACGCACATTGCCGATGCACACGGGCTAACAACAGGGCTGACAGCCTTTTTTCTCCCTGATCTATTCCACCATGCCCCCTTCACACATTTTTGCATCTTTTCCAATGGATTAAATACAGACATTCAACAACAAAAGAAATAAACATAATTCCTGCTTGGATATAAGTAAGCATAATATATTTCATAACAAAAATAAAGCATCTTCCTGTACTGACTCCCACATCTCCTCCTTGCACACATATATCCAAACCATATACAAGACTTGACATCATTCAGATATACTGTAATATAATAAGAAACACGGATGACAAGATAAAACAACCACTAAAAAAATGACATTGAGATTGTGATACTGATGGTTACAAAGAACCAGACCACACAGAACTCTTGCATGTCTCCAAAATCATACAAACATCCTTTTAGTTTTTTTTTCTTTTGTACTGGAAGAGACAGAAAGCAAACGTCCACACGTATAAATAGTTTGTAAGTAGCGGCGTGTCTTCCTTTTCAAATTTAACTGTACAGAGCGAGTGGGCACAGTCACAGGCTGCCAGGGGTCTCTTGACTCAGAGCAAATATCTAAAAACTCAACTCAGAGCTTCTTGAAGAAGAAAAAAAAACACTCTCGCATCTGTCTCTTTCTTTCTTTTTCTCTTTGTTTTTCCTATATCTCTCGTTCCTGTCTATGCATGAGTCATTTAAACAGGGCAGGGCACTTTTATGTTGCCCAGCTGGAGGTCATCCACTGCTGTTTTGGAGTCTGAGCAACCGATTCCCACGAAAGCTTGATCCAACTGTTTCATGGCCGTTACTGTTGTGCGTCTTGTTCAAACAAAGTCTGTCAAAATGTTCAACACAAATCCCTTTCATCATCTCCCTTCGGCCTCTTTCTGCTCTGCCCGAAGCTCCACAGCATCATTCTCTTTTCTTCCTAATCAGTGGCAGGGTTCAGTTGACTCGGTGGATGGCGTACCGCAGAGGAAGTCATCATCACTGGTTATTGTTTTTTTTTTTTTTTACAGAAAAGTTTGTTTTTTCAAACGAAGGTGGCAAGGCGGTGGGGAAGAGGACAGAGCAGGTCTCCTGTTGGTGGCATCCTCTATTTAGGTCCCTCCCACGCTGAAGTCCCTTGTTACGATTGGTCTCACCTCACGTCCACTGTGGGAGAGAGAGAAAAGTTAACATGAGAATCTGAATTTAAAAAACAACAACAACAACATGGGTTTCATGGTGAAAAGAAAACAAATTAGATTTTTTAGTAGTTTGGTCCCAATTGCATCAATTTGTGCATGCATTTCAACCAAGCTGACACAACACTCACAAGACTCACAGTGTTCTGAATCATGTTTCTCCAGTTTTCAAAGATTGTGATGAGACCAGGCATCATTATGTCCAGTCAAAATAAGTATGTGTCATTTTGTGTGTGCCCAAAGTAAAAGACAGAGAGCTGGGCAAGAAAACTGTTGTGGTACAAAACTTTTAGTTACAGTCAGTGATCACACAGAGCAAGAAGAGTTGAAGGCGAGCGAAAGCAACGAAACAAGACACACAGTGGGTGTTGTCTTACTGTATGACACAACAATAACAGTGCACACAACCACACGCAAGCACAACACAGTGACACAAAGTAATGTGTTCATGCTCAGCAGGCCACGAAATCAACATGCAGCGGTGAGGAACAGAACATTTCAGCCCTCCCTCTTCTCAGACTGATTGGCTGTGATGTGATTGGTGACGGTGATTGGCAGGCCCTTTTTTTTTTTCCACCCCTGATTGGGCCGGTGCAGTGCCAAAAGGTGAGAGGACACTTTTGTGCTAAAGTCCTACCTGTTCCCTTCACAGTTCTCCAGTGGACTTTGGGTAATGAGTGCAACTTTATTATGTCGCCAATAAATCCTTGCTGGGTCTGAGCTTTTTTGGTTTCCTTTTTTTACCTTTAGACCTACGGTGGCCTGAAAACACAAAGTTGGGGAGGGTGGATAGGAAGGAGGATTAAAAGCAAGAAGCAGGGTTTATGATACAGAAAGAGGCAAAACAGCCCAGGGACAGAAGCAGAGAGTGCAAAGATATGACACACTATAAATACTTCAGATGCCTTATCAGCACACATCACAGCGCTTATCTGCTCTCAGGGAGAGAAAGGCTTCAGATCAAGGCATTAGCCCTGCTGTTATGCCAAGCAGCCTTTGGACACCCTCCCTTAACACACAGACTCACATACACTTTCACATATACACGTATACAAATATACAAGCTTTCAGTTTTGCAATAGCTGTCCACCTCACAGGTGTGTCTAAAAAAAAAGGTCATTCAGTGCAAAGCCAAGAGCCAGACAGGGAGACAGAGCAGACATGAAGAGGTCAGGAGAGGAAGATGATGTAGGGATGAGGGCGGGAGCCGTCAAACTCAGCCTCGGTGTTTGTTTGTTTGTTTTGCAAAAAGGCAATGCTTTGACACTATTTGCAATGATGTAACAAAGATGTATAACTTTGATTAAGATTACCTGTTTCTGCATCTGAGTGCTCCACCACATGATGCTGTGACGTGCACACACACTCCAGGTGGTCTTCTAACCGCACAAAGACCTCTTTCAGCTTGGGTTTCCTTCTCACGTACTCCACCTTGGCTACCTGAAGAGAGGAGGAGAGAAAAGGTTAGCTACAGAGGCAGCTCCTGCGCCATCATTACTCATCGCCGTGCGCGTGTCGTCAATGAATGCGCTCATCTCTCTGCCCATCCGCTAACATCAAGAGGCATAGCGCTGTGACTGATGAGTCTTTCATGAACTGATTCATAAAAAACGACAGCCATCACTTTGCCTCGCTGTGTTTGAAGTATGACGACAGCATTCCTCAGAGGCTGATGCATTGGGTTCCGCTTGCTGTGTGCTCTGTGGGCTGTTGATCAGGTGTGTAAATACTGAATGGAGTGTATGACCCCGTCCAAGCAAGCTCAAACAATGGGAGAGGAGAGATGGAGAGTAGGTGGGGAAGCAGTGTACGCCCTAAGGCCCAGGGAAGGTTTACCCTGGCAGGAGAAGAGAGGCTGGGAGATCCCCCCCTGCTCCGGGCCTGGAGCATCTACATCCAGACAGACACACACCTAAACTCCATCGCCTTGTCCTGACATGTAGGTTGGTTTTAAACTGCATTAATATTTCTTCATGGGTTAGGGAAAGTGTTGCTTAACTGGTGCATGCAAACTATGCAAAATCTAAGCAGTAGAACCCCAGAAAGCAACCCTTCCAATCTAACAAACACAAAAGCAATGCAGGAATTCCTATCCTTCAGTCCAGCTAACACCCTCTCAGTTTAACACAACAGGACTGACCTCCACTTCCCACCCAACATCTAGTAATGAAAAGGACTGATCCTCAGAGGGTTATGAATAGGCTATGTTGATTAAAGCTTAGATGAAAGCTGAATAGAGAAGGTTGCATGGAGGTTATGATGATCTTGTTGTGTAACCTAGGGGAGGTGGCTACATGCTTTTCCCTCTCTGATCTGAGTGCCAAGGGCAGGTAACCTCCCCATCCACCACTGAGGGCCTGGGGGCCACATGGAAACAATATCCCCTGCCTCACCTATCTTTCTGGTGACTGCACGAGAGAGGATATTGGCCGACAATCTCCCAACGCTCTCTGGTGTTATGAGCAACATGGTTTTACAGTTGGCATGAGGCTCACACACGCACAGACAGAGGGCCTAAACAGATGAGAGGCTTTCTTCCTCTATCCTGTGATGGCATAGCGCCAAGGCTGGCTCTTGGTGGTAAATTAGTCATGCAGACACCAATCTCTGTGTGATAAAACGAAGTGTAATGTTGACATTCACACAGCAAGAGCTGCCTCATGTCAGTGCTGTAACAATGGCTGCAGGGTCGCTTGGTGGGTCTAAAACTGAGACCAAAAGAAGTCAGGGACCAGCGGTTTCAGCAGCCGCTCCTTTGCAACAGTGTCTTTCTATGGAGGGAGGAGAAAGAGAAAGAAGAGAGGGAGTGAAAAGAGGGTAAGCAAGCAGGGGAGGTATGCAGTGAGCAAACAGAGGACAATGGTGTCTGGGTTAGTGGTGGTGTGTTTGCTGTTATCGGGCCCTGACACACAGAGAGAGAGGGAGCGGGTGAAAGGGCCAGAGCGGGGAAGAACTGCACAAAGATGGACCATCACTCTCATTAGGGAACAGGAGGGTGTGTGTTTGTGTGTGTGCAAACAGAGGGGGTTATTTAAGGAAGGGGGAAGAGGGACTGACCGTGATCATGACTAGCATTAGATGACATTCATGTGTTACTTATTAACATTTAGTTTCTGGGTTACCCACTGGGGAAATTTACTACACAGACACTGACAGGATAGATGAAGACGGATAGAAAACGTTATCAAGAGTTTATTGTTACCTACTAAATGTGCAGACAGTATCCCAGAATGACATGATTTTCTCAGAAAACCATTGCCAATAGTTAATCAAATTATCAGACTGAAAGACAGAGTACTGTAGGAAAGAGATGAAAAATGCAGCTGTCTCTGCTGTCGTTGGTTACGAGAATCCCTCAGCTGGGGGGGGGGGGGGGGGGGGGGGGGGTGCAGAAATGCCTAACAAGAAGCCAAAAGAGTCAGCCATGTCTGACACTTACAACTGAGGCTGATCCTAATGACTAACACACACACACACACACACACATGCCAACACAACTCTTCTGGCCAAACAAACAAACAGCTATTGACAGAAGGATAAAGCAATGGGCCCCCGTGATGAGAGGCCCAGTGGTAGGCTTGTCTCCTTGCCCCTCAAACAGCGGGGTTATAAACACTCCCTGCAGGAGTCACGATACACACACTTACACGTTCATATTGTGTCTGAATGTGTATATGTGTGTCACAATACTCCTCAAACAGCCTCTGCTCTGCCCACTTTGTCAACACTCTCTCTTACTTCCTGTTTTGTGTGTTATGGGAAAAGTGTTGATGGTGAATGGCGGTCTTCACTCTTTTTCCACTTTAAATCCATATCTAACTCAGCCCCCCCCCCATTTTCATCCACTTCTTTACTTCTATACAAAGAACACCGGCTTCCTATCCGGTGCACAGTCAATGACTTCCCACATAAAACATACATCAGAAAGAGACCCCCACACTACGACGAGGGGCCCCGCACTGTCTTTGTATAAATCAAACTGCTCTAAACTCCCTAGAAAGCCAGGCCCTGAGAAAGAGTCCCCTGAGTGGCTGTGGAATGATATCTGATCCAGAGGGTTGGGGTGAGGCAGGGGGCTCTGGGAAGTGCACCCCCTTCGGTTTGACCTAGGCTCTCCTCAGAATCTCCACGGCCCTCTGTGTGAAGCTGATTGTCCCGGTCGGGTTAATTGGGAATTCCCTAAGCACAAAGCACTGATGAGAGCATGATGTAGGGGAAAGTTTTACTCCGGCCTTCCAAGGAAAACACAACAGGGATGTAGATGTGCACCGCGGGCCATCGTGAACTGGAACAGTGACAGAATCAAGCAAGAATAAATAAAAATGAATGTGTGTGTCTGGAGAAAGGAGGGATGGAAACAGGCACGGTGGGGTGGCAATTCATCTGTCAGGAGGGAAATCAGGCGACTGAGACACTCAGAGCTTGTGCCCTGAACAAAAAAAGAGCTCTTGTTGAGATGCTACAACTGTGAGCAAGTGGCGGAGAGGTAGAGGATGTGCTTGGGAAGAGGAATGTCTGTCTCGTGAAATCAAACCAGGAAGAAATGAGACCCAGAAGAAAGGCAAGATGATCTGCAGAGGGAGAGAGAGAGAGAGCAAACCACAGCAGACGCAGACTGAACATCAGAGGAAGGCAGGCTAGACAACCTGCTGTTACCCTCTGCTTCAACCCCCCACAACACACACACACACACACACACACACACACACACACACACACACAGACACACTTGGGGTGACGGGTGGAAAAGGTTATCGCAGGCGGTTTGTGAAAAAGAGAGGAGAGCAAGGAGAGCATTTACCATGTTTCTCATAGGCCTGTATTGCCAGAAAGGCACTGCGTGGCACACCACTCCCTCCCCACCTCTCCCATACACACACACACGCACACACATTAATGTATCACCAGATGTGAATATCTATCTAACCCTGTCCCTTCCCCTAAAAGCCCAAAACAACCATTATGCAATATCAAATATCAAAGAATACCAAGATGTGTCATTTTTCTCCTCTTTGCGTGTCTTTACAGAACAGCAGAATTGCAGACAAGAAAGACATTACTGAGCATTTAAAAGAGGGAGAGCGACCAAAAAAGATACAGACTGAACTGCCGACAGACACAAGGGTAAAATTAGAGAGTGGGAGAGGGCTCTGTTGCAGGAGAGAGAAAGAAAGAGCAAAGAGGGAGTGAACAACTATTTCACATAACAGACAATCAGACTCCAAGAGTGTAGAAGAGAGGTGGAGGGGGAGGATGAAGTCATAATGGAAGAGCGAAAGGGAGGACAGGAGAGGAGGAGTAAAGCAAAATACAGAAATGAAGTAAAATATGATTAAAATACGACTGCTACTTTTCCTGCTCAAGCTGATGCATTCCAGCCGGCGCAGCAGAAGCCAAACTCTCCGGCTTCTGGCTTGGTTGGGACGCTCCCATGGTCTCTGACCCGCTCCGCAACCCCCGCCGTGCACACCACACTCACACATATACACACACAAACTCCTTCACCCTTCTTCATCTAGTCGAAGAGCTGAGTGAATCAAAGAGGAAAATAATTCACAGCTGCGAAGGACTTCAAACAGGGGGGCCCCTCATTCCCATCTGCCCCCCCCCCCCCCTCACCTAATCCACAGGACCCCTCAGACATTCATAAATCATGCTCACTGTATCACCGTCACACTGTCTTTTATTTATGAAACACCCCGTAAGTCAGGGTCCCACAAAACCGCATGGCTACAGCTACTGCTTCCCCCAACACCCGGATTTGACCCACTCTCGCTGAGGTAACTGTCAGTGTGTGTGTGTGTGTGTGTGTGTGTCGGGGTCGGGGCTAGGGCCAGTGCATGGAGATGTGTGGACCCCCACACTCAGCACTGTGGCTATATCCGCCTGGCCTCTGTCAGCCTCCACTTTGATCCAGCAGCCATCAACACTTCATTACTCTGCGGCCCGTCTTCCTCTTGCTGCCGCTTCACACAAATGGCCTTGTCCCTGCGCTGCGGTGGGGGAGTTTACGTAGCATAGCGCTCTCTCTCTCTCTCACACACACACGCAAACAATCTCCTTAGGTTTACACAGATGTGTGGTGACGACCTCCTCTGACCTCTGCAAAATACTTGTACATATGCTTCAAGGGCCATCAAAAGTTTCCAGCTACTAAACCAAACCAAATAGGAGAAACTGTATTTTATTGTTGTCAAAATATGCTATGCTAATTAGATCAAACCACCTTATAAAGGCAATGGAAAGCGTTGCCTTATAAGGTGCTTCAATTTTAAATTGTGTTAGTAGTTATTTATGTGAATTGTGTTACTTTTGAAACTTGAAAAAAAATGTAAATTCCATTGACAGCACAAATGCAAATACTGTAATTTATTTCGAGGGGACTCAAGTAGAAAATTAGCAGCTCTCTCCCCATTTTTCTCTTCACTATCTATTATTTAAAGCACTTTCTGAGCTGTTGTTGCAATAGGATTTCATTTATTTGTGCAGCAGAAAACCCCCAAATTTACTGGCGCACATCAAGTATTTCTGATCTGCTCATTTTAAAAATTTGTGTTATTTTTTGTGAAAATCTGTATAAAAAAACTAGAATGACGAGCCCCACAAATGTAAATATCTCATTATTTCTATATGTGCTTATGTGGGTTCATGAATGAGGAAGGGGAAGATAATGAACTTACAGACCACATGTACTGCAGAAGTCTTAGAGTTAATGAGTGAGAGGATGAGTAACAGCTCCATTCTTTGCCTGTGTCATGGCCTGTTTACTCTGCCCCACTGGAAGAACAAGAGGCATTTAGATTCACACACATACTGGCGCACAAAGACTAATGTGCAAAAGAATGCAAAAGCGCACACGCATGTGGCGGTCACTACCTAACTCATACTCCCTTCCGCACACACCTTGTTCACTAGTCTCCTCAGTCCTTCCTGTCCAAAATGACCTGTTATTTTATGGGTGAGTTTGTCTAGCGAGCCTCGAAGACAGAAGCACTGAAAAAAACAGCAAGGAGCAGGAGGAGAAGGATATAATATGAAAAAGGAGAGATGAAAGAGTGAAGACAAGAGGGGAGGAGATGGAGGGATGATGGGAGTTTGAGGGAATTCGTCTTGTGCCATCGAAATGATGCCAATAATGCGATAATGCTGACATTTATTTTGATGACTGTCATTTCATGCCATAGTGTATCTCAAATCTAAGAGCACTATGACACAATAACAGTGACAAAATGGTTAAAATATTCTGCCAGCCTTCTGTGATAAAACACCAAAAGGAAAAGAGAAAAAAAGAAGAAATGTGGAGGAATCACTTCAATGGAAAAGAAAGGATAGAGCAAAGATGCTGGGATAGGGGGAGTGAATATGAGTCATTGAAAGTGCAAAAGGAGGTGGGGTGAAGGAGGAGTTAAAGAAACGCTGGGATGAGTCTGAATACATAAAAACATTTGCTCATTAAGAATTCTGTTTGCCTCTGCGCTCTGTCCGTCTCCCCCATTGTCTGTCTCTCTTTCCATCTCAGTCTCTCTCACTAAATCTCTTTTTAACGAATTTTGAACCATACCTAAATGGCTCGCAAAGACGCTTATCTTTACACTTTCACCGTGATCTTTCCATGCCAAGGCATGCACACAACACAAAAACAACTATCAACATAGTTGCACACATATCACAACTGACGGTACTGGATCAAAGTGCAAAATAAGAGAAATGCAAGAGAATGAGAGGATGGGAAAGGAGAGACAAGAAAAAGAAAGAGAGTGACTTTAAATCTGCCCCTTCTCCTCCCTCAGGCTTGTCCTATTTAAAGTTGCCTTTTTTATTACCCTGCCACTGAACAGGACAGGCTTGTACAGTACAGGGCCTGCACAGACCTGTTCTCTTTTTTTTTTGGGTCCATAGCAAGGAAAAGGAAAGAGGGAGAGAAAGAGAAGAGGGGGCATAAATAAATAAAGGTGCATTTGGACAAATGCATAGTGGCATGAGATGGAAAGAAACACAGCGAATGTGTTCTTTTCCCATCCTTGGCCAGCAGAAGGAAAACAAGTCAGGCCCAGGGTAGACAGGCAACATTTTTAGCTTTCTAATAAACGGAGGGAGAAGCACAAACTGAACCCCTATTCAGCCTAACTGCTGAGAGGACAGACAGAAAAAAAATACTTGGCATGAGACAATGTTTCTCACACACAATGTGGTGAATGTCTCCTGACCGGAGTGAGCCCTGACAGATGACCTTTCCAGGGATACAACGCCCCTCTCGGCCCCCCGCGGCTGAAACCACATGGAAAAAAACGGCCCCGTGAAACCCTGTCCACCACGCCTGAAGGTCCCTCTCCAGTCTGTGCGCTCATTTTTGTCCTCGGGGGTTTGACAGTGTCATGAGGGGGACACGGACAAAGTCTTATGGATCACGGCATTCCAGGAATAGCTGAATCAAGCCTTAGTGTCTTGTATGCCGTCGTCAGTGTCCTCGATCCGTCCTCGTCGTCTCCGTGATCACAGACAGAGCTCCCATTGAGGATGATGGATACCGACTGTCTGGCAGACGGAGAGACAGACGAGCTTGCATGCAGACAGACAGACACACAGGGTTGTACTGTATATCAGAGCTTGACTCTGTTACCGCACTATGAGTCAGCATTTCTGACCATAAACCCTGTGCCCTGGATGCAGTGCCCTGTGCCCTACAATGGCCATCTTGTCAGTGCAGCCTCACTGTCTCTACCCTATGAGGGGTAAAGGGGTAAAGAGGAGGTCAGAGAATGTCCTCCTATCCATATTGAAATCTCTCTGACCTGTGCCAGTGTGCCAAGGGGCAGGAGGCAGCGGCAGGTGGGGTTGGTATTTGTTTTATTACTCTGGTCTATCAAGGCGGCATCTTTAAAGCCCTCCATGGAACAGGGAAAAAAGCAATGTCTCCATGCCCATGGCCAGGCAGGATGACAATGATTAAAGAGTAGAGACAATAGAGTGCAGAGATAGACTCAAAGGGAAACACAAACACACACAGAGTGTTCCAGGTTATCCTGTTTATCTCCCACTTGTCTCTTACTCTTACAGAACAGAGCACATAACTCCCATACCGCCAAACAGAGCCATGCACCAGCTATCAGGCTGTAGTGTAAATACAGCAGAAATATGACTCAGCTCCAGTCACCGTGTCTCCTCTGATCCTGAACAGAAGGACATGTTTTCAAGCTACCAATGCCAAAGAGCCTCTGAGAACAGTGCAACCCCCTTCGCTCCCTCGCTCTTTCTCTTTGTCGCCTCGTCTCCTCCGGGCTCCCTGCTTCCAGAAAAGACAAAGGGCCAAACAAACAGAGAGTGGAGAGATGGCTGTGCAGTAACTGGTGACACTCAGACATTCTCAAGATACAGGAGACTGTTTCTCTCTCTCTCTCCCTGGCTGTCTTATATCTGGCAGGAGCATCCCTCTTGGGTCGACCCTTCAACAGATGTCCTGGCTGAAGGTGCCAACAACCCTCCCTGCCTGTCCTCTCTGTCCTTCTCTTCCTCCCTCCTGCTGTCCTGGCACAGCCGCCCTGGCCTCTCGCCAAACAAGGGAAAGAGCGATGAACAGAGAGGATGGTGATCGGCTGTAATGGAAGGAGAGAGCGGAGGGGGCAGCGGAGGTGAGGTGGCCACTATTTGGGTACTGGCCAAGGAGGCTCAGAGGAGAGGGGTAGACTGAGATGAACTGTAGAGGAAAGAGGGAGTGAGGTAAGAAAGGAAGACAAGTTGACCCAACCTTGCCTCCCATGTGATTTACTTACCTGGTGAGAGGAAAAGTGGTGGAAATTTGTGTAACTATAAAGAGTGTATGTGTTGTAATGGGGTGACTATGATATATTATGTGTTTAACCTTCCAATGCAGTAATGTTTTTGGCAACTCATCAAGCTTGCAGACAAGAAAGTGCATGCCTGCGTGCATATCTATACTGTAGGGGTGTGTGAGCGTGTTTTACCTTAACGGTGCGGTGGTGCTTGCGGGAAGGGTGACAGCGCATGTTGCTGGTGTTGCAGCAGCCCGTGCAGCGCTTCACCTCCACACAGGGCGGCCATATCAGGAAGTTTGCAGACGTGGGATCCACCTGGCTCCTGGGGATCTCGTAGATCACCGTCCGCGTCTTACACACCGCCGGGACCGCCTCTTCCACTGGAAGACAGACAAGGAGAGGGAGAGAGAGAGAGTCGAGAGAGTCGAGTTAATGCGTTTGGTCTGCGTGAATGTTCAGTGACACATTTTCCGAATGCAAGCGCACACTGATGTATTGTTGTAATTCATCCTTTTCATTCCCAGCTGCTTCATGCATTCCTTCACTGCTCATTATTTGATGACTCACTTGATGTGGGAGCTGTTTGTCTTACCTCAGATCACACCCAACCTCCTTTAAGGCTGTTAAGAAGACAAGCTATCCAAAAAGCTGATCTCATATCAGCTAAGGAGCTTTGGGATCAAGTCGGTGAGACAGAAAGAGACTGCTCCTTTGTTCAGAGCCCTCAGTGGGGTTAATGCAGCGTGACTAGGCCAGAAAACCTTTATGTCCGCCGGTGGGAAATCTAATAATGGCCTTTGACCCTGTTGGCCATTGTGAAAAGAGGAAAGCAGTAAGCATTCATTTCAGATTTAATGCTCTGACAGGCACTCAAACCTAAAGATGTGACAGCAAGTGTACAGTAAGATACCATTATGTCGTAAAGATGATATGTGCATCATGTACAGAACGTGAAGGCCTTTGTGGACAGCTGCCAAAATGTTATACTGTATCATACACTTATGATACAGTGCACATACATGAAATACGACCAGTCACTTTATCCTGCATTGCTTTAAATGCTGTTGCTGTTGGGAGACATGTGAAGAAAACGCAGCCAGTCTTAACACACACACACATTGCACACTACATGGTATTCTCCACGCCTCGATCAGATATCGTACCGCGTGGCGTTTTATGAAGAAATCTGACTGGGAGCCCAGACGGGCTGCAACTTGAACCCTGAATGCCTGGAATTTCCACGCTCAAGGATATATTTCTCTCCTGACGCGTGTGCCTTAGATCTCCAAGCCTCTGGCCAATTAAAAGGCTTCATGTCAGGCGTCCTCGTCAACCTCACACACTAGTCTCGTTTCTCATGATTCCGTGATTGCCATAAATACTAGGTGGATGTCTTCATTAAGATGCCTTTTATCCACAAAAACGCTATATAAAAGCCACTAATTATTAGCTTCATTTGAAATTAGTGTAAAGCGATCAGTTTCCTCTCCTGAAAACTCATATATGTACAGTAAGGGGGGATATTTAAGATAGAAATTATTTTTAGGGCATTATGACACTGTAATGTGGTGCCGAGTTGTGATGTATATTATCAAACGTGGTCATCATGATGCAACCTCTGAGCTGCGCTATGAGCTGCGCATTACGGCATAATTGTGTTATTCCAGTCTTACCGAGGCTCCTCTTGCGTCGGGTGTGGAGCTGGGAGCTCTTCAGGTCATTGTAGTAACCAGGGTGACGGGAGTAGTTCTTATGGTGGTTGTGGTGTTTGTGGTGCTTGGGCTCCTCAATAACATCGTTTCCCGTACCTCGTCAAAACAGAAGGCAGCGATATTAATAATGTCACACAGACAAGGCACAAACACACACACACACATACAAAAGCTTATTCAACCAATAAACCAACTATGAGTCTGTTAACCGCTGCTGGAGCTTTAGCCGTGTTGAATGACTGTGGTGGGTGGCTTGCTAGGCCTCACCAGAAGGCCGCATATGATCCACTATTGATGTTTTATGTAACCTTCCACAACAAACAATGTGTCGGTTAGTCACGCGACCATAATGAGATGGTAACTTCCTACTGGCTTCTTGTGCCGTATGTAAAACATGCTTTGATTCCCTGAAGGGCTTAGGGTTCCCTTTATCATGCTGGTTGACAAGCGGGCAGGCGGGCGACTACTGATGATGTCACAAATTGAGGTAAACAGTACAGAGTACACAGGGTACAGGAGACACAGTTTTACACAGACCTCTGTGTAATTGCAAGCTTTGTGTGTCAGCCTCACTCACTCATTTGGCTAAACTTTCCCAGAAGGAATAAAGTAGCTAGACACAGGTGAGTCAGCATGCTCCTTCAAAAACAACTAGCTTTCACACAGAGGACTAAAGTGGTCATTTGACAGGTAGTACTCAGTCGCCATTATCCCTGCACCTAATTAGTGGTTTCGTGTCTCTCATTTACCTGAAAATGTTTACTTTTTCAATCATTCGGTGGCTTGGAAAAGTACATGTTTTGTTCTGCTGCATTGCTACCCTCTTAAACCTCTCTAACTCCAGTCTAATATAGCCAGCTCAGCGCATTCACAGTCATGGTCATCTGATAAAGCTTGCTTGTTTTGGTCCACACCCAATATGAGGTGGATTACAGAAGAGTGCCAGAACAGCAATAAAACGATAAAGCTTTCCCAAAGAGCAGAGTCTGAGAGTGTTTGCTAAGTGGGTGGGTCTACCTGTCTGTAGGTACAGCATACCCACCCGCCTGGCTAACACAATCCTACACCTGTACACTTAACATAAACACACACTCACAACTACACAAACTCCTCTCATTATCCTCCATAACATGTTAAAGCCCAATGTACACCAGCACAACAAAGCTTAGCCATAGGCAAACACATTCCACTCATCCAGCTCCTTTGTGCTCTGACCAGAGTCATCTAAAGGGATTTCCTCTACCTATGAATGGTCCAACTCTGGGATTGGTTGTTTATTTGCTTTTTCGATGCCTTCTTTTTTTTTCCAGGTATGTCAGGTTCCCACCCCATGATCATCTCCTCAGTGAGAGTGGAGGAAATTTCCCTCTAGCTTGTCTTGCAGTCAGTCAGACAGCCAGTGACCCAGAACCAAAGGTCCACAGAGAGGAAGTGTTGACTGCAGCTGAGGCCTGGAGTTAAGCAAAGAGCTGAGCAATCAGCATGCCGGGCCAGTATACCCACATACAGAGACACACACTCTCCAGTGCATGACACATAATTTCAGACACACACCTACACTGTCTGCAGCACTGTCAGGTGGACTCATTTTTCTGGCTGATTTTCTAACCTAACAACCTTTTAACACTGCAGGTCACTGACTGAACTCCCAGTGTGCCTCCTCTCACTCTGCCCTACCTATCCTTCTCTTCATCTCCTCCTAGCCACCCGGAGACAGTTTGTGTCAGAGCTGACAGGAGAGAGGGAGGGAGGACATAAAGAAGCCCTTTATAGACTGCACAGTCCATTTTTCAGCACCATAGAAGGTCCTTTCTGTAGTTTTTTTCTATATTCTAAAGAGAGGACGAAGAGAAAAGAAAATAGGGAAAGAAGGCAATCAGTGATGAGGCAGGAAGATGCAGGAAAAATGAGGTAAGAAGAGAGGAAAAAATAGAGTAAGAAAGAGTGTTAAATAGAAAGGTGGAGACAGGGAAAAGTAGAGTGAGGGGTTTTCTCCTCTGTTGGTTCCAGGTGACTAAGAAGTAATAACACGCCTGGAGCGTCGTCAAACTGAGACAAGAGAAAAGAGGACAAGAGACAGTCTCTTGCCATGAATCAGGCTTTTATGACTCGCAAATTACTCCCTCCATTAGCTCAGGGCCCCGTCTCCCTCCCTTCACTCCTCCTCCTCCCTTTCTTTTCCCCTCTACCTGTAAAAAAAAGAAACATGTTGTTGACTCGTTGTAATAAGGGTCTCCATAATTCTCTATTTCTGTCTCTCCCCTTTGTTCCTATTATCAACATGTTACATGGCTGAGTTGACAAAGTATTGGTTTAGGTCATACGGCCAACAGGTCCTCCCTGTGGGTGTGCAGGCTAGTAGGAGACACAATGAGTCTGTTTTTAAAGGCACTGTAAGTTCATAGGAAGTGCTGCCAACTGTATAGGAGGTAAACACACTGCCAGCTTGTCAGAAACAAAGCAGATTGCACAACAACTTCTGAGTGACATGTAGTGGGAATACAACCTCCCGAATCCTAATGCTCCCTCCTCCACCTCTGCCCCATGCCAAGAGTCAGGTTCCCCTTTTCTGTCAAAGTCCTTCACTGAGAGAGATAAGAGCAGGCAGGCAAGGGGGGGCCGCCTGAGAAGGGAGACAGGGATAGAGAAGAGGAAAAGCGAGCAGAGGAGCACCTCAGGGGCCAGACAGCCATCTGCAGACTTCAGCGAGGTCATCTCATCTGTCACTCAGAGCTGGAGACACCATCCTCGCAGGATGTGTGCACATTGAGGCGCAAAAAACAAACGCAAGCCCGCACTGAGCAAAGCAGCGCTAAATGAAATACACAGCCGCTAGATAAGCCCTGAAGGCCTTCCCAGTGATCCTGACACATCCGTCCTTACAGGCTGAATTATAAAGTCATTCTTCCAGTTGACAGAGATCTCAGATAAGGACAACCAAGTGTTATGAAGACACCCGCAGGGGAAAAATTATCGCTGTCTATATCAATAAAATGCTTCAAAAAATAAAAGATTGACTTTGAGGATCTCCTGGATCTGCTATTCAACACAGTCATCAATTTTTGTTACATCTCCCTGGCCCCGATGTGCTGCATAGCGTCAAGGACATAAACAAACAGATTTTAGCCTTTCCTTTCACCCTCCCTGGGTGGCATACTATGCCATGTACAGTTCAGCCTATAGTGGTAGCTTTACTGTCCTGGCCATTTGCAACAAAAGCTCTGAAAATACCCCTCAGGCTGGCGTCAAAGGTCTTTTAATGGGCTGGCCAGGGCTGCCAAGCTGGACCTCAGACAGATTTATGTCCTCGTAATAATAATCAGCCTACTACTGTTACCGTGCAAAACATTCCTCTGTTTGAAGAAAGACATGTTAATTCAATTATAAACACCTCTTCTCATGCTAGAGGCACTTTGGGGATCTATTCTGGGCTCAGCATAAAATGGGGTGATCACTGTTGTGGAGTGCAGGTTGGTTTGATTGTGAATTAATAAAATCAAACAAACACACTAATGATACAGGACTATTAGTCCTAATTGATACGTCCATCAAAAAAGTAATCATGTGGTTAAACAGAAGAATACTTGAGTGAAACACCAGCTCTAATGCTGCCTTGCTTAATATAAGTTTTGAGGTTACTAATGAGCTATGACCAGCGAGGTAGCTTACATCATTAGACTGTTAAAGTAAATTTAGTAATTACCTATTTCCATCAACAAATCTTTAGGGGGGAGCCATGCATTTGATATATAGCCACAGCCTGTGTAAATACAGGCTCAAGTGAAGGCAAACAGCTTCTTCCAGCGCACCCCTGTAACTTAATCTAAGACAGTCTGACACAGACCGGTCCCCCACCACAGAAGAAGCAGCACCTCCAAGAACCCAAAGCTGAAGAAACCCGCCTGACCTGCGAGCCGCTGTCTCTGTTTACAGGGCAACATATGCGACAGTCTGGTTGCTATAAAACCAGATTATTGTGGTAATAGCAGCTGAAAGAATATGCACAACTAAAAGCCTGCCAGTGAAAGTCCATCTTTGTCACGTGTGTACAGTAGACGTACCTATCGCGGTTACTGCTTTATCACGCACGGTAGAGCTATACTTGGAAGCTCCCCTGGGTGCACAGATCCCTCAGCAATTTCCTGTGCAGTGCTATAGTCATGGGCCTGCCCTTTGAGCATGATTTCAGCTTACTAAAATGAGACATAACTACACTGATTCCCTGCTGAATATACCATGCAGAGTGTGCCAAATGGACACAGACTCCTGTTAGTTCACTAAATTCACTAAACCCTCAACTTTGGCAGAGTCCTGGAATCTTATTAAATTAAATGCCATTCAAATATCTGATTTTCCCTATTTTCCCCCAACATTGGATCCAATTGGATCCCTCAATCATGACACCATACTATTAATGATGTAATTATAACACAAGGGTCACATAGCCATTCCAGTAAAGGTATAGATACTGTAGTTTCAAAGGACAAGCACACTTTAGTTTACAGTTTATGAAGGCATACTGATGATGTAGATCATGATGGCGCTTTTATTAGCCCCACCCTGTTTCTTTACTCTAACAGCAGTCTCACATGTGGACAACATGCCACTAGGGATGTCAGGATTTAAAATGTAAATCAGGTCTGTTGAAAAAAGTATCAAGAGGCAGAATTTACCTACGGAGTCAATCTCCAATAACCGCTGGAGGTCGCTGATGCTGTGGATTTCACTGTGGGACAGTCTGTCTATCAGCTCCTGGGGAAACTCCACTTCCTTCAGGAGGCGCGGGGGGTTGAGGGAGGAGGAGGGGGAGGAGGGGGGGCAAAGAAATCAAACAACAGAGGAGTGTTAGAGATGTGTCAGGTCAGTGGTAAAACGTTAGTGTAATTGTTTGTCTGTATAAATAAACGTTTCAACGACCACCAACAACATCAGTGCGTTAACAACTTCGCAACAATGTGCCAACTACAGCAAGCAGGTCTGCCCCTAGGCCACGTCCCCCTCATGCATGGTGAGAATGTGGATCCGAACTGCCTTCAGAAATTACGCAATGCAATTATGCTTTGCTGATACGCAAAAGTTGTGGATAATATATCAAATATTTTTGATTACTACTTCTGCACCCAGGTATCCCAAGTAGTAAAATATCTATTTTTAAAAATGTTCCCAATTGCCTGCATGCAGGACAACGATTATAGGAAAGCTATCATGAAATTGAAATTGTGTTAATGTGACTATTACTTAGAGTATAACTTGGATGCCGGATGAAAGAAAGTATCCTGATTATCACTGAAACCCCTTTGATTCGTTTTGGCTTATCTTCCTTATTTGCGCATACGTGAAACAACTTTAAACCGTTTGTTTTCTAAAGGGAATTTGGAGCACTACTACAAATCGGGGGGCGACGTCTGCCCGTGTGAACGGCAGCTCGCCACACTTTGCACTTGTTGCGGTCCTGCGAGCACCTCAACTTGAGCAAACCGTGCAGTCTTACAGGAACAGTGGCTATTTATATCGCCCGGAGCGGTTCCCATGAAAGCGCTTTGCCCAACCAAAACGTTTGCCCAGTTGGCTCAGGCTACAAACAGATTTGGCACAAAAGCCAAAAATAACTGCGATATGCGTCCAAGTGCAGACGCGATGTTGGTTCCGAAAAGCGCGCAGTCACTGCTCCTCATGGTAACTGGAGATGATATGTTTGGTCATTCTCGGATTCATATATTCACACTGTTCTTAAAATAGCCTCTCAGAATAAACTGCTCATTTTATTTTCATAGATGAAACAGTTTGTATGTTATAGGTTAATTAAAATGAAGCTGTGCCTTAAATTATGAACGTCCTTATCTTCGAGCCTAATTACAGGCTTTAAATCAAAACTTGGAGCTATTGCTCTGTAGTTTTCTTTCTCGGGGCATCAAGTTGTGGTGTCTAGCTGTTAGAGAAATGCGCGCTCTGTGGGACCCTTGCACCCTGCACCACTTTGTATGACATGGGGCCAGAGGGACACAATCTAACCGGTACCTCTCTGGCTGCGTGGAGTCCTTGCAACTTTACCTCAGAGGTGGCCAGCAGCAGGTACGTCGTCCACAGCAGGAAGTAACAAAGTGTGGCTCTCATCTCCCTTTAATTTAGATTTAACCCCAAACAAGAAAAAGGTGCTATTCTGTAGGAGCCGCAGAGTCGCTCCTGGCCCCAGAGGATTCACAACCATCCCCTCGGGGAGGGAAACCGGGGTGTCAGAGCTGCTCAGCGGGCTCAGTCAGACTCCGTGCTGCACTTGCTTGTTACTCTGAAAAGCTGAAGAGGCTGGAAGTTGACTCTTGTTATTCACATTGGTCTGCGTCCTCTTCAACAATCTGTGCGGCAGCTCGACATAGCTCCTCAGGCGCAAGTGGGACAATCCCAAGAGACAAGTCTGAGGCGCGTTGCACTTGTCCTTCACCCTCTAACAAATAGGCTACAAACTTCAGCCCAGTTTACTGAAATAATAAAGAAACGCAGCTCCTCTTCTTTTGGAGAATTTCAGTATTAGGTAGAATTAAGACGCACGAGTTTTTTTCTATGATAGTATTTAATAGCCCTAAACGAATATAATCCAATGAGCAGATCCTCTGAGAAAATCACAAAGGCAGTCGAAGCAGGGGGAAAGTTCTCCGTGTTGTGCTTTCCAGAGCCTGTCTCGCAGCAGTCTGCACAGGTCCTTGGCTGTGTAGGACTCTGAAGTGAATGGAGTCAGAGCGCCTCTGAGCCGCTGGATATAGAAAGCCAGCAGCTCCGTGCCCGTTGCGCCTCCCCATCGTGCGTCTATTTAGCAAGGGGAGCTGGTTGGCTGGTTGGATGACTTAAGACTCAAGAGCATGTCCCCATCCCCCCTCAGCGTGTGTGTGTTTGTGTGTGTGTGTGTGTGTGTGTGTGTGTGTGTGTGTGTGTGTGTGTGTGTGTGTGTGTGTGTGTGTGCCCTTCAGCAGTCAGCCCACTCAGAGATTCAAGCTGCAATCGATATTGATTATCACTGATTTGAAAGGATGTGAAATTGGCAATTAACTTTGGACAAAAATTGAGACGCAAAGACGAATAATGATGATGGGAGTGTTGATGAAGATGATGACAATGAGATATTGTACTCATTCCTCATTGTTAACTATTGCACATATATATGAATTAGGGGCTGATGAAGCCATTTATTGGATTTAATCTGTAAAAAGAGAGAAAGCTGTAGGATTTTCTGAAGGAAAGGATGTAAAATTGATGAAACATTAGACAAAATGTTTGATGATGACTGTTATCATCATCATCAAACATCATGGTGGTGGTGGTGATGATGATAGTGACTCATGATGATGTATCATGATGATGTTGAGATTGTAACACAAGCTGTCTGTGCATCTGAGTATAAGGCAAAGGAATATATTATGTCTAGTATATATGAAAGAAATATGTAAGAATGTCTGAAAATGTAGCAAAAAGTTAACAAAAATGGTAAGAATGATGACAGGTGATGACTATGACCCAATATTGTCTTAACCATTCAATACTGCGTGTGGGCATGACTTTGGGACACAGGAAGCAACTAGTTAACAGCAGGTTAACAACTGACTGGTCCTAACTTGTTGTGAGGAAGCTGGAGGCTGAGAGGTGCTCTACTGTGCTGGGAGGTCTGGGAGAAGAGCCCGGGGGCCTGATAAACGAGGCATACCTACAGGAGCAGAGACAGCGTGCACACGAATTATCAGCCAGAGGTGACAATCAGCAGGGAGCCATAGGTCACCTAACCAGGTGGTCTGCCCTCCACCTTGTCCATTCAACTAGATCACTGCCAGCCTGAGGGCTCTGTGGCTGGAAACACTGCATGGAGAACACACTGCAGCAGCAGCAGCTGGTGGAGTAATTAATGTAACTATTTTAATAGGCTTATGAAGTTCATTTTAGGATGGTACATATGCTGTAAAATGAATATACTATTTTTATAATGAATGGCCCTCAGCTAAAGCTATTTATGTGACACATTGCTTTGACTGAAGCCTCTTTTTTTAGATTTACTGCCCTACAATAATCGTTTATTCTTCAGTTTGACATTGCACCAGTGACTGTGTGCATAAAAGTATGTGATTTTGTGGCAGAATGACTAACACTGGTTGGTGATAGACAGGTTTATCATGCCCCCCCATGTGGTCATGGTTACATCACAGGTCAGCCTCCTTGCCTCGATGTGCGCTCTCATTGAAATGCATGAATGCATGAAGGCGTACACGTCACGTCACGGTGGGAAAGGGGAAGTCAGAGGAAGCGGCGAGAGAGCAGTAGGAGAGAGTGATTGTTACGTGGGAGGCGGAGAAGTGAGTAAAGGAAAAACTAGCAGGTGAGGATGATGCGTTTTGCTGTTGATCATTTTTACATGTCTTTTTTGTTTTAATGATTGCGATTATAAAAGGTGCTTTTGGCCAAATTATTATGAAGAAGCAATAATCTTAAACTTGAACTTGAGATACAGAAGAGTGATGGAGATGGAAGATGGAGTGGATGGAAGAGGCGGTGAGAGGAAGACAAAAAGAAAACATTTATATAAAGGAGGGGGGAAAACAAACTGAACTAAGAAGAAAGACAGAGAAGAAGAATGACTGAAAACATCTCTCCCTCCTTCTTTTCTACGTGAGCTATTAGGCAACATGTTTACTGGCAACTGAGGTCTGTGTACCTAACAACATTAACCCTATTAAATGGTTTTATAGATGCTGGTGCACAGTAAATCTAGTCATAAAGACGCAGCGGAGAGGACGTACTCTGAGTGAGGTGATGACTCCTGTTTCCCCCCCAGGCCACACATAGTTCCCAGTGAGAGGCGCGTAGAAAAAGGGGGGAACATTTTTTTTAAGAATGTGGTGGATATGAGTTGCATTGCCTTTGGGGGATTGAAGTGTGCCTCTTAGTCTGGATAAAGAACATCTGTTCTTATCATTTATATCCATGGTAAGGAGTGATCATTTGAGCTGCGACAGGGAGGTTTTATTTTTTTGGTTGGTTGTCAAGCTTAGTGTTGGATCTGGTTTCATAGTCAAAATAAAGCCATACATATGGAAATTGAGGAAGAAATGAGGCTGGTTCAAAGGTGATTTTCTAATAGCGTTAAAAAGAAAGAAGGTAAAGTGTGATTATGGAAATCTATTTGGCCCATATACAGTATCTATCTGGGCTTCTTATCAGGCATCTTCTCACCTTAATTACTTCAGACCAGACTATACTGGTATATTATTTATTTATTTAATTGTTTGATTCACCGACAAAATTCTAATATATTCATAAAATACATAATTTAAGACTTTGTGGGGGATAAAACGATAATGTCTGGGACTTACTGCTATCATTGTCCTTGTTTTTTTTACTGTCCATCAACCTTTAACAAGATGGAGAATCATTATCTCCGTCCTAATGAAGAATCTGTGGAAACTGGTTGGTGTTTTAAACCATTCATATGCCTGACTAAATTTTCCGTGATACTCGTATGTAAGCCAAAGTATGATAAAGTCCTGACACCTATTGGATATGCTCAAAGTTAGATCTTGTGTCCCAGTACAGTAAGTGTTATAACACACACATTATCATCCTTAACCCAATCTCAGCTTGATCCCTGAACAGCTGAACTCCGACCCTGCAGCAAAAGCAAAGAATCTCACACTTCATTGAGCTGGGAAACCATAAAAAGATAGCAGAGCAGACAATAGAAACTCTACATACTGATAGCCGCACATTCACGACAGTTATGATACCTGCAGCTGTTATATTTCCTTTCCAATGAAACCGAGTGCACATTTTCCACTGGGCATCCCTGTTCTATTGCACCTCATAATGTCAAAGACCAAAGTGGATTGCCTTGCAACAGAGAAACAAACACAGCTCTTAACCTGGTGTCTCCCCCAGCGCCAACCAGCCATATCATGAGCACGCATGAGTCACGGACACAAGGAGCAGGTCCTTTGTAGACTCCTGATTGATCTCCTCCCTCCTCCTCAGGGTAGAGCTAACTAAAGCCCTAACAAGCTCATCAGCGTCTATGATGACAAAGTTGATTCCATTAGTGGGTTTGCGTCTTGATGTTTTTAGTGTGGAGCTGTGTGTTATTTGACACGAGCTCATGTCTTGTAATAGGCCCATTAGAAACAGCGCTTATATTTATGGTTGGGTTACTCATGTACTCACACACACTCACACTCACACTCACACCGGTAAGCAATTCAGGTGAAATTTCCCAGGAGCAAAGGTACATTCCAGAGGCTGGTAGCAATATAGATTGGACTTGGAAGTTATCTAGAGTAGAGTGCATATCCAGGGCAACCTCAACACACATAAACACAGAGTCACACTGACAAATACTCAAACACACACTCTTAGTGCTTGTTCGCCTAATTATTAAGCAGTGTAGGGAGCTCAAGTACAGCAGCCATACTTCCAAGTGGTCGTAGAAGCAGCTGCTCTTTTATTGGGATGATTACTGGCAGCCATTTACAGGCGTTCATCTCTCCAACATGCATAGCAACCTGAATGAAGTGCTCTGTGGGGCCTCCCAGCACCCCTATGAACCCCTTTTCCTTTAAGGCACTATAGGTGTGCAGGCATTCGGGGGGGCACAATGCCCAACTGCTCTTTCATAAGTCACAACTGCGTAGTGTAAGTCCACCTCTGGGATCAAAAATTGCGCCACATGCACACATAAATGCACAAAGCTGGTGGTACAAGGTATGCAAGGCAAACTTCCAGCTGCAACACATTATACATTACAGGAGCACACTTCAGTTGTTAAGGGACTGTGGCATCCTCTCCGTGTGATCTCCAGATCTGTCAAGCTGTGGTCTGCTCTTGTCATAACGCTGCCTTGACTTTTTCACTCTGTAGTCTTTCCATGAAAGCTATCCTTAGAGAGCCAGAAATAGGTGTTCGGTGTGAAGGAGAAATGACACCAAAGAGAGAAAATACTGGGAACACGCTGGAACAAATCAGTGTGTGTGCGTGTGTGTGTGTGTGTGTGTGTGTGTGTGTGTGTGCTCGCTCCTTGCAGGCTCAGCATCCAGTTCCTGCAGGTTCCAAGGATTTGACCCTGTCGTTTAGGTCAGAGATGGACTCCTGACCGCAGCCTCCAACCACAACAGTGCAGAGGAAGCATCAGACAGCAAGCCTCAACTCCATATGTGAGAAAAGGAAATACCATCTAGAAACAAAATCAGACTTGTAGCTCAGGTATGAACAGTGAGAACCCTAACACTTTACACTTACTTACACACCTGCACCCTCTCATGCACGTTCTCCAATTTCCACAAATGGACAGACAGACAGACATGAAGCAATCTGGGCACAAGTCTTTACATGCAGTTCCCCCGTTCCCCCTGTCCCAGCTCCTTTTTTCCCCTTAAAACACTGCCTCTTTATTCTCTATGAACGAAAAAAAAAACTCTCTTTCTGCACACACACACTCACACAGAAAACAGGGGACTTCCAGCCACGGAGAAATAGCAGCGTAATTGCCGGTGCTCTGTTGTCTATCAAGACCTGACCTTTTCAACATGTGTGTGCCATGTTGGGAGCGGTGGGAACCAGCAAGGAGGAAGACAGGGGTCTCCCCAGCTCTGTGGTGGTCTAACCCAACCTCCCCCTTCCTTTCTACACTCCAACTCCCCTAAAACTGTGGGAACTCCCACTGCGTCCCATGTTCTGTGGGTTCGGAGGCTAGGAGGAGAGGACGTGGCTTACCCACAAATCAGACTCTTGGCAGGGGGACATCAAAGGCGGGACAGGACGATGTGGAAAGGACAGGGGTAGACAGAGCTGCCCTGTCTCACTGCGGCCCCAAATGGATGGGGGAAAATTTGAGGTCTATGTGTTGAGCCTGGACATTATAGTGGCACAAATGTAAGCTTTCTGTTAGTGCCAGTGGGAAAATAGCTGACGAGGATTGCCTTACATGAATCTGGCCCTGAAATAAGGACAGAGAGAATGAAACATATACAGGGACATACTCATAATAAACATAGGGGAGTTTATAGGATTATGCACCAATGGTAAGTGGAAAGAAATGGCTTTGACTTGCAAAGAAAAGTCATCCAAACAAATAGCAAGAAGCTAATATAGTGCAAACGTAGATGAGGGGTTCGTGAGGGACCCTTATATGAAAACTAATAAAAAGCATATTAACAGAAAAATGGATCACTCAAGACCAATGACAGGTCATCTTTATGTCGTTATATGACAGACAAGCTCAGTTCTCAGAGGGGGCACACAAAGCTGTCCTCAGAAATGTATTAGGAGCCTGTAAGCCCATAATTACTCCAATTGGCATGTCAGATGGGGCTTTCACTTTTGTTATTTACCCTTCCTTCTCCCTGTGTCTTTCACTAGACATAGGCTGCCCCACTGATGGTTAGGGGACCATGAGATGGGGGAACTACTGGTGGTCGTGACGATGGTGGTGGTAATGTGGATGTGGGAAGGGGGCAGGGCTCTGTATCAGGGGGATTAAGGAGAGATTTCTCTGCTTGACTTGAGCGACATTAGCTATCCGTGAAGTGAAGAGGAAAGAAGACGACTAGGATGGAGGGAGGAGGATGAGAAGAGACAAGGAAGGGTAGAAAAGGTTTGAAAGAAAACCAAACCACCAAACGAAAAGCCCCTGGATTAAAGGGTGATTAAGACCAGTTATACAATCCACTTTGGCGCACCTGGTTACTTGATGCTTTACCATGATTTGAGGTATGCTATGACACAGAGCAGGGCCCAAGATTGTGTTTGAGATTTTCCTCAACACAGTGCCATTCCTATAGCAACTACACCTCCAGGAAAGAAGCCCTACCTAGTTTATGGGTCATACCGTGATGCTGTTTCGCACGCATCGTGGTAACGATTAAAGGTGGTTAATGTGAGCCCCCTACCCCAACAGGCTCCCAGCTAGCTCCTCTGGAAGCAGCACTATAGCTGCTTTTAAAAAATAATTACAGCAGGTTTTTGGCTCTTTTATTGTTGTTGTTATTATCAGGCACCATAAAAGCAGTACCAGATCCAGACCCAGCATTGAGGGATGTATGTAAGCAAGTGAAGGGGAGAAAAGAGAGGGAAAAAAATCAAAAGATGGGATGGAGTTAGCGAGACCCCCATTGTTTTTTTGTTGGGTTTTTTTCCCGCCTGAATTAAACAGCCCACAGATGAAAGTGACAGAAAAACGTCCTTGCTGTATGGATTTTAAGGATTTGTATGGATTCGGAATGTATGGATTTTAAACAGCATGTTAACATACCGACTCACAAACATGGACATACCTTGGATTTAATTATATCATATGGCATCACAGCATTAATATATCTTCTGTTACTGGTCTGACCACCACTGTGTGTTTTTTAACAGTTTCAATCATTCTCTGTCAAGTACCACAGGAGGTGTTGTCAAAAAACGCTGCATTACCCTTGAAGTAGCCACAACTCTCACATCACATATTGCAACCTACAAAAATAACGACCCAATTCCTACCTCCCTTAGTAAAACTATTTTTAATTCTGTATCTGAAGACATCCTTGCCATAGTAAATCATTCCCTACAGCTTCGTGTCTTCCCCACTGATTTTAAAACTGCTCTAGTGAAAACTCTTAAAGAGAGGGGAACCTGGATATTTTAACACCCAGCAATTTTAGACTGATTTCAAACCATTTTTAAGCTAAATTTTAGAGAAACTAGTTTTTAATCAGCACCTTTTTAAACTCAAACACTAAATGAGAAATCTTTCAATCAGGTTTTAGGACACATCACAGCATAGAGACAGCCCTGCTAAAAATAGCGAATGATATCAGAACAATTCTTGACAGCAGCAAGCCTTCAGTTCTGGTGCTACTTGACCTGAGTGCTGCCTTTGACACTGTGGACTACCAGATTATTTTAGATAGATTAAGTGAGCATGTTGGCCTGTCTGGAATTGTTTTTAACTGGTTTACCTCATATCTTTGCAGAAGAAATTTTTTTGTAAGTATAGATGACCACTCCTCCAAACACTATGAGGTTACCTGTGGGGCACCACAAGGATCAATTTTAGGACCGTTACTTTTTAATTTGTACATGCTACTGCTGGGCAGTGTCATCAGGAGGCACGGCATCTCTTTTCACAGCTATGCTGATGACACTCAGCTCTATGTGGCCGTGTCTCCTGATAACACCAGGCTGATTGACTCACTTTTTAACTTTGTTATGTTTTAGATATAAAGATCCGGATGTCACAGAATTTTTTACAGCTCAACTAGGATAAAACAGAAGTACTGATCATTGGTTTCACAGGCTCAGAGAGAGAAACTGTCCTCCAAATTAAACACACTAGGACTCAACCTAAGCCAAGAGGCAAGAAATCTAGGAGTGATTTTTGATTCTGATTTTAATTTCAAGGCTTATGTGCAGGGTGTCACAAAAACAGCATTTTATCATTTGAAGAACATCTCAATCTCCAAAGTGAGGCCATTTCTTTCTCTGAGCAACACAGAGAGACTAATGCACGCTTTTATAACTAGCAGGCTAGACTATTGTGACACTCTCATTTCTGGTCTACTAAAGAATACAATCAGCTAGCAGTTCATTCAAAATTCTGCTGCATGAGTCCTGACTAAGACCAGAAGGAGAGCACACATTATGCCTATTTTATTCTTTACACTGTTTACCTGTTAGTTTTCATATTGATTTTAAAATTCTTTTGTTAGATTATAAAGCACTGCATGGCCTTGAACCAGACCACCTCTCAGAAATGCTTTTGGTTTATGAACCCGGAAGCCCCCTCAGATCTTCTGGTTCTTGTCTTATAGCTTTTTCACAAAGTAAACAAAAACATTTGGTGATGCTGCTTTCAGCTGTTACGCTCCGAGCCTTCCAGAGGATCTGAGAGGAGCTGAAAATATTTTTCAATCGTAAACTAAAAACCCATCTCTTTAGTCTGGTTTTTATGTAGTATTTTATAATTTTATGGTTTTATTATATACTTATTTTATATTTTATCATAATTATTATTTATTTTATTCTATTTTATTAATATTTTAGTTTTACTATAATATTATGTTGTGTAATATTTCGCAATTTTATTTTTTATTGTTATTTTTTATTGCTTTTATTATTTTAACTACCCATCTTTTATTTTTGTCTTATTCAATTAACTTTTTTTGCTTTTTAGTTAAGTTAGTCTCTAAATCCATTTTTAACCGCCTACGTTTTGTCATTCGCTTGTAAAGCACTTTGAATTACATTTGATTTGTTTGAAAGGTGCTATATAAATAAAGTTTGATTGATTGATTGATTGATTGAGGGAATCAAACCAGAGATGTAGCACCCACATGGCATCCATCCCAGACTGCTGGCCCTCCAGGACACCCTGAGAGCCCCATTCTTGTTTGATGTCACACATCTATGCGCGGTATCAATAATGGCACAGCAGCCGTGCATACACAGAGGTTTATTATAAGATCTGGGGCTCAAATTAGAAAAATAACCTTTTTTTAACTTTTTTTGGTCTCCATGCCTTTGATGCCAGCCCATACTGTCATTATAGTAAACAGACCAGAACCATAATAACACCTCTTTTCCTCCTCCTCCTCCTCTCCTAGGACTTAAAATGAAGTGTCAAAATCCCGAGGCAGAGGGAGATCACAACACACTGATTATCAACAGGAAGTGCCTCCATTATGAGCTTAAAGATAGGAGAGAGTGCTCTCTGGTTACAGCACTCACTCAAATCCACACATTCCTGCGGGGTTTAGGGAGAGCCAGGTCACCCCTGCTCCCCAGCCACTGCCTCAGCCCCAGGGGCATAGCTCAGGGTACAGCTGGGACGTTGAAGGGATTTGGGGGTCTTCAAGGAGGGGCTGGAGGGTTGTGGATGCCTAGGGTGGCCTGACAATCAAGAGACACTTGACAACCATTGCCTTGTGACTTTGCACACCTGTACTGAGTGGTTCTGTTGTGGGGGATGAGGTGAGTCACTTGGGATGTAAAGATAGACTTAGTGAAGCACTCACATCTAATAGATGCCGACACATGTTAATTCCTGGAGAAGATGCCAAATCTTATCTAGATATCGAAGAAAAAGCATCTCTTAATAGTCAGCTTTTGAGTTGTGATGCTCCAAACTGGAGTGAGTGTTTTGAAATCGTAAGAGGCTGGAGCATCAACCAAAATGTCTAAGAGTCAAAGATCTATTAACGTTATCTGAGTGGGCGTCTGAGACCATTTCCTAAATAGTCCAACTGGGACTTTTCGCTCATTGCATTCCTTCATCTTCCTAATGTGATTAGAGCAGTGCTCCACTACTTTTATGATCTGCACTCAAAACCCTAACGATTCCTCAGAGAGTAGGAGGCACTGACAAAAAGGAACAATTGAGACAATTGCTGAGCTGCCTCCCCAGGGAGTGAAGTCAGAGCCGAAGTGAAGAGAGGGATTGTATTTGGGCCGGGTTCAACGTGGGTAGGAGATTGCAGAGTCATGTGCACGATGGAATATCTCACTCAGAAAAATGCTACTGACCCATTATTTCCCCTTGAGCATGCAGAATGTTAGGAGAACATTTCAGTCTTTTGTTTGTTTTTTCTACACGTCGTTTGAAGGCAAGTCACACAAGGCTATGTTGGCTGGGAATAACTTTGAAACTGAGGCCAAAATTGAGGCAAGTCGGGGAGGCCTGGTCTCAGTGTCGGTACATGTATACATGTGAATTATTTACTTGTCGTCCAGCAGGAAATGAGGAACGATAACAAGCTTGGGAAAGAAAAGCAGAAAAACAAACAGATGGTATCTCATCGCCTCCTTCATTTCTTACTTTCTCTCTTTCTCATTTCTTTCCTCGGAGGCAGTCGGCCGTGTCCTACTGTGGACAAACAGCAAAGGACGTGTCACTTTTAAGACAGGAGAATTTTTCCTTACATCTTCTCTTTTGCTCCTCTTAAAGCATCAGCGAGAAAAATGATTGCCTTTTAATGTAACTTATTATTGTGCTCTAGTAACACCACATTGGTATTTACACACTTTTGGTTGTCACTGTGTAGAGGGGCAGCAGTTAACTGAGCTGGACCTTGTGATGATCTCCTGACCCAATTTTTGACTCTCCTTCTCCTCCTGACCTCTCCGAAACACCCCCTCTCCTCCCTAACCTTTCAATCCCATCAGCCTCACTATTGCTCAATCACCTGTGACCAGGCTTGGGTGGTGACCTACGACCCGAGGAGGTCACGATTAGAGCTGAGAATCAGAGCTCTAGACGTAGGGACAGGCAGAGATGAGATGCCACTGGGCCAAGAGCCCTGACCCAGCCAGGCCGAACGCTGCTCTGAAACAGTCAGGTCGCCACACCCAATATATCCAGACAAGAAAAGAGATGCGTATCAAAGGCTCTGGTCATTAGTGCGGGCGGCTGGGGGGGGTTGATTCTTCCTCCGGGGTGTGAGGATCATGGAGGAGGAAGAAGGCAGGGAGAATCAATGGAGGTTCTAGCCCAGTGTCAGCAGGCATTTTAATTAGCCTGGATCTCCCCAGACAAGAGAGAGACTAAAGAGAGGGAAACTGAGTTGGTGGCTATGGGAACATAGGGAGTAGGAGAAGAAGACAGGAAACAAAAGAGAGTGAATCAGGGAGAAATAGAGGGAGAGGGTGAGGGTCATGCGCCCAGGGGCTAAACTCACTGTGCCAGATCTAAATATGCAGCACCAAATAAAACATCCTCTCATGAGATCATGGGTGGCTGTGTCTGGTTATGGGATGCAACTAGTAAACATACAAGCATGCACACACACACACAAATCACTCCCAGCCATCTTATCTTGTAAATTTTTGGCAATCGTTACATAAAACTTGGAATTTGGATGAATGTAAATTAGGAGGCAAAACGTTCCCATGCGGGATACATTCTTTAAGATCTATCTTGCTGGTTAAATGAGTGGAATTCACACCACTCAGGGGTGCACTTAAAAACCAAGTGAACACATATTAGAGGCACTGTCAGTCCTCCTTCCCTCTGCATGTTCATGTTCCTCCTCCATCTCCTACTTTATCCTCTCTGTCTCCTCCCTCTCCTCCTCCCCACCAACTCACTGAGTCTGTCCTCTTGTATGTTTGGACAACAAGATGCACAGGAGTCTCACACCAAACATTCTCTAATGTGGGAGTAGCCGGGAGTTGTAGTACAGCCAAGCTGTAGCGGCACAAAAAAGGATGGATGGAAGGAGTAGAAGGGATGGTGGTGCATTTGGGGTCAAGTCCCTGCTACTGCTGCTTTCCTCCCCTTATGGACTAAGTTCTTTCTCGCTGAGAGGGAGTGAAAAGAGGCACAGTTGAGCAAACAAAGCTAAAACTCAAGCGGACAGGATATGGCAGGGGGAGCAAGTCTGAAATCATTTAATGAGTAACAAACTGGCTGTGAACATAACATGGAAAAACACTCACAACAACTAGAAAAAAGCTGTTTCACTTGTTCAAAGACATAACATTTAACACAATTTGTTAAAAGATACTTATAACAATGTGTAGGCTGGAGGTATTTGAAGCACTGTATGTAAGACAGAACTCGGATCCAAGAATTTTTTATTTTTTTATTGCAGCTTTGAGCTTTACAGGCTGTCCAAACTGTGACCAACTTTAATTTACTGAGCGGAAATAAAAAGATCTATATGATCTGTTGTGGCAAAGTAATTGAACAGAAGCATAAACATACAGTATACTGGAAATAAAATTCACATTTCATCATAAACTTTAACATTGGATGCTCTCCAACCAATGGTTTACAGGCCTTCATATAAAAATGTGAATAATATTGGGAAGCTTTAAATGGCTGTAATCAACTTTTCATCCATTTTGTCAGATAAAATCATTTTAAGCGAAAAAGTACTTTTTAATTGGATGTTGTTGACCGAGTCTTGATGGCTGGGCCTCTCCTACCTTGACGATCATGTTGCCTGCAATATGAACACACGGTTACCTGAACTGGCAGCTTAGCTGGTGAAATGCTGTTGCTCTCAATGTTACAGGCGCAGTGGGACCACAGGAGCTGTATGACGGATTATGAAACCATGAAAGCATAAAGGACCCAAACACAGAGCTGAGCGACCTAAATTAAAAGTTGGTAAAGGAGTGTGTGAAAGTGTGTGTTTGGTGGTGCTCGCTTTTTGTAACGCTGGCACAGCGCCACGGTGTCAAGGCTTCATCTTACTGCTCATGCGACAGTGCCAGGTTTTGTCCTCAACTGGCCCACCCAGGATGGCCAAGTAATGGCTGTGCGTAATCAGGTGCTCTGGACGTACACCAAACACACTCACACTCACACACAGACACACACACACACACGCAGGTCAGCCCAGGTTGACAGCTTTCATTTTAGTGTCACCAGTGTTACCAATAAGGCTTCGTTAAGGGAGATCATTGTTATATATAAATACCAGCTTCTTCTGTAGCTTTCATCCAAACCACATGGTCTTGGTCCACATGGAGTTTGACAAATCAATCCAAACTGAAGGTCCATTTTCTTTGTGTGTACCTTACTAACTATTTCTCAAGCTGTATATTTAGGATGATTTGCAACTCAAACATCAGCTGCACCCTCTTCCAGAAAGTGAAGGCAAAAGGAAAGATGAAACTGGGATCTAGAAAACAGCTGAGAAGAAAATTTTGATTCTTTAAAGAGTCAGCAGTTTTAAAATGATGGCGCCAAACTGCACGACTGTCAGCGTCTGAAGCCAAGTGACAGTGGACAAATGAAGGAGAGAAAAAAAACGGGTTTTGATATGTTATTCATGGTTAACTGGAAATTTAAACCCCACACTTTTGCTGGATGGTGATGGAGAGGCAGCACTTGTTCCACTGAGCTACAAATCCCCAACTTGTGTGTTTTTTTTTCATGTTCATGTGTGTTAGTGTGTATTGTCAAAGTGATGAATGTGTATGTGTGTATGTGCGGGGAAGGGTCGTACTAAACTCAATGTCGGCAAGTTGGGGGCGCATTCCTTAGTTGATTTAGTGGGCATTAAGATGAGGAGGAATGTGTCAAAGCCGTAGCTGCTTTAGTCCGCTGTGGTGTAAACTGGTTGGGAGGAGCTCTGCGACTTTCTGACAGCCCAGACTGACGAACGACTGACACTTGGCTTAATGTGAGAAGGATGGAGAACAGGGCGGAGCAGAGGGAGCCAGGCAGTGGAGAGGGAGGCTGGGATGGAGGGGAGGTAAGTGTGTGGACTAACAGGGCATGAGTTGAGATAAAGGGAAAGAGAGAGAACTAAGTCCAGTCAGGAGAGGAGGTGAGGATGCCAGAAGTTGGGATAAACAAGCGGGAAAGAATGTGAAAAAGAGACACATTCACACCGGGACAAAGCAGGGTCCATGAAGAGAAAATAACAACTCAAATCAAGAGGATTTCAGAAGCTTATCTTTATTTGCTCAAGATGGTTTGATAGTTGAAAGAAGGAGATACAGAGAGAGAGAGAATACAGAAAGATTCTTTTCTTAAGGTCCCATTTTATACAACATCAGTCGCTGGGTCAGTTGTGCAACTTTTACAGATTACAATAGTTCAAAGGAAAGCAAGTTGTTTTTTTTAAATATATTTAGAACATGGACGTCTTAAAAACAGCTAAATCAAACTGCTGTATTGACCCAACGTTACGTACTGCAAAGTGGTGCAAAAGCTTTCATCTAGCAATATAACATAGAACAAAATTAGCTTAAAAAAAGCATCAGGTAAGACGTGTGTGTGTGTGTTTTGAAGATTCATTTAGTCCTGAGACAGTGTACGCATATACAGTATGTTTGTGTGTGTTTCAGACTCTGTTTGTGTGTATGTGGACTGGAGTGATACCACTATTGCGCTTTTGGAATACCACAGCTCACGGATCAAACTGAACCATTTCAGGAAAAAAATTGGGATAGAGAAGATCTGAAAAAAAACAACAACTTGTCAGTTAGTTTGCCTGGCACACACCACACAATAGTCTGCCTCAAAGACCCCCCCCCCCAACTTATAATAGCAGTAAAAGCACATTTAAAAAGCAGTGAAAAGCAATAAAACAGCCAAGAATTTATTTTCATACCTCTAAACCTATGTTTTAGGGAAAACAGGTCTGTGTAGTGCGGTTCTGATTTAACCTAGAAATGGCACCACGCACACCCAGAAGTGAAAAAAAAGGCAAACCACAGGCAGCGAGCAAAGAAATGTGTACTCACTTCTTCCCGCTGTACGTAAACATGACTTTGCTTCCTCCTTATTTCCTGAATGAATCCTTACCCTTCATAAACTCACGAAAGTGCAAGCGCCATCCTTAGTCAGTCGAGAAGCATGCATCATATACAGTTGACACACTGTATATATGATTCATTTACAAGGTAGAATGAGCTTAATGGTCTCTGTCCTCGCTCTGATTTTTACACTCCTGCATGTTGTTTTTGACATAAAGCTACGTGACAGCACAGGTCAAGTCAAAGTGCACAAGATCAAAATAAAGAAAACGCGCAAAATGGAAAAGAGGCAGCAAATGAGCGCCCTGGCATTGTAGATGTAAAACCCATGTCCTTTCCCCCGCATCCTCACCCCTTCCCACCCACCGACCAAAACTCTGATGCTGATGTCGCCCACCCCTGCTGGTGGGGCCCAGAGGGGCCGACCTGTCACACCGTGAGGGAGATGAAGCTGTTGTATCTCTGGATGTTCCTCTTGAGGATCTCTGAGCAGGGCCCCAGCACACGCTCGAAGCGGGGCCTGTCCAGCTTCACACACTTGAGCGGACCACGGGCAACTACAGTGGCAGCCCTGGGGCGGTTCAACAGCAGGGCGATTTCACCTGGAGGAGGAAGAGGAAGAGAGAGGACGACAAGTGTTCAGTGACACAAATCTAGAAAAAGAAGAGCTGAAATGATTAGTCCATTAATCAATTAGTCAGATAACAGAAAATGAATAGCCAACAATGTAGGGGAAATCAATTTATCAATTACATAATTTTTCAAGCAAAACTATTAAGATTTGCTGGTTTTCTTGTGCTAAATGCTAAATAATAGGTATAATACAAACCAGTATACCAAAAGGCTGCATCTGCCCAGAGCCACTCACCAAAGTAGTCAGAGGGTCCGAGGCGTCCAACCTCCACATACTCCTCATTGTCAGACCTGCGCTGCAGAACAGAGGCTATTCCCTGGAATGCAAAAGAAGGAAAGTTGGAGGAAAGACAGAAGAGACAAGAGAAAGAACAGGATGAGAGGGAGAGAAATAAAAGAAGGAGGGGGTGTGGGTGGGAAGGGAAGGATGGAGAAATGAGGGGGGGGGGGGAGGGGGTTATTTCGAAAAGGGCTGAAAATCATCAGGAGGATTAAGCCGAGGAGAAATTCCTTTGCTTCATAAGAACACAGGTGCACAGGATTTAGCCCACTTTTCTGTGGGACAGACACACACTCATATATTCCAATAGGGTACATGATACAAACTCCAATTGGTTCTGCTTTATTTCCTCCAGAGTGTAATAAATACAAACATCTTAGCCCGACAGGGACTGCACTGACTCCAAAATGTCCCTCTGTGTCTCCTTCACATAATCCCCTTTAGCAGCATTCACCCACAAAATGGAAACAACTGCATTGTCCAAGACTGAGGGAGCTCCAATATAGTGTCCCTAACTGACCCCAAAACACTAACACACATTCATGTAAACACACAAACCAAGTATGTTCTGAGTTACCCACATAGTCCATTGTGTATTTGCAAATGCACACGCGGAGTGAGAAATTCAACAGCTGATGTCTGCTGGACAGACTGACTGGACTCAGTGACCAACCACGTTACGCATATTATCCATCATCCACTGGTTGTTGTTGTGTGTGTATGAATGTGACTCATCTAAAAAGTATAACGGAGGAAATCGTATTTCCATTCTCTCTGCCCAACAGATGATAACAGTTTGTGTTATCATTTCTTGCAGCTGTTGACAAACTTTGTGTGTAAATGAGCATAATGTTTGAATTTTGTCTCTTTTGCATAAGAGCTACCACTAAGTGTTGAGTTGTACTTGATGCCATATATGCTTACGCTAACATGTAATTGCCGAAACTATTGACGACGCGCTTCTCAAAGCGTGGCTGTTCGTGTGTGATGGACATATATTTGGCATGCATTTGTTTAGACAGAGGCAGAATATGTGTTTTGTCATATGTCTAGACTCGTACATGTGCTCAAGTCCAAATGTAATTGGTAGTAGGTCAAACATGAGTAGGGGAACTTCCCAGCTTGTCTTGGACCGTGTCGTAAAACAGACTTGACCGTTCCAGCGCTCTCTCGCCGTCTCTAATCCGTCTCTGCTCGCTCTGTTCCTTCTACTGACCAGGCTAATAATCCTAAATATGAATATAATGAGCCTTAATGAGGACCCCAAAACTGCCAGCTCCCTACTGCAGGCGTACAAAGGTGTGACTGTATTTCAGTGAAAGGGACGTATGTAATTTTGAGTTTGTGCTTGAAATTAACTATGGAGAAGTGGGGAATGCTGTGCGTGGGAGAGTCACCTACAAGTCATACCTGGCCAAACTGTGCCATAATGCCATGACCTCCAACTCAGCAGGGTGAATTTACCTGTGGAGTGGGGGTCCCCCAACCACTAGAAGAGAGGGCAGCAACACTGTTACTGTTGGCTGAAGCTGTTAAGAGCGTTGGGGGCTGACTGACATGTTTACTTATTTTTGGTTAAAAGTCACTCTTGATAGTTGCCTCTCAACAAAAGATGCATTACTATAACTTGTCAATAAAAAGACATGATCATACACATGATCAGCAGCAAGACTGGTGTTTTACTCGTGGTGGAGCACAGCAAACAACAAGAAGAACAGTTTTACAGTGTATTGATGAGGATGATTCATGTACAGAAAATGTCCGAGTTTTCTTACGTTTTCTGCCTTGTTTAAAGAAGTGGCGAGTATCATTAAGAGTATTATGTAAACAGACCTTGATGTTGATCACGACACTGCAGAACACTAATGCTGAGAGCGACAATTATTCCCTGTAAAATTTCATTTCTGTTTCGAGACAGCTGCCATGACTTTCCAGCAACTGTTGAGGACAGATGACATCCTTTATTTATTTATTTATTTTTGGCTAGGCTATTCTCATTTTTGCTGTTGGTTTCCATTTTCAACAGATAAATTCTAACCTAATAGGACGTATGCGACAATGGACGCTTTCTTTTTTTCTTTAGAAATATGTACAAGGAATGTTTACACAGTATTAGAGTATGTTAGTGAGCGTTACTTAGCAAGTGTGCATGTTTATGAGTCTGTGTGTTTTTAGCTTGATCTGACACGCTTCGCAGATAATGGGGCTGGTGGCCGAGATCACAATCACTTACCAACTGCATGAAAATTGTCTGATTAGGCCTACTGATTAAAGATTAGCCAGTCCCAGTAGCTGAGCTGATCACCCGGCACAGTTATCTGAACTGCCCTGAACAGGGCAGAGGCTGACAGCTGGGAACAGGTAACTTCCCGCGTCTGCTACCCTGGGTCCTAGTGCAGCTCCTTAAACGTCCTGATGAACGCGCAGGAAGAGGGGAAACGCTGGTGTTTCACAGTTTGCTTTTGTGGTTGAGTAAAATGCTGCTATGCTGACCGGTTTGGCTTTTCGTGGCATACTGTGTAGCATTAAGCCACAATGTGAACACAGCAAGTAGAAGACACTTACTAGACTACATCAAATACAGTCTACATCACACAGAGGAAGTGTGGTTGAGTAGTTTAACAGATAGTTGAACATGATTATGAGATGAAGGTTATTGCCATTAATTTTTCAAAAGGTGACCAAAGAAAGGAAATACAGTATTAAATTATACCAATACATTTACACTGTCTCCCATGTTTAATCTCAATCTCTTAACTCCGCAGGGAAACATTTTATTGTATTAAACTACATTACACTATGATTTTGATGGTGCTCTGATTTTGTCTGTGCCTTGGTCAGTCATTACTGAGAAATTTACACAGGAGAAAAATTACAATCACTCCTAATTCCTGAGCTGAATGTTTTCCATGTTGCATCCTACTTTTTGTTGACTCATCCAAATGTGATGATGATCTGAGGGAATGTCTGTCTGCTGGTCTGCACGGCCAAACGAATGTGGCCTGCGTTTTCAGGAAAATGAAGAGTTGATTTGCTTTTTTCAAGTAATTCCAAGTCAAAAGGGTCAAGTCGAGTCTTTTCGATTTTGTCAAGTTAATTCTAAAGTCATCACATTCACCTCTGCCATTTAGCCTATGGATGAAAATCCAGTAAAATCAGGTAAGGGTTGTTCGTCCTCACGCCATCCTCTCTGCTAATGCATTCACTCCCATCTCTTCTAGTCATCAATCTAAACAAGTCAATATGTTGTCTCATAGTTGTCCTTTGACCCCCCACCAAGGTAATCACACTGAAGGGATCTAAAGGGTCCCTGTGGGTCACACAGAAGAGAAATCCTCATCGACAGTACATCGCCTGTTGCTGTAACCTACGTGTATGTGCTGAAATGCAATTTAGCAAATGGAGCTTAACACTGCTTTTATGGACGGAAGATCAATGCCGTTAACGAATGAAGACACTTTTGTCTGACTGCAAGCATACAGTCCCAAGGACAAAGGTAAAGACTGACAGGTCTTAATTGAGGCAAACTATTTTTTGAGTCATTTTCTCTTTTAAAAAATAGGCCGTCGCGTGCATGCAAGAGAATAAATCTTGGGAGACAAGCTGTTGTCCTCCAGCGTGTTCAGTAAATGATCTGTGTGTGTGTGTGTGCGTGCGTGTCGGTGTTTGAGTGAGAAGGTGCAGACACTACTGGTACTGGGTGGCCTTGTGAACAGGCTACTCAGGATATCGCCTTTCTTCCTCCATCTCTTCTCGTGCCTCTATCCCTCTCTCTTTCTGTGCCTGTTGTTGATCCAGCGCTTGATACTTCCCATGTTGCAAGACGCTACATTTTGACATGTCAACACGAGCCGACTCGCTATGCTCTGCGTGTGGTGTGTGGGGGTGTTTTATAAGGTTTGTGTATATCTGCTAGGAGTGTTATCTGGCTAGTAGTTCCTCAGTAATACGAAGGACTCATTCACTCTTTAAGCTGGCTCACACTCTTCCTTTTCTCTCTCCTCCCTCGATTACGCTGCTGCTTGTTTATTGTTAATTCATTCATATTCTTTGTTTTGGTTTCCCTTTCTCTCTGCCTGTTCTCCACTGCTATTTTTTGTTGTTGCCAGTCCTTTGCACCCCGTGTCTGGCAGCGTGTTGAGGAGGATCTCTGATGTTTATAAAAGAAATATCTGGAGCAGAGCGCTGCCCCTGGGGTGGTACTGTATGAGATGGTTATCTGGACCACACTGGATGAGGCCTGTTCACGAATTAACTACTGTACTTGACGGCGCTGCACTGTCTCACTCTCTTTGTTTGGACATGAATGGAAAGGAAAGGAATCAACTGGTTGTAAACACAGAAGATTCAATGTCCCATCCCCCTTATTCTCTCCCCATTCACATCTCTGTTTTATTCCACTTCTGCACTCAACTCAATGCTTTATATTTTTACTAAAGTTCTGATATGATCAGAGAGTAGAGCTTTAATTCTGGGAATTCAAAGATGCAGGAAATTAACTTTACCACCGTTCATCTTTACATGAAATTGTTGCTGCCATAACTTCCATCAATGCCAGAATCTCATTGGACGCGTGATGTAGAGGCCGGCATATTTGGGGTCAAATGCTCTTTCCATTGGAAATAATGGCCTTGCTCTGCTCAGTATGTATGTATGTATATACTATACAAATCATTTAAAGATTAAAAATGAATAAAAGGCACATAATGACTTATTAAGGACCCAGAAAACAAAGTTTAGGACTTGGAGTTAACCTGGGACTTGACTGACATCTCTGCTAATAGGTTATTAGTAAAAACAAAGAAATGTACCTTCAGAGCAGCATATTTTACACACCTTTTCAACACCATGTTTAAAAACTGTGACTGAAATCTGCCTCTCTGATGTTCAAGAAGTCTCTTAATCCCTCCCTTCCCCTTATTTATATACATAATTTCAGGTGGTAGTGTGAGCATAGATGACAGGGTGCTGGGCTCGACCGTATGAGCATGAGGGAGACTGTGTGTGTGTGTGTGCATGTGCAGCCCTGAAGAACGGAGGGAATGGAGGAAACAGAAGAAGGAGGGGATGCGAGGGAAGGTGAGGCTGAGCCTTCACGGCCCTGGAGTTCTGTAAAGGCTTGTTTGTACAGTGCAAGAAAAAAATGTAAACATGTCACTTTTCATTAGGGCCCTATTCCTCCCAGCAGGCAAAGAAAGTGATGTCTCTATATCTCCCTTTTGTTAATCCTCCCCATCAGCAGCATGTAATTTGTGATTGTGGGGTTTGTCTTTGGCTGATGCAACAAAACCACAGAAACGACAAAAGCGAGTGAGAGGAGACAGAGGAAGAGGGAGGAGGGGGAGTGAAAATGAGAGTATTGACAGAGTTTTGACTGAACAAAGCGCTGAAATCTTGGCCTGAATTAATCAAAAGTAATAAAGGTGTGCGCGTGAAGAAAAAGAAACGCGAGAGCAGAGGATAGCGAGAGTGCAGGAGGTTGAGGAGCGACTGATCTTACTGAAGACTCAAAAAACCCCTCTCTCCCTCCTTACTTGTGGTCCTTTTTGAATCAACCTCCTCTCTACCCATACGTCCCTCCCTGCCCTCTTTGTCTCATCCCTCTCTCTCTCTCTCTCTCTCGTCTCCCTCCCGGGAGGCTGGGTCTCCTGACCCCGTGTGAAAGTCAGCAACACACATTCCACCACAGTCCACCCTGCTCTGGGAAAGTCAGGCAATGCTGCATGAGAGACGGAGAGAGAGAGAGAGGGAGAGAGAGACAGCAAGGAAGGGAGGGAATGAGAGAGGGAGCTTAGAGAAAAATGGAAGATAGACAGGAGAAAGGGAAAAGGGATTAAAGCGAGAGACAAATCCTGCTGTTGGGTGATGGAATTAAAAAGGGAGCAGCAGTGAAGTAAAAAAAAAAGGAAAATATTGTTAATGCGTGTTAAGGAAAAGTGTAAGAAAGCGGGAAAGTTGTCCCTGTTCCTTCCTGATGAGTATGGATGCACGCTGCCAGCTAAAAAATGACGAGACTCACAGTGTCTGGTCTGATGTGACACACTTCCCCTCTGCCTCCTCCCTCTCATCCTATAATCCCCCAGATTCCTCTACATATTTTGCCTTTCTCCTCTCTGGGATGTCTCCGATTGATGAGTCATGCATTGCTAACTGCTATATTTATGTCCTAAACCCCAATTGAGTTCATTTTCTGCATAGACAAACTGGCTTTTAAGGGATTTCTGCAGCTTCAGGAGGCTTTAGTTGAAGGCTTCGGACTTTACCAACACTGGTCAGATAATGTGAGGTGAACATATATGTAGAGCAGTCTATAAATATTAGGGAGATTTTTTTTGTAGTGCTGCTAGCACAATAGATTTAAAAGGAAACAATAGTCTTTGAGGTTAAAGTGCCAACCTTCCGCTTTAAAGTGAGACTATGTAACTTTGGAAAGAGGAAATAAAACATTCATAAGAAATAGCACTGTATAGTTCATACAGTAGCAGTTGTTTTTGCTGGTACAGCCTTCTTTTGTCTGGTATGACCATTAGCTTATGGGGGCTAATGTTAACAAATGTTTAAGTAGATTTAGATACTGCTGTGTAAGTCACATTACTAAATTTTAGTATTATTCTCTACTTATGTTACTGTTACACTATATTTGAGCTTTCCACATTATCCTGTAAATTTCAGCAAGTTACAATGTCTTTCATTTGTTTCATTTGAAGGAGTCTACATTCACATTAGACGAACGACGTAGGAAGATTAGCGGTTTTTACAGATACATTCATATTTTTACAATTTGTTTGGGATTTCTTTGCAATCAATGACATCCTACCAACAAATCTTTCCTGGTGATGCTCTCGCCAGTGTTTTACTGCAGCAGTTCTTGCTTGTTTCGAGGGCTCGCAAACCTTTAGAGTTCAATGTCGCTTGCGCTTGAATCATATAGTGACTTGCATTGTAAATTCAGTTTGATAAGATAGAACCAATCTTTGGTAAGAAAAACTAAAATATGTCTCTGTCCAAATACTTACAGACGGCAATGTATATATTTGAGGAGAGGCATAACATGGTGAGTGAAAGGATGGATGAGAGAAGGATGGAGGGGAGGAGTGTTGTGCTTGAGAAGCACAGGTGGAGAGAGAGAGATAGAGAGTGAGCCAAAACAGGGACAAGGAGCGATACATCACTCGGCACCTCTGATAAAATCCTCCTCTGGCTTAGCTGCGCCTAACCACTCCCATGCACTGTAATCAATGAACTGCTCACTAGGACTATTCATAGACATAGAATGAGATGGGTGGACAATGTGAGAGAAACAGACTAACCTTAAAGTAAGTCTGAGCATGAGAGAAGTTTGAAGTTTGAAGAAGATTGCACCCCCCACCCCCCCACACACACGGCTCTCTTGACTTGACCCTGGCAAAAGCTGTGTAAGTATGGAGTTAATCAAAAGTGTGTTAGGATGACAGGCAGGGGGCCCTTCACGGAGCTGCGCCAGGGGCCCCAGCTCAACAAAGCCTCCAGTGTGAGGGGGGCTATTCCTCGCACAGGAATCGTGGTTGAGGGCCGGTGGCAGGGGAGGGTAGTCTGTCTGCTGGTGGCAATAAACTGGGATCAGTTCTGATCTCAGCAAAGAGCCCACCAACGTGTCAGCATGATGACATGTACATCAACCCTGGTGCCCAGCTGATTACACATACGGGGTCCTGGGCCTCATATGTCAACACGTACAGGAAACAGGACAGTAAAGTTGCCACACAATGTCTTACTAGTGCACCTACTACTTCTCCTACATAACTGTAAGAAAGCACAAAAATTCTCATAAAATTCACTCTGTGTCACGCACACACACACACATACAAAGATTTACCTCTGTGATAATGAAGAAGTCATCACCAGGTTCTCCCTGCACCACTATCTTCTCCCCATCCTCAAACTGAACGGGCTCCAGAGCATCAGCCACCGTCAGACGTTCCCATTTATCCAAAGACTCTGCGAATAGAAAATACATACGGCTCAGTAACAACAAGTGTTAATTTACAGTGATCGAGGCAATCTCATATACTGTTCAAAAGTGCAAACTCGGTGTGTCTGTGTGTTTCATGGTGTGAGAAGGTGTCTCTTGCTCTAGTCCAGTAAACTGGTGGGAACGTTAAATCCCACCTCAGGCTAATCCAGTCATTCATCAGAGACCATTACATCCCAGATCCCCTGCCTCCTCCCCACCTCTCGTGGAGCCTCACAGAGCTAAACACCTTGAAACTAACCTGTAAGCCCCTCTGTTCTACTGATTCTGGGGTGTGCTGACAGAGAGCTGTCTTCTTTGAGGTTAATTCAAATCTGACCATCCCATAACAGAAAGATCAAAGGTTTTTAATCCCCAAGAAAGTCAAGTATCCTTGAGAGGGACTCGCTCAACGTAAATTGCTGTAGATAAGAGCATCTGCTTGTACAAGATGTACAACATGCACAAAACTGTGATCTAAGGAATAAAATGGGCAATGCAAGCCTATGTATGTGGATTGAATAAGAATAATGTTTGCTCAGTGGCTGACGTAATCAGTGTTCAAATTGAATATTTCCTTTCTGTTGTTGTAAAATGTGATTCAGTTATACTCCAGGGATAGGATTTATAATTTTATGAGTTTATATTACCAGTGATTACATTAAGATGACATTATTTTAAATGGAATTAAACATAATAAATGTAATTAAATTTAATGAGAAGTGACTAACCTATAAAAGGCTTGGAAATGATCTTTATTCCTGAGCATGTAGTACATTTCAAAATTCCCTTGAAACCATGTAGAGAATGGACCATTTGTGAATGAGTCCTGCCAAAACCTGAGATAGGATCTTTTTTATCTTTCTTTCAGTTTTGTTGATCTTACAGTAAGAGCCAGTGGCGACAGCTGTCTTTCCGACTGTCCGACCACATGTTCAGTGACGTGGTTAGCCCAGGATATTTCTAGAAGCTGTTGGTATTCACACAGAAACCAAAAACATAGATGGTCACACATTTTCACTGGGAAAAATGTTCCAACCCAAGGAGTTTTGAGCAACTCAGAAATATTGATATTTATAGAAAATAGAGATATTTACACGGAATGTAAGTTATCTGCAGTGAAAACAGCTCCACAGCTTTAGCTTTGTCTACATGAATGGATGATTCAGTGTTTTGATTTGACTAAGACGTGACTTAAAGGCGTAAAGTACAGAGGAATCTTTTTGTCTCTGACTATTGTCTCCTGATGTGCTTAGTAACCGATCCCAGTGTGTGTCTATTTGTGTGTATGTGTAAATGTGTATGTATTTAGGATTAACTGAGGTGAAGTCTGGTGGTTTGGAGGTGTCCAGTGTCCCCTCCGGTGGGGCCGTGGTGTCTGCCGGCCCCAGATGGATGTCCTCTGTCTGTCTGGCAAGCTAAAGGTAAGTTCCTATAGAAGTGATCCTTAACAGCTCGGCAGGTAACACGATACACAAATGTGCTGACTAAAGAACCTACATTTCACGCTTCGCAGAGCCTGCATCCACTTGGATCACCTTGCTACACACATACATAGTACGCATAGAGGGAATTGGCCATTGGGATGATGAAGCTTTTGTGTGTGTATGTGTGTGTGTGTGTGTGCGCGCGCGCAACAAAGGACATGTTGTTTTCCCCCATTCACACCACAACATCAAGGGCTTGTACCCAATTTCGTGGCTATCTCAAAAATCAAAGACAAACAAAAACACTACCGCCTCCTACCCCTCCTCCAATTCAAAGAGGTAGAGCGAAGAAGGAGAGCGACAGCAAGAGGAATGAAGAGAGGAAAAGCACTTCGAAGAGGGAGGCGGGTATTTGAATACAGGCCTCGACAAGGCTGTCAGAAAGGGAGTCACAGAAGAAAAGAGGTGAATGAAAAGAGAGTGGATCTTGCGGAGACGTTCTCCTAAGACCTGAATTGAGTGTATGTGTTTACTCAGCCAGCTAATAACTCTGTACAGGGGGCATGGCCTCAGTCTATACACCACACACGCACGATCAAGTGGAAAGGGATGAAATGTCAGTTCCAATTGCAACTCGTTTTGAAAGTCTGAATGAATCTCATTCGCCATTCCGCCAAACTCAATGGCCTGTGTAGGCTGGTGTTATCCAAATTCCAGTGGGAAAGAGAGGCTTAGCTTAACTCCCTATTCTGTAATTGTCCACACAGCGACAGTGCAGAGTGTGACTGGCTTTAGTATGAACAGTGCGAGAAGATTAGGACTGTACACACAGACCTTGCTGAGCTACGGGCCTTTATGTGACAACGTGCGCCTGTGTTTATGTGGGCTAATCTACAATATATGTTGCCCTCGGCAGATTTAACTGCCTGCACTCTGGACTCTATGGCTTGGTGTTTAAAATTAATGCGTAACATAGCACACACATGCAAACACACTCGTGCTTCGGCATATTCAGAAATGCAGAAAAACTGTGAAATGAAATCTGTATTATCTTCATTTATGTGATACACAGACTTACCAAGGATGGACACCTTGCTAAGGAACTCTTCATACATCTTTCTCTTCCTTAGAGTGCTGCCCTGTAAAACAAAGAGGAGAGACATGCAGAGACATTGTCGTTATAGATTTTAAATTGAGAGTTCTTCTGAGTGGCGGACAGTGATCCCTTTATTGGAAATGAAAAAATGTTTTAAGACTAATATCCACATGATTCTTTCCATTTATTACACTTTCCTTGGTCTGTGGAAGATTTCTCACCCTCTTTCTTTTTCACTTGAACTCACGTCATACTGTACTACATATGTTTGTTTTGCCACCATGGCTGTGTTGCACCCACAAATCACACCGGACTCAGGATAAGAACATATTTTAAGAAAAGGGATGGTTTTATTCTAAAAGAATAAATGAAAACGAACAGTGATTTGGCTGGTCTTCAGTGGTTTTACTGATATTCTCTGGGTGTAACCGCCAACTTATCTGGTTTAGGACAATGTACAATATATGGCAATAATCATACTATTGTATTAAAATCACAGTATCCCAAAATAATAACACAATCTTTTAAATAATTCCATTTAAAATCAATAAACTATCAGAATTCCAATAAACATAAAATAGGTTTGTATAGAAAGGTTTATGTAGAAAACAATAAATGAACCCAAAGATTACAATAAATTCATTGGTTACTTTTCTATAGGTTTACTAACTAACTAAAATCATGCATTCTGTGTAAATACAATCTATCTTATCTGTATCAATCAATCTTATCTGTATTTACAATGTAGCTTGATTCATTAGCCCATACGTGAAAATTTACCTTTGCTATGGCAACAAGTGACAACTGATGTTAGCATTTGCTAACTTAGCTTAATCGTCCGAACAACATAACCCATAAAATTACAATTCGGCATATATCCTCAGGTCCTTGAGGAGATACGTTAGCATTAATGCGTCCACCAGTATGCAGTTACCTAATGTTATGGTTCCCTCAAACAATATAAACAAATTAGCTTTTAGGTGTACACTACTAATCAAATATGATTAGTAGTGTACACTTAGTATATACCCATAGTTGCTCTCGTGGCTTAAATCAGAAATGCATTAAACTGAATGGGGGTATCTGTAAAGATACAAAATAATGTGCATATACTGTATATAAAATAACACATAGCTACAAGTGAGTGGGCAAATACACACAAATACCCTATATGCCACAGTTGCACTGTACTGCACTGATTCACAGGTGTAATAAAAGCGTATTATGTCACAAATAGTTTTGGAGGTTGAGGCTAACATTTAAAAAATACCAGTACTGATAAATTTTAAAATATGGAAACGTAGTTAAAAATTAAAACTGCAGCATAGTGTAATCTGTCATTAATGGTATAGACGCAGTTCACGGGGTCATGCCTGTGGAGGTGTGTATGAGCTGTGTGGTAATGTTCATGGCATGTGCGTATCTGTGTGTGTGGCCCACCCCACCCACCAGGAAGGGGACTTTCCCCTCTCTGCCTCTGCCATGAACATCAGGTGCTTCCTGACAAGTCTAGACCCAAAGGACCCCTTCCCCTAAACTGCATTTCTCTTTCTTCCCTCCTTCATTGCACAGAACCAGTCAGCAAAAGCGGGAACATAAAGAGAAAAAGAGAGAGTGAGGAGAAGAAACAATCTTGTCCGCCCTGTGTCTGCCTTTGCATATGGAAATGATATATTGAGGCTTGGGGTGTCTTTATTGCATAAGTGCCTGAGTTCCGCTGCTGCCTCTAATTTCATATAATTTCACATTTTGTCTTAAAAGGGGAGAAAATGTTCCCAAGTGAGCCAACGTCAAACTCAAAATCGTAAACAACTTGATTAAAGGAATTCTAGCCTGCATTGCCTCCCTCCTGGATAAATGATTCGAGTGTGTGTGTCAGTGTATGTGTGTGTGTGTGTGTGTGTGTGTGTGGAGCACATGTAGTCTGTTTTTAGTTTTGCCACTTATGTTTCGTTGCTGTCTCTGCAGAGATGAAACTTCATGCTCATTAAGCAAGCAAATACAAACACTCACACATGTATACTCTACCTCTAACACAATCTTACACGCACCTACCAACACACACATGCAGTCAATCTTCCACAGCGGCAAGAGATGTTGAGCTGGTCTCCTGATTTCATAGTCTCCCCATAGAACTCCTCAGACAGACTTGCTGAGCTTAAAGGCATTACCACGCATACATAACATTACATTACACAGCAGGTCTGATTTATGCGACTTGAAGGAAGAAGGGCTGGGTGGGCCAAACTAATGTCAGCAACATAGGGGTTTACTGGGGTGGATGAAATGAAAACGGATACTTTTAAAATGCTCTGATTCTAAAATTTCTAGTTACATTTTTTTTTTTTTAGCGTACTGTAGTTATTTTTTTCCTTTTTGCATTCTTTTTATTTGCATCTTTTCTTATTTGTACCCTTGCTGTCTACTTGGGAGGGCCTGAGCACATGTTTCATGTATAAAACTCCCCTAATGTGTTCTCTCCTCCCGTGGTTAAAGATGAGCCAGCCTCTGTGTCTGCTTGCTGTCTTTGAGGTAGAATCATCAAAGAGTTGAGGTGTGGAGCGAAGCCAGGCTAAACCAACTGCACCTTACGCCCCATCCCCATCACCTTCATCTCTGTCCAATGTGAAACACATACCCCCCCCCCCCCGACTCCCCATTTCTTGGTATCATCCTTTCTTGTCTCCTTTCGTCTTGTGTTCTGTTTGTTGACAGTGGTCTGTCAGATTGTTAATGGCTTTGTCTGTAGCTGTGTGTGGTTAAATACCAAGATGACACAACAAGGTGGGTATTGTATGACTGGCGGCAACACAATGGAGAGAGTGTATTTATCACAGGGAATGGTATTACATTGTTTACTAAATGCACTCCTGGATAAGGAGAAGGAGGAGGCAGCGAAGTGAGGTGGTTTTGAAGAATTTCTTGGCTCCGGTTTTATATGACCAGATCAATGAAATCATCTTATTCTATATAAACTGTGTCATGAGCATGCTCAGTGGTTTGCTTCGAGACCAGTTTTGACGATGCTGATTAAGACGTGTGTCATTTTTTTGCCATTGGGTGGCGTTATAAGGCGCTTGGTTAAGGTGCAGCCCAAAGGTGGTGTCATCCACAGGTGACATCTTCAAGGAGACACATTAAAGGTTGATAAATCTCACAAATTCCTGACAAAATCTGCTCTCATTTCCTGGGAGAAACAGCTGTGGGGACCAGTCATTAATACCATGTGAGTGCTAAGAATAGTGTTATTACAGTTATACAACTGGATCAACTTTTCACTCACTTTTCAACGGTTTCTTGCATTTACTTTTCATCCTAAAATGGCAGTTTACAGTCTTGCGGTGTGACTTTCTTTTAGATAAAGTAAACAAAGTGGAGTGAAAAACGAAAACTAATGAGTTGAGTATCGATTGCATAAGATCACAGCTAAACATCCAATAACAATGTTTCCATCTCTCAAAGCACTAAACAATACACTGAGATGGCTGCACATGATGAATATTCCTTTCCTGCCACTGCAGCAATAATAACCCTAGGCTGTGTACAGTTGGTAAGACGCTGATTTGTGAACTTCACTTTGATCGATCAAAATTAGTATTAAGTTTGCTTTTTATGCGTGTCATTTTGTTTTTGATGCACATTATGGCTGATAACCATGGTTCATCAGTGGTTATGTACCCAGCAAAAGTTGGCAACTTTTCAGGCATGTGGCTGCTAGAGACATGTTTCTTGAAATACAATTAATCAGAGTTCATCAACCTATTTACTTGACTCATCGTTGACTATTTGGAGGTGCACCGGAGAGGCAGGACAGGATAGAAGCAGATGTGCAAACAATGAAAATGATGGTAGCGGCAGCACACCTTCATGAGCTGCTGACTATCTAGCTGCAGAAGCAGGCACTCAGCATAATTTACTTGGGCAAACACACACACACACACACACACACACACAGAATGCTCATTGTGTTTTGGCCTGAGACGTTGCCAGAATACCATACTTTATAAAAACAGCTTAACAAATCATTGACAGCAATAATTAACTACAGGTTCACATAATTGAATTCTGCTTCACCCCGTCTCCCCTCCTGCTGCTGCTGGAAGGAATGCAGGAATGAGAACAGGAGAGAGAGAGGGAGAGAATCCTCTCAAAGAAAGGTTACCAGGGCAAATTGTGCCCTCAGTTAAACTATGTGCTTAAGAGGTGACCTGAGTGCTGGGCAAAGCCAGTGCCAACTTTACACTGAGCTGAAAGGTCCAAACACAGATCTTCTTGCATCTCTGTGGGTCCAAACTGTTTGACACATGGCGCCATTTTCAGCCAAGGCTTAGATGCACTCAGGGTTATGGAAGGTTAATTGGAGGCTATCTAATTTATTTAGAGAAAGTTGTTAGGAACATTTGAGGAAGTATTTAGTTGGGCATTGAGATTCATACACACACACATATATATATACACACACACACACACACACACATACAGCAATTAATCATTATAACAGCACCCCAAAATGTGTGTGTATGTGAATCAGTATGACAGATAGGGCAGAGCACCTTGTGTTTCCAGTTTAAACATTTAGACATTCCTGCTAGATAAGCTCCTGGAGCGGGAAGTGTGTGTAGAGGCATTAGAGTTGACTCCACAGCCCTCCATTACTCCCTCCCTCTATTTTTCTTTACCCTTCCTTCGTCTAGAAACAGATCAAGAGAAACATTAAAAGAGGAGGATACACTCATGTGTGAGTCTACGTGTGTGTGTGTGTGTGTGTGGGTGTGTGTGTGTGTATTTTGAGTATGAAAATGAAAGTAACGGTTTTAAGTGTTTAAGGAGTCTTAAGTGGTTGAGTGGGAGACAGTATTGCAAGTGAAGAACCACACATGATAAGAGTGTATATAGTGTATTACAGTACATTTTGCGTACATCACACTTATCACAGTGTCTGCAATGCATTTTTTTTTAAGTTTTTTATAGAATAATAGGAATAGTATGGAGTTTAACTGTCCCAAGTGTCCTTCTGGGAGAAAAGAAGGGCGTCCGTAACTAAATTTTTTGTCCAAAGACAGAAACTAGGAGGTTGTGATGCAGAAGCCAAAATAAAACATTACAAAATTATCAGTATAGGTTGACTAAGTTCTTTTTTTACTGTGAATATTTGAGTTGTGTTACTGACATCATTTCCATATCTGCAGTGTATTGATAAGATAATTAGGATCACACAAGTGACTGTTTCTGCAGACAATTCAGTTTTGCTTATTTGTCTGATGCTACCCAAATATCTTAAAGTAATGTTAAAGTGTTAAACGTAGCAACCGAAATAAAACTTCTGCTGTAACACTCGCTGCCTGTAGGTGGCGCACTTGTAAAAATTGCACCAGAAATGACATTTTTTGCCTGTAGGTGACACTGCTGACATGGCTACTACATCTGCAGGTATAAACTGCTACTTTTCTTAATTATTTGCAGTGCAGATTGGCAAGTGTTGAACTGGTCTGACTGCAGCCAGATAAGTGAATACGTATACAAGATGAGGTGCACACCGTCAGGTAATATTGCATGTGTTATTACAATGCGGATGTGCACTCTGAGAATAGGGCAAGCGAATTATTATACACATCTTGTACCAAACATCTGACAGCACCAGAAATATTTTAAACTAGAAATAATGGCTTCCCAACCAGGTCGCTATAGAGCAGTTAGCCTGTGATGCATGTGCATGAAGTTTGCACTGAACCTGTAGTGTACTGAAGTTATATTAGTCAGTGTGTTAAAGTTCATACCATGAGGATGCGCCGGTAGCTGTCTCGGTCGATTCCCCACAGTTTAAGGTCAGTCTTGGCCTTCACTGTTGCAGCTCTGGGTGTCCCATAGATCAGGGCCAGCTCTCCAAAACTACCTCCTTCTCCAATGCTGGTCACCCACTCCCCGTTCACATAAACCTGCAGAAAGAGCAAGAAAACACAGTGAGATGTCACAGAAGTTTCAATGCTTCTGAAGAATTTCACTTTTTCTGTCTTTTCAGCCCCTCTATTCACCTCGAGACACCTTCCCCTCCTCTTCTTCTCCCCCTCCTCAGTTTCCGGGCTATTTGATATGCTCACTAGGCTTGTCACTAAGTATTTGATCCCAACTAAGCCCTCAGATGAGACCCTCTAAAAGGTCCTCTATCCCTCCTATCTCTCCATCCATTCCTTTTATTTCCTCTGTCTTGTCTTGGTAGAGCCTTCCCTTTGATTTGGGAGTGATGGAGGACAGGGAGCTGTGGTAGACTTTTGTGGGTATACTCTCAGATCTAAAACACATACATGCACTCTCACATGCTTGGTCACTTACAAGCACGCGCGCACACACACACACACACACACACACACACACGGCTCTATTTAGGCCAGCGACTTTAGCTCTACAGACAATACAACCTCAATGAGACACATTCAGGCTGCCTCTGGGGCCGTTATGGTTTCACCTGTCGACACACTATCCACTATCTTGTTGACTTAATAACACAGAGAGAAAGGGAGAGAAAGAGAGAGAGAGGGAGGTTTTATCCCTCCAGTGACTGTTGTGAATTGCTAGAATTGTTGCAAGCTATTATCCAAAGCTCAGAGTAGACCACAGGGGACTCATCCTTCACTATAAACCGGGAACGTTTCAAAGAGATGCAGAGTGCTGGCTACGGTTACGTCAAGCTTAGGAGAACAATCATTATGAATGTTGTGAAAGTGTTGCATCAGAGCAAACAGGTAGTAGTATTTTTTTGCAGCAGTTTGCCGATCCAGTCCTCAAGTATCTCCTGACCTGCACTTCTTTGTTCAGTCTTCATTGTTGTACGTGTGATCCCACACGGTTAACACTTTTTTGCCTGGTAAGGTAGAGTTGTTACTAACTAATAATCAGCAATAAATCCTAACCAGATCAGGTATGCATGAGTGAAGCTTAAACCAAAACTTGCAGAAAAGGTGGTACGTAAGGACTGAATTTGGAAACACTTTTACTGTACCGTCAGCACTGTGCAGAGGGTAAAATGGAGTTCATGATGCATACAACTGAAACAATTCAAGTCTTGAACAATGTACGCTGTTTTGCAGCTGACACTGAACTTTAAATATGTGATTACATCTACAGCAAACTGTGAGTGTCTGGTGGTGATTAAAAAGCAACAAATCACAAGTGTTGGCAGGTGGATGAACATGCAGTGTCACTGTGTATTTCTGTTTGTAGTTACTTGGAGTGTGTGTGAGGGAGGGTCTGTCTCTACGCGTTGTCTATTTGGCAACGATTATTTAGTTTCGTTCCCAAATGACATAATAATAATAAAATAAAGCCTATTCTTACAAAATCATTACTTGCATTAGGGTAATAGTAGTAAAGTGAATTATCACAAAGTGACAGATTTAACCGTGATTTAAAGATAATTAATATTTCATTACAACTAGCATCTTTTTCCAACAAGGTCATCTCACACTTTGGAATGAGAACATTCATTTTCTTCGTGGTGCGCTCATATAAATACACACCAGCGTCTGTAAGTGAATACATTTGTGTGCAGACATGGAGGGGTGTTTACATCAGCGGCAGTGGTTGTCAGCTTTCAGGCAGTTTATGGGAAGCCGTCAGATTTACACCCGTCTAATGAGAGACATCTCCACACTTTAATAACCTCGGCACTGAGCTTGAAGTAGTTGTGAGAGCCTGAGCTGTGACTGGGAGGCAGCAGCTGTCTGTAAAGATAGAGGGATGGATGGTGGGGTGAGGTGAAGGAGACACAGTCGAGCGTGGGGTGTTGGTGGGGATAAGGCCAAGGATAGGGATCTTCCCCCGACTTGGGTGACATGGTTCTGGCTGTGTGACCAGATGCCAAAGATTCACCAGTGGCGTACAGGGAGAGGTTGAAGTCCCAACCCAGAGGGGACCAGCTGCAGTTGAACATATTGGAGTAGACAGTAAAGACAGAGTGACTGTGGAAATGCTGGACTGAGCACCAGGCCAACTGTGGTTCTAATATAAAGTTGGGTCAGAGTCAGAATATGGAAAATAAGAAAGCGAGTGCAAATATCAAATATCAGCCTGGGCAATGCCGCTACTGCATGCAACTAAGCTAATTAGGGTTAGAGAGAGTTACAAGGATTGATATGTTGTAGGAAAACAAGCTCCTGCGACCCAACTGGACCAAGTGCTTGAGCAGACTGACGTGTGGCGTGAAGTGTCGGGGCAGCGTGTTGACGTGCCTCCCCCCAAATAATAGGGGTGGCTGCTTTGACGTGTGCGCTGTTCAGTGGCGGCGTGTTTTGGTCTTAAGAGTACACATCACAGATGTTAAACAAGAATGTCTTACACTAAAGATAGCTGAGGCAAAGAGGAAAAAAATAGTTGAAGGAAAAAGCAGAGAATATCTGCGCACTGGATTATAGCTCCATGCTGTACTACACTAAACAGGCAATGCTTCATCAGGCCTGAGGAATATTGCTGCTTGTTCAATCTAATAAAGTTGGAGAGCTATAATCAAGTATGCAGATATTTTCTGCTTTTTCCTTTACTGAATTTCCTACCTTGCACCTCAGCTAAATATAGGATTGTGTGTGCACTACCCTTCTGTAAAAAACAAGCATGGACTATTACTGTTTCACCAGAATTCAGCAGTATGACACATAACTTTAACCTCTATTCACATTTGACAAGGCATCACCTGACACCATGCAAGTCAATGCAACAACGTTAGTGAAAGTTGGTTTTACACAGTCTTTCTATCAAGGCACCGTGCAGTATTTATATGCTCCCTTATTTCTGTCTCTCAGGTGGGTTGACTTCTTTGCGTCACGCTCAGCAAAGCTTGCCAACTTGCTTCTCCTTCCTTGCCCACTCTCGGTCTGCGCTAACCACTGTAAGCAGATAAGGTCACTTCCTGTTTAACTTTCCGTCAGCTCCTGTTTTATCTCTCCACTTAACTTTATCGCCCCATGTCAGGCTCGCTAAGACAAAAGACGTTCTCAGTTTGTCTGCTTCACAGTGCGCGGGACTCTATAGCGCCATGTTCAGATTGTCATCCGAGTGGAACCGAACTTTGAAGAGAACAAAACATGGGGGCAATCCAATACAACCTGTCCATTGTTGGAGGGAAACATTGTCTCAACATGAGTGGAGAAGGCTGGGTTTTCCCAGATGAGGCACAAATCCCTCTTATGGCCTACCCTTGAAAACAGGTGAATAAAAATATAGCTAATATAGGCACACTGCATTTTGGAATCCTCACATGGTTTGCTTAATCCCTTTCACTAATAATGAAAGAACTGACTGTGAAGAGAAAATCATGAGTGTTTTTGTGTATGTGCCTGTGTCTTCTTGTCGGCCACTTACGTCCACTTCACCTTGGTCAATCACATAAAAGTTGTCTCCTTCATCGCCTGGAGGGGAGAGAAGAGGAAAAAACACACGAGTTTGTGAGAGAGGGCAGAAAAAAGTAACAAATATACCTGATGTTGAACCAACCTCCTGCTGAAGTTCTTAAAGCTGGCCTTTTAAACCATTAAACCACAATGGGAAACAACTATGTGCATTAAGAGCTTCAAATCATTTGTCAAACACTTGGACTAAAAGATTTGAATATCCTTTAACTTATACATTAAGACACACAGGCGCACATTTTCTTAAACTCTCTTCCTCCTGTCTGTCTACGTCCATTCCTTCCCCTTCCTTTGGTATTTAGGAATTGAGGGGCCTCAAAAATCTTCAGGGCAGCCCCAGTGTAAAAAGGAGCCCCTGCCTCCTCCAGAATGCATATTTCACTGGCCCTGCCAATATCTTTGTGAAATAGGGCCCTCGCCAGCAGAAAGTTGCAGCAACAGCAGTATTTATTACTGCTGCTTGTGTGGCTTAATAGTGGAAACTCTGAAACTGTGCTGCCTGAGCATGCAGAGCTACAACACCTCAGTACAATGGAACAGAGAGAGATTCATAGGATATAACTACAATTGTTTGTTTTTTTTAAATTGATGACCAAAGTGCAGTTCAAAAGAGTGAACATAATGACATAATAAGTGGTCTACACCACAGTGAACATAGACACAAAAACAAAGCAACACAGACATTGACAGTCATGGATAGAATGCCAAATTCATGTGTATGTTCAGCGGGGGGGACCTATGCATCTGTTTGCTTCATTTATTGTGTTGGAGAGCTTCCTACTCTGAACAGAATGAGCAGATGCAGACACAAAATGTTTCCTTTAGTAATCAGGTAGTCCTATTGAGATATGTGTTTATTTTTCAAGAGAAACAGCGGATGGGAACAAAACACAAAGACTAGAAAATGTACACGAGGCTGGAATGCTCATTGCACACTAGAAAACAAAATTGTACAGTGGAGGAAAAATGGAGACAACTTGCCATTGGATCCTGACCGCTTGCAAGGCAAAAATGATTAAGTATGGCCCAAGTGCCAGCAGAAAGGTCACGCTACTGCATAAATCAGGATTTATACTCTGTACAGAGGCCATTTTAGGACTCTGGTCAGGAAAGATGTTATTTCTTGCCAAAGTATAAAAAAAGGTGCAGCACCTGATTTTTAGTAAGAATATCTATTAGCTTTCTCCATCTCTAACAGGCTAGATCCACTGCCAACTAATTGCTAGATTGCTATCAAATGTGCATGGCAGGCAACTCCACATGTTGTCTGGTTTGCTGACTGGATCTCCGTTGTGTCATTGACAGAAGCATTCTGTGCTTTCAAAGCGACTTGAAGCGAGCCATGGGATCTGTTTGGTCGATGTCTGCTAAAAGCATCTCGTCTGGAGATAAGGCTGAAAAATGGCAGAGTGTTCCTTTAATTATGCTATCTGTTACATAGGGCTCAGGGGAAATTATTAAAAAGGTCTGACAGCCACACGCATGAGCGCTGTGAAGCTCTCCCTGCAGCTACTTCTTCTTCTACAATAAGATATAAATGCAACTCCATTCAGAGGTACGAGTGGGTAATGATGCATGAGTCTACATGACACAAGTATGCATGTGTATGCATTTCGTAGGTACCGAGTGGGGGGTGTGTATGGCTGTGAGTGTGTGTTCTTGTGTTCTTGTTCACCTGACGAGTTGAAAGGCTCAGAGCACCCTGTGTGTAAAGTTCACAGGAGTTCACACGGCTAATTAATACTGAGTGGAGAGTGCTCGTTTATCATACAGCTCTATTTGTCTCACAGAATGCTCCTTGTCTGTCTGATTGTCTGTCCTAGTGGAGACCCCAGACACACACACACACACACACACAACTTGCTGCAACCTGGCCCTCCGCTATCTCCCTCTCCCTGTCTCTGCCTCTCTTTCTTTCATCTCATCTATCTCTCTTTCAATTCCCTCTCACTCTGTCTTTCTTTTCTTCTACTCTTCCTGTCTTTTATCACTTTGGTTCTCAAGGCTTTGTTTTGCGCTCTTCCAATCCCCCTGTGCCTGAGAGCCCAGGCAAATATTTGACCAGAATGCACACACACACACACACACACACACACACACACACACACATATGCAGGCCGGTGTACTCAGAGTGGCCTTGTTTCAACACAAGCTAATTGTCGTACACACTGTTAAGGTTCCTTGGCTGTGGTTTAAAGGAGAACATGGGTTACATCCTTGGCTACTAATGTGTTTTGTACCCACGATGTTGGTGCACCATAAAGCTGAACAACGTGTTGACTTTTTATTTTGGAATTTCAAATTTGAAACAATAGTCTTTATTCTTAATTCTCCTTTTACCATATCAAATTGCAAAGTTGCATATACATGAGAAACAATAAAAATATCTCCACTCTTGCATGTTATGATAGAGTAAATTCTCCCTTTGTTTAAATACCACTCAAGCCACAGAGTCGATAACTTCTAGCTGTGTCTAAATAGTGTGTGATGGGCCGGTAGCAGGGGTGGTTTCTTGAAGCTGTACAGTAGTCCAGACATTAGCAATGACATCAGCGCTGTATATACTATTTACCACACTCTATAGTGTATATAACAATGGACTGTCTGGGACTGGGGGGCCTGCAAAGTTAGCTAGACTTATTATCACCAAATTAGGACTGATATATTCCTGGATGCTGTCTCAGAGTAGGTGGGGGTGACTGAGCGAGTCTGTGATCGAGTGCGTGTCCAAGCACCGACAGTTTTCCCTCATTTAGTGTTTATGAGTGTGTGCTTGTAAGATATGTTTAACACGTACCTATGCGATTTTGTGCAGGTGTGAACACAGTATTATCTAATACTGGGCATTTGTCTGAGAGAATGTGTGTTTTCAGTGTTTTAAATATGAGGCTAAACGTGCCTGTGTCTGTATTTGATAGGGCTTAAAGTGGGGGGCACTGGAAAAATACAGTCTGGCCCTGCTAGGCTCTGTGTTCCTTCAACGTCCAGGGATGTCTAGGTTGAAGGTTTGGGCGACTGTGGTTAGGCAGAGGAGAGGGACCTGACATCTGGCGCAGACTGAGGGAATGTGTGAATGAGGCAACGAGAGGGAAATAGATGGAAACAAGTCAAACCAATTAAACTGATCAGTAAGTGTGGCTAGGTGGATATTATTACATGTTATAGCACCATCATGACTACTTTCAAGTACAGCGCTCGATTGAAAACTATCAATATTACTATTATCCCAATTTTCTAAGATTATTATTTATGGAAAACCTAATGGTGATATACTCCACAATTGACTGCAGCTCTACATAAATTCAGCTGAAAACAAGATTAATACGTACCTTGCTGGATGACTGTTTCCCCTGCAATGTGGGTGACAGGGAACATGGCATCAAATATGTCACTGAGGGAGAAAAAAGGCAGAGACGAAAGAGGAGAAAGAGGAAGAAGGAAGGAGAGAGAGAGAACACAGAAAATATTAGATTCCAGCTATTGCAGTGCATTACCGCACTGTTTTTCAGAATTGTTTACCCACTCTTACACAAAAACATACAGTACGCACACTGTGAGTGTGCTCTGTGGAAGAGACAAAGCTGATCTGACAAAGTTCTGTGGAAATGCGGGATGATGGAAAAGACAGAGCAGCCATGATCACTGTTAACTCTGTCATCTGAGGCTATTATTCACTGACAAACAAGTAGCATAGCCAAAGAGACGGGGCCTGGAACTCTGGATGACCCCAACGCACACACGCGCGCATACACACACACACACACACACAAACTTGTGCACAACACACCCACCTGAATGAGTTCACTACTGATTTCATCACTGTCATCCACATCCAACAAAACTCCCACTGTTCCACTGTTCTCAGTAAAAACTATCAAGAAAGAAGAACAAATCTGCTGACAAGAACACATAAAATTTTATAATTTGACTCCAACAAAACCACCACAGTTTATAGCAAAGACATTATTACTACTTATCTAGCATTACTGGTGTTTAGACTGAACTAGTTTAAAGGAACGTACAAAACCTAAGGGCATGTTATTATCAGATAAATCAGCGTTGCAAAGCTCTGGCCACTTTCTCTGCATCTTTACATCTTATTAGTATGGCACATAGACTTAAACATGACTCTGTGTTGTTACAGCCTATGATCAAAGCCTGTATCTCTGAGTGTATCTTTAGAAAGAGGAGCTGGAAAGAAAAAAAAAAAAACAACAACAACAAAATGACGGCTGTGCAAGTACTTAATTTCTGTTTCAGCCCGGCAGGGAAAGCGCCTGTTAGACTCTTCCTAATCGGGCCATTTAAATGCATGAAGCCTCAGCAGATTAAAGTTCCACTGCTGGGATGTGTTGGGACAAGAGAAAACTCAGTATCCTTCCTCTCCTCCTCTCCGCCCATCTCTCACCTTCAGGGTATATTTATCTATCTAATCAGTTGCATACCACCCGTCTTATAGAGAAATATAGAAAAAACAATAAAAGAGGGTCAGGCATATCAAAGACATACTGTACAAGACCTGCTGAGTGAATGTGGGGCAAGTTTGAGCCCGTTCTCGGTTATGTGTGTGTGTGTGTGTATCACTGAATGTGTATTTGAGCCAGTCTGTCTGTGTCTGAGTATATATTGCCTATGAAAACACACATGTTTGTTTGTACAAAATAACGTGTGGGTGTTGAATATGACTGCGTTCATGACAGTACACTCGGCTATGCAGCACTTAGAAATGAAAAGGCTTTACACAGCCGAACGCACCTTGCTGCACATAACAGACATAAAAGTGTGGCTTTACATGAACCTTCCCGGTAAAGCTGCAGGTCAGCAGATGTTGGGGGAGAGATCTGAGGATGTTATTGAGTGGTTTGGAAGTGAATGGACTCTGCTGGTATTTGTTTATGTGACACTGAATAAAAAGCAGACTTAAAAAGGTGGATTTAGGCCAACTACACCCACAGGTAGGCCCTGTGTGTTGCAGCTGGCCACTGACTCACACATAATCCAGGACACGCAGCGCACACACACACGTGTACAAAAAACAAACGCGCTCTTTGAAGTATGCAGACACCAGCTAAAAGATGCAGGGACACACTTATAGGTAAATCTCATATATAAAAAAAAACAAACTCTAGTATGTGGTACCGTGAATGCAACCGCTACACGCAGTTGTGTATGTCAACACGCTCGCATACAAACTTGCAAGTAAAACAACTTATTTAAGTGCATGCATTCCTGATTAAAACATGAATACCGGCGCTCTCATATGACATGCAAACTCAAACACTTTGATGGTGATTAGTCAGAGTAACATCTGCAGGAATTCCCTGAACTCTCCTCACGTCTGTGACCACCTGCGCTCAGCATGGAGTCTGTTTATTCAGGGAGCTTCGGAGCAGTTGGTTTCAGGTCACGTATTACTAATTTTGTGTAGTCTATGAAAATAATTTCCCTCGCAAAAGAAAATATCCAAGAGGAAACCAATTCGACAGCCTGAACTGAAAAAATAGAAAGAAAGATGTCGTCTTGTGCTCCTTAGCATTGAAGACTATAGGCTGTACTTTGGTAGTGGTGATGATGGTGGTGGTGTCGATGATGATGATGATGATGATGATGCATGTAGGATGTTCATGACTGAGCCACATAGTCATAGCAAGAGGATCAAAGGCGAGCAGACCTGCGTTTAGGTAATTACCCTTGACCACCTCTCTCTTTCCATGCCCTGCCGCTCTCCATCCCCTCAGTGAACGCATCGGTGAACACAACAAAGACACTTATGCAGGTAATTACTTCCCCTCGTCTTTACCTGTCTCTCTTTCCCTTTCTTCATCCCCAACTTCCTCCATGTCTGTTCTCGATCACTTTTTCTCTTCCTCTCCCCTCTCAATTACCCTTTTCTTCCCTCTAATTCTCTTGTTGCCCCACCTATTTCTCCCATCTCTCGGTCTATCGCCCCCTCCTTGCCTGTCCCAGATGAAGTGATTAATCTTGTCCTTTCCGCTACCTGTACCCCCTCTGACCTTATGAAAAGGCAGGGAAGCCCCCTAACAATGGATGTGCTGTTCTGACAGAGACAAACAGAAAGAGAGAGAGAGAGAGAGAGAGAGAGAGAGAGAGAGACAGAGAGACCCTGCAGACTCTGTGGGGGCTAGGAAGTTCACCTCCACCCTAGGGAGGGAGACAAAGCTTCTGTCATGGTTGAGATACATGGAGATACTTCCCGGTGACACACGTTTACGTGCCCTCACACACACACACTCTAGCACTCGTGTACAGAAAAACAAGTACACATACACAAAAATGCATTCATGTAAATACCCGATTGTTTATTTCTTTCATCCTATCCACACTGACATCATTCTGATCTCATTTGAAACTCTTACAATCTATCCCCCTGGGCGCACACACAGTCCCAAACCCGATGACATCACATAGACAGTACAAAGCCCGTATGTGTGTGCGTGTTTGTTTGTAGCGCAGGAAGTGGAAGCTAGAGATAATGACACTTCTGTGATAAACTAAGCAGGCTATTGTGGCAATAAGGCATCAGTTTCAAAGGAGGATGCCAAGAGATGCAGTCATGGGTAGAATTAACATCAAAATGGATAGAATTAGAAAGAGGACACCTTTATGTAACACCCAGCATTGTGTTGTGTTGTGCTCGTCATTAAACTGTGGTTCTATTAAAGAAAAAAAATAACAAAGTGTGTGTATACATGCATGTATGTGTGCAACTATGTGGGAACGACAGTTTATGTGTTCCCTCGCTCTCGCTTACACACACCACACTGCAACACCCCATTATTGTTCTCAAACACCCATAAAATGTGGTTAGCTTGGGGGATTTCAGTCATTAATTAAATAAAATCAGGCTTGCTTGTTGTAGCTGGATTGCTTGTTGTTCTTTCTGGTTGGCGTTGACTGCCTTTCTCTCTCACCTCTTCCCTCCTTCTTCTTAATCTCTCCTGTAACACAGCTGTTCATTTGTTCAGCAGCGGACGTCTTATCTCTTACATTACTACCGCAACACACAGCACTGCCATTATGCCATTAACACCAAAGGGCTCTTTAACAGCACGGCGTGCCGCCATGTCTTTGTGTTTCTTAATGGGCCGCAGAATGTTAAGTTACACAAGCGCTTAATGGGGAACCCATCCAGAATGCTCACTCCAGTCTGGGTGGAAGGGGTTTTGCAATAACCAAAATAATCAACAACTGCACCGCATAGGGGAACTTCAAGTCGTGTCTTGGTTGGCAGCGCTCTGCCGCTGGTTTGGCTGGCACAGTGTTCATGCCGTAAGTGCTTGAAGGATTAATTTTCACTACCTCTGTTGAAAGTAATTCAGATTTGCTGATTCTGGCAAATAAGACAATAGTCTTTGTTTCGCAAGTCTGCACAAGTCAACGATATAAGCAATGGCCCGAAGACACCAAATGTACACATGATTTGTTTAATATGTTCAAGTTTTGTAGGCCAACAAAGGCAACAGGCAACAGGGGGATATGGTGTTGTCACCTGACAACAAACAACTGCCCGACTCTGACCGCACTGTAGACTGAGAGGAGGAAAAAAAATCCTACATGGATCAATAGAATATCATAAGAGGTTTTACACCTCCCAGATGAGGCTACTAAGACAGTATGCTGGTGTACGAATGACTGTACCATCAGATGGAGGAAAAATTAGTTTTCATGTGTCCTATAAGTTGGGGAGCCCTGTGTTGGTCATTTATGTTGGAAACGTAGTCTTCCTAGAAGTAAAAGCTCTTGGAGGTCTGCAGAGATGCAATGTGGTGAAACCCACATTGCATCAACTTTAACTAAAGTGGCAGGTTGCTATGGATGACATACTACAGTAGTGTTTTTGTTTGGCTACCAAGCGCAGAGTTGTGATGAGTCAGCATAATGTGTAAAGCGCAAGCAAACTCAAGAATAAGCATGCAAACATTAATTAGAGTTTCACTGATGACGGTGGTAAACAGAATAGTTTACTAGGCTGTTGTGTGACTCATTCTGGGTATATCACATTGCTATGGAAAAGCGCTTTATGAGGCTGACTAAGTGGTGCACAGTTTAATGTCCAGAGTTTAAAGTTAAGCGCAACCAGCCAAAGTTACTCACATGGAAGAACCAACTCACCCCACTGAGCTCTGTTAGTGCGCACACAATGAAATGTGTTTTTTTTTGTTTTAACCATCTAATTCGGTCTCATCTAATTACATACAGTAAACATGTATGCACATACAAGCACACACACACACAAGACACAAGACAGAGACACACCACTGACATATATATATATATAACACAAAGGCAGTTGTATTAAAGAGTGAGCGAGAGAGAGAGAGAAAAGGGGCAAATGAAGAAGGTATAATTATAAAGCACCGAAGCATTCAAGGAGGATATTTATGACATGAAAGCTCTTGGCACGTGCCCTGTCTCTCCCTGGAGGTGTGGCAAAAAACGGAGAGACCAGGCCGTGCCAGCCTGCTGCCCATTTCTTCACATTGGCCTCCAAACTCCAAGGAAACACCACCCCCCCCCCCCCCCCCCCCCCCCCGCACTGTGCCTGACCACCGAATCATAAGACTAGTCCTCTATTCAAACTACAGTGGTGATGTTGAATAACAAAACTGGGCAGGATACTTTATAACACAACAGCTACAGTATGATTTTAACAGGCGCCAAATGAATAGACAATGTACAATGATTTATGTATATTTCTTCTCGCACACCATAAAGACCTACTGGCAGATGCATATGATCAAAAACTCATACAGCACAAACACTTTATTAAAGACACAAATAAAACAGAAAATAAATGGAAAGGCACATAGAGTAGGCTATGTTCAGTTGACTGTTTGAGCTGATGTGAACTGGCCTTAGAGGTTTACAGGTGGGTATAACAGTTGGTCAACTGGTGGCAATGACCGCTTAGGGATGGTCAACAACGTGGAAGGACAGAGGAGGCCAAGGCTAGAAGGGGTAAAAGAGAACCTTCACTTTTCTAACACTCAACTGGCCTTTTCCCAGTCTGCCCTTGGCTTTGGTCCTCAGGGCTCTAGGACTCCAGGTCTGATAAACATAATGGGCACCAAAACACACCGGTCTATTGCACAATGAAGAGAATTTAAGAGTGGTTTGACTGATATTTTTGTCTCAAAGATCTAATGGGGGCTAATGTTCTCGTACGTGGAGGTCAAAGAGGTCCAGTTAGAGTAAAGCTCTGTGATTAAATGTTGGAACTTGCATTTAAAATCAACAGAGGGCAGGGAGCACGCTGTGTTAAACCCACACACCTGGCCCTGGTGGGTTTATAAGGGGTGTAAACCTCGATGCATCCTGTTGCCTCAAAGTGTAGACGTGTGGCTAAGTATGTGTGCGCTGCAGTACCAAAGCACCTGAGGGCCGGTGCGTTTATGCTGGTGATACACTGCTGCTAAAACCTGCTGAGGGAAACGGTGTCATTTATATGTACTGCGATGATCAAGACCACCTGAGAGAAAGGGAATGAGTCAGAAAGACAGACTCTGCGTTATACAAGTTCCCCTCAGTCCAATCCCTGTGTTGAAAGCATTCAAGTGTAGTGTCAGATGCATAGTTTTGTTTTTTTTTATCCTTTCAAAGCCAAACGACATCTCCCAAGCTCTGTTTTTGCTGAGAAATTTATGGATGGCTGACTCAGCTTAGTCAGATACACACAGCAAACAATGGGGACTGTTTTAGTTGATGGCGAGACATACCACCTGGAGAACCCCTGAGCTCATTAACACTTATTTAAACGAGGGTAGCTGTTGTTGATATAAAATGAAACATAATTCTGCAACTACACGGCCTATTTCTTGGCTGAAATGTATTCAGAAATTGATGTTGGTGAATAGTCAAGAGGTGCAGTCATCCAATCAGATGTAGAAAAGGGTTTATGTTGATGATGAAGAGGGGAGAACTCTCAAACCGTGCCCTTGGTAGACCACTAAGGGAAAGGTGAAATTGCGTCCGAGATGTGAGCCGACCAAATGAACAAAGTGTGTAAATCAAAGAGCCCATGTCACTATGGGAACTGCTCATTGATAAACAGTAGCTAATACATTATCTAGTAAATACCCTTTATAGCTTTACTGTATAGCTGACTAATTGACACATTAGCTTTCCTGAAACCTTTGAGCCTAATTGAAGTATCAGGCTGAACTTTCACTGAACTGGCACTGGCACCTTGGACCTTGCTAGCCTGCCAATGCCAACTTCATGAGAGGGCAATAATGTGCCCAGTGCTTTTCCCCACACTGTCATGCTAGCATGGCAAAGGTAAGGACGGGGTTGGAAGTGTTCGTTTAGACGTAAGAAAAAGCAGAAACAGAGACACAGCGAAAGAGAAATAGTGAGACTTCATTGAGAATAGTACAGTGCTGTTGAGAAGAGCAGCCAGTGAATACCAGACAGCTTAGGCCTACTACCAGACGGAGCTAAATGAACACCTTGTTCACACTCGCTTCTACATAAAACACGCGCACACGCTCACACATTCGAGCTTTAAAAAGATAATTTACGTCTGCCATCGGTTTTAATGGCAGCTGTGATAATGATGTGGAGGTTGTACAATCGAATTCCTCTTCTGTGACTACTCCTTGGAACGTACCCGTCCAACACACACACACACACACACACACTTACTCACAAATATACACATTCAGGTTGGCATCGCGGAGGTGAGAGGCAGAGTTGCATGGCAGTGGAAGAAAGGACCAGACTGAGGAGGAAAGGAGTTTGAGAGCAGTTGATAGGAGGATGTGAGGAGAAAGGAGGATGTGTTACAGGGGCAGAGAGCAAACATCAAGTACTTTGACAGTATCCTGCTTGCAAATATATGCCTCATCAGAATCTTTGATGTTTAAAATCATAGGGTTATGATATGTTACCACAGGCAAAGTACCAGTACCAGCTGAGGTGGCGTCTTGTGGGTCGATATCTAATCTTTTTTCTCCTTTCTCTCCTGTAATCTGTCTATAAAGAACACAAATTATCATGAAAATTGGAGCTGGATTAAGAAAAGGGATACAAATAAGTTTGACTCGCTAATACGACTAAATCTCTTTGCTGCCCTTCTGGTGATAGAGGTTTCCCGCTTCCTCATTGTCAGACTGTTCAGTATGACAAGGCTGACTTGACCAGACTTACCTGATGATCCAACACACACCACCTGCTGATGCAGCCATGATGTCAGCCTATAAACATCACAAACATGTCCGACCCTGCTGCCTCTCCCTTTCTTTCCTTTTCCCTTCTCACGTTTGCTCTGCATAGTGATTAGGCTGCTGTGCTGTTAACTTTAATAAAAACCTATTTTTGTCTTTGCTTACTTTAACTACGGCCTAGGTCGTCCAGTATTTTCAGCACTCGTGCATTTTCACACTTCCTAACGCCCCCTGTCTCCGTTGTTTGCCCCAGGGCAGGAAAAAGCGAGCCTCGTCCTCCATTTAAGGGGAAAAATGGTCAGGCTGAATCAGGCGCTGACAGGACTAAGCCTCTACCTCTCTGATGTGTCTACAGAGGACATGTCACTGGAATGAGGGAAATAAACAGACAGAGAGAGGGAGAGACAGAAAGACAGGGAGACATACTCTCTTCCTCACCTGGTATGCAGAGTTAAAAAAAGACGTAATTCCACCAAATGCACACAAATATATTACACACAGATGAGATAACCCATACATTGTGTACAGGTGCCAATAGTTGTGTCTCATTCTCTCTCTCCCTCCCTCTCTCACTCTCTCACACACACACGTATCCTGACACGTCGCTGAAACATCACAGGACGTGCCGCTGTCTCGAGGGCATGTCCTTTCCTCTCCTCTCTCCTCCGCCGTCACCCTTCCCTCCCTCATTCCTACCTCGCCGAAGACGAGCACTAGAACAAGATAAGCATTTGAGAGGCAGATTGGGACAAAATTGTTTTTTGTTGGGGTTTTTTAAACCTGAGAGCTGTTTACACAACATGGCACATTATACATGCACGCAGAGACACATAGATACAAACTGAAATTGAGACGGAGAGAGGAGGGGGGGAGGGAGGGAGGGATGAGTAGATGACTAGATGGAGATGAAGTGGAGGAGGAGGTATCCACTGTAGAACTGCTAAAGGCAAAAACTTTGCACTGTATTTGTTTGTGTGTGTGCGTGTGTGTCTAAACCTCATCAACCAGTGAGTGAGGTAATAGGTGCACTGGGTGCATGGAAGGGAGACAAATAGTTGACATTCAATAGCTGACATCTGACTGACGTAAGGCCTTCCCTGCTGTAAACAGACAGCTTCATCCGACACGCAGCCTGCAGACCTGGACAGTGTTGAAGCAACCAACTAGCACCTTGTGTATAATGAGCTACACCATGGAATGTGCTAATGTTAGCAGCTTGCTAACTGAAAACCTCATTGAACTGTAACAACAACAACTCGCTGACGCTGCACGATTCGGGATACAATGCAAGAGCCGTGATTTTCTCGCTCGGAAGTGACAAGCACAAGTTTCAGTCACAATTCTTAGGGAGACTATTTTTAAATAAAAGTACTTATTCTGTTTTATCTTTGTGCCTGTATGAGCTTTTTGGTGTATGGTGATCCTCAAATGGTTTTGGATCACCAAACTACTCATTTTAGGAAAAACCCTGCTGTCATGAACATTTGGGTGGCCTCATTTTTGTTTTTCCTCGAAAGGATATTCTTTCAATATGTTACTCCTTCATCTCTCTCTCTCTCTCTCTTTTATACACGTCAGATTTGTTTTTGCTTCTGCATTTGTACTGTCCACCATGTGGTGAAAAACAATCTTGCAAGTTGTTAATGAAAATTATGGAAGATGCAACAGTTTTTATAGAGATGTGAATCAAAATACTGTAGCACTTTTGACACAAAAACTGTAAAGCAACTTTTAAAAGAATCTATTACCTGTAAAGCCCAATTGCTCTATGGTGGCCTAAAATCTACATGTTCCCTGAGACATCACACATTCAAGGTTATCAAGCATGGAAATGGGCTAAGCGCCTCTTATCTAAATGAAACTCGACCAGAGTGACACCCACGCACCAATGAGGAGGTCATGGGAGAATTAACACGCTATAACTAGACTCTTGTCTGTGCCTGTGTGCTGGAACCTATCACAGTAGCATAGACAAAGCAGACGGGATGTATACAATAGGAGGCCATGGGCCAACCAGGGCTATTCTGTATAGGGTGCTGGGCTGCTCTGTCCCCGGCTAATGTGTGGTGGTCAGTGTGTGGGTTGGCCCGGCTGAGCTATAAAGCCACTGAAGGGTTGCAGGAACATCATGTCCTCACAGCAGGGGCAGCAGTCAGTGTCGTGCACAATCGTACATTTAACCTACATATTCATTCACATGAAATGAATCGTGACACTGTCCATGATCACAAATGCCATGCATCATTCCAAACCGGTATACTATTACACAAACACTGACGTACACACACACACACACACAGGCATCTGAGTTTTTTATACACTTGCTCTTTTCTACTGCACTACTTTCACTCTCTCAGCAGTTGAAGTACTCAGCCAGGACCGTTTTGTGAGGTGAGACCAAGGGTGATTTACTGTGTCTCCCGCTGTAGACATTTGATCCAACTGTTCAGATCCAAAATGAAGGCCAGTTTCTCTCCGTTTTCCTGTTTACTGCAAGACAAACATGCACGTGTACTGTACATGCATACATGCACAGAAACAGTCGCACACCATTTTTTGTAAGCACATAAGAATCTGCAAACACAGACATGAACGGGCAAACACATCTAACCCACGCTATACCCACACATGCAAACGCACAAAAACACACACTCACGTTGATGGTATAACCAGCTGAAAAGGCAGAGATGAATCATAACTAGCTGGAAAACTGTCCTGTATTGACTCTGGGGTACATTTTGGAAGGGATACAGCTTTCTGAAAGGACTCCAGACATTAACACTACTACATGACTCACTACTGGATGGAGAAATAGATTGAGTGAAGGATGGAGAAAGATGGCAGCGGGGGACAGGTTGAAATACAGCAGAGGGTAGGGGAGAGGACAAAAGTTTCCAAATATCTTTTCCTTTGTGTGTTTGCTTATACGCATGTATGTGTGTGTTTGTCTGCAGAGGCTTGCGAGCATGCGGCTTCCTACAAATTATTACGTGTGTGCGCGTGTCCTGTGGTTTGCATGGGCATAAAAGGTGAAGTTGTCTGAGCTGAGGCAGAGATGCGGTGTGCTGGGGGAGGTGAGACTGCCGGCCAGCTCTGTGCGCTGGACGGTGGTGGGGATGGTCGAGATTCAGTCAGGCCTGCAGCTCTCCCGTGGAGAGTGACCTCATCGCCTGGCCCCTGGCATTGTGGCAGCAGCACAAAGCCACGCAGGGGACAGAGAGAGAAGACTACACATGAATGTGGGGGAGGGACTGGATGTGAGCGTGGATGTAGATGTGAATGACTAAGAGAGGGAGAAAGACAGGAAGAGAGAGAGAGAGAGTGGTGAATTCTGAAAAGGGGGTGGGGGGGGGGGGGGGTGGGAGAGAGGACCACCGGGCTCTCAGGAAGAACAGGGATGAGAACACACAAAGAGTCAAACGAGGAAATCAGTAAGACAGGAAATACAAACAGACACGCAAACAAATAGACTAAACAACACACAACATAAACCCGCTAATTTGTTCATGCTTCGGACTGCTGTTATTGGTTAGCCCACCATAAAATACAAATCATAGACCGAGTCAAACATCCTCACAATTCTTCCACCTGAACACACAAAGAAACAGGTCCTTTCAATGACGGGAAAAGACAAATAACAAATAACCGTAAAGCCACACACACACACACGCACACACACACACACAATCGAGGTATGAGAGACAGCAGGATACTTCCTCTATCCTCATCCCAAACTCACAACAAAAAGTGATTCGAGTGTGTATGTCCACAGACATACCATTAATCTTGGATATATGTACTTGTTTGTGTGTGTCTTACAGAGGCAATGACTCAAGTGATAGCTAGTTAATACAGTATCTGTGTGTGGCAAAAACACCCTCTAGAGGCAGCTATATGGTAACAACACATTCTGAGTGTCACTGTGTGCATGTGGATGTCAATGTTGATGTAAGTAGGTGTGTGTTTGCATTTCGTCATATATTTAGAGGAAAAAAAAAAAACTGTTTTGGCCGCGCTGTTAATTGTAGAAACAGAGGCTGAAGACACCCGTCTCTGTTTTAAATATGAGCCCATCTGCCAGAGATCTGAGCCCAAGTTCCACATCCATAATGAAGATATGAAGCCTGATTCAAATGAGTTAGCTGTCAGATATGATAATGGGAATCTGATATGGCTACACAGCACACTATCTACCATCGCATCCTCTTTGTTGTTTTGTCCCCTTCACACTGACCTTAAATAAACTCCTGCTGGAACACGAGACAAGACAGATCTCTCTCAGGTGATATTAGTGTCTTTGCTTTTGCTATTGTTTGTTTGCTTTAAGTTTTCTGTCGCTCGCTGATTTATTTATTATTGTTTTTGCACCTCTTCAGGCACACACACACACACACACACACACACACACACAAGGAGTGCCAGTACACTAAAGATGTTCCCCGTCCATCGGCAGGGGCTAGTGGGGAAGGTGCAGAGGTCAGGGTTTAGGGGTCAGAGGTCAACTAATCGGTCACTTCATCAACTCATTACTCTGCTTGTTAATTAGAGGATTAAAGCAGACAGGATGAGGCGAGCGCCACCTCTTTACAATCCCTTTCCCCATTGTAGCCTTAGCTGAAACACTTTAGCGGCAAAATTTAGCTTGTATAAAATTTGTTTAACTTCTGGCGTCTGACCTTTTGCTTCTCTGTTGTGTATTTTACAATTGGGTCCTGTCCTGAAAAGATTTAGCTGTAACCAGATGGTAACTGGTTATTTTAGAATTTTGCAAGCTCTGCCAAGACAGCTCAAGTAATGGGATGGACAGGGTTTCCCCGTGCCTGCCAGAGTATTTATGTCGTTATAAAGGGAGCAGGGCTTCTAGTATCTGTACTCTCCCCCAGGAGAGTGTTTTGTGGTATGAGGGCGTTAGGCTAATGCAGGCAAACAAGACAAGACAACTTGATGTGCATATATGTGTCTAGTTTTGTGTGTTTTTGTGTGTCAACGGGAAAATAAATGCAAAGGAGCAGTGAACACCAATGGCAGATTTCCCAGAGGCCTCTTCTTCTGTAATTAATCCCTCTCTAAATGTAACCTCAAAGAATTTCTCCAATGTCTTTCACTTCCTGCCTTCTCTCCATCGCAGCCTTCATACATAATGTACACGGAGTGAGAGATCATCAAGGTCATTTATCCAGGTGTGCAGAAAAACTAACAAAAACACATACACGGCCCACTGATATCAAAAGTCTCATTTCATATCACTTAGGAAGTTAGATAAGAAACACTGTTACAGTAGGAACTGAGAGAATGAGTGTTTAAACAGGCGATAGCGCTTCTATTGACCATATTAAAAGACCGATTCGTAATGGGCATTTAACAGGGGGAAGTGGTGGGAAGGTAGGCCAATCTCATTTGAGGTTGCACCTGGATAAACATGAATGTGCGGGTAAGCACATGCACACAAACACGCACACAAACACACACACGCACACACACACATGTGCACATACGGAGTGTACAAGTATGTAATTTGACAATTTGGCTGAGGCCAGATATCCAAATTGGCACAAAAGAAAATCACCTTATTCTTTCTGTTATCAATCCTCGCATTTTCCTATCAAAACCCTTAATCATCTAAACGCTGTTAGTTAGCTGAAAGCAAAACAGAATAATCAGACAACCAGATGGTAAACTGAGATAATAGTTTCAGTCAATATGATAACAACTACTGTACGGTTACAGTATTGAGACAGGTGGTTGCCAGCTGATTTGGGTGTTGGCAAAACAGGCTTAGGAAAATGTGAAATCAAACACCTGTTCCCAGCTTATCTTGTGCGCTTGTGAGTCTGTTTGTGTGGGCATATAATAATGAGGTCATTACGGCAGCTAATGGGCAGCGAATAGGGAGGTCAACCCAGTGGCCTGCTAGGAGCCACGCCATGGTAGAGATTCTAACTTAGGTTTAGAGACCAGCCAAGGTCAAAGAGATAAACAGACAGGGACTCAGTCCTCTGATGGTACAGTACATGTTCACTCCCTTTTAGTTTGTATCACCAACAAACCATGGCCTTTTTATTCAGCAAATCAAAATATCCCTAATGTTGCACTGTATTTACACTGGTGCAGGGCATGACTACTATATGTGTGTATGTCTAGCAGGATAAATCTGAATAGTATATACTTCTATTAACAAATTATTACTGCAATCTCTTTAGTTTACTAAAAAAAAAAAAGCAGCCATTTAATAATAAAAACAGTGTTGAAATTCAGAGAGTAAAATGGTTTTACTACCAGGCAGCTGAGTGTGTGTGTGTGTGTGTGTAGTGCACACACACACACACATGGCTGGAGGAGCTCAGAAGATTTGAGGCCATAAAGTGTGACATATGGAATGGTGTGTTAATCAAAGACTCCACGCTCACAGCTGGAGCAGACTCACTGGGAAAACTGTGTGAGTCACATTCCTGAAAATGTGTGTGCGTGTGTATATTTCTCATGATAACATAATCCCTGTCATCCTTTCTAGTGATGGTGGTAGTAGTTGTGTGCCTGATTATGTGTGTACGTTGGTGCATACAGAGTGTGTTTGCTTCACATTTTACTGTTGTTCTCTTTCCTGTTATATAGTTTATAGGATGGATTGCAAATTTTTGGAGAAAGTTGAGGGTGTCAGTTGATTTCTAAGATGGAAAAAGGAAGACAGAAAAGCAAGGTAGGAGTGTAGGTAGCAGAAAGAGAGGCATTACTGCATCCGTCTTGCTCCCTTTTTCCTTTGTTTTTGCCTCTTTCGCTCTGTTTCTCACCTTAACCCGTTCTCAGGTAGCACAGCACTTTTAAAAAAAGGATAATCTAAAAGTTTACCTTGCTGGGAAAACAAAAGTCTTTGCTTTTGCTCAACTCTCTAAATGTTCTTCCTTATCCTCTCCTTTCGTTCTCTCTCCAGAACCTACACAAACACACACGTACACCCTCGACCCTGATATCTTTACACTGTTGACAATGAAAGCTGAGGACGCAAACATTTACAAAACAGGATATGATCAAAGGACAGACAGCTTGCTCTGTTTTAGCTTAAGTAATACTCTCCCAGATCATCTTCTCTGGTCTGGACCAATCCTGTAATTATACATACAGTCATCTCAGCCCCAACAAAAGATTGATAACGCAGCTTCACTGCTGAGAGCTAACTCTGGAAAGACATGTATATGTGTTTGGGAGAGTGGACCTAACACTTGAATCTCTGAGATTGCATTCTTAAAAAATGTACACACATATTTGCACGCATAGGCTTTGTCCACTGTGACTGATATTTGTCAAGCAGGCAACAAGGATGCACGCAGTGATCTTGCAGAGCTGCCTCTGAGAGAATTAACTAAACTAACCAGAAAATCACCGTAAAGCCTCTCAATCCTGCAGTGTCAGCTGTGCGCACATGGACACATTTTTGGCCGAGTAAAAAAGTAAACACACAGTCAACACTTGCAACCCATTTATTATTATTATATACCATTTTAAGTCACGGACTGGCATGATGTATGGTTACTAACTAGGCAGGCAGGCAGATATAAATCATGTTGCATAGGACACCACCGATTTTAATTGGTATCTACAGAGTATGATACTGGATTATGCACGAGGTGGAGTAGCAATACCAAAAAAGGGAAAGTAGAAAATGGAAGAAAAAGTAGTCCTGTCAACTACCATCTGTTATTAAGTTCATCAAAATGCACTACTTACAGAGGCAGTGCAGTCTCCCTGAATTCCTAGAAAGGCAGATAAGTAACTTAAGAAGATGACATTATGATTATGAATGAGAGACTGAGCGAGAGAGGACAAGACAACACAAGAAGACAACAAGAGAAAAAAAAAAAGAAAAAAGCGATGAGAGGAAAAATAGAGCACTGGAGAGAGAGCAGAGAAACAAAGAGGGCTTCATTGTTTTCAATCTTGCTCATTACTGAAGGGGATGATAGCATAATATAGTGCTAATGGGGGAACAAATCGTGTGGTGTTCGGCTTACATAACTGCTGAGTGACTAATCACACAAGATGTTTTCATTGACACACACACACAGCTATCAGCCTTCTGGTTTTCCTCTCTCTGTCTCACACACACACACACCCCTCAGAACTGTCTATTTTATCAACAGTTTAAGCCAATTATTGAAAAAAAAATACAAAAACATACTTGCCAATGCAAAACAGCAGTCAATAAAAACTAGTCAGAGCACTTTTTGCATGCAATCATCTGCATTCTGCATTCCCCTGATGTCAAGCAAAGGACCTGCATGGTCCCGCAATACCGATGCGATACCAGAAGCAACGGTCAACTGTCACTATCTTCTCAGCCAATGAGACCACATGTACAAGGGCGTCTGATAACCCAAGCAGCCAGCTGTTTGCAGAACGAGAGAAGAGCGAGAAAGAGAGAGGGAGGGAGAGGTAGAGAGAGAGAAGCATACAGTCAGACTCCATCTGCTAATGTGCGTCAGTCCTTGACAGCCCTGGCACATCTTAAGAAGCCAATGTACTTCATACCATGACTTCATCAATGCCAACAACAGAAGGGATCAACAAGCAAAATTTATTGCTTCGAAGCTGAGTTTGGCTTCGTTTGCTGTTTTGCTGCCTGTAATAACATGGACACACACTACTATTGTAAATTATTGATATTGTACAACATTTAGTATGAGCCAAAATCACAGATGCACCTTCTCAGGCAAAGTTTTGTGCCGCCACTTACCAATTACAGCATGTAGTGTGCACTCCAGCAACTGGGCCATGTGCAAAGGCCTGCTGGTTGCTGTGTGCAGTTTTTCATTAATGCCGGAGGACCACATTGGCCATACATCAATACACTTCTGTCTGTAGGGGCTCCAGGCGCGACAACCGCAGCATAACCGCAATGCGACCAAGCTACCAGCCAGCCAACCAGCCAGCCATCAAACATCATCAGCTGGAAGTGAGAAGTGAGGAAGAACAGAAGAGATGGAGGGAGAGCAACGCAGAGAGGAATAGAAAAAAGGGAGAAGTCATAGCCAACTGACTGCCATGTCGCTGTACAATCTAGCAAATCGGACAAAGTCTTACCCAGTTTTCACGAGCTGAGAGCCTTCAGCGCTGCTAGCTGCATGTTCACCCGCAAATCCCACAACAACAAATTCCTGCATGTGCAGCATTAATGGTGGATGCTAGCTGTGTGTAGCGAGACAGCAAACATGACAGCCAGTCGAATAAATTCTACATCATGCATGGTTTCAAAGGCTGACGACGACGCCATTACATAGCCTGGCATGCCAAGAGGCCTTGAGTACATTAAAACCTGATGGTTTACGGTCCACTGGCATATATTTTTCTGGTGTAACTCTACTACCACATCAGCCACCCAAGTATATGGTTTTTCAGACTGTCCAGATCTATCACATGTTGCACTCTGCTCTGCGCTGCTACAGAGGCACTGACGTGCAATCAGAGGCCTGTGTGCCTGTGCCAAAGGAGCACGGTAAATTGTCAGCTGACGAAAGACTGGAAAGAGTGTGTTTTGGGTTTGGTCTGCGGCGGCTTTAGCCAACAGGAAAGCTCCGGTGTTTTCTTCTCCATGGGGCATAATGGATTCTCCCCGCCAATGAAACACTATTCCGGCTGGCGGTCCCGCCCGGCAGCCACCTGAGAGCCTTTCCCACAACGCCTCACTCCCTTGTCAGAGCCAGATCCAGCCATCACTGGAGATCTGGGACAGATGGAAGGATGGAGAGAGGATGGCTGACGAGAGGAGGAATGTGAAGGAACAATGAATAGGAGCAGATGGTATGAAAAAAGGGAGGGATGGAGAGAAATTGGCATCCCTCTCTCTCAAAGCCAACTATGGAGAATTGCTAATTTCTGACCAATGTGTCTGCGTATCACCGCCCATATCTGAATACACATGATACTGACATACTCACAAGTTACCATAACAGCCAACAACACAACACAATACAACATACAGACAGATCCGGTTGCCCCCTTACCCACCCTTCGCTGTATCCCCCTCCTCCTCTGCCACATCTGTCCATGTTCAATCCTCCTCCTCCCTCTGTCGTGTCTCTGCAGACCTGAGGTGCTCCCTAAGCAGGCAACACTGGCACACAGTGGCCATGAGGGCAATACACTCAACTGGAACAATAGCCTGTTCGTGACTGCTTACAAACATGCACTCATAGTCCACACACACATTTGGCTTTCTGGAATCACACTAGATGCTGTGCAAACCTATTAAAGTTGTCAATGGAGTCATAAAGGTTTTTGTTACCTTCTCTCATTGTCGTCCAAGTGAGCAAACAGCACATTCTTGGAGATGGCCTTGGCCAAGGCGGTCATGGTCTTGTAGTCCTTTGGGATCACCTGCATAGACAAAGCAGAAATATCTATAATAGTAAAGTGCAACACCATGCAGGTGGACACATGAAACAAACCAGCGCAAACACATAATAGGCCTGACTTCAAAAGCCGACTAAATTGAGTAATTAAAGAGCAGCGTACTGGCAAACGCTGAAAGCAACATCCCGCACGTGTGTCTGTGTATTTTTGGGAAAGCCCATCTGTTCAGGGATTACACTCAAAATGTCACAAAGCCCTTAAAAATTCACAAGAGGCCTGAACTCATTCATAAAACATGCATTTTCATGTCCCGGACTCAGTGGTGTGTGTATGTGTCCATGGGAAGGGAATGGCAAAGTCTGTAGCCACAACAAAGCCACAGAAGTCTGTATTTATAAAGAGGCATCCCAGAAGAGAATTTAAGCTCTTTTTATCATAGGATGAGAAAGGCAAAAAGTAAGAGAAACAGGAAAAGAGATGTAATAATATGAGAGGGAGAGGAGTGTGTGTGTGTGTGTCTGTGTATATGTGTGTATGTGTAAGGTCTCTGGTGGTGGGGGAGAGGAGGGGGCAGGCTGTAATTAAGTTAAGGCAACAGATGTCTCCACATGAAGACAACCACGTCGCACTGTGCATAGCATGCACACAAAATACACACACAACCACATCACATATGAAATAAAAAAGCACCAAAATGTTATCTCTCTGCAGTACTTGGACAGAGAGAGAAAGAGTCCGGCCTGGCCTGGAAACTGAGTTGGTTGAGGACACAGTCACCCAGAGGGGGCTCAGTGGTAGAAGTCATTTTCAGATTCAGATTTCAGGTCAACCTCCTAATAATCCTTCACCACATCCAACTCCAGCTCCCTCACCCAAGGGATCATTAAATGTCAGGGCTCTCAGCTTGTAGCCAGCTTGCAACCACCTTTTAAACCGCTCAGAATTATGATTCAGTGGTTGTCCTTTCTAACTTGTCAGGGTAATGTCAACACATTCTGTTCTAGCCAACTGGAAATTAGAAACTACATATTTGGGGTAAAGCCACATATATTCCTAATGATTTAACAGCTATGTTTACATGTGGTTATATCAGAGAGCCAATCAAACTCAACTGAAAAATTACATTTGTACTCAATAATTAAGTTGGATGAAAAGTGGAAATTAGGTTAGAGACAAGCTGATTATTTGCCTCCATCTGCAATATCCATATTATATTCCTTCAACAGCATCACTTACAGTATTATGTTAGCTGTGAAATGTGTTTGGAAATCCCAAAAATCTCCATTTAGAGACCCAATTGAACTTGGAGGAAATATCTAACTCCATGTCCACTCTCTTGACGAGGTGGGAACAGAGTGCTCTCAATCAATCTGATGCCAATCCTGGCATTCATTCTGTTAATGTGTTCTCCAGGCCTGACTGACAGGCCTCGCTATTCGTTAAGAGTCACAGCACTTTGCAGCAAAGCTATTTTAATCAGATGAGCGGGGTTAGCTAATTGATTGTGTTCTGTTCAAAACAGCTGTTGATTGTCACAGCGGAGTCACTAATGGAATTGACGATGTAGGAAGATGTCAGCTTGTAGGCTTGGTCTGCGTGTGTGTGTGTGTGTGTGTGTGTGTGTTACCTCGGTGTACAATGGCCAAAAGAAATCCTCTCCCATACTGAAGCAATAATGTGCTTTCATGTTCTAAATCAATTTTCCCCGATGGTCTGTTGTGTTGGGTAAGCACATTAAGTAATTTCTTTTTCATATGCTGCTGACGTGGCTGTGTGAGCCGCGTGTGTGTGTGTGTGTGTGTGTGTGTGTGAGTCTTTAAGATAGTGCGGGACAGTTAAGAAAATGAGGCTAGTTATGGGGGCAGGCTTGTTGCCATGACACATGACTGCAGCATCTGGTAGAGACCTCAGAGTCATAAACACAAATGCATGTGGGTGCATGCACACACCTGAGACACACACACACACACACACACACACACACACACACACGGCATGCTCCAGTGGCCATGCGATTACAGCGTGGTGACGGGGGTTCATGCCGTTTTGTCGTTACCCAGCAATTAATGCCGCGTCAAGTTAATTACAATTCAACAAGCACTGTAATGATATAACGACTAGGGTTTGTGTGCGTGTGTGTAAAGGTGAGTTATAGTTTCTGGCAAAAGAGCACTCTATCCTGTAGCTCCATTAAATTACAGAATGGAGGCAAGATGATAGATAACAATGTTGCAGTCCGCAATAAGAAAACACAGTCAAGTCATTTTACAAAACGCCTCATTTGTGTTATATACCAGACATGCAATCAATGTAGATGCAAACACAACTAAAAAGAAATGTCTTGATTCACTCTCTGACTTTGTGTCAAGACGTTTTTATATGCAGTTAACTGAGTTACAGTCAGTTTTCCGCAGTAACTTAATAAGAAAAACAATTTCTGTAATAAGGGTAGAGGATTAGAAAAAAACATTTTTTACCAGCTAGATTTTTCCTGGAGAAAGCGGATTTCTTGGCCATGTATGAACATGAAAAGGTTTCTAATCAGCTTTTTACACATCAGGGTATGTATTACCCTGTAATGATGCACCCTTGTATTCAAAATAATTTAACTGACAGTTGACACTGACGCGAATTAGCCTGTATAGGTCTGCTTCCACGCTTTATTTCCCGATTTTGTTATAATATTAATCTACTGTATGTGGTTTAAGACAGTTAAAACAAGGCCAGAAATGGATAAATAAAAACAGTCGCTCTGTTCAGCATGAAGAAGATGTCAATGGTCTGTAAAAACCTGAGGGGGGAGTCTATCACAGTCAATCTAATATCACAGAGTTGAATCTCAACATCCATGCTGAACACCAGTTAGGCTGCTGCTGACTCATAAATTGTGTATTTTGTGTCCAAGTCTGTTGATTAATGGCTGTAATAAATTTACACAGTTAATATCCCTTCACACTGTCACGTTGTTCCGATGAGTGTGTTTATATTTATGCACTAAGTGGGTGTTAACAGAATGGCAGCTCTCTGTCCAACAAATAAACAACAAACAACCTCAATGTCTGCTTGATTCATAGAGTAGGAGAGCTAATAAGACGATGTTTTCGGTCCCTGTGGTAAATTGGCGCTCTTGACGTCGGCAGTGGAATTGGAGTGGTGAAAGGGAGGGTAGGTACGTCATCACGGGTCATCAGGTGGGCACCCTCCTTCTTTGACGCTTCATTGATAAGCCCACGACATCACCAGAGGGCTCAACGGTGACACCTGGCGTCCCAGGTACACCCCCCTCAATTCCATACCCGCCTATCTTCATCTTGCAGCCCGGTTGTTGTCTTTCCTTTTAAGCCAAAGCCAGGTGATGCTTTCTTCTGCTGCATTTGACAAGGACTTAATTGCTTGTTGGAGGGAGCAAACCGTCACCCCCACTTTTCTTCAACAGACTAATCATAGATGTAGCAACGAATCCCCTGCATCCCACTTCTACAGGAAAAATCTTGGTCTTCCAGCCCATCTGGGCAGCTTCAGTTGCCAGTTCAGACTACTTGGTCTTTTTCCTCTCATAAGCTTCTTCAACGCCTGCAGGATGCTTGCATCCTTTGATGTTATATGGTGCTCTGGAAGTTGCCCTACTAGTACAAATGGTGTGAAGTGGACATTTCCTGCCGATGTTTGTGGGGAAGCATTTGTGGGGGTTCGCCTCTGTTCCAAGATTGATGCCAGCTGTCTAAGGACTTGGGTATGCTGCCAAGTGTAACGCCCTTGGGTGAGACTAGCAGCGCATCCTGTTAAAATGTGCCTTAGTGATGCAGCAGCTGAGTTTCCTCTATTCCAGGCTCACCCAGTTAGTCCACTGGCCCTGCTTGGCCATTGAGATGGCTTCGGTGTATCGCTCCGCGCCCTCCTGTCTTCTCACCTACTTCACCACGAGCCGTCTCTTCTGCACTGATGTTGCCTTGTGCCTTTGAGGGGCTTTTGGGAGACCGGCTCTCCCATGTTGGACTTGGCCAACCACATCCCTGAAGTGAAGAGCAGACTTACCACTCTGAACGGCTTCAGATGGGGTTCACTTCCTCCCCGTTGCCACGCCGGGGGCTGCTGTTCGAAAAACCTTGCTTTGGTGCATTTGAATTCTTCCACAAGATTTACAATTGGTAATTCCAATTTGCCGTTTATATTAGACTCTATTTTAAATTCCTCATGCTGGAGAGGACCTTTGAAAAAAAAACCTTAATTTCCATTTTCCTGCACATTTTCAGTTTGTTACAACTATGTCTTAATTGTGCAAATACAAAAACAAATAAATATATTTGTGTTTTGCAATTTAAGTGTTATCTTTCTGTTATTGTAGTTATATGCATTCACATGAGTGTGCATATACACATACACCTATATATAACTACAACAGCACGTGCATGCAGGCACTGTACTAGCTGTGTGTGCCTGTGTGCGCTTGTATGTAGATGTCTGTGTATGCGTCCGTCTTCCCAGGCTGACCTTGCGTACGTAGCTGACAGCATCCTCTTCGGTGTAGACCTCGGCGCTGACCCCTCCCCTGCGGCGCCGGGCCTTGACAACCGGGTTGGGCGGTGGGGGAGAAACCTCGTCATCGTGCGAGTCCGACTGGCTGTTAGATTTCTGGCGTGCCATGATCTGCTTGCATTCTTCCTGTAAATGCAAGAGGAGAGACAAGATTGGTAGGGGGACGTGCACAGAGCGAGGGACACTGATAGGGAGAGAAAAACGGTTTTCAGTGGTTTAAATATAAATAGGCAGATGGTCTATCAAAAACAGGGCCTTTATTGTCAAATTCTATGAATGCGTAAAAAAAACGTATGTGTAGGAAAACTGATGCAGCTTTAGGCAAAACAAAAAAAAAAACATCTGAGACAACAGTGTTATTCTTTTGCCTCACCAATGATCACATGCAGAAGGGCTGACAAACATCTCCAAACACCCTCCCTAACATCAAGCATCATGTGGATTCTTCACCAGATCAGATAACACAACATCATATAATAAATCTCAGAGGAAAGTGCAGTGAACACCTCCTAGTCCTGAGTGTACACTGGCTGGACATCTGGCTGCCGTGGGACGAAGGGAAAGCCATCAAACATTAATATCTGTGGGCCTGAACACGTAAGGAGAAGAAGGCACAGCCAGGTACCCTCCTCCTCTGAGATAACGAACAACAAGGAATAAAGACATCAAAGGGGGCGACAGGATGCCTCTGGCTTGCTGTTGATTCAACTACTGAACACTCTGCAGGTGATGAATTATTGATGGCAATCTTGATTAACAGATTAGCATAAGTACACAATAAAAAATAAAAAAAACATTGTAGGTTTGTTAATATGTGAGAGTGCTGTGAGACAAGGGCAATGGGATAACATTTTGTGCAAATGGAGCCAGCATCCACCACTTTGTATATTAAGGCGTACCATTATGTAGAAACACACCTGTATCTGTGTGGAACTAACAATGGCCGGTGTGTATCTGTGCTCATTCGCTGGCATTGTGCGTTTAGTTCTTTTATGCATTAGTGTGTCCAGTGGCACAATGGGAATTGAGTTGACAGCAGTATTACTCACCGCCACATGTTTTCAATATCTAAAATACATGTTAGTGTTTGTAGTTGCAACTATGGCCAGAGATCGCATTCTCACACTGCAGCACAGAAGCACCGCACGTGCATAAGTCATGTAAAGGAGGAGGCCGGTACAGTAGCGTGGTGATTTTCGCCTTGGTTATTCATACATACAGTACAACAAAAAATGAAAGATTTTCAAATCAGCTATATTTACTTAAGTTTGCATTAGTAATGTTAATTATTGATGAATCAAAAAAAACAAGAGGTTACAGTCAAAAGACACGCAACTCTCTCCAGACCGAGTACATATGTTCACATATACTTGAGTCTGTTGATTTTCGTTGATACACATATTAGTCAGAAAGGCCTGTATAGCTACTTAAGTGACATTTTTACAATTTTTAAAATAATGCACTTGTGTTAAATTCATTTATGATTCTAAATGTATTTTTTATGCTTTGCTGACACAATAGCACACGTCAATTGTTCAAATATTGCTTTTGAAGAAAAAAAGCCGGCATTTAATGTTTAATTGATCATTAAGATGACTGGTAATCACTTAAGGAACTTGCTTCAAATTTGAATTCCTGGCACACATCACTAAGAGCAGATGAAGACGCAATAAAGAAAGAATCTTATGCCTGACTTAATGCCACCATCACACCACCATTACCGCTAAGTTGATGTCTCCTCTGGATATCAGAGTGTGTTGTATAATGCCAGGACCACCATTTTCTATGAAATGTATTGAAGCAACTTTTCACTCTGCAAAATTGGAGAAGGGAAGCAGGAAAAGGAAGACCTGGAGCAGCTGGGAACAGAGTGATTACTGAACGCCTTGAGCAAGGAGCAGAAATTGCTGCTGCTTCCCTACCTGCTCATATACTGGCAGGGAGGGTTAGAAAGACACAGCAAGGGAAAGAGAGACAACCGGTGACAGAAGCGCAGAAAACCAGAGATAAAGGTGGAGAGAGTAGGTGACAGTGAGGAAGCAAATGCTGAGTTTCACCGATTCACTTCTCAAACTGCCATATTACCTGAAAATTGAGATAAACAGAAGAGTCAAATCCAGAGCTCGCAACTCAGCACTATGTGTTTCAATCATCCCAACGGCTTAATGTAATGGGGACGGGATGCCATAATAATACAAAACAGCAGCCATTTGGACGGTTTTCTAAAGGACATTCATCAGCTTGACAAAGAATGTACTTCCACACTTTCTTTGAGTTGGTATCTTTTCATCTAACGATCTTTTTGTCACAGTCTTTCTCAGATTCACTCCCTCCTCTCTCTTCGTCCCTCTCCTGTTCCTTTCACATCCTAAGGTTATGATGCTTTGCTCACTGTCTGTGTAAAACAATGTGATAATGCAGATCTCTCTCTCTCTCACACACACACACACACACACACACACACACCATTCTGAGAAGCAAGCAAACATACTCCACAGCACACACACACAGACATTTCTTGCTTACGCAGAGTCACTGCCTAAGGGAACACAGCCAGCAGGAGGAGAAGAGGGGAAGTAGAGCCAGAGAGTAGCATCAACGCACACACACACACACACACACACAGAAACACACCCTATCTCACAAACTCAAGCAGACTGCAGAAGGAGAGAGAAGCTAACATACTCCAGCTTCATCAGCTTCACTCCAGGTCTGCCATCAGGTAACACACTACAAAACCCAGCAACAGCAAAGCCAAAACAAACACAACGCTTCCCTTTCTTTCAAGCACTGAAAATACATATTTATTGTCTTCTCATCAACTGAATCAAGACAAACTACAAGGCAAAATCACAAAGTAGCAAACACCAAGTCTGTTAACAATGCTGCTGTTTAAAACACTCACTAATGGTCACTGAAATTCACACTCAAAGTAGTACCAAGCATCTTTACCTTGCAACAAAACTTGCCCAGATTCACACGCTTGGACAACAAACACAGTGTATCCTACCTGCTCATGCCTCTATGAGATTATACACATTAGCTCCAGCAGGCTAGGTTTTGTTTGCAGAGGTATTTACCATGGCATGAAGGGCCCCTTGGCCAGGCCTGCTGTGTGTCCCTCAGCCTGTCAGAGGCACCAGGCATCAAGTCAAAGTGTGAGCGTGTCAGAGTGTGCATGGGAATCAACACACATGGATCCCCATCTCATACACACCTGACACACGTCACACCGTAGCAGCATCTCGCCATAGAAGCACAGCGACCGCTGTGTGTGTGTGTGTGTGTGTGTGTGTGCACACTCAGGTTTGTGTGTGTGAGTAAGCGGAGAATCCAAGTTCGTGTGTGAGAGAGAGAGCGAGAGAGAGCGCGCGAGTGGCAAAAATATCTGCAATCCCCACGACACAGCAGCTGAAGAACAAGACTACTGATGAAAACACTGATCACAGCAAAAAGCCTGTCTCTCCATCGCTCCTGCGCAACTCTGTCTCTGCTCTCCACCCTCTCTCTCTCTCTCTCTCTCTCTCTCTCTCTCTGTCACACACACATACACTTACAATCAGGTGGCGCAACGAGCGGGCTCCTCTCGCTTCCCCCCTTGTCACTATGACAACTGGGTACTGTGAGCATCCTGAATAGTTGGTGGTGAGTCTGAGCAGGAAGCAACAGTGGCTCACACACCTACATTCATGCACACAAGTTCTGACGCCTGCTGACAGATTGTCCCTCTCTCCCTCTCTCTCTCACACACACACACACACACACATCCACAGTGATTCAGTTCACAGAAGGGAGAACGTCACTCCCGTCAATACGGGACAAATGGCACGTCTGTGTGTTTTTGCGCCAGCGAATGGCTGCGGACATTCCCATGGGGATACAGCATCGCCCCATACATTCCTTGTGTGTGCCAGACGCTGTTCTGTACCATGCAGTGTCTCTCTCACTTCTTGCTGATGTTCAGCCCCACCCACATGCTTTCCTCTTAGGTCAGAGGGTCAGGCATCAAGTGAGGACTTTGTGTCTGGCTCCAACAAGTCCTCATACTGTTTGGGTCCTAGCGCTCAGACACAACACATATAGTATGTAGGGGTGTAAAGGGGTGTACACAGGAGGCTTCATTAGTCCAGGGTGAGCTGAAAACAGCTGCAGCAGGGACCATTTTTTTTCCTGCCTTAGCTTTTCTGTAACAACAAATAGGCAAGAATCCAGATAACACTGAGGTAGAGCCTTTTTTTTATGTCTAAGGCTATGTAGCTGAGTAAAACCCTTATCAGCAGTATGTATTTACAACTGCTTTAGCTTTTTGCTTGCAACACATAGGACCTATCACAATCGTAGTATCATAATTTCAATTTCAAGCAAAATTAAATGCACGCTCCTTTTTCCATCCTGCAATCTTCTATTTATTTACCAATATATTTTCTACCGTAGCATCAGTGCTGTTACACTATGTCAGAGTCTCTCTCCCTTCTCCCCCTCCTTCTCTCCTCTCCCTGCGTCATCATCGGCGGCTGGGTGCCAGTGAGAGAGGACTGAGAGGAGAAGAGACAGAGGACACAGGCGTAAGCAGGATACAAAAGCACAGGAAAATTTGTCAATTAGCGATAGAGCGCGGCGTTCTGCAGGTCAGAGATTAACCCAAAAGAATGAAGACGCGGGCAAAAGATGACACACACACGCAATCCCATGCACGCTCGCTCCATCTAAAGTCACCATTATCACTTCCAATTTCAACTAATTTGTGGATGATGAGTCATATTAAAATTGGCATCACCTGTTTTTGTTCATTTCCCGAACCAATGTGCACAAAACAGATACGAACAAAAGTTATGACTAACTCTCATCCTAATAGCTATGACTAACCAATGTTATTCAGCACAACCACCCATCGCGCTCATCCCCAAAAGCCTTCAACGCATCAGAAGATCAGCCGGCTCGCAGCACAGGAGCATAAAAATATCAACTCTTACATGATGTTAATTTCTGATATTAAAGGGAAACGTTCGTCAGCTGTTACCTCGGGTAGCCGCTGTCCGGTGACGTGGACAATTTCACTCTCCTCTGAAAGCCTGTGAGTGAACCAAAAACAACAAGGTGCCGCGCCGACACACACATACACGCACACACGGGTAATGAAGCATGGAGTGCTGATCCACCAGCGGAGCTAACCGTCTACTCATCACTCCGTTCCACACCATTACAGAACCACAATGGACAGAAAGTTCGCTGTTGTATCAGGTCTGCGTGTGTCGAGTGCTGACCTCCCGGTTATGAAATGATGTTCACTCTCTTTATGGGCTCAACACAGACGCACACACACACACACACACATGCTATCCAAATGGTGGCTCTCCATTAGGTAAATTCATTCTCTATTGGTAACCCTCAAATCCACCTGCTAAAATGTAACCCTTAACAAACAGTAATTCTAACCCTCACGCTACAAAAAGTCTGAACTCTAAAATAAACTCGTGGGCACCAGTTTTTTCCATTCCAAAGTAACCAAGAGTAAATATATCTGAGTAAACTGTTGCTATCATAACATGCATGAACACCTAACCCCACTCCTTACATCACAGGTACAGTTTCCTCATGCTTGCAGGATGTTAGTGGGAGTTCTTTCAGTTCTTAAAGTACTTTCAGTTAATCTACAAGATAAGTTTCACAGCCTTTAAGACTGCACCATGCAGCTTAGAGAGATTTTTTTTCTTTTTAGCTGGAACTGTTAGTCAGTTGTTGGTGAGTCAGTTCTGCAACAGTTTTGATTATTATCAATTCATCGTAAGTGGTGGTTTTAACAAGAAATGCCAAACATTTGCTGGTTCCAGCTTCTCAAATGTGATTACTTGCTGGTTTCCTGAGTCTTCTGAGATATTAAACTGAACATCTTTGACTTTGGGAAATACTATTTTCTGATGTTTTACAGACCCAACCAATTAACTGATTGTTCAATAAAATAACCTGCTGTTTAACTGAAAAAAGAAAACAAGTGTTATTGCAGACTTTTTACGCAATGATCACAAACAAAGTAAGTGCTTTACCAGTGTTGTGTTTGACTGTAACTTTGATTAACTGCTCCTCTGTTTCTCTCACACCAACCACAGATAAGCAGAGGAGGGATGCAACGGGCAGATGGGAGAGGACAAAGGAGGACCACCGGGAAGACAGGGCCTGGGGGTCCGATTTACCTGTAGAGGCCCAGGGTGGGCCAGGGAGGAGGAGGTTTAGGCCTGGGTCACTGCGTGCACCCCAGGCTGATCTGACAGAATACCCTGTTCCCAGCACGGAGGTGATGAGTGAACATAGAGGTTGGGGACACTAATTAAACAACATAAACTAAATGTATAGAGCATACTATTGTATGCATCCACATCATTTACACACACATATGTACTGATACTGATATAGTGTTGAAGCAGAACAAGAGGAAGACTGAGTAAAAAAACGAGTAAAAGAAAGAAAAGGGAAAGAGGAGATAATCCAAAGCTACACCCAATTCTCCTCTAAATGCTCTCAGCAGACTCAACAAAACAACCAAACCCTCCTGACAAATTGTCAATCAGAGGCCTTTGAAGGGACTGGTGGATTTGTTATGATAGGTCCTGGTGACAGCTGAATGGCTGGCAGCACAGACAGGCTTCTCATCTTACAGGGGAGGGGGAGACAGTGACTGATAGACTGACAGACGTAATGCAATGTGATGGGACCGTTCACAAACAGAGCTGACGGAGCAGGATTTACATTTGTTTTACTCGACATGCGGAGACACAAACAACAAACAATCCAACCGCTGTATCCAGATTTTGCTACTGGTTTCTGATGGGGGTCCATCTTTCCTGTTGTTGTTAGACAATATTTTACATTTAGTCATTTATATTTTAAACTTAAAAAAATAAGAGGAAATAGCAAGATTACTGGGGTTTCACACTGATAATAACTTTATTTATATAGCACTTTTCTTAACATTGTAAGAAACGTGCCTTATAAATTGTGAAAACTTAACTTTTACACCAATGAACGATAAAAAATTCAAGTTGTGTTTTCTTCTGTGATTTCCAGGATATGTTAGAGAAGCAGGGAGAAAAGGGAAATAATAATGGAGGAGAAAAGAGAGGAAGGTTAAGTACGGAACACATGAAGGGAGGGGAGGAAGGGGCAGATGAGACAGAAGAAAACAAGATTGCCGAGGAAACAGAGAGACACGGAAAGATAAATGATAACGACACAAAAGGGATAAGGGAGGAACTGTAAAAAGCCAGGAGTGAAGCATGAGACACAAACTTATGACAGCCGTGTGAGCGTAATGAACACAGGGTGCATTCTGCTAATCATAACAACACGTACCAATACACAAACCCAACCACAAACACACATCACAATACACAGAAGAAGAAGAAGAAGAAGAAACGGTTGAAAAGCAACTAATATGAAGGCAAATATTTAAGGGGCAGTTCACCCAAATCATAAAAAATATACTTTCCCACCCAAACTCCAGTTTTTAGACTTGTAGAAACTGTAGATTTAGATCAGCAATCACAGCACATTTGCTCAAGGTTTTGAGATCTTTGCCCCTGAAAAAACTGCTGACACGCCAATACAATGGAATACAATTAATGGATTTTTGTCAATGGTACTCAAAACTTTGATAAACTGTATTTTGCATGTATTCATGCCTTGGTATTTGCTCATCTAAAGGCAGATGACCCAAACAGGACGCTGATGTCCAAGCACACCACACACACACACACACACACACAGATGGAGTTGAGGAGTGACGGCTGTCATGTGCAGAACATTTGGGCTGTGTCACCAAGCGTTTATGTGTGTGGATGCCAGTGCAGGTGGTATGTTATGTGCAGAACAAAGTGTTGATTTCTACATAGCTGCAGGGAAAATTGCAGGAGGAGGCAGACACATCTTAAGACACCAGATATGTTCTCCCAGAAAGTAATAAAAAGAGAAGAAGAGGAGAGGGGATCTTCTGTAGTGCTTTCATGTGCTGTAAAAGTAAATAAGACATCTAAAGCGAGTGTCAAGTCTCTGCAAGGTGACTGTCATACATGTGGCTGTCTAAATCCTGCAAAAGCCATTCTGGGATGGCAGAACGTAACTAATTCAATAAAACATCTGTGGTGGCAGCTGCCCACTTGATATACCGTCCGAGTGACATACTGTATCCACATTCACACCTTCAGTCCTGGCACTTTTAGCTGGCGTTGGATCTGTGATGGTGCAGACTGATGAGAGCATCATTTCTAGCTTAGTGCAGCATTCATTTGACCTTCTAAAACCAACCCATCGCAACTAATTATGTAATGCGTGAAACATAATGCTGGCTGAATTACGTTTTCTCTCAACGTGATGAGAAAATGTTTATTATTTTCTCATTATTTAAGTATTTGGCAAGTTGCAAAAATGTTGACACTGAACATATGAATGAAATGTTCAGAGACAACGTGCCTAGTTGTTTTTTTTTCCCACCAAAATATCTTGCAGCACAATACCCGCCAGTAGAAACTACAGCAATATTAAACTTTTTATGGTTATGTTTAGACTCGGGCAGTCTAAACTTAGGTCTAAAGTTGGTTGTCTAAAACAGACCTCTGTAGCAACCATCACTTATTATTCACATGGCTGTGACGAAAAGGACTGAAACAATAAACTCTGTGTATTAGAAATCCATTCTTTGTTCAACAGTGTTTCAATTCCTGCTGTCCATGAGCCGTAATCTCCTACAATAAGCTTTTGTATTAGTGAGAAACAAACTCGCTCCTTAATTACAGGGATCCCGGAGTAAACTAAACAGCTATGCTACAAAGCTTACAGTAAATCGCACTAACAAATAGGAAACATCTGTTAAAGCGCAGCCCTGTCAGAATATTCTTTAAAAATCTGCAAATGTGTCACAGAAATATTGTCTCTTTACACTGCAGTGAGCCAAAAATGAAGGCTCACTTCTCAACAATTACACACTGCTGGGCTGAGCTGATAGAGGAAGAGAGATGAGAACATCCATCTGAAGCTACTGTTGTAGAGATCAAAGGCGTCATTACCATGCATAAATGGGCAGGATAAAAAGGAGCGAGACGCCTGTTATTTTCCCATTCACAACGTCAGCTGGGGACCAAAGACGTGTTATTATATCGAAACAAAAGTTAAAAAACAAACTAGTCAGACTGATGATTTAGTGTGTTCTCGGGTGTGCATGTAAGGTGTGTGTGTGTGTCTGTATGAGTAGAAAATAGACATCATATAGATAGTAAAAGGAAGAATGAAAGAAAGAGAGAGAGAGAGAGAGAGAGAGAGAGGAAAGGAAGTGTGCATGTAGAGAAACACAGGGGGGGAAAAAAAAACATCAAAGAACAGGGCTGTGAGAGCGGATGATAGAGAAACCGAGACAGAAAATAGATTTTCTAGATATGATGTTGAGTGCTGTATGAAATGGATCCTGTGCAGATATGAAATGAGATTAGGTCTACCCCGCTGATCTAATTGGTGCACAGAAAAGGCTTGAACACAGGAGAGGAAAGAAGGAATAAACTTTTGTGAATAAAGGGGCTCATTGAACACAGGATAGACTACAGTCTATCTATCCTCTACTGTTGCCTAGGTTACCGCCTCTAGTGGGCGACGAGTGCTGACGAAAATGGCTGAAAGAGAAGAAAGAGAAACACACACAAACATGGAGGGTGAAGTACAGGGGAAAATGTGATGACAAAGATGTTTCTCTTTCCATTTTCTGGTATCTCTTTTGTGTTGAGAGCGAGATCTTCCTGCTCTGAGAGAGTGCCAGACTCAGAGACAAGACCTGACACCTTCATTAAAGACACACACACACACACAAAAACAGTATGTTGTTTGGCATTTAAAACATTTCTTATTCTACTGGCAGTTTTTTTGTTCCAAGAAACATAATCTTTCAAGACATAAGATGAATACTTTGCGAAAACCCTTAAGAAAAAGAATAACAACACAGAATTTGGAAAACTGCATCTACAGCCCTAAATCCAGACATGGCTTGTTGAACCAAATATTGTCCTCATAGTTACCCCGCGAAGCGAGAAACAACACAATAAGCTTCTTAAAAAAAAAAAAAAAAACTGGGGCACCACAAAAACAGACATGACCTGTTTCAATTCCACGAATGACTGACCTCACAACACAAGCATTGGTTTGAGAGGCTAGACTGGAACAGTGTCGGTCGGCACACAGAAGGCTGAAAGCCTGCAGTTGTTTTTATTCCAACCGCTTGTATAAACCAGGTGATTTCACTGACCATCATTCAACACAAGCCCTCGCTCCTTAAGCTCCCTTAGCTCAAAAAATGCTGTTTTGATCCTGAACTTTGACTCACACAAAGAGACACAGGCAACAATAATAACATATTATTATAGTTTTATAACAGGTTTATACAGTGAAATCATAATCTTTAAGCAAAACTGCAAACACCATTTCCTCTGAATAATCAAAATAATATTTCCTGTCATAAACAGAATTATGTCGAGCTGTTAGCTTTGCAATCATTTCAGTCAGACAATGTGAGTCAGTCAGACTATTGCCTTTTTAATGACAGCGTTTGATGTCTGCCACGGCGTACACTTAGCCAGCGCAGACAGAGATCGAGGAGTGACAACAACTAATTTCCTCCACCTCACAGGAAAGAAGAACCAGAGCCAACGGGGTGGATGCAGATTAAGTGCTATGCGTAAGCGGGCAGCAGTAAAGATAGTGTGATACTTGCATGCGAAACGTAACTACTGCAGCATGGGCAGGGGTGTGATGGACATGCACTGCAGAGAGGGGAGCGTGTCACATGCAATATTTTGTTCCACCTGATAACAATCCTGCTCCAGCTGCTTACAGAGGTTGCGCTGGTCTGGACGACTCTGGACTTCTTTCACTAACATGTACTTTTGTGCAACATAATGTAATAAATCCTATCTCCTATCTTTCCATATGCCCTATAATCAATAAGGTGGTCAGCACATTAGATCACTCACTTGTGAACAACTTAATAACGCAGCAGAAAAATCTTTGAGGCTCATTTGTTATTGTGATGGGATACACACAGGATAGGTGTGCACTATGTCAGTTTACAGCATTACTCACACACACACAACATGCTCCTGCATGCTTCTGCTGAGCTATATCACGACCATTTGTATTCACGCTGCCTCTCTGACTATGCAGCATTACAGTCCGCACTAACAGCAGCAGCAGCAGCAGCTCCACTATCAGTGCTGTGCTCATCTTGACGCTCTGTCTCGTTGACCACGGAGCTCTGCGAGGACCATTACACTTACAAGCTCACACAGAACAGCCTGACCTTGACCTTAAAACGTGTTAAACGTTCCGCCCTAAAACCTAAGCGCTTAATATGTTGTAGGTGCAGAGTGTTGCCTTACTTACGATACCGCCGTTGATTTAAGAAAATGACAAACGTTTGTGAAAAATATCACTTAAACTGATCAAATCAGATGACTCTCACATGCTAGCACACACACACACACACACACAAACACACACACCACTCTAGCAAGGATGGAGACTCTCCTCCAGGCATGATGAGAAGGGTGAACTTTAGCCCTACTATATCTGATGTCTCCTCACAATCACTTCGCTTGTTGGAGGCGTCTTCCCAAGGCCTGAGGCTCCACCTCATACACCTTTATGCTCTATTTCTAACAGGGGTGTAAGAGTGGAGCCCATTGTTTAAACTAACAAATCTTATGATCCGCTCATGAGCAAACTCCAGCTTGATCAAAGCACAGCCAGAAGCTCAGAAAGAACATCCAGTTAGGCTAAAACCCTGGGACACCACATTTTGTAGACAACACATTGTCCGCAACAACAGTTTACTGAACATCATATGATATTTCTTAAAAGGTTAGAGGAACCTGACAGTATTAACAAACTTGCTTATTTGTCTATTTCTAGAGTGTGGTGTTGCCTGCCTCTAGTAGCACTTTCGCTCCTAAAAGAGCATTTCAAGTACAGCAGCAGTCAGGGGAGCAACTTTTATGTAAAAAAAAAAAAAAGCATCTTGCCACTGTAGAGGTGCCAGCCGGAGCCAACACATTAGCTTAAAAGAGACAGACACACATTTACACAGGTTGTTTGTGGGCTACGGGGAATGCGCTACAGAGGTTTCCCCTGTTTTCATCTGTTTCCTAGTTCTGATCTTCTCTTGTCTCTCTTCTCACAAAAGCCTTTCTCTCCTCTCTGTAGCTGTTAATGAATGTGTCACATCTTTTGTCTCCCCGCTCAAAGACAGACAGACAGACGAGCAGACAGGCAGATAGAAACAGTCTGTTCCCTGAGCCTGCAAACAGGACACTGGCCTTTTATGGGTGCTCCTCTCACATTCCCTAATGGATTCTACTATTGTAGGATGAAAAATGAAACTTCTCTTATAACAATTTGAACACAATCTGTTTTTTTTTTTTTTTTTAACAACATACATAAGCTAGCTGGGGATGGTATTTGTCTGCTCATATGTGATGGTGTTACAAATACGAGTTGAGCAGAAACGATGTAACACTTTTGTGCAGTTCAAGAACACAAATACACAGCAGGCGGTACACATGAAATACCAGCACACCCAATGAGATGTGTATATTTAAACAAACAAGAGTCCACCACATTAAAATTCCACTTTGTAACTGAGCCTGTAGGCACCACTTTAAAATCTTATCATTTAGAGACCCTTTCATTCACAAAAGCTGCATTATGATACATGGTTAGAGGAGTTCAACATCAAGAGAAGTCAGACAAGAAACACCACTGCAATAAGCATTCACATCACAGATCATATCCAGGTTAAAACAGACCATAATTAGCAACTTCAAACTCACCACAGAAGAATTCGGACAACACAGATTCCCACATTACAAACAGAGAAACTGAGACTGAGAGACCCAAGTCATACAAACACAAAACTTTGTTATCACCAACCTTCTCCAGCTTTTCAAAATGCTCCCGCAGGAACTTCATAGGACGCTCAGGCTTAGCGATGCAGAGGTTCACAATGCACTCTTTGAGGATCTGCTGGATGTTGTGCTTCTGCACAAAAATTTCACAGCCCTTCAAACTCTCGTCTTCTTCCAGAGTGGAGGAGGAGGTGGCCATCTTATCTTTTATCTCTGTGGCAGTGGGAGAAAACAGGGTGGACCATGAGAGGAGGGGAGGGAAAGCAGAACAGAGAAGGGGGTAGTACGGGGTGGCAGGGGAGAAGAGGGTCGAGGAAAACAGAAAATAGAAAGGAGGGGCAAAATGGGGAGCTCATACAGTATGACAGGAGGGGAATAGTGGAGAGAATGGATGCTGTTGCTTATGTGTCCTGTGAAGGACCTCATGACATAACCTGTTGTCAGTTGGCAATACCCTCAGCAAGACATGACATTACATTTTATGTAAATACCGGTCATTTTAAATCATTTCATTTCATCACTGCTTTAGGTGTAGAGTTAGTCATCATGACAATAAAGGCTACCGTCTATTGTGGGACGATATACATTTGCGAGCCATCAGATTTTGCCATGCTCTTTAGGGCTGCAACTTCCAATTATTTTCATTATCGATTAATCTGTTGATTATTTTCTCGATTAATCAATTAGTTGTTTGGTCCATAAAATGTCGATCACTGTTTCCCAAAGCCCAAGCTGACATCCTCAAATATCTAGCTTTGTCCCGACCAACAGTCCACAACCCAAAGATATTCATTTACAGTCATTTGAGTAGCTGGAGTCAAAGACTTTGGAAATGCTCTTCTTAAAAAATGACTCAAAACGATTAATCGATTATCAAAATAATTGGCGATTAATTTAATAGTTTAACTAATTAAGCTAATTTAATTTAACTAATCAATTAATCGACTAACTGTTGCAGCTCTAATGCTGTTTATACCTGGTAGCTATCCATCTAATATGGCTGGGTGTATCAGACATGTGTCGGCCATGCTGTAATTCTATGAGCAGGACTGCTTTATGGCCGTATTGGATTTTTGTCATTTTCGCATCATCGTGGTGAAGTACCTCAATTTACTATGTTTTTAATTTACAATATTAGCTAACAGACATTCCCATCTGACTATTTTTTTCTATAAGCATTTTATCAAGTAATTTTCCTTAAAAAGTGTTCACAGATCAATATCACAATATAAAATTACAGATGCCAGGATGGAGGATTTTATCCCTATCGCCCACTCTTACTTGCTATAATAGCAGTAAAGTTGTATCCCTGAGCAAATGTGCATGCCTCTTCCCTGTGTCTTTGATTGTGGGCAGGTGACAGAAGAGTGTTATGGATAACAAACCAAAAATGGCATGAACAGTATCTTACATAGGGCTGGGCGCTATGGACAAAACCAAATATCATGATATTTTTGACCAAATACCTCGATATCGATATTGCAACAATATTGTAGGGATGACTACTGGTGCTTTCACAAAATATTTACACAATGATTTGATAAATAATCATCAGTAAGTGGCTAAAGCAGTCTGGTAAGTTCAGAAAATCACTTTACTGTAATGTAGCCTTTAAAAAGAGAATAAGACAACACTTATGCCATATCATGATATTACGATATCCAAAATCTAAGACGATATCTAGTCTCATATCACGATATCGATATAATATCGATGTATTGCTCAGCCCTAATTTCACACTTAATGGGGGTGCACACCTTATGCTAAACAAATGCATAAGCAATGCATGCTCATTGGTATGTTTCTTTGTGGATGAAGATGACTGATTATGTTATTAGTGAAGTAAATACATAAGCAGGTGGAGGCAAAGCAAATCATGTAACAGTGTATGACAGTTGACAGCATGATAATGTCAGGCTATAGTTGTGCCGAACAACAGCAGTATGTTTCATGACAAGCCAGGAAGCAAACTGTTAACTACCCTATATGACTTCCTCAAAGGGAAATCACGTCTAGGATATGGTTAACGCTGCATAATAAATCACAATCACTCATGACTTTAGGGCTTGACATCTACCGAGCGCACTTTTCTTCACAGAAAATGACAAAGCAGCGTCCACATATAGCATTTTTTTGCTGGGTATACACTATGAAGCTAGTGATGAAAGTGAGCACCTGTTCCAGTGCATTCAATAGACAGCTAACCCAGCTAGCCTTGCTAACCTTACAATGACAACCAAACCACAACGGAGCGGAATTACTGCGACTACCACGACGTGAACGCTGCCAGGGGGGCCTGATATAACCCGCTACTCTGTGCCCATTAATGCACGGTGTAGTCGCTGCTCTGCCCGGTAGTCCCTACCGTTATTTTTTTGGAGGATGCTCAGTGAGAAAACACCTCGCTGCTGGTGGGGAGATTGGCGAGGTACCGTTTGTTGGCTGGGATGCTGCTGCTGCTGCTGCTGCTCTGCCTCTCTGCTACCTCGGCTCACTCTGCGTCAGTCCTGATGACGTCAATCTGTCATCTTCTCGACCGCAAAGGCGCTCTTTCCCTCTCTCTCTCTCTCTCTCTCTCTCTCTCTCTCTCTCTCTCTCTCTATCGAGGCCAGCAGCAGCAGCCTGTTTGCAGGTGAAAACCCTTTTAAAGGAAACATCCACCTGAAATAGTGTGGGGAATAGGGTTTGTCTCTCAGTGACACTGAACAGGTTTTATCTGTGAATTTGAAGACTTTCTCCTACAGTGTATTTACTTTAACAAGTTTAACTCTAAAATTTCAGATTGCAAAGAGCTTAATGACCTTTCAAAATTAAAAATAACTCCTAGAGGAAGGAAACAGGGCATATCTTGCAGCCCAATATATATCAACATGCCACAACCTTAAGGGACAGTGAATGACCTAGACACACACACACAAATACATGCATAGGCTATACTGTATATACATATATAAATATATAGATATACTATATATAATTAATATATATCAATCTTAATGTTATATTAATGTCATTTTGTTTCATTGACTCTTGATGCTTTGGCAATATTGTTGTTGTGACATTCATGCCAATAAAGCAAATTTGAATTTGACTGTATGCTGATTCCATTTCCATTTCCATTTCCATACATTTTCTAATTATATTGCCTAGTGTGAAAGTATAAATGCTGTTTCAAAGCCATTCTCTACACTGTCAAGAAAACAATTTTGGCTTGGTTTATTAAGCCTTTATTTATTTTTGTTCTCCATTTTGTTGGCATAAGAGTAGTAAAATTTGAATACTGAATGCAGAAACACTGAATGAGTCAACACACCCACTATGTGTATTGTTTTGTTGACTGTAAATTCCCCTCAGGTCAATGCAACTTCCCCTAAAAATATTGAGGACATGACCACAGTGTTCTCACCAGAAGTAGGCCCTAATATCAGATAGTGGGACACTGACCTTTTGGGACATTTCTGATTTTCCTAAATCCCATTTCATCATGGGCGCACTCTCTGAGATTAATTTTGATATCATTAGAGCAATTGCAACAAGTGATAGCATAAGTCTTGATGCTTGATGTTGACTGCTGTTCACCGCTCATAGAAATGGCTTTAAGCTACTGTGCAACATCACTGAAACAGCACACGGTAAATTTTGTATGAAGGCAGATTTGACTTAAAAGTGTGTGACAAGACTTGCATTTTGCTTTCGTCATGTGCAGCCAGACATGGGGCAAAATGAGCAGTATGCCCCTCTTGATCCCAGGTTATTCGTGCTCTCTGTGCATTAGTGTACCCAAGTAACACATTGGTACTCATGGCATCTTGATTGTTACTTATGATTAATTATTTTGCCATTTGTCACATTGTTTGTGTAACTAATCCCAAACAAATCTGCAATAATAAAATGATCACAAACAAACACAGGATGCAGCCTTAACCTTACCTTTGGTTGGTTGGGGGGCCGCTGGGTTCTGGGGCATTTGTCCATTTTGCCCAGTTGGTAATCCAGCATTGGTTAGATCCCAGCAGTCAGCAATTACGTTCAACCACGGGCCTGTTCTTTTATTGTTGTTCAATGGGAGGAAGTTCCAATATATATATATATATATGTGTGTGTGTGTGTGTGTGTGTATTGTTTGTTTCTATTAATTCATTTAAGAATATTGATAAATGAAACTGTTTCTTTTAGGACTGTATCCAATAGCAAATGTCATTTTTCCCATTAGTAAGTTAACAGAATTAGAGTAATCTATATTGCTCTAATTACAAATTTGGCAAAAATGACATGTGATATATAATTGTAAATTTGCCATCTACTACAGTAGATTGCTTTTTGAGAAATCAACATAATAGCTTAATCTTAAAATCATAATTATTGTAATTTTAATTGCATTATTTACATATTGTTACTTGGCAATATGAACTTTGTACTTTAGTCCTGATCATATCTTGTTTGGATTCAGGTTTCATCGTGAATGGGAACATTTGTAAACAAACGTAGGAGGGGAAAGAACTAGGTGCAGGAAGCAAAAGTTGTGATTGCGAATAAAGTTTTACATTTTGAATCGGAAGCTATCGTAAAGCAGCCGTTTGTTTGTCGTGCAGCTGCCGGTTCCCATAACGACAACCAAGATGGCAGCGATGGCGGCTGGAGATGAGCATGCTGCCTCTGAAGTTTTGAGAGGACTTGCTCGACATTTAAACTGTCTGAACGAAGACAACAAGGCGACAAGAAAGAGGGCTCTTGACTTAATCAAGAGGGAGACTGTTGATAAAAAGCTCCCCAGCACCGTCCTACAGGAGGTTTTCTCTGCCCTCCTCAAGCCTCTCCTCAAGTGTCTGTCAGATCCGATGGAAAGATGCAGAGAAACCGCAATTGTGACGATAACAGAGTTTATTCGCTGTGTACCCAAACCGGAGGAGTCCTTGCCTTATCTCATGCCCTGCCTGGCTCAGCGGCTCGGGGAGAAGGACATCCAGGAGCCGGCGGAGGAGCTCCGGCTGTCCGCCGCGGAGATGTTGACTCTGACGGTGGAGGTGTGCGGCTCGCAGTTAGCGCTGTATCTGACCGAAATGTTCAACATACTGCAGAGAACCATCGTCGACCCTTTCCCAGACGTCAAAAGAGAAAGTTGCAAATGTACTGTCATCTTTGCAAAGTGTTTGCCAGGTTGGTGAAAGGCTTTTTTTTGTCTTTGTTGATAAACTTTGTTGCCATGGTTTCCAGGCAAGCAGACAGCTACACACACGTACTACACAGCTGCATGGCCTCAGGCTTAGCCCTAGTATTCTCGATTATCGATTAATCAGTCAGTTGTTTATTACTAACTGATGACAGATAACTAATTTATTGCTCATTTAGTTACCGGTTCCCAACTTTTTGGGCTTGTGTTGCCCTTAAAACAAAGCAACAGTCGACTTGAGACCAATTATCACCAGTTGAAAATGATTATATGATTTATGCCGGGTCAAATATTTTCTGATCCCTTGTCTTATTTTAATCATTTTTAACAGTTAGATGCCCAAAGAGGTCAAATAAAAAGAGGAATGTCTTGCAACACCTCAGATGGTCTAAACCACTAGTGACTATTGATTTTCTGTTAGTCGACTAATCAGTTTATCATCTCAGCACTAATTATTTAACCAGATCCCAGTATTTGTTGGATTTCACTTGCATGAGATGCTCCAGCAGGGAGATCCAAAGCTAAAAGTCACATGAGTTTGCAAAAGTGTCAATCCTGTCAATCAAAAATGGTCAGTTCAAATGTGTAATTAAGCCTTTGAAACCACAAAAAAATGACAAGTTATATCATGATATTGTGATAACCAAAATCCCAGGATGTATCTAGTGTCATATTACAACATCATATTATATCAGTGTATCACTCACTTCTACATTAACTAACCTGAATTGTATCTCCTCAGAGCACTTTCACATGCAGGCTGAGAGTCTGGTCACGCCTCTCATGCAGACGATTGCACATCAGCATTTCCGGGTGCGAGTGTCTGTCATCGAAGCCACCGGGGCGGTCATTCAGCATAGCACTGGGAAAAACGTGGATGACGTACTCTCTCACCTGGCACAGAGACTGTTTGACGACTCGCCACAGGTTCAGTTTCAGCAAATAAGCCACTAGTATACACCTCCCACTGTGTGTCATGACATGTACTGCTTATGAAGTTATTCACATTATATCAGTGTAAACTACATGAAATACTTTCACCTTCTCTGTGAAATATCTCTGTTTCTCTCTTTTGGTGCAGGTGAGAAAAGCTGTGACTGCAGTTGTTGGTGATTGGCTGCTACACATGCGAGACAGATACTCTTATTTCCACAAACTCATCCCACTCCTGCTGAGCAGCATTAGTGATGAGATTCCTGAAATAAGGTAAAACAGTTTCCCCTTTTGCTTCACAATGCAGTTTACCTCATGCACTGTATATTATCTGCGTTAAAAATATATCATATTTTTATATTTTATTATACAACTGACTTCTGAGTTGGATGCAGGAACAAGAGCCTAATCTAAATATCTACAACATATGTGAAATAAGGTGACGATGTTGATTGAGAGAATGACTGGTGTTTCTCCTGCAGACTTCTAGCAGCTGATTTATGGAGGCAGGTAGGCGCCCAGTGGGAGAAGGAGAATGAGGATGACATCAAGGACAAGATGGACTTTCTCCTGACCCCACCTCCCCTCTACCCGCCAGGAGGTCAGTCACAGCAGGCACAGCAGGAGCTTCTTCCCACTCCCTACCATGTGGGCAATCAGAATTTGATATGTAGATGGATAGACTCCAAAGGACCATGACCATCAACAATAGCAGTGTATTGACTCTAAGAGTTGTTTTATGTGATCTACAGATATTTAGTGAGGTTTACGATTTGTACAGAAGGCAAAAGTTTCATTATTATTATTTCATTGTCACAGCAGAGCTAAATTTGGCCTCACTGGTCCTTCCACTTGCATAATAAAATCCCCGTCACACTAGTTAAATGAAAATTAGAATTTTGAATTTTAATCTAATCCCTACACCTTGCTGCATAAAATACTTTCTCTTTATTACAGCTGTCCGAGGTTATAACATGCAGTAAAAATGACACAGGTATGACTAGTTTTCAGTGCAGGCACTGGCTTGGAGAGATAAATGTCAGCCCTGGGGCTTGGAATGAGTGTGAACCTGAACATGGTCACCACGGCTTGCCTATAGGGCTAGGCTAAACTTGTGTATGTGTGTGTGTGTTTGTTTGTTTGTTTGTGTCAGAGGTACAGTACCCAGCCTATGCATCTTGGTTAAAGCTCCTATACATGTCCCACAGCTACACATGTGACAATACGGATAAATACGGGCTCTGCCTGGGGACAGGAAAGGAGAGGAGAGGAGAGGAAAGGAAAGGAAGAGGCTCTCTCCCTCTTTGTCTTTTCTCTTTCTTGCCATCGTAAATCTGTCGGGCCTCCCAGTGTTAAGAGGTCACTGTCAGACAGTGAGAGACGACCAGAAAAGGGCTTGTTCTGTCTTGTCCTGGTGTGTTTCTCTGATTTATCCCTGTCTTCCTTTAGTCCTCCCTTCCTCTCTCATTAGTGTAGAAATAGGAGAAGAAGAATAAGGTAGGGGGGGAGAGAGAGAGAGAGAGAGAGAGAGAGAGAAGGGGGAAGAGAGGGATGCAGGATTGGAACTGTAGAAGGCCATTTGAGAATGTGTTTCACTTGCTCTGACAAGTCCCTTGTGGGGAAATCTCAATCGTAAAAAGTTATAGGTAGAAGATTAAGAGCCCTGTCCGCAGACATTTGAAAACCTGTGAATCTGTGATATTTATTGTTCCCTTTATGCTATTTCTTGTCTATTTCTTTCCTACAATACATATTTTTTTTAAAAAGTTTGTATAAAATGGATGATCAGATGTCCCAAAATCTGCCTAAATAAACATGTAATGCAGCCAGACAATATGTTTGAATCACCAGTGTTCATAAACTATGTGTTAAGAGCTTGTTAGTTATATTTATATGTCCATTTCCTGGTAAAATTCTGGAAAAAATTTATGTAGTTCACTTACTTGAAGCAAAGTAGAAAAGGGCAGGCTGGGAGAAAGTGAATTCTTCCTAAAAAGTAAAAAACTTGTGAAAGTTCAGTTTTAGATGTTATTTGGGTTTTGGTTTTTTAGGTTTTTTTAAATGTCACCAGCACAATCCCTTTTACTCCTTTAATGCAATATGTTATTTTGTGTCTTTTTATTTGTGCAAACTAAAACTTTAACATCGCAGACTGGTGTCTAACAGTTAAACAGTTACGAAGATGAATGTTCTTCATTTTCTCCTCCAGTGGAGCGTCCGGGGCTTGGCTGCAGAGAGCTGGTGGTGAGGAACCTCGGCAGGCTGGTGCCAGCCATCACCCACGACGTGACCGACTGGCTGGTTCCCACACGGGTCAGGACCTCCCAGCTTCTCTCTGTGCTGCTGCTCCACGCAGAGGACCACAGCACCCAGCACCTCCAGCCTCTCCTGGCCACCGTCTACCGGGCCTGCACCGACTCGGAGAGGGACGTGGTCAGCAACGTGAGTCCCAGAGAGCTTGCCATCAGACTAGCAGGATGTCATACAAACATACTGTAATTCCTTTTTTTGGATCAGGTGTGGCTTTTAATAACTCTGCACTTCTGCTCAGACACAATAGAATTGTTTTGTTATATTTCACTTATCACCAGACTGAATTATTTCAGGACACATCTGTTGAGCTTTGAGTCAGCACTTCCAGTGACATGTGAGTCTACCCACTGTCCTCATTTAGACTGGGCCAAGCGGGGCTCAAGGACTTGGGATGCACCTGTTTACATCGGAGGATTCTGTGGATCTTTGATGTGTGGCATATTAACAAGGACTTCCTGTTGCTCTTCTCCTTCACACTCCCCCATGTCTCTGTATCTCTCTTCACTCTCCTCTCTCTCTCTTTGTACCCACAACTAGTGCCTGGCAGCTGCTAAACTGTTGGGGACCTTTGTCCCTCCTGCAGTCTTCCTCAAGCTGCTGCTGGATCATGTGACAACCCCATCCTCTTCCGCTCACCCCTGGGCCCCCCTCATGGTGTTGGCTGCAGTGCTGGGAGGCTGCTCCAAACCTCTCCTTCAACCACATCTCCAACAGATCGCCAACACACTGGCCCGGCCTGACGTCTGCCAGGAATATCAACAGGTCAGCAGAGGAAAGCTTGGGTTTGGTTGTGGTAAATCTTTTTTTTTTTTTTTTGTAACTTATTCCCCTGAGAATGACTGCTCTTTGCCAGTAACGTCATGTACCTCATTCACACCCAGTACAACCACTTTCTTCTGTTGTTGGTAACTGAGTAGCTCTAATAGTGTAGCGACACCTCGGTAGAAGTTGAAGGGGAAAGAAAAAGAGTTTTGATGACAGCTTTGCCAGGTCTTTTCTGCCCTCATCGGTTGCCATGTCTTGATTCTCCCTCCCCTGATCTGTGCGCACCAGCTGTTTCAATTCCAGTCTTGTTAGGTGATCTTGGCAGTGTCATAGAAGGTCATTTTCTACTCTCTCTGTGTACCTTAGCACTCTTATTTTTGGCATTGACGGTGCAGCAGTCATACTCTATATTTCTTGCCTAATTTGTCCCTTATGGAAATGGGTTTCGTGATAAGATGCCACATCTGTTAAAAGGGCTTTCGTTGAAGAGCCTCTTTTCAATAGCACCACTGTACATGGTGAGTTCAGTGGGTTCGCTGTTGAGTAATTCCGCAAAATGCCGACCCCACTAAAGTGACAGTCCGGCCACATGGTGTTTTTCAAATCTTACATTTCAAGTCTATGATCATAACGTCTCCACTCACACGCAACTGTGAAATGTGCTCCCACAACGTTTTTTTTTTGTTTTGTTTTGTTTTTTTTACTTAATAGAAAAAAAATGATTAAAAATGCCTTCTCTGAAAATAACAGTCTACCAGTGGAAAAATCTCATCAAGTCCAGAGCAGACTCTTCCCCACTTCCTTTCCTCTTGCACTAAATATGTTTCCCTTTCAGAATCAAAATAACAGTTGCTTGGCAGAGGGTTATTTTCTGATCCTGCCGCACCACGGACTCACCTATACCCGTGACCCCACCCCACTCCCAGTGAGGCCTGCAAGAATTTCCTCCCTGGGTTAATAATAACAAAAATCCACTAATTTCACGTGACCCCTGCATGGCTGCTCTGACCCCTCTGAGCAGACAAGGCAGCACATAGTCTTTGTGTTTTGTTTTTTTTTATAGCCCTGTCTATGGTCTCAGCACCGGACTGTGGTTCAATCACCTTCATTCTCCCCTTCTCTTTCACACAGCTAAGCCATTAAAAGAATCCCTGAAATTTCAAAGCCTGTCTGGTCAAGGCCAGTGATAAATGGGGAGAGAAACTGACCCCCTTCTGTCCTCCCGCATCGCTGCTCGACGGGGTCAGCCAGAGAGAGAACTAACAGGACGAGACGGTCAAACGTTGTCACACAGATGGAGGCAGACCTCTGCTTCCTCTCTGTCTGTTTCTCCATCTATCTCCCTCTGTCACTCTCTCTGTCTGTGTGTCTGAAGGCAAAGCATAGAGCGCAGTGATTCAAGAGCTCAACCAGACAAAGCTCCCGCAACATTCCTCGACAACAGGCCGGGTTCATAGCGGAGCAGGGCCAGATCCCTGTGTAGCTGTAAATAACAATACTGGAGACGGTAGCACCTGCATCCAGCTCTCCTTCTTTCTCTCTATCCAGAAATGCTAACCCAGAATATCGCACATGTACTTGCTGCACAGTTGCTCAGTCTAAAGTGCTGGTTAGCCCCGAGATCCCTCATATATGTGTGACTGACTTGTAAATGATAATCGTGTAATGCAAGTACCACTGTGACTTTCTTTAAAACAAGGCATCTTAAAAATATGCACGTTTGGATCCAACTTGAGAGAGTTATGTGCCACTTGAACCAGAGGCAGAGAGGAAGAAAACGTGAGGTTTGCCTTGGACAAAATGAGGCCTGTTAAGAAATGAAATATAAATAATCTTCAAAGTGAACAGTGGCAGGGGAAACTGCAAGGCTCTGTGGGGAGTTGAGGGAACAAGCTGAAGATTTGGCAGCTGATATATGATGCCTCTGCACGACTCAGCCTCGCCAACTCTTTCAAGTCCCTGTTTTCTTTTCTTTATTTTAGTGGGGAAAAAGACAGCTTACAAAAATAAATGGCAGATGCTCGGCGAAAAATAAAAAATACTGGTCAAAAAATTGAAGATGGTGTCAAGGGATTGAGGGAAAATGAAAGGACAGCCAGTGGTTTGAGAAGCCACCGTGTTCTGAGGTACCCTGTGCACTGTGTATGGGGTGTTTGCTTATGATTCACATACGGGTTTGCTTCCAAAGGGGTATTCCACAGAGGATTAACAAACCTCCACCGTCACACACACACACACACTTCACACAGCTGAGTGTCCCTGTGTTGTGGGTTGCCATGGGGATGACGGCATCACAATATCTGCAGGGCTGGAGAAAATTGGTAAAGATAGTACTAGAGGGGAGGAAAGTTTTATAGAGAGAGGGCCCGACGGTGAATTAGCAGGCATATTTACAACCAAGCTTGTTAACAGTGAACGTACGCTTTTGGATGACACACTGTAAAAAGTGTCTGGCCCACAGTAGCCCAGAGGAACAGATCAGCAGGAGAGCGTGAAGAAAAGAAGGCTCTGTGTCATTTCATCTCATCTGTGCATGGGAGAACTTCACAGTATCACAACAAGCCAGTATTCTGCTGAATATCCAAACACACTCGCATACATCATCGCGTGTTCTGCGTCCCCGGCGAGCCTGCCCTTCGTCATAAATGACGGCTGCACACTGCTCACTGCTCCACCTGAACGACAGACGAAGAGAGGAGAAGAAAGGCAGAATAGCAAACTTTACCTGACTGCAAAGGGTCGGCATCCCGCACAACATCAGCGTTTGTTTACCTGTCGCCGTAGCAACATCAGTAGCTTTGGGGGGGCTGGGCTCCCCACTGGATAGGAATCCATCGCCTGTGTGTGTGTGTGTGTTTGTAATTGATGTATCCAGTGGTGGACAGATGCGCACACACACTGTGTAACGAGGCCCCCGGAGCGTGCCCAGGCCAATGAAACCAGGTGTATCTCGCCTGGCTCCAGGTGTCCACCTAGTCATTACACCGCACCACTTTTTCCGCTCTCTCTCTCTTTCTCTCTCTCTCTCTCTCTCTTGGCCGGCCCTGATGGTTGATTTCTGCGCATGTATAATATACGTGTCTCTATGAGTGTACGCTAATCTGTGTGTCTTCCACGGTTTGTCACATTATTACCACAACTGCCTCCCTGGAGCTGTCGCTGTATTTATGTGCCAGTGAATGGCTGTGTCGCAGACAGGGAATTCCCCCATCAGTGAATTCACTATAAGAGTGCACAGGGCAGTGTGTAAGCCGTGTTTTGAGTCTAGTCAGCTGAAGAAATGAGGGCAATGTTCAGGGCTGCATGGGAGTTTAGTTAAGCCTCAGACTGCCTGAGGAAAAGATGTTTACACACTTAACTTAACACCCCGGACTCAAGATACATATAACAAACTTTTTTTTTTCTTTTTTTTTTCCAGTGTGTGCCCATAAATGCCCCATACTCACCTCCACCACCAAACACAAAAAAGTTTCTTGCAGACTAAAAAATCCCTTAGCTGCCCTTTGTTTTGTTAACGCCCTGAGCATCTTTGCTTGACTCAACACTTGTTTTCCTTCCAGACTAATGCCAAGCTCTGCTGTACAATAGCCATTTAAATTTGTGAAAAGATAGTGCGCCTCCTAGCGATACCTCTTGTGACTGCCAGTCGAGCTCAGTGAGTGTGTGAGGTATGAGTGTGCATCTCACCACCCAACTCCTCATCATCAGACCAAAGCAAACACCTGGAGGGCACTCAACCTCTACAACCCACTCTCTCTCTCTCTCTCTGTCTCTCTCTCTCTCTTGCTCACTCACACATATATACATACATACAACCCCCCCCCCCTTTCCATCTAACCCTAATGACAGACTGGTAGAAAACAGGAAAAGAGGCCGTGATCCCAGTGATGGCATGGAAATTAGCCTGAGCCGCAGGTCTTTGTCTAAACATGAGCTCACCACAACACTGGCTGACAAGTGACAGCAATCTAACACACACTCATGCATTGGAGACGGAAAGAAAGTTCTCACTCGGTTACTGGATCTTGTCGATCACTATTATTTTTGGTGCAAAATAGGAGACTGGTGTGCTTTTTTTTTGGGTTGAAGTTACTTTCTGTGATGGGTAGGGAGGTATTTGGTTATTTGGCAGCATTACCACTTAGTTACTGCTAAAGAGTAGATAGAAGGTGGTGCGTGCTGTGGAAGAGAAAGAAGACAGGAAATGGAATCAAGGCAGAAAAATGAGATTGTGGGGAAGTGCAATGGGGTTCCCTCTCACGTAATGCTGCATTCCAGATAAATCTTACTATGCTTCTCCCTCTTTCTCCGTCCCCTTTTTCCAGGTTATGTACTTGGAGCAGTTGTTGGCCTGTGTGGATGTGCTGCTGTGTCAGTGTGAGTCAGACTGTGGCTCAGTCAGCCTGCAGCTGCTGCAGGTGCTGGTCACCGTCCAGAGCCTCTCCACTGAGTCACAGTACAGCGAAAAGGTGAGTAAAAAATACAACTTAACCACATGAAGATACAATCCCAGATACATTTTCTTTTGCAACTATGCCATCAATTTGTTCCGCGTGAGCAAATCATCTCACCTGTGTTCAGTTATATTTCAACATGGCACTTTTTTAGCTTTTTCACCCCTTCAATTTTCTTTTTCCATCCCAGTTTTTTATTAGAAAGGTAAGCAGGTTTTATGAAGCAAGAGAGCTATTTGAGGAATGTGAGCATTTGTACAGGTTCAAAGTGGGCATGGCCAACAGTATAATTACCCACTTAGCCAGTGGAGCTGAAATTGCACCTTTGGAGTGGAACTATCTAGTCCTGGGTTAAAGGAGGTGGGTGAAAGGCAGAGAAAGAGAGAGAGGCAGAAATAGAGAAAAAACGCATAGGGTGTGATGAGCTGTGTTCCTTAGCAGGTGTGTGTGTGTCATCAGCCGAGCCCCATTTGTGGCTCCACAATGCCTCCTAAGGTCACAAGTAACACGCTTTCATGTGTGCGGTCAGCCTCCAAATGCGAAGACACAGACAGGAACTGTGACGAAATGAAATGAAAGCCAACGGTATCTGAGGCCAAGCGTGTTGCCTAATTGCTTGACAGAAGCGGGAGGGGTTTGGCATCGACGCTTACCAGACACCATGTGTATGTTCAGAAAGAGAGCAGTGTTAAAGATGAGACTGGGACAGTGAGGATGGAATGGATTAAGAAAAGAGAGGGAGGGTGAGAATGGCCTTGGGCATTCCGGGACCCAGAGGAAGAGCACAACTTGTTTTCCCAGAAAAGGGGCACGTCTTTCCCATCAGTGGACAGCTCAGAGATGTCTAGCGCTTCTCTAAAGGAGCCAATATGTGACTCAGACATTGTCTCTGTCCCTGTGCATCCCTGAGGGACTATGAAGGGAGCTATGAAGTGCCTTAAAGGTCAGTTCCCCTGCCCCTAAGAGTCAGCTAATTATTTACTCTCCTATCTCTCATTCCTGCCCTTTCCTCTTTGCTCAGCTTTATTGGTGTGTGTGTGTGCGCGCGTGTCTGTGTGTGTGTGTGTCTCAGTTCCTGTGCCTTTGTGACATCCTGTGGATCTGTCGGGGTTTTTGTTACTAAGTGGTTTTATGTGTTAAGGCCTTGTCATGTCTGCTGTGTTGTTCTTCCCATGGTTTCACATGATGGGTTTTGTGCCTCCCATGTGAGCATGACCTGAAGAATTCCTGAAATTACAAGAAAACAGCTGGAATTGTTCACACAATACACTCTCCCACCCTATTTTCTTTTTTTTTATTACATATACTGTATGATTTCATGTAAAAATTGCTGCTTAAAAATGTGCTGACATAATTTTGTTTTCCTCCCGTCCTTCCATGTCTCCCTCCCTCCCTCAGGCCCTGGAGAGTGTACGGTGCTTGTGTAAGGTGCAGGGCCTGGACTCAGTGATGGAGCTCTATAGACAACATATGGGCCAACTGCTGGACTGGCTGTCTGCCTCTGTCAGCACCTGGTCCAGTTACTCTCCACAAAGACTCCAACTGCATATCATAGTCATTCAATCAGGTGAGAAGTGAAGCCTGAATGTGCGCAAGTCATTGCCAAATTATACAGCAGGTGCTGAAGTTTGCACGTATAAAGTCACAATAATAGACAAAGAAATACAGTGAGAAACTGGCTTGTCAAATGACCTGGTAATGATTAGAAAACCACTACATCATTCATCCATCTGAACATGCCCTTTGGCTCCATCTCACCCCAGCCTGTTGGTGAGACTATATAATCTATCTAATGTTTTATTAAACATTACTTCATGGAGTGGTTTGTGAAGCCATTCCTTCCCGAACTTGTTCAGACACAACGCGTTACATCATATTTTAAGCATCGAGCTGTTTGTCCTGTTCACACATGATCCATCATCAGGGCAGCACGTCGAGAACAGCAGCTGTCAAAGCAGCAGTATGGATTCTCTTCCGCAAGTAGTTTATGAAGGGTCAGGGAGTCGCATTTTCTTGCATAGGTATTCACAAAAGCAGCAAAACATAACCTACCCGGCACATCCTTTTTCTAGTGTCAGCACCACTTGACAAATGTGGGTGCTGGCAAATGACCCAATGTTTAATGTTGTAGTGTTTGTGATGTATTGCTTGACGCCCCAATGGATGTTACATTGTTACATTGATGGTTTCCGAGATGGCTGTCTATCAGTGGCTAGGAAACACAGAAATCGCCATTATTTTCTGTTACCCAAGCAGAGAGACATATGGTCAAAGACATACTCACACACACGCACGCACGCACACACACACACACACACGCACACACAAAAACAGGGCTGTCATTAGCACCAGTTGGCTTAGTGACTTTTGTAAATCCCCGTCTCTCCCTCCGTTTGTCAGTCAGCCAGTGTGTCTCAGCCTTGTCTAAAGGAGTTAAAGTGTGTGTGTGTGTGTGTGTGTGTGTGTGTGTGTGTGTGTGTGTGTGTGTGTGTGTGTGTGTGTGGTGCAGTGGGTTAAAAAGCTGTGACCCTGTCCTCTGTGCTGAGTCTTCACTTTACCGCCCCTCTATACCAAATAATCCTCCATCATCAGCACCTCCCTGTGCCACACTTTCATCTTCATCTCTTTCTCCCTCCCTTCCCTCTCTTTCTAATTGACTGGGTCGCCTGGATACCTCTCTAATCCCCGCGCACACACAGACACGCACATCCACACACTCCCACGACTAACTGACCAGTCCACTCAGTGATCCCCACGCAGGTCACTACATCAAACAGCCCCACAGCCGCCTGCTCTTGACCTTCCCCTGGATCAAGGCCACTTTGAAGCTCAGTGTGTGTGTGTGTGTGAGGGTGTGTTTTTTTAAATTTTTTAATGCATGTTGAATGCTGCACTCAGCCACCCTCGGTTTCATTCTTGCAGATGTGATCTTTGGTCCATTATAGAGACCCAGCCGAACAGAGAGTGTGTGGCCGCTGTGTTTGATGTGCACATGATTCAGGGAAATCAGCCTTCTGCTGAACAATTGACGGTAGTTAATGTGACAACTGAGAATTGGCCATTTTGCCTACTCATCAGCTCTTCACACACTTCATCTGTGTTTGTTGGAGACAGGAATAATTATTGCCCTCTCATATCCTCCTCGCAGTCTTTTGTTCTTCAGCTGGTGTGAGATCCTGGAGCCTGGAGCAATCTCTCTCCCCCACGTCTTTCTCTATGTAGCAGTATGGTGCCTTGCTCAAGGACAGGATACATGTTGACATTCTCTCTAAGCAATTATGAGAAGTGTGTGTGACACACGCCGACAAACACTTGCTTTGTCGTGCTTGTAGTCGGTGTGAGGTGACCTGCAGACGTGTCTGGCTGGATGACGCACCCTTTGATTCACACATTCCTGCTGGTTAAAGTAGGTTTCCCTTTCTCTCACCGTTTCCCCATATCTCTTTATAACTTTGGCCGCCACCCATGGGCAGTCACAGGATTTCCTCTGTCTCCCTTCACGTCTGTACGATTGAGTCCAGGGCATGGACACTTATCAGCCATGACACACACACATATCACTAAATATAGCTCTGTAAACATGCAGTGAGCCTGTTGGTGGGTGTGTGTGGGCATGAGTGCAACTGGGAATACTTGTACTGTGAGATTTTCACTTTTCCTGTAATGGACGCTTGTATAGAAACACTCACACAAAGACCTTTTTATGTCTCATTTCCTTGGAGCTCTGTGTCACCATCTCACCAGCCCATTGATCTCTCAATAACACAAGCCCTCTGGTCAGTGCTAAACCAAGGCCTTCTCTTGTTTGCCATAAGATATTTGCTCCCGACAGAGAGGGGAGTTAAGAAAATGCACAAATGAAAGTGTCTTCTCTCTGAAAAAATTAAGGGTACCCTGAGTTTTTGACTTCAAGTAGTGCAACAGTAGTAATACAAATGTGTGTGTGTGTGTGTGTGTGTGTGTGTGTGGGTGTGGGTGTGGGTGTGTGTTATAGGCCCAGTGATTGGGGAGTTTGTGAGCCAGTTGATGCCTCTTCTCCATGGCTGCCTCCAACCGGACAGAGACCCAGAGATGAGGATGACCATCTTCACAATGCTGGCCAAGTTGCTGCTGGATGCTGGTAACACACTGGATTCCCAGGGGTGAGAGGGACACATATACACATCCACATATAAATAAACACACACACACACAGTGAGCAAGGGAACCTATGAAACAAACGTAGGAAGTTCTTGTATGTTTTTTACTTAACAAAGACGCACACAACAGCAGAATTGCAGGTTAATTGTCCATAATTTCATCATTTTGTGATGTTACATTGAGCTTTGAACTCAGCCAGTTGTTTGGGTTTGTCTAGTCTGAATTTTCCAACTCATCGTTATTAGCACAGCTCATATTTTTAGGCTTTAGCTCACATTAAGCAAATAACCACCCGGCCCACACTATAATTAGAAATACACACACAAAAACACAATAGTGTATTTCCATGAAGTCATTATAACCCCATCAGCTTTTTTAGGACCTGCAGTTGATTCACATAAGGTCATATTGTAGAGTCCTATTCAAGTTAAAACAGTCTCCCTAGGGAGTATCAAATAGACTAACTCAGATTAGTTAATTACTTCCCAGCATGCCTGAAGAAGTTTCCCTTCTCACTCCTGAATGTTTATTGACTGATGGAGGTAGAACTTGTGTTTGGGAGATTTGCAGAGATGTCTGACACCCAGAGAAGATCTCCAGTTCGTGGGTTCTTCCTCTTTGCGGCCCCCGTTGCCCTCCAGGGTCCCCTCCGAGCCCTCAGCTGTGCAGCCTTCAGCCCGGGCTCAGAGCTCTAATCTGAGGGAATGCATTAAACCCGAGGCCCTCCCCGGCTCCCAGCAATCACAGCAGCTGCTCCCGTCAATCAGAAAAACAATCCTCGTCCATGGGGTTGTCTTGGAGACATCTGTGCAGCGTGTCACTAACTCTTAATACGAGGGATAGATTGGTAATCTTTGTGCGGTGCAATGTTGAAAGTGCCTTTGGCATGAACCTGGCAGAAGTGTAAAGAATACAAGACAAAATAATATCCTTGTCAGTGAAATATGTCACATAAACAACAGGAAGTGTTCTTAAGCCAAAACATTCTGCCACCTTTGCCAAAATTGTGGAAATTGGAACTTTGCTTTCAACTTTCATCAGATTATTTTATCCATAAATGCGCATATTAGACAAAAGGAGTCTCTGTCTCGTCCTCACTCCCAGTGCGGCCACCTGCGCTGCTAACTGCTTCTCTCATTCCTGAGCTATATCTGCGGTAATCACAGGACCATCAGGAGACAGAAATCATGTTACACCTTCAAAAGGTTTCAAACAAATGCTTAACTTACAGTATGCGGGTCTGTGCGGTCTGCCATAATATTTCCATTCATACTCATCTCATCCCTCCATTCATGATTTATGGCGTAATCTTTACTCAGCAGATTGTGGCCCACACACGCACGTTATATGTCATCAAGAGGACAATGATAGTCATAGAGAAAACCTCTTCTCTTTGTTCTACAACCAAAATGACATAATGACAGCTCTGCATTAGAACAAGCAGAAAGGGAAAGGAGTTTGTGTAAGTGCCTTTCATCCACACACACACACACACACATAATGTCTTTGTTTCATGTGGATTTGTGTGATGTGATTAAAAAGATGGATGTGAAATCTAAGTAGAAGGTAATGTGTGAGAAATGAAAGTTCATACTTTTTTTTTTCCCTGGGTGTGGCAGGCCAAAATCATGCGCCACTTGCCAGGGAGATAAGAGAGTGTGTTCTCATGCATGTGTGAAGTGCAATAAGCATCTGTCTGTAGTCTTAATTTCAGCTTTAAAGACTTAAAACGAGAAAAATATATGCTATTGGGATGAGATCTTCCTTTTATTCCAAATGCGGTTTCCCTTTTGCCAGGAATTTTCTAGAAATACAAGGACCGCCGAGAACATGAAACAAGACAAACGAAAGCAGATCCTTTTATTCTGTAACAGATCCTAGAAAATGCCAGAAACAAGACTTAATCTCCAAACATTGGCACATTCATTTAACAGCTTTATGAAAATAACAATAACAGTGACCTGGGAACGGCTGATATTTTGCTCAGTATCAATAAGTTGTTTTCATGATCAGTTATTATCATTATTTTCTCAATTATTTGATCTTTTTTTAGTCTATAAAACATCAGAAAATAGTGGAAAATCACTGCTTCCTTAGAGCCCAAGGTGGTGTCATCAAACGTATTGTTTTGTCCCACTATCAGTCCAAAACCCAAAGATATTCAGTTCACTATGAGCTCAAGACTAAGAAAAGCAGCAAGTTTTCACATCGGAGAAGCTGCAACCATAAAATGGCATTTTTGTTTGAAAATATACTTGATGATTAATCGATTATCAAAATTTATTTTCAGCCGATCAACTAAACCATTAACTGACTAATCATTACAGCTCTACTCTGCAGTCACTTTGTGAGCATTAGAAGCACAGAGAGCTCCACACAGTTCCCTGGATCTTTCTCTGTGTGTGTGTGTCAGTGTGTGCGTGTGTGCACAGACATGCATGTGAAAGGTAAAGTCCTGCTCTTCTTTCCTTTGGAAATCATCCCTGCAGTGTGGAAATATGTCTTTCCATCATCTGGCGTCATTCATGATGAGCTTTCAACACCTGTCAAGATGAAGCAGCTGAGTTACAGTCCTATCTGTATTAGTGGCACTCAGTCTCCCCCTACTGGCACTGAAACACTACAGCACACTTTATCAAATACATGACAAGTTTATTGTGACACCAGCTGAACAGCCAGGTGCCAGGGCAGCTACCAAAACTTGTGGAGTTGGTCGGGAGTAAAGGACAGTGCAGACTCTGGTAGTGTGTGAGAGGATGTCAGAGGGCCTAAGCCAGCGTGGAAAAGAGAGTGAGAAGGGAAAGGAGGACACCCAGATGTTCTACTCCTCGCCTTTTTGCCTCTCCTCCACTGCCTCCCCCGCCCCTCCTATCTTAGAACGAGTGTGGGAAAATGACTGCAGTATAGCCATTGTGTTGCAGTTGGTTACGATTTTGACAGTCACATTACATTCCCAACAGCCATCATCATTCACTTGACTTCAAAACTGTCTTCAGTGCTCAGTTGTTGTAAAACTATATGATTGCCAAATGCTAATACATAGAAAAATGACATCTCTGATCCTCTTGTACTTGTACTATCTGTCTTTTTCTCTCTCCCTTCTTCCAGGAATTTTCGTAATGAGTCAGAGAAGTTCCTGTGTGACGTCCTGCTTCCTAACCTGGTCTGGCGTGCGGGCCGCACTGCTGCTGCCGTCCGGACCTCGGCCCTCAGCTGTCTGCTGGCCCTGCTGCATGGAGGGGCCATCACACCTGGACAGGTACGCACACACACACACACCAACGCTGCAGAGATGACATCTTCAAATACATCTCACTGAACACAGGCGCATATGACACACAGTGGTTTCATTTGTTCCCACCTGTGCAAAAAGCACTGGAAGCAAACACCGGATATGAACCGTCTCCAATAGTAAATACTCCTGATCTCCAATCTGCAGAAACACTTTTTATTGACTCAGCTGTAAGGGAAAAGATGTGGTAGTGCATTCTTCTAATCCATCAGGAAGTGACATTTACTTCAAATTCTCTGTTTTGTCCATTTCACATCAAAATAGACAGTCCCACTTGGCCATTTGGGGAAATATATCATCCGCCATCTTTTTCTCCTTGGCTGAAAGAGTTGGCCACAGCAGGTAGCAGGTGTACACGGGGCCAAGCGGGTTCACATACCTTTGTCCCTAAGGAACAATGCTTCCACTGTTCTGGGCTCTTGTTATGTGTAGGAACTATCACCGGGACATGCCCTTGCACCTGCCTGTCGAAGCTTGTGCCCAGTTACAGTATGTGTGCTCACACACGCGCACATCTGGCTGTGTTTGCCCTTGCGTGTGCAGGGTGACCAGTTGAAACCGGCTCACACACCTCTTCTATTCACACGTCTTTAAATACAAGGCAAAGCAAACAGCTGGGGGGACAATGTGAGTATGGGTGTAGGTGTGTGTGATCAAACTTTTATTATCTTATAGGAACCAAACGTCCGCATGAGGATAGAAAAACCTGAAAGAGTGGTGACTAAACAGCTCCGTGTTACTCTCAGACTTGAAGTTTGAAATGATGTTACAGTTGAGATGAGATAAACAAGCGTGCCAACACATGGATATGTGTGTATTTCCATCGGCAAATTTTAACAGCCTTTCATTCAGGGGGACATTGTTTCCTTACTACTCCCTGTGAAAACAATTAGTAGCTCCAGTTACACTTGGCACCCTGATATTGTCACTGATGTAATGCCGGATCACTCTCTGCCAAATTTTCCTCCTCTTTCTGTCTCCTTCCCTCCCTCTCCCCTCGCTCCTTCACGGTTACGATAGCAAACAGACGGGGTGACAGAGGTTTTAGCCATCACCTCTTGGCCTGTGGATCCCGGCGCTCAGCCTCGCCTTGTTTGTCCATTTCCTCTGTTTCTCATCTGTTGGTGTGATGAAAACATCGGTCTTCACTGGACTTGGGACTGATGTTGGGCTCTATGCCCATGTGTCTGTACAAACTGATCCAGAGCTAATGTCAGTCTGTCATGGTTCAGGTGATATTTCACTTGGGTAAACACATACAAAATTCAACAGAAATAATTCCAGTGGAAGTGTGGACACTGTAACTTTATTAAAGCTATCCTGGGCATGTGTTGTCAGCATCGTTATCCAGCCGTTTCCTCCTCTAACAGAGGAGAACATTTACTGTAGAAACTTAATTTCTTCATTTTTTACACCTGTTTTGTAAACTGGAGACATGATTGCCCCGTTAGTGAGTTTGAATTGTGTCAAACATGCACACAGACTTTGAGCTCGTCATTGATGGTCTAATTGCTAATTAAATTGGTCTGTGACTTTTCTGTCTGCAGCTGCTTTGCGTGGAGGAAAAGCTGAGTCCTCAGGTGTTATCAGCCCTGGAAGAGGACTCTCAGATTGGCAGACTGTTGGCTTGTCGCTCTTTGTCCACCATACTACGACTCATAGGATCCAGTCTGCACCCTGAGGCCCTCAATAAGGTCTACCCTGGTAAATGACAAACGCAATAAAAATGAATGCACATTGTGTAGCACTGAAAATGACTGTTGTTGTTTAGAATTGCATGTCACATTTCTTGAATCTAACCAGTCAAAGAATAGTAGCATATTGGCCATTGGGGAGACATTTCATTTCACTTCTTTTATGTTTGCCGTCATTGAAAGTGAATGCGTTGTGAGCCACAAATGTGATAAATTACTCCTCTAAAAGTCAGCCAAACTGAAGGAAAATATTTTGTTTTCAAATCCTCTGGGTCTATTTTTCATGTGTGGGTGTCTTTCCTCCACAGAGCTGCTGAAGCGTCTGGATGACAGCAGCGAGGAGGTGCGCGGCGTGGCTCTGCAGGGCCTGGGGCTGTGGCTGTCCAGTCTGACCAAAGACTACAACCCCGAGCTCTGCGCCCCTCATCTGCAGTTCCTCTTCCAGCAGCTCCTCCTGCACCTGGACGACCCCGACAGCTCGGTGCAGGAACAAGTGCTCGGTGAGACTGGGTGGGGTGTTTTGAACAAGCGACCTCGGAGACAAAGACGGAGTTTTGATAGAAAGCCGATGGTGAAGGTTTAACAGGGGGGTCTGTACCTGTCCTGATCATGCTTTGTTCAAGATGTATATATATTTGACTTAAAATAATGATGCGATATTGGCCTAATGACCCTGATTATCTGATAAATATATTCAGAGGATACAGATATTACAGATGACGATGTTGAATGTGAGGCGATGATGAAAGCAGGGTTTAGCTGTGATGATCTGCAGACCAGCCTGCTGTGTTTTTGAGACGCTCACGGAGGGATGAGAGGAATTAGGGGTATCCTCTATCAAAAACTCGATTATTACCCTGGCTCGCTGCCAGCAGATTCCCCTCTCCTTTATTTCAAAAGGTTCTCCATTATCCTTCTTTTCCATGCAATTTATCACCAAGAGCAGCTCGAGCAATTCCCCCTGCCAATGTGAGTCCTTTAAGGGCTGGGTTGGAGTGAAATATAAGATCCAGATATGGATAAGCACCCACCTGAGAGAGAGCCACTGTGCCCTAATATCTGTGTAACTGCTTCATTCCCCTGCCAGCACACCTGGGGTAGACTGGGCAAATGGCAAATATCTGCCTCCCCACCCAGGATCTCACTCCATCTCAGAACGGTCTCCCCCTAATGACAACCACATGGGGCTGCACACCCCCCCCCACCTTTTCCCCATCTGTCCTCACACCCATCCCGCTTAATCCCTCCATCCTTTATCTGTCTGTCTGTCTTCCTCCTCTTATACCCAGCGTTGCTTCACGGGTGTGTTTTATTGATGTTTCAGTGGAAAGTCTGAGTGGCTTCTCCCGAGCTCTGCAACTGAGGCTCAGCTCTTCTGGACTTTCACTCTCTCCCACTCTCATGGATGTTAGCTGTCATTACTTCTGACAGGACGCAGGTGAGCACTGATGCCTTAGCCAGGGATGAGAGGCCTCGCTACGGGATGTCTCATCTTCATATGGCTTGGAGTGAAAGGGGGGGGGTAGAGAAGGCATTCTTACACTCGCCAGATGCAGCAACAGCTTCCATGCTATGAATTCTAGCTCTGCAAGACTGCTTTTGAAAGCCCTCCAAAGAAAATAAGCATTTTTTGTTGTTGCCATTGGTTATCAAGTGTCTGTAACCTTGACTGCAGAAGACAGAATAACACATGTAAATCAACTTTATGAACCAGCCTTCGCCCACATACTGTACGTCTGTGTTTCTTGTGTCTGAGTGCTTTTGCGTCCTGCTTGTGTACGCGTATTGTAAGAACTCTCTTTGAAAAACAATATTGTAATACTATATGTTCCAGTTTAAACATGAAAGGAGCAATTATTGAGGATTTCTTTTGCTGTCTCAACCTGTGCTGGATATGCAACAATGATTTATCTTTTAACTCATGCTCCGGCAATTAGTTACACACCCAAACTGATACTAGTGAAAGGATAAGTCTGGTGACATTTTATATTTTTCTTATTGTCCACAAATCCCACGAAAACCAGAACCTTATATCGCTCATTCCTTTGTGCCACAGACCTCCATAGATGTGAACTGGGTGACATGTTTCTACATTACTTTGATCACTGTGGTTTATTCTGAGTCCCACATACACCGTCCTGCTGCTGTAAATACACACTAGCGCACCAAATAGCAGAAAATATTCTCCAACAAACACATAATTTACTCTTGTTTGAGTAACATTTGATAAAAACTAGTGACCAGCTGTTAATGGAAGATGTACAGTATGTCTTCAGTAGGATCTGTTAGCATCGGTTAGCATACTGTGTTGGGACAGTATCTTAGTAGTTATCTAGTTTTCTCCATCTAATTTGATGGAGTTTACATTATTGAGGTAGAGTACTTGATTGCATCTTATAATATGAAAACGATAGTGATGCATCATTAATGAGAAATTAGCTTTAAGGAGTATGTCAGCCTATCTGCCCTGTACAGAAGCCCAGTTCATCACACTTTGATCCCCATGAAGTACAGTAGACTCATATTGAGAGGAGTGCATAGACAGCTCTGAGTCTCTTTGTGAAATGAGATGACCTCACATCTTCCTGAGTGATCGTCTGTATCTGACAGCACCCATAACCGCCTGCGCCGCAAATATGGAAGCGTTCCACACTCTCATGCATGGCTCTTTTTGAAGCTTTCTTTTTTTTTTTTTTTTTCTTCCCTCCCCGCTCTCTTTCTTTCTCTCTCCATCGCTGTCTCTTTGTTCCTTTAATAGTTGATCCCATTCTTATGCTTCTTGAATTTCAAACGCATATCTGTGAAGTGGCTTGATGTCTGCAGCATGTCCTGACAGCATGACGGACAGCACCGCCACCCCCCCACCCCTCCCTCCTTCTCTCACTCCTCCAGTCCTCCACCCTGAATAATCCCACCATCCTGGCAGCACGGCAGCTACCTGCTCAATCACACGCACACACACACACACACACACACGCACACACACAGACTCTTGCCACTGGTATAACTCACTTCTCACAAGTCATCATTGTTCTCCTTTAACTCCAAGTCCAACACCCACCCCCCCCCATCATCTCCATCCCAGCTGAGTACAGTATACACAAAAGCTAAAAATCCCCTCAATCTCCTTGAAGAACAAAGGCTGGTATCAGATGATGAGTTTACATGAGCTAACTCATCCAGAGTGACGGCGTGTCACCACTGGAACAGCACTTTTGCGTTGCGGTTTCCGAAGCATTTTACCCACTGACAGCAGCTCAAGTAATTCTATATACCTCTGATAATCAGCAGAAGGTGTGGGAAACGATGGCAGCAAGAGAGTTGGAAAGGGAATTGCTGCCTCCCAGTGGAAGGAAAGGGCACATTTTTTGGTTTGCAGAGTTAATGTAGTGTAGTTCATCACTGCCATCTGCTGACTGATTTTTGACCTCTCATAGAAAGCATCAAATTAGTACCCAACATCAGTATCTGAGCATTTGAATATAAGATGTGCCTGCTGCAGTGTGATGAGAATGTTTTTGCTGAAACTAACATGAGTAATAAACGAGAAAGCAATCAATGCAGGTATAACTAGACCACCAACGCCTGAAAATGCATGAAAGATCATATATATAACATATTTTTGGTACCTAATATTCTCTGAGTATTGCTGCTTTTTATTTGACTGTATCCTCTTTCATCTCATATCCCCGGTGCTGACTCCTGCCTGTGCTGTGTCTTTGGGTTTTTATTTTTTCCAGAGATCCTGAAGAAAGGCAGCTCGGTCCACCCGTCACTTCTGAAGAGGGAAGTGGAGGCGGTGAGGGACAAACAGCGGAGTCCTCTCTACTGCGACCAGCTGCTGCAGCACATGGGCTCACTGCCCACAGAGACCACAGCAGACTGTCCTGAGTGACAAGCCGCACATACAGAACAGACACAGACTGACATTTGTGCCTTTTAATCAAAGAACTCTCACACTTTTTGCTGTGGAATTGGCTTTGTGGAATTTTCTTTTCAGTATGTCCGTCAATGTGAAATGTCTCTTTTACCATTTGTTCAAGAAGTTGCATCCATCGCATTTTATTCCTTTTGGTCCTGATGTTTTGGTTTTATGAAAACAGATTTTTGATTCAACGTGGCTGTGCCTTGTTCATGTCTCCATGATTCTGGCATTCTTGGTGATATTATTTATCATTCCTCCATCCACTCTGTCAGCATCCCAGCCTGCAGATGGTGCTGAGCCTGAGAGGAGGTGCTCATGTGATATTTGTCTTTAAAGTGCACTTGTTCGCTTCCTGTTAAAATAAAACCTGATAGTTAAGATGTGCACATACACATCACATTCAAATATATCTCAATCTTTTAAATATGGAGTGAAACAGGTTTAAAAGATATGGTCAAGGTCATTTGGACGAAAAGCCTAAATGACATTTTAATACATTTTTCATGTCCGTTTTCACTGAACATCTTAATATCAGTGGGTTATTCTTAAACATAATGGTAATAAAAATGTTCTGGCCGGGGGGTTTTAAAATATTTTGTCAAACTTGACAGTGACGACATCAGCGACGCTCCCTCTCTCCTCTCCCATCCTCTGCAACAATCCTCAGAAGTGAAACTGCTGATTCGATCGATCATCTGTGTGTGTGTGTGTGTGTGTGTGATCTGCTGTCTGACCTATCCACCATACAGTCAGTCACCCGAGTGCTGACAGCAGAGCTCCATCCATGGCATCTTTCTGAATCCGCGATTCTTTCATCCTCCGGTCCGGTCGTGACGTGACATAAATACGCTATCCGTGCGCTTTTTCCCCCCAACATGCTGCAGATTGGAGATGAAGTGGTGTATTTCTCGGCGGTGTTTCTGCTGGTGATGTTAGGGACGAGGAGCGCCACGGGGGCCTCCCTCTTCACCGCATTGCTCTACGTCTTCATGGTGATGTTCCGGTTTCCTCCGGTGCCTGCGGACCAGGCCGGCCGCGTCCTGCGGCCCAGGGCTCCTTCAGGCGGCGTCCCGGTGGTGGCCCACCGCGGAGGGAGCCACGATGCTCCGGAGAACACCCTGGCAGCGATCAGAGAGGTCAGACTGACATCCAGCCACCAGTCATCTGATGAAAATGCTGGAGTGCTGCACTGTATTATAGGCTACTATAGAAATCTGCCACCCATGTCTATTTTCTGCAGGAATCTACAGAAGACCACATGAGAATTAAAGTCCTTAGAGAAATATTAGGACATTTTTTCAAAAATGATTTTGTCTGATAGTAACTGCTATATAATTATATTGATAGCCTAGGCTAATGGATGCTTGGGCATTGCATGTCGTGACTTCCTTGTTTTTTGAAGTGTAAGCAGAACACACTATTCTTGATGGTCAGGTTTTTATCAGCCTTTACAACAATCAGTGAAAGCAGATCAGTGTCTATGTAGCCTCGTATTCATCAACCATTATACTGATGCCATCTGCATTATGAAGTGTAGAATTGTATAACCCCAGACCCACAGGCTTGTAAATCCTCCCCCTCCCCAATGTATCTCAATGTCCTTTCACATGTTGAAGGTGCTGAGTCAGCTGTGCTTGCAGTGTCTAATAGCTGCCCCACATGCTGTCATCATTGTGCCCACCCACTCTTACCAAACTCCTCCTGAGCATATAACACCCAGATTTCTCTCATATGTCCAGCTTATATCTAGTGTCATGGCAAATATAAGATACATAACAAATTCCCTCTCTGGCCTCTGTAAACGGCACAGTTTGAATCGGCTGTTTTCAGGGTCAGTGATGACACCCTTATCATGCTGATGCTGCGGAGCGCTACAGTTTGCTGCTCCTCAACCTCAGCATTGTGTTTGTTGTTAATGTCCATTTTGAGTGTCTCTGGAACACGCCTTCATTTTCATTTTCTAGTGTTTTAATGTTCATGCTTTAGACGTGCAGGGAATATTAATGAGACCAGTTTTCATTGAACGTGATTTTACTTGTTTTGTAAGATTGTATGTTATCATAGACCGGTTGGCATAAGTTTTCCTCCCATTCAAACCTGACTAAACGGTCAGTGGCTATTAAGTATGCAAAATGTGCAGAATTTCAGTCCTCCAGTTTATATAAAGTCTTCCTCTAGGTGTCACTTTTGACACTTGAATATACTGTATTTTGAGTAATATGGTCACTCAGCAAAGAGGCCCTGCTCTATTCAATACATTCTTTATTTTGATATGAGAATATTTACTCATTCTTTATTTATGTTGTCATTTTGAAACTGCTGTAACTGTTTCTTCTCATTCTAATCTAACTAATCTGGGATTTTGGGGCAACATTCTGCTTTTGTTAAAAACTAGTATATCTCCTATATTATGCCTTTGGCCCGCATCCTTAGTGACTCACTGTGTCACCTTTTTTTAAAAACATATGTGAGCTAATTTCCATTTTGCAAACAAAACCGTCTCTTTATCTTTTTTTTTTTTTTTTCATTCCGTAACTTCTTGCTTTAGGCCAGTAGGAACGGGGCTACTGGAGTAGAACTGGACCTGAGCTTCACAGCCGACGGAGTGCCCGTACTGATGCACGATGAGACTGTGGACCGCACCACCAATGGCTCTGGACCAGTTAGCAAACTGCAGTTTGTTCAGCTCAGGAGACTAGATGCTGCTGCTCGCCACAGGCTGAGGTACACTGCATATTGAACACTCACTTCAGCTAGTGTAAGCTTGTGATTTCATGCTTAGATAAGGAAACTAAGGCCTATGTGTCCATGAAAAAAAAGATATACTTGATTGGAAATCTGTGAAGTTCTTGCCAAAAAGTCTGAAATGCAGAAATGTCCCACAAATATGTCACCGTTTAAAGTTTTTGTCACGTCACCTCTTGTCCTACTTGTTCTTACTTGGATTCTATCACAGATGTTAAAGACTTTAAAGAAAGGAACAGGAGAAACAGACTGGGAGCATGAATGTGTGAAGTTTTTACAGCAGGAATATCACCCCAGTTTTACCTCTCACAACTGATGTGGTTGTCTTCGCGGCCAGGGAGAGGTTCAGCGGCGAGAAGGTCCCGACTCTGCAAGAGGCAGTGGAGGAATGCATCAGACACCAGCTGACTGTCTTCTTTGATGTCAAAGGTCAACCTGATAAGGTAGCGAATAAACTGACATAACCTGACAGACAAGTGTTCAAAAAAAAAAAAATTCCTTTTGTGGATACAAGCATATCTGCAATTCAACTAACCTCCTAGACAAGAGGCTTATTCAGATTGCCTACTTTTGTGATCTGCACTTTGACTCTTTAAAGAGGCACACATTTCAGTAATTTCTTTGACAAAAAAAAAAACAGCTCATTTACATAGTTACATAATGTTCTCATTTATCCTGTTTTTATGGACGATTGAAAAAGGTCTCCTTCTTTATCAGGCTGCATCAGTGCTTCATGAGATATATAAGAAGTTTCCGGTCCTTTACAATACCAGCATGGTTTCCTCCTTTGAACCCAAAGTCATCTACAAGGTAGCAAAACATATTATGTATTAACACAAATGCTCATCATCATCTTTAGAAAGCTATTTTAATGTTTTGTTTGTCTAATATATTTGAAAGTTGTGCTTAGTTTTCTCAGATTTTCTGTTCCTTTATTTATTTTCTTGCTAACTTACTTCCTTGTTTATTTACTGAATTATTAGATGTTAAGTATTAATACATGTATTTGTCATAAAAAATGACAAATACATATAATAAGATTGAAAAGCCAGGTCCTCCTGATTTCCCAATAAGACAGCATTCCGTTGACCTCTTCTGATCCATAGATGCGTCAAACTGACCCCAACGTGGTCACGGCTCTCACCCACCGGCCCTGGAGACTGAGCCGCTTTGGTGATGGCACTCCTCGGACCCTTTCGTCATGGGGTCAGCTGTGGACTGGGGTTCTGGACGTGTTGCTGGACTGGGCTCACCACCACATACTGTGGAAACTCTGCGGAGTCTCTGCCATCCTCGTGCAAAAAGACTTCATCTCACAGTAGGTGACATTAAATGTGTTTTTTTTGATTGCGACGCAAAGCTGTGTGTAAGTCACAGAGTTTATGGGTGTCCGGTAAGATGTTAAGAGGCAGCTTTTCTTGTATTTTAATGATGTGTTTATTTAAAATTTGAACTGAGAACTCTGGCTTTGGGCCCTGCTCCTCATCCACCGATCTGTACTCTCTTCCCCTCCTCCTCTTTTCTCTCACTCAGGGACTATGTTCAGTACTGGGCAGAGCGCGATGTGGAGGTGGTGGGCTGGACTGTTAACACAGCTGTGGAGAAAGACTACTACCAAAACCTGCTCAACATTGGCTTCATCACTGACAGTCTGCTGGAAGACTGCGATCCTCATTACTGAATGATCACACACACACACACACACACACGAGGTTGTTCAAGACATGTGACGATGATTAAAAAGAAAGAAAGAAAAAGCTTCCTTATAAACATATTAGATGTTTCATTACTACATCTCTAAGTTTCTTTCCTTGTTCTTTCAAAGAGCATAACATACTGAAATACATAGATGACGTTTTAGGATGGAGGAAGCTTGATATTTGGTGCTAACTAGCTGTGTAGTGGCAATCGAACAAACCAAGCTTTATAGAAACACATGTATGATTTAGTGTGAGAGATAAGAACACATTGTTACCTGTAGCTGGCATACAGGTAATTTCCCTTTAAATCTACAGTCACGTTAAACCATGGAGGCTCTACTGTATCCTTATCCTACTACCAGCAGCAATACCTCCAACTCTCCTGGACCAGGGATTAGGATTACGCTACTTTAAAGATCTTTTCTACCTTCTGTGCTGATCTTTCAGAGGCTTTGTTGCGCCGTTTAAAGAGACATCAGTGTATATAATTGTAACTTTAGACATCTTGGCGTCATATTAATGCCTGCTATCATGATATTTATCCAGTTCATATACTTCTCTTGTGAATATTCTACAACTTGACATAATTGTTTGATTGTTCAGAAATTTGCCTTCTGTTAAGTGCCATTGTCGCACAGGAGAAATGTTGTTATAAGGCATTAACATATGATCAAAGACAGACTTATATGAAGAAGACAGACTTGTAGAACCATAGAAAGTCCTCACACTTAAATCTCAGAGACTGAAAACAATTTATAACTTGTTTAAAAGCGACCTTTCTTTTTAATTCAGCATTTTAACAGCCGCTTGGAATAAGAAAAGTTTATATCTATTACAGAGTGTGCCGGTCTCAGTGCTCGGTGACACATCTCTGCCACCAGAGACCCGAGCAGTTTTGGCACACACACGAATTAAAAAGACTGAACATATCGATTCTAGCTGCACTGAAAAGCCTCTGTTGTCCATTTTGTGATCAGGGCCACAGCCAGGATTTAAATAATACTGAGGTCCGGAGTTCAGATTCCTCCAGTGCCACCCCGCCCGCAAAAGAAATGTTGGACTAGACACCAAAAATCCTGTAATATTACATTTCCTTCACATTACAGTTATTCACTTAACATTTCTGTTATATATATTCTGCACATTTTATCTCTCTACATAATGGTCTTAATGCTGCTTTAAATAATTCTCCACACTGCCAGGTGTATCATTTTGCGGGATACTTTTATTGAACTTAGTTGTTTTGCATGAAAACAGTGATGTGTACTGACTGCAGAGAATTAACAGAATCAGCCTTAAAAAAAAAACAAAAAAACAATTTGTCTGTAATTGTTAGAATGTTAACAGTTTATTAAAAGCTCCACATTTCCAGAAAGGATACAGAGGACATGGAGTAAACATGTACAGTAAGACATCTTGTAGGCAAAAGATGAGGTTGTTCTCTTGAAAGAAAAATCCACATTTTAACAAGACTGGTCTGAGATTCCAATGAATGATAAATTAACGAGCGATTACTCATCAACATTTCCTTGTTTGGCTGAAATAAATCTTCAGAATGTAAATCCAGTCTGCAAAACAGATGGAAGCTAATAATGCCTTTTAAGAGAAAATCCTGAATGAATAAATGTTTTTGTATTAGTTTCCGTTAATGGCCAGCTGTGTGTCTTTGTGGACTCGCTTTTTACATTTACCACAACATCACTAGTTGGTATAGTGAAGCCTGATTGCATTGTAAACAGGGTTGTGTGTGTGTGTGTATGAATGCATTGTGCACCTGACCTCACCTGTGTGTACTGTAAACACAGGAACGTTGGACAGATGGAAAGCCTGTTTCCGGACCCCAAAACAGGTCCAGACTAGACAGATGACACACATTTAATGAATTCTTGACCCACAAATTTTACTCATCTGGGTGGATGCTATTTTTTTTTTAATGTATGTTATGCTAAAGAAAGGCATATCTGTGGAAAAGGAAGTCATAAGTAAGATAAAAATGTCATCACTATACCGCACATTTGAGCTGAGCAAAATAAGGGAAGAAAAATAATGTCATGTTCTTCACATTCTGAGAATCTGCTGAAAAAACTGTAAATGAAGCTCTTTTGGGTTCATCCCTCTGAGTTACAAATTGAATCCCCACAATCCCGGGACACTGTCTCTTTAAAGCGCCGAGGGAGGCGTGTAGGGACGTCGAGAAGTGGTGCGTTTTGACGGTGTGCGTCCAATGTCTTATGAATGACAGCCGCTCTTTCAGGTTATGTGACATTGTGCCACTGCGGGACAACTTAGCACCAACGTGACTTAAATTGTCTGGACAGCAGGTGAAAAAGAGGAAGGGGTCGCCGATTGAGATGCGCCCCGGCTGTTGGTTTTACGCGGAAAGGAGCGCGGCGCACGGTTCTGTTTCCTGAGAGGTTACCAAACAGCCTGCCTAGTCTCATGTCAGCTGCCTGGATTTGCTTAACCTGCGAAGTGAAATTTAGCCTGATCAGCTGAGGAGAAGACTGACGTTTCTCACGAGGGTCAAGAGTGTTTCCTTTCATCGGCAGATCCTGGAGAAATATGTGTTTAACTTAAAGTGCCTTCACAAGTAGACCTGCACCTCCTCCTCCTGCTGCCAACTGGAGTCTAGTTCTTCTCACAAAGTGCCGAACTCTTGAGTTTACAGGTGGCTTTGCTTGCGCATGATGTACACAATTACAAGAGGTCCCAGCAAACTGGTCACCCAGCGACGGACAGGTAACAACCAACTTCCAAACCCTCAAACACTCATTGATAGATGATGACGTTCATCTTGCGGGATAATGATTAATTTTTTACCCAAAATGTGCATATTTTCTTACTTTCTAGGGCCTACACAGCAGCTTGACAACAAAATAAACGACTTCAAGCACAAACAAACGTCCTGGAGCATGCCTGAGTAAGTGTCCAACTTCTGGAGAGACACCTCCATGTAATGAAAAAAAAAAAAAACACACCAAATGCTCTTTTGTGCTGCTTATTCATGTGTGTCTTAAAGGTTTTGGACATTTTACAAGGACTAGACTTACTTGGCAGATTAATAGTGTTGGTTAAAGTGTGTGACAGTGTCCTAGCAGCAGTGGACGTCATCAGCTTGAGACAGGCAGCGTCCATCAGCGAAGGACTGAATGATTTATAACACACCTTCAGACTCTGGCTTCCCCAAGGCTTAGTCTGCCTGCTTGGCTGTTTTCATGCCTTTGAACCAGCCTCTGTGTGTGTGTGTGTATGTGTGTGTGACCTTGTGGGAAGGCGAAGGTGGCACATGGTCCTTCATTCAGCTGTTGCAATCTCCTGCACAGCCAACCTTGCTTGTCTTTATAGGCCCAGACTTTTAAGAAACTTTCTGCCGGAAAATAAAGAGTGGCAAGTCATGTGTAATATTTTCAGAAATCATCAGACTATTTGTGACGCGTTTTCTTTCTCCTCGTGCCCACCAGCCTCCCTGCACCCAAGATAGTTTTCAACCGTCTGAATGGTAAGAAGTACCATCACCCTGCTCCGGCTCTGCCCGTAGACAACCAGCAGGAAGAGAGCTTCACCCCTGCACACGAGGAAAACGTCAAGTTTGTCTGTGACGGTAAGGAAATGAATGAATGGTCTGACTGGAAATACGAGAATATGACACTAGATGAGACTTTTCTTTGTATCACTGTATCCAGACACGTCTTCCAGCCCGTCCCTCACCGGCTGTTTTGTGAATGGCTTTGTTTTACTATCAGAGTTTATAAGAACTGCTAAGCAAGCCCCCCTCCCAGGCCTCACCCACACAGCTGCTCTGACACTGATAGGCACCTAACAGAGTGCTGCTCTCACACCCACATATCATGCTCCCCGTGACCCCCGCTGGCACACGTGCTGAAGAAAACAGCATTTTTGGCTTTGACCTCACGCACACCAGCCACTCGGGGGGGAAAGAGGCTCGTTGTCTGCTTTTGAGGAGCAGCAACAAAGGGGTCTGACAGGATGAAGGGTTTTGCCAGATTTGGGTGAAACTCTACACAGTGACCCAGTTTTGAAGCGCGCGGTTCTCTTTTAACATTCACAGGCTGGTTCAGTCTCCAGGAGTCTTCGTTTTGGCTCGGCCGCTCTTACTTTTCTGTGTCGTCCTGCGAGTTGTTGGCGTTGAAGCTCAGCCACGGCAGCTCATAAACAACTTCAGTAACCTTGTAGTTGAGTAGACAAGGACACAAAGTAGGCCCGACCCCCGCTGTTGAGAACGAATGCTGTTCAGGGCTGATTCATTCAACTCTCTGAACCACCTCAGTCCGTGACATAAACACTCTCGTTCAGTTGACTTTTCTGAAAGTCACGACCTGGAGGCTGCTACCAGAGATAAAAATCAGGCATAGCTCGCATACACACACTACATGTGACAAGTCTACATGCTGCCTTATTTGAAATACAAACGTTTAGCAGGAGTGGCATGCCTTTGTAGCAGTTGCCCTTGTGGACTTTACTTGTCTGACACTGTGGGTGTGACTGACGCTGGGGTGCAGGACTTTTTTAACTTGCACAGACATTAGCTATTACCTGCTAATAAAAGTCTTAATAGTATATCTTTAGGTTCAGATTATTATCAAATAATAATACAGTATCTTAGAAGTGTTAGTGGTGGCTGCACTGACTTATTTGTTGTGTTTTCAGCGTGGCAGGAGGTGGTACAGCAGGAGCAAGGGCAGGGGCCCGAGGTGACCCGGGGAGCAGTCCACTATAAAGAGACCAATCCCAGCCCACACATGGACAGTGAGTACAACTTCTCCTCCTCCGTCCTCCCTCAGCCGCTCATGTCTTCAGGTCATAAGCCTATTTGTTTAATAGTTTATTTTGAGGCTGAAGCTGCGCCTAAATAAATCTGTTACAAGTATGAAAAATAAGAATCAAGGTTTACTGGTTTGACGTAGGATGACTTCCTAATATTTTTGTTGTTTAGTCTCTTATGATAACAGCCCACGGTCCTGTAGCTACTGTAACCTGGACAGTAGGCTGTATCATGACAGCCAGCCAACTGAGGATTAGTGGAGCTGCTTCTGATCCTTCCTGCTGGAAGGAAACCAGCAGAGGTTAACGACCTGTCTCTCCTCATTGTTCAGATAAGATGTGGCAACTCTTGTGACACATCTTTAGATACTAATTTATGTTTCAGACTTAATGTCACGACAACCCAAGTAGATAGAAATGTGTCTTTTAAAAACACAATATATGACATGCATGTGGGGAAGATAAGAGGACATTTATTTCATTTTGCAGACAATAATCATAATATTGTGCTAAAGGCAGCACCACAATCAAATGTGCACCCAACATGACCTCCACACAACCAGTTAGTGGAAGATATACAGTTTTTTTTTCCTAGCCTGAAAAAATAAAACTGAATATCCATTAAGTCTTACTTCATTGTTCATGATTATTTATGTTATGTTCAGGAATATCAATTGATTAATCGTTGATTAATTTGTAGGTGCAGTTCCTCACTGTGTCCACTAGGGGGCGAACACTCCTGATTCTTTGATAACCCAAGAAAATAATAATAATGACCAGTTATAATAATGATCGGTTATAAAGTATAAATATCTGTATTATTTTTGCTGTAGAATATTACTGCTTTTATTTGTAATAATTATACTAATAATGACTTCTATGTTTTTGAGAATGAGCGATTTAACGTTAAATTAATAACGAGTTTGTTAGCTATGGATAGAATGGTGTCGCAGTTCCTCACCGCCCCTACTCTGACCCAGATCATCTTACCCGAACCGTCTCACTCCTCATGCCTACACCTAACCAACGAAGGCAACGAGTACTAGCCAATCAGAGGCAGAGTAGGACGGGTCTTCGCAGAATGTGGGTGGGGGAAAAAATAAGGTGTTCCTCAGTAAGACCACTAGAGGGCGGTGAGCTAGTCAACGGTCAACAGCGAGCGTCAAGTCAGACACAATGTACTACTAACTCTTTCCGGTTATAACTTTAAAATATATTAACTTAACTCCACTTGGCACCAAGACATGTCTTATTTGCTGTTCCTACATGTTAAATACACACAACATTACAGCCTAAAAATGACCTGTGATAGAGCTTTGGTAAGGTTTACAGTTTCCTCCATGCTTACAGTGTTTGTGCTGAGCTGATAAGAAATACAGAAAGATAAATATTTTTTAGATCTTTATTCATAATTTTGACTGTGTCCATTTATTTATTTCATCTTTATTAATTGATTTTCAGTTGACCATAGAGGTGGAAGAATAGCAAAGTTTTGTCTCCCTGTCCAATTTTTTTCTGGTGAGTAATGAACATTAATCTTTTCCTCAGACTTTGTGCCGATAGACCTGGATGAATGGTGGGCTCAGCGCTTCCTCGCCAACATTGACAAGCTATCCTGACACTCTTTTTGGATTTGTGGATCTTGACGGACGGTCAGGAGATGAAGGCTTGAGGCAGGATGGCTCACTGAGGAGAGGGAGCCTGGGAGCAGCGGGTGCGGGGGACTCTTAGCGCCCTCATGTGGTTCAAATGGACGGACAGCACTGGGACGCCGACATAGAAACCACAGTCACTTCTCTTGAACTCTAGCCTTTTAACTACAAATCCACCCAACTCTGAATAGTCAGTCTGCGAACAGACGGCACACTGGAGAACGACGTCTTGAAGTTGAGGTTTCTCTCGTCTTACCACCCGCACAACAGAGATGTAATGTTACTTTGAAATGCAGTAAAAATTGTATTTTCAAGAAGCTCTGTACTGAGTGGATCCATGTTTATTCACCTCATCACTAACATCTTCATAAACAATGCTGTGAAACCTGTTAAGTATCCATGTTTGATGACTGACAATTCACATTTGCAGCTAGTACGTCATCTACAGTATATTATTTCATCACAAGAAATATTCCCACATTTCAGGTATACATAAGATTAAATAACGAGAAAAAAAAAAGGATGAAAAGATTTTTTTTTAAAAACAAAATGGTAACAGCTCTATTTAGCAGTTTGGACGTCTTACATTTGTAGCTGAATCATGATTAATTTTACCCGCCACTCTCTTGTGCCTTCAAAGCCCATAAATCCACATTTAAAACAAAACCCTTCTGCAGTGTTTACACTTGTCATTTCAACAGGATTTTCAAATGCAATTCAAGAGATCAGATTGTTTTACTTCTACATGTCTGACATACGTTTTAACATAACTAAATTACTTATTCCCACTTAACCTCTTCATCTCTACATTGTTTGTGGCTGATTTGCTTCCAGACTATTTGGGATGTGGCCTGAATGTTTATTTTATTGGACCTGGTCATGAAAACAAGGTATGATCGGAGTGTGAAAGTCACATTGAGATGACGGGTGTAACCGCAACCTTCATGACAGGCCTGTTAATGGCACATAGTCTTCCTAATATTGTTACCAAAGCATGAGGACTTAGAAGTCTTTATGGCAAAGCTCTCTAGGAGGCTGCTAGCAGTTCATCTTCACTCCTTTTTGCTCTCCATCAGCGGGGATGAAATACTCCAGAAGGGGAAACAGTTGTGATTTAATGGCTTCAGATGAACAAAGGCCTGTAGTGCTCTTCAGAAACTGCAGTTCTCCAGCTTTGTTAAGCCCTTCAGCTGCTGTAAAAGCTTCAGTCTAACAGGCCACTGTCAGTCTGCACTGTTCATGTCTGCACGCAGCTCTCAGTGCTTCTCCAGAGCTTTCGTCAGCAGATCGTTGAGGCGGGAAATCATCGGCCGGGGATCGTCGTTCAGGCCTGCTGTGATCATGGCGTTGTCATAGATCTGAAAAATATAGATAAATGTTTAAAACTCAAAGACAGTCACAACATTTAGTTAGTTAGCCAGTAAACTGAAAGTTGAGTCATTTTATAAGTAAAACCTCCAAAATTTTACAGGTTATAGCTTCACAAGTGTAAATATTTTCTGGCTTTCTTTGTCTTCTATGATAAACTGAGTGTTGGACTACTAGTTGGACAAAAACAGTTCATTCAACTTGGGCTTTGGGAAATTTCAATGCATATTTTTCCCCTATTTTCTGACATTTTACAGACCAACATTAATCAAAATAATCATAGACAGTAATCGGAGTAAACAATAATGAAAATGGGGCTGAATACCACAGAGAGAGTAAGGATGGTCATTGGATGTACTGACAGATACACACTGACTTTATCCTTTAACAGATATTATTATATAAATCTAACTCAGGAGATCTTCTGGTTATTGTGGTGATAACTGTTTTTCATATCCAGTTGAAACCCACAGTACCTGTTCCAGCAGCAGTCCAGCCAGATCAGAGTTCGTGTCCTTCAATGCGTGCAACTTCTTGATCAGATCATGTCTAGCAGATGATGGAAAAAAGTGCAGGACAGTGAGAGCTGAACACAGTCTACATCATTTAAAACAATACCCCCTTTTTTTCTTCCATCTACTAAAATCCATCCTACTCTACACACACACACACACACACACTCCTCTCTTACCCTGAGTTGATCTCCAGTGTGGGCTGCAGAATCTGGGCTCTCTCCTCGGCGCTGCGGGCCAGCTGCTGGGTGCGGAGGAAGTGGCGTGCAGCACCCATTTCAAGCACGGTGATCATAGCTGGGTGGGTGTCCAGGCGCGGAGTCAGCTGGGAGCCAAGGGAGAAAATGTATTATGCAAGGTGTGTTTAAGATGAAATATGAGACTAACCTGACAACTTAAAAGAAATGTGGCATAAAAAAAAAAAAAAAAATCAGTTGCTGAATGTTTTTTTTCTTCTCAGGAAAAAGAACATTTGGGTTTAAATGTTTACACTCAGTTTATTAACGAAACAGAAGCCACAATATCAAATCCAACATACAGGACGCGCATTCTTTACCTTTATGTTGGTGACTCTGGTACCCAGAGTATTCTTCATCCAGGCTATCAGGTCGTCCGCCTGCTCCTGTGTCAAACGCTCAGACGCTGTAGAGGAGAAAAAAAAAAAAAAAAAACAGGAGTCAGAGTTTCAGAGAGATTTGTGTAACAGGAGTCTTCTCGCTGTCACGTCTGTAATCCTAACTGGAGACAAGAGAGAGAACCATACCGGGTTTGCTGTCCTCGAACTTCTCCTCCTTGTAGTGATCCACCACGATGTCCGTCTCGGCTGAGATCAGCTTCTTCTTGTCGAACTCCCTGAGGTGAAGCAGGGTCAGCTCATCGAACTGCTCGTAGCAGAACAGCACCTGCACGCGTGATATTTTCACAGTTTTTATTAGCTTCTTAGTAACAGAGCTGACATCTCACATTTTTTCTGTCACTTTTTTTCTAATGTGACACAAAAAACTGACTATTGTATAATAACCTAGTGTTTTATGAATTAAACTATCTGGGTACACTAACTAAAGTACAAAGTTTAAAGGTTCAAAGCTACACAATCAGTTTCAGAGTTTGGCTATAAGCAAAAACATTTTAGAGCTTGTTTATAATACCCAGATTTAAATTTGTATCTTTGTATACTTGTATAGTAATAAATGCATAAGATTATGGTTGCTTCTACATCTAACATGTTTGGTGCAGTTCAAACAAACTCTGGTACATTTATCCATTTAGTTTGGTTTATTTATGCTGGTGTTAATTCAAATTCTAGGAAAATGTGGGTCTCTGAACGCTTCCAGTCCAACTCTGGTGCGGTTTGATGTCTGACAGAAGATACAGTTATGTGATTTGAGCATGAATTCTTAGGCTAAACTACTATTAAAGCTATCTGCTGATTGCGGGAACTGTTGAAGAATCGATATGTATAACCAATGTGCTGTATATATATTTATGCGAGATTTTTTTGGTAACCATAGTAACACATATTTGCTTTAGCTTTGGTCTGGACCATGTCAACAGAACTAGAGGCGTGAAAGCGACATCTGGGCTAAATCAGATCTTGGCCTTTAAAAGTATGGGAAAATAAGACGACTGAATTTTGCCAACAGCTTAATACATTTGGGGGATAATGTGATGAGCTACCCACTGTGAGGTGTCACATTAGAGCTTTTATTGCGTGGGCCTTCAAACCTATTTATTTCTTAGTACATGTCTCTACATAATCATCACTAACAGTCCTGTCAGCCTCTCACCTCCATGTCTTTCTGTTTCATGGCCTCGTAGTAGGGGGAGTGTTCTGCGAGATGGCGGTTGGGGGCGCACAGGTAGTAGATGTTACGTGTGCCGGCCTTCATGCGGGAGGAGTACTCCATGAGATTGGTCTGCTGGCCCGCTGGCAGAGCGGAAGACTCAAACCTCAGCAGCTTCGCAATATCCTCCTGCACAGAGACAACATACACCGTGTTTCTGCTGCTTTCAACATTGGCCACATTTGTGCAACGCTGGTCTCTGATGAAAACAAAGCGTTCAGGACATTTTTATAAAAAAACTATTGGAAAGTTGCTGGAAAGCATCTTTCTCACTCCCCCCCCCCCCCCAAACTAATTCACCTTGATGTCCTGCTCGTGGGTCGTGACGATGCCCTCCCGCATGAAGAGGCCGTAATCCTCAAAGAACTTATTGTACTTCTCTGGCTCCTTCTTGCCTTGGTCCAGCAGGAAGCGGATCACCCTCTGCTGCAAAACGTCACGAAGCTTCCTGAGGCAAGAGGTGGAGTAAAAGTCAGGAACTGCGTCACGCATTGTGAACTCATGAGTATTTAGACTGTTAATATTCCTAAAAACATAGATTTTGATTATAAAAAAAGTAAAGAGTGAGACTCTGTGGTGAAAGAGAAGTGAATACATTTCAAACAAAGAGCAAAGGCAGCTGTAAGTCTGGTGTTTTACCTGATGAGGGCGCTCTCCTGCAGCAGCTCTCTGCTCAGATTCAGTGGGATGTCCTCACTGTCTACCACACCTGCACACACAATGTTCAGGTCAGGATTTTTTTTAAATCTATTCATGTAAAAAGAGAGTAGAAATTCAGAAACATTAACAAGCGGGAGGATCCACACCTCGGAGGAAGCGCAGCCACTTGGGCAGGATGTCAGTGGCTTTGGTCTGGATCAGCACCTTCCTGCTGTACAGAGCCACACTGGAGCCCATCTCCCTGCTTACGTCAAACATGGACGGCTTCTGTTGACGAATAAATCAGTAAAACTCGACTTTACTACTTTAAACGATCTTTAACACGGGTTGCCATTATTTTACGGATTAGCCAACAAGCTTTGAGCCTGGAAAGTTGCTGGTCTTTTTTTTTTTTTTTTTTTTACAAGGTCATCCCTGGCTGCGCTTAGAAACGACATCATGCACAAACAAACAAAAAAAAAGAGCCGGTCCTGAGCTCCTCACCGCGTCGGGGACGTAGAAAATGCTCCGGATGTTGAGCGGGGCGTCTGCGCGGTAATGCAGCGTGTAGCGGGGCTTGTCGTAGGCCTGGGCAATGTATCGGTAGAATTCCTCGTGCTGCCAGTCACTAATCTCCTTAGGCTCCATCATCCACAAGGCCTGATCAAACAGAGGTCAAATGTGTTCTTGAAATGTGTTCTAAATGCTGAAAATATTTTTACCAACATTTACTTTTGTTGTGAATCTTCATTCAGTGAGCGTATTAGCATTAAAAAAAATCAAGAGCGGCTCACCTGCAGAGTGTTGAGCCTCCGTCCGTTCAGGAAGATCGGGAAGCTGACAAAGTTGCTGTACTTGGTTACAACGTCTGAAACAGACACAACAGCTTGTCATCGTTTGGAAAGATGGATTCATGTTTAGCCCTCTAACTGCCTGAGGCGGCTCTGGCGGTTATACCTTTAACTCTGTCCTCGGAGCAAAACTCCTTGCAGTCCTCTTTGAGGTGCAGCACGATCTTTGTTCCCTGTTGAACGCCACTGGCTTCAGCGATCTCAAAAGCTCCAGAGCTAAAGGAGACGATGACAGAGCAACATTTGGTTTATAGACATTTCACTAAATATGTGTACATTCTTTGTTCTACTGTAGAATAAAATCACACACACAGGATATTATTTTTCCTTTTCTTGATATAAATAAAACGCTTTCTTTCATTGCTCTCATCCCCGTCGTCCCATCCTCCCTCTCACCCGTCTGAGGACCACTTGTATCCAGGTGCACCCGCCTCAGTGGTCTGGGAGTAGACGTCCACGCGGTCAGCCACCATGAAGGCCGAGTAGAATCCGACACCAAACTGACCGATGATGGTGCTGCTGGCCTCCGCCTGGTTCTGCAGAGCATCCAAAAATGCCTGCAACGTGTAGAAGAGATGATAATGATGACTGAACCTTCACGCAGGGCAGACATATCAAATAAATAACATGAAGAGGAAAGGAAAAGGGCAAGAACAGCACGAAGAGCACAAATGGAAGATTTGTAACAACAGCTACCTTTGAACCAGAACGGGCGATAGTGCCCAGGTTGGCAATCAGCTCCTCTTGGTTCATCCCGACTCCCGTGTCCTGTTAAGAGAACAGAGAATCCCTGTTACTCAAAAAAGAAGTCACTCTAACATGTTGTATCATATTCATCCACCAGGTGGCAGTTTCGCTCAAAAACAGGCCAGGAATCAGAGAGCACTGAGCCCTTTTCCACTGCAGGAACTTATCAACCAGTAACCGGCAGCTTCTCATAACCTGGTTCTTCCTTGTGTGTTTCCATTGTGTTTTACAAACCAGGACATTTCTGATAGAACTCACTGAAAAGGCAACAACAGGACCAAATATACTGTATCATATAACTATGTAATTTTTTGCACTGTTTGGAAGAGGAGCGTTAACTCCAGCTCCCTTTAAATGGCCTCCTCTCCCCAAATACTAATGAGGGTTTGAACATCTTTATTTGTCCAACAAGCGTTTTATTATACATTTTTTAAAGTACTGGTTGTCCTGGTTGATAAAGGTACAGTAGTGAAGAGGTGGTTACAGTTTATTGTGGTCGCCCTTGTTGGGATTAGGGCTGCAACTAACAATTATTTTCATTATCGATTAATCTGCCGATTATTTCCTCAATTAAACGATTAATCATTTATTCCATCAAAGGCTAAAAATAGTGAAAAAGTGGCATTCACAGTTTCTCAGAGCACAGTGATGTCTTTCATTTATTTTGTCTGACTAACAGCCTAAAACTTTAAGATATTCAATTTACTGTCATATACATCAAAGAAAAACAACAAATCACCATATTTGAGAAGCTGGAACCAAAGACTATTTGGCATTTTTTATGGAAAAAATTACTAAAACAATTAATCAATGATCAAAACAGTTGCAGATTATTTTTCTTTTGATTAACTAACTGATCAATCGACTTGTCATTGCAGCTCTAATTTGGATATTCCAACAATCTCCTTGACCAGTCAAAATCAACAGCGCCTGAAAGTACCTGGAACTTGCATTCATCACCTCCTGAGCCACTAACTCATCCCCAAAGTGGCCACGTTAAAAACGTTATATTATATAAATCGTTATATTTTTACATTTTGTTCCTGCAGTGCAAAAGGTGCTAGAGGTTGTACGTTTCACCAAAATTCAACATTGAACTAGAAGACCGACAACAACACGATACTTAAATTCATGCAGGCTGACGTTGGGTGTACCTGGATGGTGAAGGTGCCCTTGGCAGCGTCAGTCTGCAGGTGGATCTCCATAGGAGCCGTTTCACCGCCGGCTGTGATCAGTTTGTGACGCAGTTTTTCCAGAGCGTCGCTGCCATTGGAGATCAGCTCCCTGATGAACACCTGGTGGGATGAGGGAGAGAAGAAGAGCAGTTATAGTAAATAGACTGAAACGTTGTAAATTTTTTAATTGTAAATGTTTTCTCTCACACACACACACACACACACACACAAACCTCTTTCTCTGAGTACAGGGATCTGGCGACGATGTCCAGCAGTTTTTTCGTCTCAGCCTGAAATTCATGCTTGGAGAAGCTCCCTGCATAGATCAGAAGTAGGACAAATATTCAAATCCTCTTACATATCACAACCAATAATCAGTTAGGAGCTGTAACATTCAACAACAGTCATGTGTGCAGCTGTTCCAGCACCTTGTACGGACTCGGTGTCACTGATGATTGTGTGCAGAGGCTCCTCTTCGGGCTCTTTCTCAGGCTCTTTCTCGGCCTCCTGGGTGCTGTAGTACGACTGCTGGCTGATGCCGAGGCAGGACTGCTGAGAGCTCCACACTCTGGGCCGGCTGCTCCACCTCTGCTGCTGTCCAACCTGCAAGTCTGATGACAGGTTGATTTAGCTGGAGGAGCTGCCTCACAAGGAAGCTGAGGCAGTGAATTTTTTTTGTATTATTGGATGCCTTACAGAGGTGCTGACTAACCAGCACAAAAGGTTCACCTTACACCTTGGTGTGCTCTCAAAAGTCAATGGAGGAGTAAAAATGTTCTTTGTGGAGTGTGAAAAATAAAGACATTTATCAAGCGACTCTCTTATTCACAGTAAGTGTAGTAGTAACCTTTTAAAGCAGTTTAATTGTTCATTTTTTTAAAGTCTTTGTTTTTTTTCAAGTAATTTTAAGTCTATATTTAAAACATTTAATTTGTGTGTAATCCTGAACATTTCCAGTTGCAATTAACATATTAAATTATCAACAAGGAGCTCCCAACCACCTAAATAGGGCTGACATTATAGAAAATTGACCGGAGAGTTTGCGAACATACAGCCAGTATGAATTAAATAGCTTCTTAGCATCTTAGCATCTTATTCCACTCTGTTCGACATATTCGTATCGCGTGTATATGTTCTTCAGTAGCTTGTTCCAGCTCCTTGTTAAAGTTATGGGATGTTTACACTGAGCGAAACCCAAAACTCATGGAAATATATCCTATTCATTTGATACACAAATCCCCAAATTCAGCCTGACATATCTGGTGTTGTTGGAGAGTTAGGGGTCGCCACTGGAATTTAAAATACAGTTCTGTGGGTTTAACATAACTTTGTAATAACTAACCTGTCAGCGGGACCGTGGGACTGAAGAGGTCAAGTTAAAAGAAACTTGATAAACTGCTTTTATTCTTAGGTTTGAATAGTAGGAGTACACTGTGAAGAACATTTAATGTTAACTTTCACTTAACCCTTGCTGGCATTGGCTTTTCTTTGCTCCTTACGGTTCACACACCCCACTGCTGTATGTGTAAAATCAATAAATGCACAATCATATCAAATATTTATCCTTCAAAAATTTATTTCTGACCGTATTAGAACACAATATCTAGGAAAGTACTGAAGTGTTAAATCTTCCCTTTGCCGTATGTTCATTTCTGTATTTTGTCACCTCATATGACATTGTTGTTAAATCAGGAATGCAATTTTTTTTATTTTATATGGGTTATGCATGGACAAATATAAATTACTTTTTTTTGCCAAACGGTCATTCACAGTCAAAGACGTGCAGTACATTAAAGTACAGGTTCACAACAGTCAGGTGCCCAAATGAGCACTGAAATAGGTTTTTCTTGCTGTAATCATTCCTCCTGTTCATACTGATCATTAGAAGATCCCTTTATAATGCACTTACAATGTAAGTGATGGGGGCCTCCTTCTGTGCAAAAATGTATTTAAAAGTTTATCTGAAGCTAATATGAAGCTTCAGTCGTCCAAATGAAAGTGAAAGTGAAATCAAGTAAATATCTTTCAACATTACAGTCTTTTTAGTCCCTCTTTTTGTTACTATACTTCCACCGCAGCTCAACAGGGAAACACTGTCCGAGGAAACACAAAGAGGGAATTTGATGCTAAAAAGAAATATGTAAATGTGGCAGATATCCACTTGATATGACTAACTCAAACTGCTGAAGCCTCATATAAGCTTCATATCAACTTTTAAATACAGTATTGCACAAAATGACTGTGTGGACACACTGTGGATTTTGGCCCCCGTCACTTACATGGAAAAGCACATTTGAAGAGGATCTTTTAACAGCCAGTATGAACAGGAGGAATGATTACAGCGAGGAAAACCTCTTTCAGTGTTCATATGGACACCTGACTGTTGTTTTAAGACGGACTTGAAAAATGGTGGACCTATCCTCTAACCTACGTAGTGACGTCACTCATGTTTGGGGTCAATCACAGCAGACAAGTCAAACTCCCTGTTAGTAAGAATAATCCAATGTTATGTATGTGTGTTTGTTTTTGTAATAAGTAATGCATACAAGGCTTTTTGCAAGTATCTGTTCTTTTGCCAAACACTAATCTCTATTTTTAGCTGTTAAATGAAATCAGTTCATTCTGTAAATTACACTCTGTGATTCTGTCTGATGTAATAACTTTATCTATAGCTGTCATGTTTAACAAACTATGTTACCTTGTAGTTGTCAGCTATCCGGCTAGGCTAACACACACACACACACACATACACATACACACACACACACACACACACACACACAGAGAGACCTTACCTCCAGTGAAGGAGCGCGAGACAGTCCGGCTGCTCAGCCCGCGTGCACATGCTATCAGCCGTGAATTGTTCCTCTGAGAGAAACCGAGGGCGAACCGAGCCAGCGCGAGGCAGCGGGACATGATGAAAGACGAGGGGACAAGAACACACGAGAGCTCCGGTCGTCGGTTCGGTTACACGCTGAACAACGGTGCACGAAGGACCCGCGCATAATGACGTAAGCACGGCGTCCATCACACTGCCTGATTAGAAATGGGAATTATTACACACTTACTGCAATTCATCCAATGTAAAAAGTATCTAAATGCGCTGTTGCATGTATAAAAAACACTAGCAGTATTATATGTACCAATTTATCCTTCATATGATCATTTACCAACCACTTTTATTATTTGACGTGGATTAATTTGTTCCTAATTTGCCCTTCAAGGTCAAACAGTGGTCATCTAAAATGATCTACAAATTCAACTAAAACATGTTTACTTATTTAAATGATGCAAATACGTTTGATATGTTGAAGCTGACAGGAGCTGAAATGATCACTAAAACCTGCATTCAATTTATCTACAACTACTCTGATAATTATCTTTGGAGTCTTTTTTCCAAGTAAAAATATAAAACATTTGATGGTTTCAGCTTCCTAAATTTAAGACTTTGGTGCGTTTTATTGCCTAATTATAAAGTGAATCTTTTAGTTTTGGACTCTTGGTTGGATTAAAAAAAAAACAAATAAAAATTGGAGCTCTCATAAATTGTGACAGGCAGTTTTACAATGTCTAAAAGACCAACTGATTGAGAAAATAATTGGTAGATTACTCAATAATGAAAAGAGTTTTATCCAAACAGAGAAGTTAGAAGCAGAGTCTGTGGCACACAGGTTTATTTAACAATATGGTATATAAGTACGAAATGAGCCATTTGAACCAGTTTGTACAGTGATTTCATTCTTATTTTCTGCATATTTACAGTACTGTCTAGCTGCATGATTTACATTAGAGAACAGTTCATCATCAATTCAAGTTTAATGCAAGAGAGAAAATGATGCACAAAACTCTCTGAACACAAATCAGCAGTCAAACAAGTTCATTTCCCACCACAGGCAAAAGAGGTTTAGGACTTAATGAGAATTTCTTTAGACTGAAGGAGAGACAAAGCAATTATTTAAACATCTGCAAGACAAATACTGGGCCCAGGCCAGTAAAAAGAACATTCCGGCACCTGTGACATTAACAAGCTTCAATGTAGGTTTCTCTTGCACCTGCATGTTCTGTTTGGGTGTGTGCAGAAGTTCCTAGATCTATACAAATACGTTAATCTCCCATAGACTCTGCAAACAGGAAAGAAATTTAAGGCTTTCCTAAAGGCAGTCCTTTTGAAAAATGGCATTTTAGAATAAATTAGCCAGGAACAGAGAAACTGAGCGAGAGGTGAAACCTGGCAAAAAACTCCCAGACAAATAATTTTACAGTCTGCTCAACACAAATACGATATTAATTTGCAAAGGTACAAAATAAAAAAAAAAGAATAATAAAATGAAATATTTTTTGTTTTGAGAAGTTTTTGTTAAAAAAGTCAATACCAGAGCATAACAAATGAAAAACAAATTTAAACAACACAAAGACCAGAGCAAAATTTCGCAAGGCTGGTCTGAACCAAAAATATATTCTTTGTGTCTTTGTTGTCTTCTTTTCAACAGCAATTATTAAATCACTCTGTGTGTTGGAAGAAAAAGCAGTCCGTTGGTTTAAGGAAAGTTCACAGTCCGTAGGCCTCATATGACTCCTTTGTTTGCGTTTCTTTTAGCTTTTTACATCAGCAAGTACAAAAATGTCTCAGCTGAAAACAGAACAAGGCCTTTTTTCTTCTGTCACGAAATGCTACAATCCTTCAACAAATTTCTCCAGCGTGTCTCCCGTGGTGTCTCCCACCATACCCATGTCATTACTTAACCCCCCTCGGTTTGGTGTGTTAAGCTGCGGGAGCATGGCACTCTGCTCCGGTGTTCCCATGTGTCCCTGGTCCATGGGGCCTGACATCGGTCCTCCAAGGCTGGGGTGGGGAGAGCTGGAGTGGAGGGCGCCGTGCTGGGGTGAGGGCTGCGGCTGTATCCGCGGGGAGGGACTGGAATGTGGGGGCTGCTGCGAGGGCGGACGGGGCGATTGCACTGGGGCTGGGGAGCGTACTTGGTTTCCCAGGGTATTTGCCATTGTTTGGCCAGGTAAGTGAGCTCCTCCCTGCGCTTGGCCTTGGAGCATGTGGGGTTGTGGACTCATCGAGTTAGCCTGTGCTGGAGAGCCCATCTGCTGCTTCAACATCTGCTGCTGCTGTTGCTGAAGCATGCGCTGTTGGAGAAGGTTCTGGGCCCCATCCATGCCCATTCCAGGTTGGCCCATTTGGGACGTTGGAGGGAGCTGGCCCATGGGCCCCCCACCTCCTTGCATAGCCATTTGCTGCTGCATACGGAGCTGGGAGTAGCTTGCTGGCCCCGGCTGCTGCTGGGGGAACTGACCGTGGCCCTGAGGCATGCCTCCTTGTTGTTGCTGTGCCTGCTGCTGCTGCTGCTGCTGCATCTGCTGCATCCTGAGCAGCTGCTGTCTGCGGTACAGCTGGGGATTGCCGTTTTGAGCAGCATTCATCATCTGACCTTGGGGGCCCATGGGTGCCATGCCCTGGGGCCCTGCCTGCTGTGGAGGCTGCTGCTGAGGTGGCATCCCTGGCCTTTGTACCTGATTTGCCATTGCTGCCATGGCCTGCATTCCTGCCTGAGAACCCAGCATAGCCTGAGGGTTCTGCTGCTGCTGGGCCTGCTGCTGCTGCTGCGGCTGGTTGGCCTGGTACTTGGCTGTCCTCTGTTTAATGAAGGCGGCCATGAGGTGGGGGTTAGACTTCAGGATGTTGAGGACCTGCTGTTGCTGCTGGGGGGAGCTGGGAGATTTTAGGGTGCGCAGTAATTCCTGCAGGGCACTCGGAGCAATGTTACCAGGAATCCCCCGGGGCATGTTTTGCTGCTGTGGTGTCATGCCCTGCTGCGAGGGCCCCTGGGGAGGCATGACCCCAGGCATTTGGAGACCCTGTTGCTGGGGCATCATGGGTCTCTGCATGAGCTGGGCCTGCTGGGGCATGGGGGTTCCCTGAACCTGCTGAGGAGCCATGGGGACTTGTTGAGGAGGGACTTGCTGCTGATGACCCTGTGGATTCTGCATGGGATTCTGCATCCCTGGACCCCACTGGCCCTGCTGCATAGCCTGCATCACCTGGGGACCCCGTGGCCCCTGCATCATCTGCATCTGGCCCTGCATTCGTGGATGGTTCATGGGCATCCCATTCATGGCATAATTCTGCTGTTGCTGCTGCTGCTGCTGTTGTTGCTGCTTTGCCTTGGCTACCATCTCAATCTGTCTAGCCACTTTCAGGGCTGCCAGCAGTGGCGGCTGTTGCTGTTGTTGCTGCTGCTGCTGCTGCTGTGGTGGCGGCTGAGGCTGAGGCTGCTGCTGCTGCTGTGGGTGTTGCAAGTTAGGCAGAGGTGACTGCTGCTGATGGAGAGGGGATGACTGAGGCCCTGGTTTGCCCTGTGGGACTGGTGTTGGGGGCTGGCTGCTGCGGCCATTGTTAGGGAAACCTTGGGCAATATTGGCCGGGTTGGGTGGCTGCTGCTGTTGGGGCTGGTTGGGCATGGGCTGGGGAGTCTGGGGTGTATTAGGCTGCTGCACAGAGTTGGGGGTGTCAGGGGCAGCTGAGGTAGGTGGAGATGGCAGGGGCATACCCCTTCCAGCCATGGTGGCCATTCTGCGGCGCATCATTTGAGCCTGCTGGAGCCTGTGCTGCAGCTGCTGCTGACGGAGTTTGTGCTTGATGTTGAGACAGAAGGGAACAGGACACTTGTTCTCCTGACAGTGCTTAGCGTGATAACAACATAAAGCGATGAGCTGCTTGCACACAGGGCAGCCGCCGTTGGTCTTGCGCTTGCAGCCCTTGGTGTGTTGGACCACCCTCTTCATCTTTTGGCATGATGGCAGAGAGCAGTTGGCATTGCGGCACTGGCAGGCATGGACCAGGGACTGGATGCAGCGCTGGATGCTGAGACGTCGGCTCTCCTGAGGGCTCTTGGAGGCTTCTCCACCCTGGCTGTTGCTGTCATCGTCTAAACCTAAGCCCCACTTCACCATCTGGTGCTCATGGCCCTTAATGTTGTAGCAGCTAATGCATAGGTCGTAGTCCTGTTGACAGATAGGGAAGACCACATTAAGGTTAGGTCGAGATTTAAATTTTATTCAAAATTGATACAGATGTCAATTTTCAAAACATTACTATACAGTTCCAATATTCCCTACCTCACAGACAGTGCAGTGCCAGCGAGTCTCCACGTGGTGCTTGCACTCGTTGCAAGTGTACACAAAGCGGTCCTGGCCCTGGTTGTGCAGCTCCACCAACATGCACATTGTGCTCCATTTACATCTTCTCAGTGAGCTAAATTCCCAGTGCTTGTCCCTGGCCAAAGTCAGAAAGGCATCACGGCCATCCATCAGGTCACATGTCAACAGAGGGTCGGGGTCCATGATGGGTGGCAGGGTGTTAATGACTGGCCCGGAATGAAGGTGGATAACAAAAAATACCTAGTAACAGAAATAAAGAGGAGAGACATTCTCTGTTAGATTTAAAGACAGTCACAGTGCAGTAAAACCAATTCCCCACTCTCAGTCCATCCAGTGTAGGAGGCAATTCCTATACGGGATATACGTATGTGTGCTGCTCTCTAAGCAGAAACTTGATAGCTGCAATATTGTATGAAATGACAACTTAAGTCTGAGGAATTTGTTTTAGAGTTTGGAGGGTTTCCCACCTCCTTATGCTTCTCCATCGTGGCGTAGAGCTTCTGGGACAGATCATTGGCTACATTCGGCATCCCAGGCTTTTTCTTATTGGCTCGGCTGACGCTGCTCTTGTTTTTGTTGGTTTTCTTGTTGTTCTTCTTTTTGGCATTCTTGCTGTCAGCCTGGGCTCCCTTGAAATAGATGGAAATGAACGTTCAGAGAGGCAGAGATTGCACAACAAGCAAGATGAGGTTATGCAATTAAGCTGAGTGGTTACACAATGCCTGAGTGGCTGCTGAAAGCTTTTATATAATGAGGACTTGAGGATGATAAAATGAGACAGAGGCCTTAGCACCGGGCTGTTGGTTTTGGCACAAAAAGAGCGTTCCTTTATTAAAACCCATTTCAAAACACTCAATCCACCTATCCATCTAACTCACCTCTGTCGTCTCAGAGGAGGCCGTGTTCTCCTCCTTCTTCCTCTCCTCCTCCTCCTGCTCCAGCTCCTTGATGCTCTCCTCCAGCACATTAGGCCAAAAGTCACCCTCAAAGTACGGCAGCTCGTACGCACTGGTCAGTCTGTCTTCTGTTGCTTGCTTAAAAATGTCCTGAACACAGATACACAAGACTCCCATCAGGCAAGATAGTAAGAAAGCTCCTTAACAGAATGCAAGTTTCTCTAAGTTGAATATATGACTTTCAACAGCTTTTTTACTGCCAAATTTAAATGTGAGATCACTTTTCAACTGAACAAAAACAAAATGGCCATCCTATTGGGGCATACTTAAGATTAGCCTAAATTATTTAACTATATATTGTCTAAAAATCGTTAGAATTGTAGTTTTTGTTGCCAAAATTTTCGCAATAACCCATATCAAACACACGGGGGAGTCACTCCTATGCTGCACACTTGTGGACTGGACACAGTGGAATGCTGATAAATACACATTTAGATTTAAACTTCCATGTTAAAAAAAAAAATCCTGTTTATCTCATAAGGTTTAAGTTTTTTTGTGCATTTTAGTATAACATATAAACTCTGCAATTAAAATATGGCATCTGACAACGATGCTAATCACAATAGACATCCAGATTCACGCACTGTACAGTTACTGCTGGTGGCGAAATAGTTAATTATACAGAGGACAACATCCCGCTGGGGATGATACTGTGATCATTTGCTGACCTTGTAATCGTGTATGATCCTCTCAGCGAAAGCCTTGTCCAGCATCTTCCTGTACCACTCCTGGAGCCTCTTGGGCTTGGGGATCTTCTGGTCGGGAGGATGGCAGTGGAAAATGTAGTCATCTCCTTCACTGGGTGGGCAGGCCCAGATGTGACCCATCACATACCTGAGCGGGACAAGAGTTATTAGCCACTTAGCACTAGCAAGAATGACGCTTATAGTATTCAATAAAAGAACGAAAAAGGTGTGTTAAGTTACTCATCACCTACCCCAGTTTCTTCACATACTCCAGGTAGCCTATTAAGATCTCGTGGTACACTGCAGTCCTTAGCAGACGTGGTTTGAAGAAGTGAATACTGTCGAGGTATGATATGTAAACCCGTCTGCAAGACAAAGAGAGATTTTGGTAAGAGAGCAATATATACTAAAAACACAAAAATAAAAAACAGGATCCAACACTTTTTTTAAATTTGTTTTACCTGGTATTTGGAAAGGGGCACTCTGAGCCGTACTCCTGGACGTGCATGCCGAAGAAACAAACATCCACCCCGTCTATTTCCTCAAATGCAAAAAGTGCTTTGGTTCTGTAAGGGAAGCTCTCCACCATCTCGCCTGAGTCCACAAACCTGTAGAAACGGAAAAAAGCACAGGTAAAATTAAGAGTTTTATTTTTTGTTTGTTTTTTTTACAGAGAACTTAACTTGAACAATCAGTTAATTTTGTAGAGGACAGAGATAAAACTATTTTGGGCTCCAGACTCGAAAGTGCTCCTGGATCATTTCCATGGTCAGGTCCTTCAGGCGTCATGCATGTTTATTTACATGAAGATTATATTTATAATATATGAACAACTGTGCTGTAACTGAAATGTATTTTTAAAGCAAAAGCTGAGCAATAAAACCACAAAATACATTCTTAGTGCATTTGGAATCTTCTAGCTGTGGAAAGTCACCACAATGGTTCAATGGTAACATGTTCAAATCCATCAATTAAAAGTGTCAATATGGCTGGTCCCCAGTGCCCTGGGGGTTTAAGACGCTGACCATGTAATCACAACATCCCTGGTTCGAGTCCAGCTGAGGACCTTTGTTGTCTTCCTCTCTCTCTCTCCCCTCATATCCCGTTACCTCTACACTGTCGCTATCAAATAAAGGCAAAAATACTTTTGACAAGATGTCGGTATCAGAACCTTGTGATAAGGGGAGTTCTACTGATGCTTTCGCAATTCATACCATCACTAATTTGAGCTCAAACGTCTTCTAGATCTGTGATTTTGCAATCAATGAGCCACATTTGCTTACAGAACACCTAAACAATCCCTAATTTGTTTTAAAGATTAAATGGTGAAGAAGCCACACAATGAAAACCAACAGCAATAAATGTTTAAATTGTAAAATGCATTTTAGTGTGTATGTTGGTTTTTGTGCCCACACTACAAACCAATTTCCCTTTGGGATAATAAACTGAAGTCAATCAAGACGAAATGACTGTAACAGCAGATGAGAACCTTACCTAGACTTCATGCCAGGCTTAATCTCCACAGTTTTGTCAGAACTGGCCACCACTCGTACGAACACCTCACCAGCCTCTGGGTGGTTCTGCCTTTTCAAGTACTTATTCACTCGGTCCTCAATGTATGTCCCCAACCGTGTGGACTGCAACCCTTTACAAACACAAACACATTTAAGATTAATACAAGTATTTTGAGACCTTTACCTGATTAAATAGAGGAACAAGATATTAAACTAAATGTTTGTTTTACTGTTACACGTAACCTACTTTTGGCTGAAAACTTGTTCTCCTTTCTTGTTTTGCCAGACTTCTTGAGACAGTTGTCACAGATAAAGCTAGAAGAAACAAGATCAAACTCTCAGCATACAGTAACTCACGTAAATAGCAATTCCTGTGAATTAGTAAACTCAAAAATGTATTGAAATCTGCTGTGATAAACTGCGAGACTTACCCTGATGGCCAAATGACATCATAGTGCAGCACGCAGATCTGATGCATCTTCCGCCCACAGTCTTTACATTCAATAAACCTGCAAAGACAAACATTTGACTTTTACATGCTTTATCTTAAAAATTAGTTACGAAGAATCACCGTCATCACGTAAATAACATCACATTGAAGCTACTGCCCAGACAGTACTCACGGTTCAGGGTCCAACATGTCATTTTTCTTCTTTTCAAACTGCTCTTTTGATATCATGCTGCATGGAAAAAGAGTAAGAGAGACAAACAGGTTCACACCGGCCTCTGTGACCAAAACTGCTTTCCACAGAATCAAGTCCAGAGAGACTACAGCCTGATAATCTCGAAAAGAAGACCACCAGGTAGTGTTCAGCCACCCGGGCCTGGTAACTTACGTCTGTGGCTGTGCCGGGTCATCCCCCAGGGTCACACTGTTGCCCTGGATCTCGTTGAAGCACTTCTCACAGAAGTGATACCTGTCGGCAATAAGGCCATATTTGGGTGAACTGCAGCCAGCACACACAGTAGCAGCACAGGCAAACCGGCGCACAGGTGGCAGAATGCAGAGTGAACGGAGAACATGGCAACAACCGAGGAGGGAGCATGGGCAGCGAAAAAAAATGGAAGGACACATATACACACACACACACAGGCAGAGGTATAGATTAGTCACAACTACAATGATCATGGTCCAGCCACTCTCAATCAAACTAGAACATAAATGGGAGGAAAACATGCTAAAAGGCTATGTTAATGACAAATGAAGTATGAAGGTCAACATAAAATGAACGTTTCACAACAGGAACTACTGTACATCCATACAAAACCATGTACCTGCATGCTGGAATATAAAGACATAAAAAAAAAAAACTGTTTCACTAGGATCATTTATAACGTTAGCAACATGCATTATGGTGAATGAATAATATGGTCATGCCAGGGGAGACAGAATGAGAGATAATGGAAATGCAAGTGTGGGCATCTTTTAGGAAAACCAAATAAATGTTACTGAGTTCAAGAGAGTTTCAATCTTAATATACTTTACGCATTTAGACCAAGATTTGGTCAGAAACCAAATAATGAAAAACTCCACTCTAATACAAATGTTTACATTTCATCTTACTGACTACTTTGGCATAATTAAATTCTCATAAAAACACTGAACTTTTCAATCCAAGTGTTGTATTGTAACCTGGTAAGCCTCACAGCATATGTAGTGAATATATGCAATAATTGAATGGTGTTGCATTGGAATGACACTGAGGTGCAGTAGCAGATTCTGCACAGCAGGGGGAACATTGGTGCTGGTTGTAGGGTACAATAGATGTATGAAGACAACACAAGGCTTGATCATGCACTTTCTGCTTGGCCACATTTTAGGTGTTGTCTGTGACACCCCTATAAAGGAAAGATCATGTGAATGAAGTCCTTACAGCTTTGTGGAGAGGTACGGCTGTATGTGCAGTGGCTTCTTACACCATGTTTTATCTCTGAGGGTGGAGCTACACACCCTCTTTTACAACCGCTCCTTCAACTTTTCACCCACCCACCTATTCCTGAGCAGAGTCAGCATGCAGGTTTACCTGTTCTGGTAGCTGTAGTAGGTGCCATCCCTGGAGATGGTACACAACTGTTTGCCATAGCAACACAGCGTCTGGGGTGAGAACTCATACTGTGGAAACACCAAAGAAACATTAATGATCCATTTAATTGTTACAAACAGGTTGCACTCCAGCCAACAACAACGTACAGCTAAAGATAAATGGGAATTGACAATATAAATGTAGCAAAAAGTGGCTTATTAAGAACAGTCCTGTATGTGCCTCAAGTGTTGTTCAAGAACAGTGTCTGTGTTCAATTTCCGTCCTGTATTGTCTCACCTTCCTGCCACAGCAGTAGCCCAGGCCCTGCATGACGGGATCAATCTCTGCCTCAAACACTTCTGCCAGTTTGGTGCAGTACTTGTAAACACGAGATGTCTTACGGTTGTACAGCCAGGCATTGTTGAACATGAGCCAAATATCGTCCACATACTGCCACGGCTCCTGGTACTGACCCGTATCCAACTTGCGCTTGATGGTTGATAAATCAATGGGATTCTTCACTATGTCAAAGTAGTCCTGTAAAGCGAGAGAGAGACATTTGCAGGAATGAACAACGAATGCTCAAGAGTGCTTCTCTTGTAATACTGGAACAAAAAGGTGTGTGTTGCTCTAATTGTGGACACTCACAGGGATGCCCAGTAGCATGGGGTCTACAGGTTGTCTGAAGGGCAGTGACTCTGGGTCTTGCCTGTAGAGGGCCTCTAGTGTTGGCATTAGGGCTTGTCTCAGTTCTTCTGGCTTGAAAACTGAACAGACAATGATAGTGTGCAAGAGACAAACAATTTTAGTATTACATTTAGTATGAATAGGTCGTTGCACGCCTAATATATACAAATGTCATCTGTGTTCTCACTTTTTTTGCGATTCTGAGTGGTGGAGGTGGTTGATGTGCCGTTGGCCCCATTTTCCTCCCCTTCTTTGGGTTCTGCCTTCATCTCCGGCTTCTTCTCCTCGGTTTCCATTGGTTCCTGCTTTGGCTCTGCTGCATCTGGCTCCTCCTTCTTCACCAGCGGCGGTTTGGTTTCATCGTCCTGCTATATGAAGAGAACCGTGATTAACCAACTATCCTACGGTGATGAGCCGGGAAACCATCAGGTAATTTAATACATTTTCGTGGAAGCAGAGAGTGGAAAAACCACAAGTCAAATTTACTTTTACGGCCATGAAATGTGAGCAGAACTTGTAGGTTGTGTTGGATGGATCATACGGCACACGGGTCTGATCTACACTAGACATAAGTCAACAATGCCTTTCTTACCTACTGATAATTTCTTCGTAAAATCATGTACATACCTCCATTTTTACGTTCATCTGCTTCTTCCCAGAATTGCTGTCATCATCTTCTTCTTTTACTTCAGGTTTGACTTCAGTGCCGCTCATGTCAGGCAGGGTCTGCTGAGAGCTCAGCTCAGCCACAGACCCAGGGGTGGGCACTCTGTTATCTATACTGGCTGCTGCCTGGGACAACTTAAAGGAGAGGAGAAACAAACATTCTGCTTACCACAATGCTGATAATTTATGAGGTCCTACAGACTTATAAGCAAATGTCGTATTGACTGATAGTGATCCTCTGTGAAAAATAATTTCCCTTTTATACTCCTTTGAAAAATAGTTCGGTCAAAAGACTAGTCAGGTGCCTCAGGTGCTTTAACAGAAGCTAGCAAAGGAATAAGCAGTAACAAAGCCCCGGGCACTTTTCAGTATTAACATAGTGGCATCTCACCGGTGTGCTCGGGTGCTGTGCTTGCACTGACGTGGGCTGCTGCATCTGGCTGGGGGGTTCAGGCTGGGGTTGCAAGGGCGTGAGCGGCTGGGAAGGGTCGGGTGGCGTGCTCATGGCTGAAGGGGGACCAGGGAGGCTACTGGGTATGTGGGTCGGGGTGGAGGAGGGCCCGCCCGTGGAGGAAGGGGTGGAGGGCCGTGGTGGCACCTGGGCCTGCGCAGGAGCATGGTGCTGCTGCAGTTGCTGCTGCTGCTGAGGCTGCAGGCTGGCAGAGGCATTGGGCGGAGGGGTGGCACCCATGCCGGACTGGGCTGCAGGGCCGCAGGGCAACTGTGAGCCAAGGGAGCCCAGAGCATTCAGAGGGAGGTTAGAGTTCTGCGGCTGCTGGAACAAAGAGGGACGCACGGTTAGCATACCAATTGTCTGACACTCAAAAGACCCTGTTCAAACAGAGAAAAGCAAGGTGCACCAAAAACGCAGGGAGCATACAAAATGTTAGCGTCACAAGTCTCCTCACCTGGGTGACAGTAGACTGTGTTATGGGCTGACCCAAGCCAACATTCACATTCATTGCTCCACCTGCAGCTGCAGGGAACTGGCCCTGTGGCAGGAACTGGCCCTGGTTGGCTGGCTGAGCTACCATGTTATTTGCATGACTACCCATCATTCCTTGAGTCTGAGGCATCCTTGAAGGAGACATGCCCATCTGGGAAAGAGAAGAGAATGAAAAAAAGGAAATCATTATGGGAGTAAGCACCTAGTATTCAGTGCCTGCCAAGTAAAATAAACTGTATCTAAATGGAATGCAGCATACAGTCCATGCATGATACCACTACAATAGTCTTCTGAAGAGCCTGTGATGTAACCAAGAAATTAACAGTGCTGAAGCAAAACATGGCATGGCAACAGATCTAAAGCCATAGAGAATCAATAAATGGCTCTAAGCCAGGCCTTACCCTGTGTCTAGACAGCAAGCGTTTCAGACCTGTTTTTCACACGCACGTCGCACGCAACACATACGCAGCCTGTATGGAGCTGTCTGCAACAGCTCCATACAGGCTCGCATCTCACTGGCGTAACCGTGGCCTGAAGCGGTCATTTACACTTCAAGTCTATTTCCCTCCATTTTAGGCACGTCACTACAGTCATGTGTATTGGGCTCCGAGAGCTTCCAACACGCAGGTGACCTACACTCAACACTGCACCTGAACGCCTCTGGTGTAGACACACAGACGGAGCACTTGCTGCTGCTGCTGCTGCGCTGACGTGCTGCTTAAGCTACGCTTGCTGTCTAGACACGGGGTTAGGCTCTGCCATGGTTTCATTACAGATTACTCTTTGGCAACCGGGCAGCTAGTACATAAACGGATCAGGACGTGTGTCAACCACAGGCTGAACACTCCATATTTATGTTGTACAAGTGTCAAAATGGTGAGATGCTAAGAGATGAAAAGCAGCCAAAAGCAGTGTGGCATTTTTACAGCCATTGGGAGAAGAAAAGAGTCAAAGAATGACTTAGAAAAATAGAGCAAACATACTTTAATTACACTGAAATATCTATCTATCAAAACAAACATGGTGATAAATATTGAAAAATGGTTCCAAAAAAAGGCAAGTTTTAGGGCTCATAGAAACAAGAAAGACCAAAAGAAGTAGGGAGACAGAGGAGAAAGATCTAACCGTTGAGACGGAGCTCATGTTCATCTGCTGTGGATGGTTCATGGGAGAGGGAGCACGCGCTCCCATGGGTGCCTGAGACATCTGCGCATTCTGCATTGCCATTGGGTTAAACTGATTGATTCCTGTGGGAACAGATACACACAATTATATACCTGTTTATTATACTGGGGAGCTGTTGTAATTTAATATTCCATGTCCTTCTGGGCTGCAGAGGCACTGAACCAGCTCACTTAAACATCAGCGCTCCGACAAATCTATTCAATTGTCTTAACACTCAGTGGCGCACAGGAAAGTAAAACTCACTTCACTGTTGAAATGTTTAACATTTCCTATTCTACGTTTAAAGGCCATCCATTAGCAAACTTAAAATCTAGGAACGTTGGCAAAAAGAGGACATATGGATTGCTTTTCCCAGGAAAACAATTGCTACGAAAGCAACGGGCACACATACCTTGGGGCGCCTGCATACGGTTCATTATCTGATTTGGCATGTTGGGCATAGTCACAGGGCCATCTGAGAGAAGACAAAATACAGCAGTAATCATTTATTCATTCAGCATTCATTTTATAGTTCATTTATAAGTATTAATTACGTAAATATTACCCTGACAAGTTAGATATTAGTACATATATCAACTGAGAACTGTCAACTAGAGTGAGGAGAGTTTGGCTACTAACTGGGAGGTCGGACGGCCTGTCCTGGGCCCATCACGTTGGGCTGAGCCATACCAGGCTGCTGAGGCCCAGCTGTGCCCACCATGCCAGGCTGTTTCTGGAGCCGTGAGCGCCTCTTCTCCTCCAGTTCCTTCTGAATCTTGTAGATCTTCTCTGCCAGGAAGTGGTAATACTCGTCCTAGTGAGAGGATGAGCAGAAACAAACGGCAGACAAGACATCTTTTAAAAGAATACTCAAAGTGTTTTATTCTCTGCTCTCGTTGCATCAAGAGAAAGGCCTTATATAAATTTAAAAAAAAAAGCTCATCAAGGATGGCTGTCATCATTCATGTTGCAATAGTGTGATAAAGGAAATGAAGTTTTTGTGCTCGTTACCCTGCTGTTAGCTGACTCATACATGTCACCCTCAACCTTGCGTGCATACGCCACCAGGTTCTCCATTCGCCGGTCCTTCAGTGCTGCAGGGTCGGGGGTGGGGAATATGGCTTGTACGCTGAAGAAAGAGAGCAGAAAAAAAAGACAAAACTCAATCATAATATATCAAATTCTATTCTATTTCCACCTGAAAGAATTTCAGTAATTCTCGTACATCTGTTTCATTGTTCGACTTACAGTTTGTGCACCAGGTGGGTGCGCAGGTCCTGAGTGACGTGTTCGTGCCAGGCCTTCCTTACCCCCGAAGAAGAGAGAGGGGTGGCAGTGGGCAGGTTTCCCATGCCTCCTCCTACTGACCCATCTGGCATCAACTGACTGTAGAGCAGAGAGAGAAGAAACTCTTTTACTCAAATTCAAAATAAAGGTTTAAATCAGTCCCACACAAAGTTTCACGAATTAAAGAATTTGTGCATAAGTTGCACAGGTTTTTCTCAGAGGGAAGTGGGAGTACGTGTCCCCCAAGATACATTTGAAATTATATTTAAAAGAAGGACGGTGGACAGATTACAATCATGAAGATGCACATGATAGTGATTTTGTTGACAAGAACAAATTAGAAGCCATAGGACTCATTATCCAAAACAGCTCCCAGTCTTTGAAATAAATGGTGGCTACATCAACAAGATAATGTTATAAGATAAAGATTAAAACAAACTGTGGCAGCTTTGTCAGTAAAGGCCTGTTTTGTTGTGATGTGGAAAGGATGACATTGCTCACTTGTTGAGTGTGGAGGGTAGAGAGGAGTCGGAGTGCATGCCAGCCTGGTCTGAAGAACCCATGCCTCCTGCCATCTGGTTCATCTGATTAGTGCCTGATAAACGTTCATTAGATTATTAAATGAGTCACAGACACAGATAGGTAGGCAATTAGGTATCTGGTTACAGTCTGGTTGAATCTGTATTTATCAGCTTTTTGTAACTGCAAATCACATGTTCATTAACTTCTAAAATGCCAGTGATATCCTTTCTACCCCGTACCTAGTGGGTTCATATTTCGCAGCTGCTGGTGCCCCTGGGGGTTTTGCTGAGCGGGACCCTGGCCCTGGTTCTGCCCCTGGACCTGAGCAGGGGACTGGTTCCCATAGGGCAGGCCCAGGGCAGCGTAGGCCCTCTGCATGGAGCTGGGGTCGATGTGCGTGGCAGCACTGTTGATGGCTGTGGCACTGGGCTGGCCGGGCCCCACTGTGTTGATGGCGTTCTGCAGACCAGCCCCAGGGGAACTTAACATAGCTGAAGGGAGAAGAGGAGGAAATAAATAATAAGTGTCTTGGCACAATTAAATAAAGCATTTAATTAATATCTTGTAATAACTGAGGAGTAACTGCTGCTTCTGGTGTTACGTGTACATTTCTATATATCGACACGTGTACATAAATAATTTTACACTTCTAATTTAAATGAGTAAACTGCCATCTCATCTGTATACAATCTTTTCTTTTAAAGTGTGTTTTTCTGTGTAAAGAAAAAAAAAAATCTAAGATCTATGAACCCTGCACTGCTCCCTGCTGTGTTGATTGCTGACAGGGAGCACGCTGCCTCTGTGGGGGATTTAAATCTGTCATAGGGCCTTTTAACCAATCAGAGCATGCTGTCCCAAGGCCCTACCCCCACTGATAGCAGAGCCACAGAGGCCCCTCCCCTGGGTGTCTCATTACAGGCCCAGCCTTTCTAGAGGAATCCTCTCACTATTGGAGCCCTCATAGTCAGCGAGCCAGCACAGAGCTGTGGCAGGGAAACACAACCTGCAGGTGGCACCACTTTATACTACACACTGACTTAAGGCTTACTGCTGAGTAACAGCTGCCTTGTTGAACAGTTTACAAGACTCCCCCCCCCCCCCCTCCTCAAATATGACCACAACCAAGCAGATAATCAGAAATCCTATACTATGATTTTGTATCAGCTTAAAAAATTTAACCTACATATTATTTTTTACATGGATTTATAAATGAATAAGAAGAGAGAAGTGAAGCTGGTGGAGATACTCACGCTGCTGGTTTCTCTTGTCACTTGCATTCTTCAGAGGCAGGCAGACCGGACAGTCGTGCCGCGTACAGTTCTTCCAGTGGGAGATGATCTGTCTGGATGATGCACAGTGAGCCACTAGGGAGAAGTACAGGGGAGACAGAGGTATAGAGTGAGGCTTGGCGACGAGCCATTCAGCAGAATCTGACATTTTTCAAATTAGGTTTTCAAAAAAAAAAAAAGACTGAAAACACATTCAATTTATACATCGCCACAATGAACAAAAGTAAAATAGGTGTTCACTCAATGAAGAAAATGGCGTGATAATTTAACCCAGCACAGTCCAAAAAAAGACTTCTGCTACACTACAATGTGCAAATAGCTATGTTAAAGCAATTAGTCTACATGTTGTAAAACCATAAAACACAAACTAGCATTTATTAGTGTTTAAACAGTATAAATATCAGAGCTCAAAGTTCATTGACCTTATGTGACCGCCTTACTACCTGAAGCTGTCAAAAGGGAAGCTGCTACACAGCAGGGTAGGCAAGGGAATTGAGAGCATTTTAATAGCATTAAATGTATGTCTGCTGATGTTGTCAGGTTGAAGAGCTGCAGGCACTTACTGCAGTTTGGGTGAACTCAAACCTACAACACATCATCAACAGCCTTTACTGTGCTGTTCCTGTGGTATGTACAGCTGCTGCCCACATCACAGGTTCTGACTGCGGTTTATCACAATACACATGGTGCAGTTATCCCATCCATAAAGGAAATTCTAACCAAGTCTATTTCTGGATCCAAATCTCTGTAAATTCTTAACAGTGGCTAATAAAAGATTGACCACCAACATCATAGTCATATAAAAGCTCAGATGAGTGGTAATTTTAAATTAGCACAGTAACAAACACATTAAGAGGTGAACGCCCACAAACGGGAGTCAGCCAATCAGACCCAGTGCTCTGAAAACACTTCACTTTCACTCACCCTGGCAGGACTTGCCAGCCTGGCAGTGGGTCATGTGGTTGAGGACGTTCTTCATGGTGCGGCAGTGGGGCAGAGTGCAGCCCCTCACCTCCCCGTTGGCCTGCTCCCGCCGCTGGCACTTGTGTGCATGGAGCAACAGGACCAGCTGCTGCTGAATAAGTTTGCGCTTCTCAGGATCGGCCGTTGGGCCTGCTGACACGCCACCGGCGCCAGGGACCATGCCCACCGACGCTACCTGCTGCTGCATCTGGGACTGCAAGAGTGCCAACACACACACACACACACACACGTTAGGGCACAAATCAGAACACGACATCTTAGACTTTTATACAAACCAATAAATATAATGAATGAGAGGAAATATTGATGTAAAGCAGGGGGTTAGAGATGCAGGAGAAGAGAGACAAGAAAGAGGTGTAAGTTAACACATGAAAAACTCAAGAATTAAAAGAAAATGTTAATGACAACACTGAGAATTACAAATTCAATTAACTTTCTCAAAAACCAAGAGACTGACATTTCCTGTCTCGATTAAATCCATTTCCTGTTCCTCAAAGAAATTTGCATGGCTCTGGCCTGTTTACTTTGTGCCTTGACAGAATATCACTCTCACTATTCAAGAGTTAGTGTGAATGCTCAACAATATCAGAGTGAACAGCCTTTAAGAAATAAATGTTGGCCTTAGTGTGATTTAGGCTTGGCGAGGTAGTCATTGTTGGCAGTGTTTCATGAGTGTTGTGGCATACACAGATTACATTATTTGCCCACAGCCAAACAGTCATTCTGCTTTTTTTTAAAGACCTATTTAGTTCATTTTTGCGTATCAGAGCCCATATTCAAAAAAAAAAATTAAAAAAAAACTAATTTGTAAAATACTAAGCATGTTATCAATACTTAGTCAGACGACGGATGCTACAATTATGAACTGTCTGCTCCGTGACCGTCTGCAGCAGCAGCAGCAGAGTCGCAGCACAGAGTAGTGGAGTGAGACGTCTTGTCCTCCTTCCTGCTCTGCTGTAAACACACGCAGCTGTGAGCGAGCAGCTGCTCCCTGGGTCTCGGTGCTCGTTTTTGACAGAAACTCTCCCACTCTTTGCCTGCTCTTGGTGTCTCTCTCTCCGGATGGCAGACGGGTTGCTCCGGTTCTGGTTCTAAGCAGCGGTCGTCCTCTGGCTCGTCCCTGCATCTGTGTGCGCCGCGGACCGGCTGTACACGCGGACGACCTGCTGGCAGCAGCCTGAAGACCGCCGTCACTAAATCTTAAGTAAGATCTAAACTAAACTAAAAAAACGTTAAAGATAAAAGTAAGCACTCTACAGATATCGAGCATCATTGACGAATATCTCATCTCGTAAAATGTCCGGTGTAACCAGTAACACCGATGTTGTCAAGAGTGGGAAAATTTGTGTGGATCACCTAGCGTGATTTTCATTTTTGGTTTAGCTTTTCAAAGCAAGAAAGCAATGTACAAATATAGTTGTTGCAATGTCTTACAGACAAGCTGTATGCAGACAATGTGTGAAATTTAAGCCTGTGTGAAGGGTGTTCGCACCTTGCCATACATACAATTTGTGATTTTTAGTCAGTAAACCAGTCAACTAGACATCACAAACATTGTTCCTGTAGTTGACTAGCCCTATGTAGAAAATGTTGCAATATTCCAATAGTGCTGTGTAGGGCTGGGCGGTAAAACGATCTCGATAGGGGACTGTGATTTTAAAAATGTATGTTGATAACGATGATAAACTGATCTAACAGCCTATCACACAGCAGAAATAAACGCGACAACAGCCAGTCAGTCTGCAGTTTTTGGTTTGCACGTCCAAGTACACGCCCATTTCCTACCACAAAGCATTGTTTGAGCTACCAGTGAAGATAGTGGATGTCCTTTTGGAAAAGAGGAAAAAAAAATGAGTGGAACTGAGGGGCACGAAAGCGACCGTGAAAGTGAACTCGTGTTATCCTGAAAAGCTGAGGAAATTGTTGAGAAAAAAAGGTGACACAACGTAGGGGCGGCTATCATCTGTTCGGGAGACCGACTGATAAAGCCTGTGGCTAGCATGCTAATCTGCTAGCTCGCACCAACAACAGATGACCTATGCAAAATGTTCCACAATTATGGGGTTTTTTTCTTTCCAATTTATTATGAAAAAGAAAAAAAAAAAACACAAGCCTGACAGTCGACAGATTGGTCTTTCTTGCAAGAAACCTGTAGTGAAGCTGCCAAAAATGTGCAATATTCAAAAAATGCACAGCAGCATAATCACTCTCAACAGTTAACTTTTTACACACACACACAATAGACAGTGATTTAACAATGTTAAGAGTTGGTGTTTAATTTGGCGTGTATCTGATCCACCAATCAGTACATATTTTAGTGAGGAAATTTAATTCTTCAGCTCTCATTCCCATTTTGTATTGATTACTGACGATGGCTAGCTGTACCTGCTTTCTAACGGCAGTATGCAGTAAATGGTTGCCCTTTGTGTGCGTGTGTTTTTAAAACTACTTTCCTAACATGATGTGCTTGATGGTGTTATTAATGACTCCTGATGAAACTTGAAAGCTCAGCATTCTTGTTGCCCTTTAGCTTCCCCTTTTATAAGTCACATAAACATGTATTCACCCAGAAAAAAAACGATTGTTTCTCTGTATAATTTGACCTCTTTCTGTCAGCTGCTGTGTGTCTGCAGTGTATTTACTAGTTTTTCAAACATGATTTCAGGCCAGTTGGAGGAGTTAAACCTGTGACTTTCCGCCTTTGTATAATTATCCAGGCTGCTGCTGTTTCTACTGTGTTTCATGCAGTTTGCAGGCTTTCCAAACAGAAATACTCCAACATCCAGCAGCTGAATGCTGTGGCCAGATAGTTAACCGTTGAATGTGGTTTCTGTGGGCAGCTGTATAAACTGTTTTAATGTTGTAAAAATACAAGTACAGGTCGACACCTTTCGAAATGTGATTGTCTCAGCTGATATGATCAAAGAAACGTTAGCCCAAATAAGACTTTTATTTGAAAAAAAGTTGTTAAATGAAAATGAGTTAATAACGGGAACAACCAGCATGTAGTATTTGTTGTCTCTCTTCAGTTGTTGTTCAGTTATAACTGAATTAATTAGTTATCGAATTTACATTTTCTTTTGGCTGGTTTTTCAGAACAAACCACTGCACACTCAAGGGCAGCTGTGGCCAAAAGCGGTTTCTGTTTCTGCTCCGTTGTTCAACAGTTTTTCTTCTTGTAAATTTCCACCAGGAGCAGGATGGGAAATAATCTCAAAGGAAATCTAGTAGTCTAGTCTGTGACTAAAAACGTACGACACGTTGTCTTTAGATGTGAGAGGGTGTCAAACTTTAGTCTTTTAAAAGGTCTTTTCAAAGTCTTCTAGTGTATGGTAGGCATAAGGAGAATACTCTTAAAACTGTAAATTGAGCATTAGAATTATTATTAATAATAATAAATATATACCATAATAATTAGACATTAATCAGTATAAAAAATATATCATGCTAACATTTTTTCGGCCAGCCCAAGAGCTGTGCATCTTTTTATCTGGCAAACGTAACTATGTTACAGCATTCCCTCTCAGGTTATTTGCTTATACACGTTTTGTACCTGCATCATTTTAGTATCCTGGCTATTTATTTTCATATCCATCAAAAAGAAAATGACCCCACTTAAAGATTTAAGCTAACACCCTGACAGCACAACACCTGCTACAGTCGCATATTTTAGTTGTTTGTCTGATGTGCATCTGATGAAGCCAGTACGCTTCAATTTTAATTAAAGCAGCTGTCTACACGGCCCACATAACGGCACGAGCTTTACATGCAAGTCCGTTTTCTTTTGAATTAAGTGTAAAACTACATTGATTGTGTATTGCGCCGTCGAAACACCTCTGAGTACTCGGCAGTACTGTGGCTGAACGGATCCAGTGTCGACACTGATGGAGATCTGCAGCTGCTACTGCTGACATGCTGCTTCTGCTGAGTGTCCACTGTACACAAAGTATTAGGCTCAAGCTTGGGGAGAAACCAAAGTACTTTGTACTTTTCATTTTCGAATAATCTGCCGATTATTTTATTGATTAATCAGCTAATCACTTTGTCTTTAAAAAAAGCTTATGTAACTAAAGGATATTCAGTTTACCATCAAGTATGACACAGAAAGGCACCAAATTCTCACAAACCAACAAATATTTGACACTTTAAAAATTAATGAAAACAATTACTTGATTATCAAATTAGTTGCCGAATCATTTTCTGTTGATTGATTAATCAACTAATCACTGCAGCTCTGATAACTGCCACAGTGAAATTGAAACTACTATTGTATTGACCAAGTGTTTACCAAGAGCTGGTCTGTTTAAACTGCGTGTGCAATGTGTTTGCTTTATTCCAACACTTAATACTATACAAAAGGAAACAAGGGGTCCTTTATATGAGAATGTCAGTATTTCTGTAAGGCTGAAAGACTTCTATGTCAACTCTCCTCATGAATGCACAAGGACGACAACAAAGTTTATATGTATACTTCAAGTCTACAGAATAGCATCTCCATTTCAAAGACAATTCCTACAGATTGTATTAAACAAAGAGTGTGTCTCATATAGCATGGTACCAATGCCACTGTGCACATTGTTTTTGTTTTACGTTTTATCTATTTAGGCAATGTAGGCAACATTGATACTGTGGCCTGAAACAAAAAAGGGGCTGGGACAGATATCCAGCTTTTTTTTTAATTTTTTTTTTTATTTAAGATCCTGGTGACACTCACCATGTTTGGCACACTCCCAGCTCCCTTCAGCTCTGTAGGAAATTGGGACAGGTTGTTGGGAAGAGCTGTCTTGTTCTGGAGTTGTTGGGCATTGACCCCCGCTGCCCCCATCTGCTGCACCCCAGCCTGACCATACTGCTGGCCAAATGGAGCTCCTGACATCCCCATCTACAGTAGGCAGACAGGACACAGGGTGGTCAGATGATTTGCATATCATGCAGCATTCCAGCACAAGAAGATCAAACCTTGACCTCTGTACTGAGTGTATGTGGGAATGCGTATGGAACAGTTTCTTCAAGAAGGCACAAACAGTGAGGTGAGGACCACTGTGAGTCTAAATTACAACTCTCCTACCACATACCAAACTGTCAAAAACTTAAAAAGCTTAAAACTGTTTGTTAGCTTGAATGTCTCATGAAACTGAAGTGGTTACTAAAAGTAAAACGAATTATCAAAATCAGTAGAAATACTTTTTTTTTTTTTTTTTAATTTCCCTCTAAAAGAGAATGGTTATCCTTCCTGTTTGGATGGCCTTCGACATCCATCTGTCTGCTGGCTTTCTACAAAACTACAGCCTGCTTTGCTTCGCAGAGGTTCCCCACTGCCAGCAGTGCTCCAGCAGACAGAACAAGCCCAGCCCAGTGGAGAGAAAATGGGAGGAGACACAGAGAGAAAAGACCAGCTTGCTCAACAGCTGAGCAGAGCAGAGCACTGCCCCTCCCCCTCCCCCTCAGTAGCACAGAAGCTTGTCCCCGCGCCTCCCTCTCATTCGCACATGAGCACGGCTTCAACCTCCTCTCTCACACACACACACACACACGGGCTTTACCACTTGATGATCTTATTACAGCGCGCCGCCAGCCTAGACGAAAGCACTGTCGTACATGAAACCTTTGGTGTTTCCCCTCCTCTTAGCATGTCCCCCTTTTTCTCCTCTTCTGTCCCCCCCCCTATCTACCTTGCCTCCCCCACCCCAACACCACACTAACCGGCTCCTCTAAACGTGATTTACAGCTCCGCTATCAAAGGCCAAGGGGCCCGGAGAGAGACGGCATATGCCAGAGACAGAGAAAGAGGGAAGAAAAAGGAAACTGTTGGATGGAAAAGAGTGAATACTAGCATATAAAGACAAAACAAGGAGTATCTAAAAACATTTTTAACATAAAAAATCTGGAATTAAAACACAGGTTGTTATTCACCTGTGCATCATTTCCATCTTAGTCCTGAATAGCAGTACCATCTAGTCATTAAGTGATTACTCGATGTCACTGTTAAATAATTTCAATTGTGTTGAATGTTGGTTCAAAAAGAAATGTTGATCACTATTTCCACAACACTCATCAGTAGGGTACAACAGTCTAAACCCAGCTCATGTTCCCTAATAAGTGGCTCAACAACTCAGCACTTGGTGAATTCTGTTTCACAATGATAGGAAGAGCTGACATTGCCACAAGCCAGTCACCCCTGAGCTAACTTTTGTGCTTTGTTGTTGGAGCCCTCTCTATTGGCTACTCTACTGCCTATTCACGTCTAACTGACATGAACGGGGTTCTCCCATCTGAAAACGGCCTAAGTGATCACTGAGAGCAGGAAATGACGTACCAGGAGTTTAACCTGCCAAGACCAAATGGAGAAACCAGACCGTCTCTCAAAATGGTGTATCCTTTCAATCCCAGGATTTACCAGATGATATCTGTTAATCCTGTAATTTCCTGAAGCCCAAGGTGACATCTTTGCTTGTTTAGTCCAGAATTTCAGTGATCTCCAATTTAATATTACACAAGACAAAGAAAAGCAGCAAAACGTCAAATATGAGAAGCTGAAAAATTTGTTAAATGATGACTCAATTATCAAAAAATGTGTGGATTATTTTTCTGTTGATAAACTAAACAATTAATCAACTAATCCTTTCAGCTCTAAATTAATCACACAACTAATAACGGCAAGTTGTGATCTGCAAGTCACCAACAGATCAATTTACTCCATATACGAGCATTGTTCTGTAACTTTGCCGTTTCTATCGGCCCAACAATCATACAGGAGTAGGAGTAATGTTCCATTTTATTCATAACATGGTCAAGTGATAGTAAACCCAGTTACAGTCTCCTGCCACGAACAGAAAACCCAACATCTCTGACACATTTCGGCAGCACGTTTTGACGGCAGCTGTGCGAGGCTCATGACCTGCACTAGTTTTACCATCCAACCACAGAGTCACACATACAATACTCAGTATCAGGTTCAAATCTGTGTCTTCCTCTTTTTCCCCATCACTGCCTATTAGACACAACCTTAGCACATTAGTGTGATGTAATAGCCTTTGTTTCAGTTTTGTATGAAAATCGGAAATTGCTAATGTATACGCAGACACGCGACGCGATGACTTTCTGTTGTGTAATGTAAGAAAATAATAAATCAGACATCAAGGTATGTGTGTCTGCATGGGAAAGAAGGGATGGAGGGGCTTGTTTCATGTGGTGACGTCTGTTGAAATAATCTTAGTGTGAACTAGCACGCTGGTTTAACCTTGGTTTCCTGTCAAACCACAAACCCCCCCCGAGACTCTCAGAAACAGGGGCGAACATTTTCTCACACTGCGCACTTCAAAGTTTGAGAAAGTAAAGATATTCACATTCAAATACAACAAACAACGCATCATGTTTAGCGCTTCCATTCACAAAAAACATAGCAAAATAGCTTCACTGTGTAGTTGTGCCGTCACACGACTGCAGTTCTCGTTGCATTTGGATTGTTTGTACTCATTCTCACAATAATAAGGAATAGGAATGCAGTCATAAACACATCAGCATTGATCTGCTATGAAGCTCTCTGTTGGGCCAAGTTAGACACACAGAGATTGATGCATCTGACTGATGATTCAAACCCCTTCAACTGATTGCCTGCTTCCTCCAAGCAGACACAGGAAGACGAACACATCGATATATGGTGAGGGTGAGATAACTGACGACAAGCCAGCAGTAGGGCTAGACAATACAATTAGTACTTTGCATATACTTATCTGGATAAAAGGATGAAATGAAAATGAGAAACTCCATGATACTGCCCACTGGGTTCACTGCTTGACATCAACAGCCCATTACATTGCAACATTAAAGCTATTTCTAACCAATCATGTAACCTTTAGGTGTGGCTAGCCCACTTCCTAAAACAAACAGGGGTTGGTTGAGTTAGCTAATCTCATTACATGCTATTTTACTGTCAAAAATCAGAAAGAGAGAAGCCCTTAAATCAGAAAACTGTTTTAGTTTATTACCTGTAGCACTACCATCAAATAAAGCAAGTTGGTTTGAAATGTTAAAAAGGACAAAATGCATTATTAGTGCGTCTGACTAATGCTGAAGGAGAGACTAATGTTGCATCTTATGAACAACAAACTCTCCACAACTGGGATAAAAAAAGAGAAGGAACAAGCTAACTAACACTTGTTAAAATTCCCTCATTTGTCTGCACGACTGCTGTGAGGAGAGAAAACTGACCAGCATGCACATACAATACTCCATGAACATTACAATACAATAAGGATATTTGTGATAAAGTCCTCCCTAAAGTTAACCCCACCCTCAATTCTGACTGACTAGGAAAAGCCCAATAAAAACATTTATTACTCAGGGACTCAGGGATAAGCACAAGGTACTTAGTGTTGTTATTAATAAATAAATAAAAATGTTAACATATTTGCAGCTTTAACATAACACATCTAGTATTTCATGTGCTCAACCAATTATTATTGACCAACTGGTCACTTGTGGGACTAATTAAGCTGCATTTTGAACCTCACCTTATTCATGTTTCCAGGTTGCTGAGCATTCATCGCGTTGTGTGCACCCAACTGTGGCCCTCCTTGGGTGAGTGTCTCCGCCAGCACACTGCCACCGACACCCGGTCCAGCTCCCACCTGTGCCCCCTGCATGCCTTGGCCCTGGTACTGCATGCCAGGCCCAGGTCTCCCCCGGCCTGCTGGTCCCAGAGTCCCGTTCATCACCTGTCCTGTCTGGCCCAAGACCCCATGACCCTGCCCACTGTTCAACATGGCCTGATTGAAGCCCATGCCTGTGCCTCCATTGCCTTGTCCGGTAGCTATGCCTCCTTTCTGGGCCTGGGGAGACTGGTGATTTGGGGAGCCCTGCCCCAGAGGACTTTTCCCAAGCACGGCACCCAATTGGCTTCCCACCATGCCTCCCTGTTGCTGGCCACTTCCCAAGATGGAGGAGCTTCCTGGTCGCAGGAGCTCAGACAGCTGCTTGTGTTTGGCAGCGGCATCAGGGACGATGGAGTTGAGACCAGGACCCCCTCCTCCACCTGGGCCACCGTTAGAGGACATTCCCATCTGGGACAAGTCTCCATTTGGGATGAGCTCATCGGGAAGGTCGTTTTCCAGGTCAAACAGAGACACAAGATCTAAAAAAAGAGAGAAAAGGAAATAAGAATTAGGTGTTATCACTAACACACCCCCTTTAACCAATATCAAACTGGCAGAACAAGCTGATAACCATCGAGCACAGAGAAACTAAGGTATTTGTTCCAAGACAGAATTAGAAGGTTTATTCAATCGCCTTTACAGATTGCTTCCTTGAAAGGTCCCATGATTAGCAGAGGGATTCAGCTCTGGTTCAGCTTCTGAAATTAGGCTAAATTCTGCGATAGGTCTGCTTTGCTTTCACTCCACAAACTAACCACACTTAACAGGCAAACACCCCAGAGTCTGTCTGAACCAAACCAAGCAGGTTATATGTGAGAGCAACCTAATTTCTAAAGGCATCAATTCTAATAATAATTACCAACAATTAACAGTATCAAACCATCTGTCAACCACAAAAATGAACGTAGTTACTGATGGTGTCAAAAAGAAGCAAGATCTGATTAGAAAAACAAAGGTAGAGATGATGGAGCACATTTTTGCATTTTAGGAGATAAAAATGTTATACAGTAGTAAGCAAAGGCCACAGTAAGTTCACTGGACCTACAGGAGGATTATCAAAATACAGTACATGTATATCAGTACCGTATATGTTGTCCAATATGTACCAATATGTTTTTAAAGTTATATAGGCAGCATTTTATGTATATTTGATCTTTTTTCTTAATTCAAGTTCAATATATGGGTGCATTTTTTGTTCCGTTTTTTATTTATAGTTATTTATAATTATTCAATTCCCAGTGAGGTTTACTGTTTCAGTGCACTGATGTCATTTTTTACAAAAAAAAGTTTATTGTTAAACTGTAAAATATCATTTCCTCCATTACATATCTTTGTCACAAGTGTTTGATAACCACATTTGAGGGATCACCGCAAAAAATGTGTGTTTATGTATATACGGCTATCGGCTGATATATTGATATCAGAATTTTTTTTACTCCCCAATATCAGTATCGGCCCCAAAATCCAGTATCGGTCAGGCCCAAGTCAATATGACAAAATACAAGTATATTTGTGGCAGGTGTGCAGGAGCAACCATTAAAATCAGGTGTAAAAGAGCACAATGTGACTTTCGATTGAACACAATAACAATACCACAAACCACACAACAGTTTGTGGTATCTTATTCTATGGTTGACAGTCAGACTGAATGAATAAAGCGGTTCAGCCCGTGTTCTAACTCTACAGTACCACTGGGGACAAAAAAAAAAAAAGAAAAGGTGAGGAGAGAAAGTTTGAGCTCTGTAGCGGAGAACACTAATGGCTGGCTTTGCAGAAAAAGTAAACATGAACGTTCAACGCACACACAACATTAATAGAGGTTACAGTCCAAATCACGCTTCTATGCCAAGGTCCTTCACGTGAGGGTGCGTGTGTGTCTGTGTATGTCAGCCAATAAAGATTTTACCAGCACAACAGCCACACCCCCGCACACGCCTCGCTCGGTGTCTGGGGCTACTGGGTTGTTAACACTGGAGAGAAATCCAACTTGTTTCTCAATTACAAGCGGTGGAAATTAACGACAGCCTAAATACTACAGCCACAGGCTTTAAATTAGGAGGCTGATCTTTCAGTGCATAAGGTTAAAGCAACAAGTGTAAGTGCCCACCAAGAGACATGGATGGTGCTTTGCTGAGAGCAAGCACCTGTGTGCCTCCAAGCCTTTTCAGCAATAAGATTCAGACCACACACATTTAAGAGGGATAGGATGCAGTGGAGCCAAAAGGCTAGCTGATAACGTGCCTTCAGCACAGTAGTTCTTTTCAAAAGGTGGGGAATATGGTTTGAATTCGCTCATTAGACAACAAGGTTATGATGAGCATATCCAGCAGCAAGCAATCACATACCAAGTGGTGAGAACAGATGCATCCACTAACCAGAGAATCCCAACACTTGAGTTACATTATTCTCACCTGAAGAGGACATTGCTGCTGCCGGTTGTAATTCATCCAAAGCTTTTCAGCAGCCACATGAAAATCTTCAATTAGACTCTTCAGTCTGGGAGATAATAACAGGCTGCAGTAGGCTGTTGTTGCCTCACCAAAGTCAGAGAGAGATGGGATGGAGGCTGAAACATAGATGCTTCCACTCTGTCCTCCAAGAAAGGGGAGCTCAGCTGCTAGTCAAGCACAGTGACACTGAGGGGGAATATTAAACTTATATGGGAACAGGCTACACATCTCTGCTACCAAGAGACCACCTGGCTGTTGGTCACAATATTTAACCAGATGGCTACTTACTCACGGAAAAAAATGGTAATTCTTGATTACAACACTTGCATTTCACAGATTTAGGATGTATGTGGGATGCTCAATGCGTATACTTAACATTGTCACTGAGACAAAACTAAGTTCAGTAATGAATGAAATGTGTCCAAGATCCATGATTATATACTTTTATGGGCTGAGTGTGCCATCACTTTTCTAACCATATGCGTCTCTTCACTGGAAGGCTTTTCTATAGCGACAGGAAGTACTGAGTAAAAAAAATCTGGTGACATTTGCTTGTCCACTCTAAGCTTTACTTTGTCAGAGCTGAAATCTTAGTACTTTTTTTAAAAAACACTCCAGTGTGGATAACTGGAGTAGCATCTGAAAATGCTAATCTCACACTCTTGACTCCAGCTATCTCCGATTTCTGATTTTGTATAGCTGATCACACAATACAGGTGTTAAAATTGTGCTTAGCTTAATGTCTCAATGCAGCTATAGAGGAATTACTGTTTGCCGTTTGTATTTCTGAGTCTCATGTTAATCACTATTTTATACTTGTGCAGTGATCTGACACTAAAGGTCAATGAGAACAACTTAATTACACGTTTAGCTGGTACAGGTTCAACCAGCTGAGACCGGGCACAGTAACGGGATGTTGTTGCACTCCTTACTAGATGACTGCTGCAAACCCAAAGAAGGGGAAGTAAGAAGATATTTTGCTGATTCTGTTTTTTATTGTGTTTGAGTTGCGAGTGTGGAGTGAGGACTTTTTTTAAAAAAGCTGGTGCTACCTGAATTATTTTTCCCCGTGTTAAAAGTTTATTTCAAGAGCATCATCTTCATTTTCATAATTTAATGCCGTAGCGTAGACATGGCCTCATTGCTCAATGCTTTACATTAGTATTATTAACTAAAAACTTCAAAGTTGTCTTATTTAAACATTGTAGCTATGTGTGTTTAACACACATAGAAAATGAGAAACTGAAGTTACCCTACGCTTTTAAGAAATTAATGTGGCAGTATTACAATTAATCTATTTTTCACTTTTGGGTCCCCATATGCTGCTAGAATACCTAAAAATTGTTTTTTTGAGGCTAAAAACATACTCATTGTGGAAACGGGACACCTTAGAGTTAAGAATATAACGATTCTGTGTGTGTGTCACATTTAAAAACTGAGGAGGCTTGATGCTGGGTTGTTTTTCCACACATCTGATTGTCAGTACATCTGTAAATATGCTGCTTTATAAGAAAAGCTGTGATGACTTCAAGATGTGCAAAATTAGTGGCACACTACACTTGTAAAGCTGGGGCTGCAGTCATTTGCTGTACTGCCTATGAAACACAAAAAAACCACAGCCTTTCACAGAAAATGACAAGGAAAAACTTTGGGCAAGGCTACATGATCTGAGAGAAGGCGAAAAACTGTTTTAATTTAGCTTTTGCAGACAGAAACGCAGCTCACAGTCTTGTTTAAGAGGATAGAAAAGTTAAGAGTAGAAGGGGAAAGGGTAGACGTAGCGAGGGCTGCAGGATAGGGAAGAAAAGTTGGGGTGGTGGGGTGTTGGGTGGTGTCCAGTGCTACCGGCTCTTCTCCTTATCTCAATCAGTTCCACATTAGCTGAGACATTGGCTAGTAGATCCAGAGCATCATCTGCCACTGCGTTGCCACACTGGCGGAAGGCAACATTTTAACGCTTGACTGTATTTGAACGCATGCTAATGTAGCTGAATAATGCTCACCCAGGGGTTGGTGATCATACACACAGGCCAGACGGAGGAGGCGGAAACCCCGCTAGGTGAGCAGTGTGGTTGGAGAGCGGTGGCCCATTTCTCACCTCTGGTGCTGACATGCCCACTCAGCCATACAAATGAAAACAAGCCTGACATTGGCCTGTGGCCACAGGAGCAAACACATAATGACACGAGACTAGAGCACCACAAAAACTGTCACACATTAACATAAACACCAAAGACAGGCTGCTAATCTGTGGTTTAGAGCGACAACACAGCGTTCAGTGGGCTGGATGTAGCACAGGGGGGCGTCTTTGCTATCGGACTACCAGCAATCCACACCAATAACCATGTGCTGTCTGAAAACAATGAAAAAAAAATTTGGTTCATTTATGTTCACGAGTTTGGTCATTCACTTGACATTGAGTAAGGACTGCAACTAACTAATCATTATCAATTAATCTGTTGATCATTTTAAAATGCCTGTTATAATTCCCCAGAGTCAAAGACGATCTCTTCAAATGTCTTGTTATGTCTAACCAACAGTCCAAAACTGAAAAGATATTCAGTTTACCATCATGTATGACAAAGAAAAACATTAAATCTTCACATTTGAGGAGCTGAAACCAGCAAATTTCCGTTTTTTTTTTTTTTAAGGGTTAGGTATCTTTGGGAATCTCGCGATTCTATTTTTTTAGTCTCTTACTCAAATATACTGTGCTTGTGTTATAAAACCGTCCGCAGCTTTTTGGATTTTAAAAAGTTAACTGCATTAATTAATTATTTAAAGCATCTTACAGTCTTCTGCCTGTATGAGAATAACGAAGTGAAAGTATAATTTACTGACCAACATCACTAATTAAATGTCTTTCGTAGAAACAGAAGCTGGTGTGTTCACTCTGGAGTATGGGGAATGGGAAGGCGGAGTGCTCCGCTGTGTTATTATTAGTGTGATGTCTCCAGCAGTCGAGAGCAGCCTCTCTGCTGCGCTGTTAGCCATCGCTGTCCAAGATGCTGAGCTTAACGGGTGCAGGGTTTCTGAGGTGAAACAGACTGTGCACAGAGTTATTTTCTTTGCCCCGCCTCAGTTGGTTTAAATCGTTGAAGTGCTGCAGTGTTTGTTGGTCAGCCGGTCTCGTTTGTTGAATACAGCCTTACTGCTTGGAGTTCGCTGCTCCGCTAATGTTAGTCTCAGTGATGCCGTAAAACGTATTCACAATATACTTTACGTTCTTCTTGCAAAAGGTAATTATTTAGTTATTAAGATAAAAAATACACCCAAACGATTGCCTTTTTTGAAGATGAACTACAAGATATCTCTAGCGTGTGCACACCGTAGACTGTCCGGGTGCTGCACTGCCCTCGCAGTTGAGTTCCACCTTTTTCTTTTATTAGAAACGAAGTATTTAGAAAATCTAATTTTTTTTTGACATTTATGAGTGGATCAGAATCGTAGGAGATAAGAATTGCGATTCTTATGTGAATCGATTTTTTCATCGACCCCTAGTATTTTTGTTTTAAAAAATGACTGAGGCAGTCATACGATTATCAAAATAGTTGCACATTAATTTTCTGTCAATCAACTAATCAATTAATCTACTAATTGTTGCAGCGCTACATTGACTACAATTGTAATTCAAAGAAAACCGAGTAAATTTAAGTGGGAAAAAGAAAAAAGGCACAGTAGAGGATCGAGGCTACAAGCTACAAGTTCTTCACAGATCTTCCTCAGAATTTGGGCTTTTTCATCCCAGGAAAAAAAAAATTCAGTGCTTATCCTCCCATCTGCAGCCTGGCACTTAAAATCTTCTCGGTGTATTTAAGACCCTGAGCTGCATCCAAGACTTCAAACGAGAGCAGATCTCCAAGAGACACTGTGCAATGTCGTACTGAATACATGTGTTTGTGTGTGTGTCAACAGAGACACGGAGAGGGCTTCTGGCAGCGGTGGGGGAGGAGGCCTGATGTCGGGCTACTTTATTGCCCAGGGAAAGCTCCTGTCACCCCTCTGAGAAGATGAGCTACCTCAGCCGAAGACCAAGGACTAGATAATGAAGCCACAAACAGAAGACAAGGCCCACTGATCAAAGAAATGTTGCATCTCTCAGTTGTTTGTAACTGGCAGATGTTTCCGATCTTTACTGCACTTTAAATTAAGTAACTGAACCAGTCTTAGTGTACTCTCTAGAGGATAAGGGTTAAGCGGTAGCTCCAGCAGTATAATCCCAAAGCCTTCTTCACTGATATGAAATGGTCCATGGTTTTTCAATGCTTGGTGCCAGCGATTGCACAGCAAATACCAACAAAGCTATGTTCAGTCTACAGCAAGCATATACACATGCACAACTATAATGTGCTTTGTTTCTGAATGCACCCTAGACTGGATAGCTGATAAAGACAAATTTAGTATTTTACTAATAGCTTTTAAGCATGGTAGAAGTGATGCCTAACAGTGTTGACACCATTGTTTTCCAGCTTGTAGCTGAAAAAAGTCCAAAGCACGCTCTTGCAGTAACAGTGGAAGGAACTCAGCGAGACGTTTTCGGCTCTTAAAAAGGTGTCTTGTGGCCGTGTGACAACAACGATCATGTCACATTGTGCGAGAGAGCCTATGATAAAATCTCGGATGCAATCTGAGTCAGACTGTGCATTATCAGTATGAGGCATGTCAGATTGTGTGCTGAATGTGTAGTGAATCATAGCACTATGATGTAAATAGAAAGAATTATATGAAAGTTTTGGTTTTAGTTTGCCAAGAACATATTGGCCAAGGCCAGGCATGGAATTAAGTCATTTTTAGGGCAAAGCCACTTTGGCCTTTGATAAATACAAATTTATTGGGGCCTCACGGCCAAAATGTAGGGCACCAAGGCCAAAACCAATGGTGCAATAACAATAAGTGATAATTACATTGCATGAAGACAAAACAGTATACAATCAACAGTCAGTGTTGATGTTGTTGATTTTTTTAAAATGTGAACAATTAAAACAAAATTAACCCGAACAAGTTTCAACACAACAAAAATGACTTAAAACACTTTTACACATCAAACATTGATGCATCATTGAAACGTCAACACACCAATGAGAAACCTGACAAGGATAGCTGCAAGTCACGTAACAGCTGACAGACTCTCCTGATCCGTCTTAACTGGGAAGTGGCTGTGTCTGCTTACAGAGCAATGGATGTGTGTTATGATGCATCGCGCTGAAAAAGTAGCAACCCGTCAGACCTCACAGCAGGTTATAAACTCTATGTACATTTGTAGTTAGCCAACACTACGCAGCAATATCCTGGTGAACACAACATGTATTAATACTTACACTGTAAATCTGCTTGCGCTTATCACAAAATGTTAGCTACTGTTAGCTAACATTAGCTAGCAGGTTAGCTGTTTATGTTTACGCTACACATATATTTGCGGGAGTGGGAGAAATCTGACGCTACTGTTGATGTCCAGCGTGATGACGGAGACAATGGGAAATCCGAGTTTGTTTATTTGCTGCGTCGCATGTAGTTTTAAATGAGGAAATCCGAAAATTTTATTTTAAGGGCACAATGGCCAATTCAAAACAGGGCGTGCCAAACTGGCCGTGTGGGTAATTAATTTTTATAAGGGGCATTACGGCCACACTCCGATCATCCACGGCACTGGCTGTTTGGCTGTGGTATAATTCCTGCCCTGTAAGGCGGATTAAAGTGTGTTTTCTCACTAAACTTTATTCAAAAAACAGCATATATGAAATGTCACAACGGCCAATGTGTTCTGTGTCATTTCATGTTGTGTTCTGATTGGTTTGTTTGTAGATGTAGGTCATAGCAGCAGTCACATTGTGAGAATTTGGTCTTAAAGATCTGGTGTTATGGTCTGTTTTGACTCATTTTTATGAATACTGATTCTATTTTAAACATATGTGACATTTTATTGACCAAAAGTTTGGCTGTTTCAGAAGCTATTTACATAAAATCAGCATTATGAATGACCACCTACTCCGATGGCTGGAGGTGTGGCCCCTACCTTCACCCCTAACCAATCAGAATATGACCGAATGAATAATGCAAGGTTCTTTACGCCACATCTTTACCTGGAGTAATGGAGCTGGACACTTATGACAGTATATAGTGGTCTATGAACCGGAGTCTGATCGTGAATGGGAAGGGGAAGAACCTGCTGTTGCACAGTTGAGATTTCAACAGGATGTTTCAGAACAGTAAGATCGTGTCCAAGTTTTCTAGGTAAAAGTCATCTTTTCAAATGTCGCCGGAAGTCGCTAGCTTAGCTTTAGCAGACATATTACATTCCTTTAGCTGAGTAACAGAAATAAATGATGTTTACGAGTGCGCCTGTTTTAAAAATTCATCCAAAGATAGAAGATCAAAAAGTAGAAAAAATCCTGTGGCATACTGAGTCTCGTTAGGCAGACAGTCGGCTGTAAAATATGCGGGACACACACAACCACTTACCAATAACGGAGGGAAGATTGTCTCCGAAAATGAATTTCAGTCATTCCTGACGTAAATTTCCATCCTCTGAAAGGCTGTAAAGACTTTTTAGCTGCTGACCGACCAGCAACACTTCCACTGTCCTGCTTTGCTCATCGTCCGGCTGCAATGCAAACTCCGACTGCAGAAGTTGCGAATGCACTCAGCGTAGCGCTGGGCGGCGGTGGGCTCATGCTAAAGCTTCCTAGCATGTTTGATTTGACTTTCTAATGTAAAGTACTGACGGGTACGCCTCAAAGCTCCGCATTGGTGCACGCGTCTCACAGTGCAATCTAGGACCACCATTTTGGAGGGACGACGAAAGATTTTACTATGTTTCTCTCAGGATTGTAGGTGTAAAGGCGCCTTTAGACACTGTCCAGTCATTTAAGCAGCACTAAGACACAACCACTCACTCTTTTTTCCCCCCTCCTTTCTTCTGAGAGATGCATTAAAGCCTCCGTCTCATGTAGAACCTATGTGATTGCGGAGTCCACCATTCAGGCAACACTGGTGGTTTTACCTCTTCAAACTGAGTCACCATCCATATTATGTCCATGTTAAGTGAGTTCATACATGATAGGATACTGTAGGTCCAGGTTAGACGGACAAATCAATTGACAGAAAATTCATCGGCAACTATTTTGATTAACCGTTTTCTAGTCTGTTTTTAAGCAAAAATTCTTTTGCAAACATTTAATGGTTTACAATGTTTTAACATTGTCATAAATTTAACATTTTGGGGTTTTAGACTGTTTGTTGTGGTAAAAAAAGACATTTTATGCCACGTTGGACTGTATGAAATTGTTATGGGGATTTTTTAGTTCTCTGATATATATACACCAAGTGATTAATCAATTAATAAAGAAAATCAGGGTAATCGATAATGAAAAACAATCGTTTAGTTACAGCCCTAAGACGAAGAGTCGCCAAAAGTTCTGATTAAGTTGCGAGAAGTCGCAAGGTAATTTTAGAGCAACAGCGAATGTGTATTCTGGTGCCAACTTTATCAAATTATTATTATTCTGCATTTAATTAATTCTGTCCTCCAATCAGATGGGTAGCAGCTCCAATTTCTTGGTGTCTGCCAAACTTCAAACATCTTTGAAAACATACCATCCTTAGTTTGTGACATGCAAACTTTTAGCTCTTAGCTTGAATCAAACTTGCTATTGTCACTATGGAAAAACCACTGAAATACTGACTCATCTTTAATTCCCAGATGAACACACAACACAGCAGTTTTCTAAAAATGCACCTGTTACATGTCCACGTGGCTGGCCTCCGTCTGGACAGTTATAATAGTCGATAACTAGAATAAATAATGACCACTGTAAAATCTTAGACCTCATGTCTGGGGGATCGTAAGGATTATTGTCATTAAGTATAAATCAATTAAATAATTGGATCAAACCATCAGCCCTGCAAATACCCAAACTTCTGTGTTGACCACTTACCACATACACAATTCAGAGCATGAACAACACTGGGAGACCATTTACTGTTTGTGTGAGCAGAACACACATAACCTCACAACCTATGTTAGAGGGCGGCCTGCATGTGATCGGCTGCTAATGCAAGTAACGTGTTAGCTAAGAAATATGGAAGCTTATATATTTTAAAAAGGTAAACAGTCCAACTCCACCAAGTAATCTAGAGAAGTTGCTCTGCAGGTTGGACAAGTGAAGACAGAACCTAAGGCTAATTTCTAAAACTCAACTTTTCAGCTCATGTTTTACATGTTATTTCTAGACAAACACATGACAGAAGGAGAGTTGGATGTAGGTACAAAACAAATGTAGTCCTCCGGTATATTTCCTCAGCTAACTTTTGTTTTAGCCCGGAGCATTGGAGCATTTTGTTGGAGGAAAGAACGGGTGAATCTTCAGTAGCGGGCTGACCTAGTGATAAGAGACACACGCAGGTTCAAATGCTTCTTGTGTTGTCGAGAATCCGCTCTGCTGAAGGGTCAATGAGCAAGAGACTGAATCTCCAAGGGAACAGATGCAGCACTTTCCTCTGTGCTGATGATGGGTAGGAAGAAAAAGGAGTTTCTTTAAAAATCACAATATTTTTTATGATGTCAGGCGTATTGAAGCACCGGTGCCTAGAGATCACTTTAAAAAGCACAAGTGCAAAGAGGTGACAAGGGGGGGGGGGAAAAGAACCAACACCATTATACCTCTGCAGATATACTGTCAACATTTTATTCTCTTTATCTCAGAGCCGTCAGTGATGGGTTAGCACCATTATGTTTTTTAACTTTTAACCCAGCAAAACTGAAAAGTTGGGAGCAAACTCTTCCTGATGTGCAACCACAATGTGATGAGGAGGCAGTGAGTTTGCACTTTTTTTTGCTTTTGTTTACCCTAATTGCATTTATGTATTTGTCAATCACATGGAGTTTTAATCAAACAATCCCACAGGGACTTTGTGTGCATGTGCCCTGTGATATTTGCACAGCCCCGCTTGAAGTGGTGATGGCTTTACTTCACCGTGGCTCTTTTCCTTAAGGTGGAGGATGCATCCTACCTCACAAAGCAGCAAGACTGTGCAGTGTGCATGTGTTTATTAAACGCAAATGCAAGTTAGCGCAGTCTCGCTACAGTTGTAAAATCGTGTCGTGCACTTACCTGGGCCATCTGATCCTGAGAGAGGTGAATTAAGCTTGGGTCGCTTTGCAGTAGGGGGTCCGACGTCCAGCAGATTGTCAGCCATCCTGCTCGGCAAATATTATGAGTGGATGTTGATGCAGGAAAAACACAGCAGGATCAGTCCAACTTGTGGGCCTCTGGCTCGTAATAACTGATAACGTTTCCTAACGTTACGCGTAAAGGATCAATTTAACTGTTTGTTTTTTTTTTTTTTTTCTTGACTGGCAGCCTGGCGAAATGCTGCCTGGAGAAAAAGGCTTCAAAAGAAAGGCAACAGCGCCACGCTTCGCCGCCGAAGATCACCCCATGATAATCCAACACCCAACACCCACATAATTATCCTCAATAATTACGTCCAAAAATTATTTCAGTTCGAGAAAAATAAATAAAAATCAATCATAAAATATTACACAAAGCGTAAGCAAATCCCTTTCTCCGCAGATCGCCGTTTTCACGTCTGTACAGAATCATTTTTTTCGCAGTCGAAACGAGCATCCATAAAATCTATTTTGGGCTTAAATAAAAAGAGTAAAATTCAAAAAATATTTTCTATGAGGTGGATTATTTTTCTCGTCGCTGTCTCCCGGTAAATACAGCGTCTCGGGACGGAGATACGGCGAGAAGCGGCGCTCTCTAAAAGGGAAATCAAATATACAGTGGGCTTTCGACACGATAAAAACCCATGTAACCCTCACATGTTTGCATTAATTCTCGTCGGAAGGACTAATACTTCGATTTTCTGCAAGAAAAAAGCCGTTTGAGTCCGGTCTGGGTAGCTCCGATCGGTTTTTAAAATTAATGCTCCCCCAGAAATCCCGATTCTGAGCCGCGTCAAGATGGCGGCTGTTGATTCCTCCGATACAAAAAAAAGTTTTTTTTTTCTTCCCAGCTAGACTGTGGGGGGAGGAGGGGGAGGTGTCGCGCTATAACGCCCTGACGTAAACCTGTGTCCCACCGTGCGTCATGTGGACGTACGTATAATGGCCTCTAGGGGCGGAATAACCCCCCCAAAAAATTGAAATTTCCAATGAACGTTAACTGCTTCAAACTTTACAAGCACATAACAGTCACTAATACAGATATAAAATAGTGATTTAAGGGGGAAAATAATGCATTTTAGATATCATACAAATAGAGACATTACAACTATTTCAATTATTCTTACCTACCACATACTAGTCCCCATACCAATACAGTATATTAGAATAACTTTCCAGTCTGATCTACTGTATTTTCCATATTTTTTTTACAGTATTTGGAAATGTATGATGTTAGATGAAGCCAAACCCGGCTTCACTGGTTCTGTACCAGCTCCAGTTATTGGGAAACAAATGATTCTCAGGGTAGGAGTGTTGTTATGTGTTTATGAAAAAGTTAAATCTGTTCCCGAGTGGACCCATTATTATTTAAACATATGCACTCAACCAAAGATGCTCATTTTCATCTCTTTTGATACCCTGTGTGGGTACCAGTAAATACCAGTGGTAGAAGAAGTATTCAGATCCTTTACTTGAGTAGCAAAGCTATGCATTCAAAAGCTTGCTTAAGTGAAAGTACACAACGCATATAATAAAAATCTACTTAAATTAAGTATTCATTATGCAGCACAACAGCCCATCAGCACTATTTTTCATATTATTCAATCATTATTACTGATTCACTGTAATCAGCATTTTAATGTTGTTGCTGGTTTGAGGTGGAGCTAATTTAAACTAATTTATATTATGTTGGGAAGTTTAATCTATAACAATGCTTCATATTTTATTAACTGATCATGTTTAACATGTAAAATCTTAAACTGCAATGTAGCAATGTAAAGCAATGGATTAGTATACCTAGTATAAAAAGTATTACATTGCATAAAACAGAAATATTCAAGGAAAAGTAAGCACCTCAAAGTCATTGTCTACTAAGAAAAAGACAATGTGCTTAGTTACAATCCATCACTGCTAAATACAATGTAGTGTACAGGCTATAAATTCAACCGGACAACATTTCCCAGCAACTCTTTATTCAATTTTGACCTTCATTTGCATACCTATTAGCGTGCTATATACAAAAACATTTCCAAAGAAAGCAACAATTTATTAGAACTTGGCTTTAGCAGGCTACTCAATGACTGCCTACCAGCAGAGATCTAGCAGTGTCTCATCATTTTTATTATATGGCCAGTTTGAATTTCTAAAAAAAAGAAAAAAAGAAACCTGTGTTGATTGAGTTCTTACTGCCCTAGCATGTCATACTTTTCAAGAGTATAAAGTTGACTAAAATGTCCAGGTCATATTCCTGCTAAGATTGGAGCATCCCTTCCAAAACACACACAACCACACAGTTTTACAAACACTCATACATTTTTACACACATGCAGGCAAACAGAATGCACAAGTATTATTCCAACATTGTTAAAATACCCAGTTCTTTATACTATTTAATACTCTAGCACATGCGCATATATAAATAATAGAAAATGCTCAGATACTATACAATACAAAGGCATACTGTACATAAAAAGTGAGTGCCTTGTGCAAATGTGTTTCAACAGTGAATATAGAAATGATCCATGTTGAACGTGCTCAACAAAATCAGCAATCTAAGAAGGAGATAAGACATACCGTACACACACAAAAAAAAAATCAAGAGATGGCAATGACACTCTTTGGCATCTAAATTTTCCCAGTGTGCCATTCTGCTATTTCAGAATGTCACTTACATCTCAATAAATCAAACCAAATAAGCATTTAAGCTCATGTTTGCAGTGTAAGAATAAAAAAAAAAGCACATGTGGCAATCAAATCTGTGAGTTGGCACCCCTATCTCATTGTTCCTGTTTGTCCCAAATACAATATTAATCCAGAAAAGATGTTCAGAGTTCATAAAAACACAATATTCAGAAGAGCTCATCAAAATTACCAAGGAAAAAAAGAAATGTAGCTAATGCCGTATCATGACCTTTGATAGTAGCAACACTGATTATTCTAAGCTTCCCTTTATTGTAGTATAAGATACATGAATTTGGGCTGGTACAAGGGTTGTGTGCTCATTAGCGTAATGAAGGTCATTTTCCCTTTAAATCCAGTGATGTTTAATGCTTATTATTGCATTTAAAACTAAAAAAGTCCATCTGTGCAATAAATACGGTACTAAATGGAAGGCCAAACAAAAACATTAATAAGGCCAATTAATGTTGAATATGTTTGGTATGATTACATTGAGCTTTATATATTAAGAAAAGGCACTAATTAAATTTATGACCTCATTTTGACGTCATCAGAATTAAATTTGATTCAAGAGCAGAAATAAACATTCTCCTCCTTACGCCTGGCATAAGCTTTTGAGAAATATTAAGAAATGAAAGCAGCCTAGAGCTGACCGTGCTAAAAAATGATCAAGGAAATCAAGTTCAAAGTTAAAAGGCACAAGCTACCCTAACTCCGCACATAGAAAACAAAGCAAAACAAATACTTTACCTATTAGGGTAATGTTATATAGTGCAGCTGAAATTAGGAGTTATGTTAAAAGAAGGCAAATTGGCTCTTTGTTTTTCTATAACATTTGTCTTGAGTCCTTTATTACTTAAAAGTATTGATTATTAAATGGTCATTTAAAAATATGAGGTTGTTAATCTATTGGGGAATTTGAATGTGAAAAAGAAGACAGTGAAGTGGATTTCGTGGTCAAACCGTTTTGCCTCTGAGCACACAATCCATTCAATCAGCTTGATTTCCTCAATAATAATGACATTATAGAATTATATTAGGGAAGTCAAAAATAAAGCATAAAAACACCTAGGCAGACACCTGGAATACATGTGGCGCACCGCCTTTGCATTTACAGTGCTAATACATTAAGTTTTATGCCATTGCAAGTATGAAGCAGCTAACTTGTTCAGCTGTTAAGATCCAGTCTTTCAAATCATAGAATAAAGGGGTGCTTCACATGAGCAGTTCAAGTTTTGTATTACAATAAATACAATTAAACACATTTTGTTATGATTTGCGACATTCCACTTTGATTATCCATGTCTTAAAAGCTATCAACTAGCACACAGTGTAATCCATAGCAACCTAGGCAGCTGTTTTCTCTAATCGATCTAAAGTCGCAGCTAAAGACACTCCTCAGGTACAGAAGTACCTCGTAGGATCCATTGAAATACTCAGCAACACTAAACACAGCTTGAGTTCCCACAAGAGCCTGGATCATGGGGGCACATACTCTAGTAACAGTTTAGCCTCGTCTACGGTGCTGTTGCAGCAAGCGTGCTGATAAGTGTAGTTGAGACCATCATGCCTCAGTACTGAGACAATACAAAGATCTTAGCTGAGGCCAGAGAAAAAACTGCCACATCAGCAAGCAAGAGTTTTTTTTTCCCAACTGCGTTCCTAAACTGTTTGTCATCCTGTTGTTTCACCAAGTCAGCCTAATATCTCATAGGCACCGCTCCTCATTAATGCCTGCATGATCTTGCTACTACACTAACACATAAACACACACTCACACACTGTATACATGCAATTACGCTCACACAACACGCAGCACAACCTCCTCTGCCCTTAGTCTGCATTGATTAGTTTCTGCTGTGCCTATCATAAAGAGTTTTTGGGTTTTCATGAAGAACATGGAAACAGGGTCTGCTGCATTTTAGTGCAGATTTTACTAATACATATATTGGAGTAACGTCTTACATCCTCCTCATAATGCAGCACTTCCCATATGTAAGGTCAGCTTGCTGAGCTGTTTGTTGATAAAAGGCAAAAATATCATAGCAAACCACAGTTTTGAAAGTAAAATTGTAACAAAAGCAAAGCGGTTTTCCCAAAAAGTTTGCAAATGTACAGTTTTCCCTTTATGTTATTCTACCCTCATACTCAAAAAGGCTTAGTCTACACATTATTCTATTCTAAAGGCACTTAAAAGACATATGAAACGCATAATCAAGATTAAAGGTGTAAAGATAATCAAGTAGGTTAATGGGAGTTGATGGGATCTTTAGCAGGCAAGAGGAGGTCCAGAGTCAGCCATCATATCTTCCCATTTCTTCTGTATGTCCCTGCCTGACACCCTCTTTGTGGTCGACCCAGCACCCCCAGATTAAGACCTAAAACAACCTGCTTCCTGGCTGATGTAGACGAGAGGCCTGTGGGTCTTTCCATACCCTCGGATTCTACCTGGGGTAGGACCAAATGTACAGCAATTCTACAAATGCAAATTGGCAGGAACAAGAGCTTAAAGGGTAGAGGATTTGTGATAAAAGCGCCATTGTAGCAAATTCTTAAAGTCTGGTTAACTCTCCAATGTTACTGTCATAAGCATCCTCGTATTTGTCCTTCTTGGTGTCTTTCTGGGACTTTGTTGTTGAATTTTGGGGTGCATTTTGCTGGACTGTGGATGAGATGATGAGTGGTTTGTTATTTGCGGAAGGAGGTGGCCCCTCTATGTTGGTAACAGGTATAGATGTCAGGCCACTGTGAGACGTAGATCGCCGGGCATGAGAAGTCTCTGCAGAGGGACGTCTTTCAAGTATGTCCACCCTCTCTCCACACCGTGCCGCCTCTCTCTCATGGCCAAGCCCTGTGTTGGTAGAGCAACCAGCGCTGGCACTGGGTACCATAGTGTTGGTACTGCTTGCAGTCATGCTGGTTGTTGGCATCATGCTGGCGATTTCATCAGTGGGTGAGCGCCCAATGCTACCATCCACCTGTGCCCGGATCTCTGGTGAGACTGAGAGTTGGTACTGAGGCACAGGGCCACTGTCACTACTCTTAGGGTAAAGGAAGGTCTTCATCTGACCTTTGCCTTTCACATTAACTGTGCCACGGTAATCAAACTCGTAATCCATGCCACTGAGCACACAATAGCTCTCCTCGCTGACCTGGACACGACACTCCACACCTGTTGTATCCATGCGACTGGCGATGTTGACTGTGTCGCCCCAGATGTCGTAGAGAAGCTTGGTGGTGCCGATCACCCCTGCTGTTAGAGGCCCGTGATTGAATCCGATCCGAAGCTTGAAGCCAAAGCCCAGCATGTTCTTGTTGAAGTCGTCCACCACGCACATCATTTCCAGAGCAAATTCAAAAAGAGCGCGGAGGTGGGCGTGAGGATGGGCTGCATCTGCACACTGCTGCGCATTGAGTCCCGCTGCTGCCATGTATGTGGCACCAATGGTCTTGATCTTCTCAATATTTGAGAAGGCAGGCTTCCGTAACAGCTCATCAAAGTCTCCAATTAGCTCGTTGAGGACACGATAGCACTCCTTGCCTCCCTCATAGCTTTCTTCATAAAACTCACTAAAGTTAACAATACTAGCAAATATTACACCCACATTGTCGTGGTTCTTGGAGTAACTCTGCGTGACCTTCAGTTGCTCAGCCACATGTATGGGGATGATATTGCGAAGGAGCCAGTCGGCCTGGTCCCTCATGTTCTGGATCTTGATGCGGTGTTGATCAGCCTCCACGTTGCCATGGTAATGCAGGCGGTAACTGACCTCAAATTCACGGTTAAGGAACCAGACCAGGAGAAGGAGCAAGAAAAAGGCCACGCAGGCCTCAGGGCCCAGCAGGTCCTGGGGGTGAAGCTGTGGGTCAGGGTCTGCTGGGCTGTCAGATATGAGGATGGAACTGTTGCTGTTGTTGTTCTGCCCAGCCGACCTGAAGGAGAGAGACAGACAGACAGAGGGAGAGATAAAGAAATGCAGTGAAATAGACCAACTGAAAGCTTGTCGAAATAAATTGTATCTGAAAGCACCACAGCAATTACAGAACTTTACCAAAATACATTTCTGTGCATGATGCAGGCAATACGTGAGTAACTACCTGCAAATATCTATAAAAATAAGTAAATTGAATGGTTGATGATACATGTATGCTTTCTTATTGAGCACAAACAATAAGCACCAGAATGAACAAAATTTGTTGTACGTACCAGAAAAACAGACTCTTAGCAACACTGGAAGAGATAAAAAACAAGTAGCACTAATTAATATGTCAAGAACATCTCGAGATCTAGTGCAATCCAACATATATTTGTATTCTTTCACGTTGAAAGGCTAGTGCTCTGAATTTTTCAAACTTAAAAAAACGGTGTTTCAGCAAGGGAATCTGACCTTGCTTATTCTGTTCACTTTATGTATTGAATTGCTAGCTGAATTGATTAGAGGTAATGATCAAATTGAGGGGATAGTAGATGGGGGGAGGCATGATGCACAAAATAGTGTTGTTCACCGTTGACATTCTTTTGTTTCTAAGAAATCCATTATTGTCTAAACCTGCTCTCAATTAATGAAGTTTCTGGGTATATGGTCAATGAAGGGAAATCTGCAGCAATGATGATCACAGGACATTGGCCCAAACAGACAGAGAGGTGAAATTCTGATGGTCAAAGGGGGGCTTTAGATACTTGGGGGTCACTTTGACTAATAACTCTTCTCAATTATACACTGCCAATTACAATAAACTTATTTCTCAGGTCAAAAAAGGATTTGGAAAGATGGGAGATGCTTCCCCTGTCTTAAGTAGGCTGGGTGGAAACTATCAGGATTAAATGTACTGCCATGGTTGCTTTTTCTCTTTTGCTGCCTTCCTATAACTGTCCCAGTATCTACGTTCAAATTCCTGGACAGACTTGTCTCCAAATTCATATGGCAAAATAAAAGGCCCAGAGTGAGACTCAAAGTTCTCTGCTCTCATAAAGAGAAGGGCTGCTTAGCCTTGCCTCATTTTACAAGTTACTACTGGGCGTCACAACTTAGAATATTGGTCTCATGGATTAGGTAAGATGTGGATACAAAATGGGTGCACATAGAACAAGGCTCTGTAACTAATGTATCAATTTCTGTTCTCCCTTTTCTAAAGACGAGGGCATGGCAGAAACTTAAGATACAGAATGAATGGGTAAATTATACTTTAAAGGTTTGGGAGAAGACAAGAAAAATTTAATTTAACTACAGTATGTCTCTATCAAGGGAAACAAAAATAGCTTCTGTTTACGACTTTTCGCTTGCCAAACTGGATGGAGAAAGGTTTCTCAGGGCATTCTCTTAACTTCAGGCCCAGTATGGTATTGCATCTAATGAAATGTTTAGATACTTTCAGATATGAAATTATTTGGTGACATACAAGGAATGGGACAAAATTAAAGAAGTACCCCCCAATCTTGAACAGTACTGGATTGAGATAGTTGAGAATCAAATACACTCGAGGAAAATAATATTGTGTTTATACTGTAGGATTCGCATGGATTCAACAGACAATACATTAGATGTAAAAGGTAAATGGGAATTGGGGGTCAACACCATAATCGAAGATGAGTAGCCCAACTTGGAAAGAATTTGGTTGGAAGTTGAGAGTGAGCTTTTTGAAAACACTAATAGTAATATCCAGCTGTGACAATAAATCTAATCCTCTCTGTTGGAGAGGATGTGGTTTAACAGGCGACTTTTCCCACTTTTTTTGGGATTGTCCTAAATTACAGGTTTATTGGGAGATGGTAAAAAAGGAAATTCTGAACTTACACAGATCATTTGAACCACATCAGTTGATTCAATGCAATGTATTTCTAAGGGGGTTGGGGAAAAGCAGATTATATACAGTATGCTCAGAGCTCTTGTGTTAATAGCCCAAAAAATGATTACAATAAACTGGCTTAAGCTCCACCCACCTACCTTGGACCAATGGACCCAAAGACTTAAGGCCGTGAACAGTATGGAAAACATAGCCGCGAGACTGCAACTCCGAAGGGGTATTTATTTAGAAAGATGGTCTTCTGTTATATTGTATCTAGCAAAGTGAACATACTGTAAACATTTAATTAGATAATTTGGGGTGAATGTGAAAGTATGTATAACCTGTTATATGTCTTTGCTTATTTTTTCATACCAATATTATTTGTGTATGTAAAGTGGTGTGAGACTTATTGTCAAGGAACCTGTTTTAATAAATGTTCAAAAAAAAAAAGAAAGAAATTAGTGTCATCATATCCTCTTTAAATTGTTGTTCAACACATTTTAATTATATTATATGTTCAGAATTCATTGGCAATAAACTATGTAATTTCCTTTCTTTGAAGGTCATACCTGCAGGGAGAGCTGAAGAGCAAGGCAAGCAGTGCCATTCCCACCAAAGTTGCTAAAGTTGAGCGCATCCAGTAACTGAGCTGGCAGGAGTTACAGTACTGAATGATAGCTATGATGACAGCACAGCAGATGAACATGGTGAACTGGGGAAAATATAGGGCACAGAAACGTATTCATTATTTTACTATCAAGGTAGCCTTGCGGGTACACACTGGGACTCAATAAATCTGCTTTGAGGACAGCAGCCAAATAACCAGAATCAAACACCCTCATGATCCATTCCTAAAAATATGAAACTGTAAATCCACCTGGATGGAAAGATGCATGTCACAGGTGACATGGGAGAAGACGGTCACAGCGGGCAGGGACACCAGGACGGCTCCTATAAAGTGACGTGGTATCCAGCCTGAGATCGCTCTTATCAGCATTCGGGTGCAATTCAAAGCACTGTCCAGGTAGAAAGCCGTACTGGAAAAGGAAAACAGGAAGCAGTGATTGATATACAGATTATTATGATGCATTAGAGATGATATAATAAACTGATGCTAGACATAATTATCCACACCTGGGTTTGTATTCATAAAGCTTCTCAGTACATCACTAACAACAAGGGGCAGTAAACAAGACTTTTACACTCACTCAGTTTATAGATGATCCATTATGAGGGCACCCACTTTAAGTAGCATTTTAAATGGGGACAAATGTATTTGTCTATAATATAAAATCTATAAAATATCTCTAAAAGAAAAATATGTTCAGGCTTTTTTCCTTCAGCCCCCTTATTTCTTTTTTTTTTGACATTTTTATGCCTTCATCAGACAGCAATAAGAGGGAGATGACACGAAATTAGGAAGAAAGAGATACAACAAAGGCTCCCAGGTGGATTTGAACCAGGGGTGTTGCAGTTCATGGTCGACATCTTATTCTCTTAGCCACAGAGGCGCCCCCAAATCCAAAATAATCATCAGTTCCAAACATCTCTCCTGTCTCCCCTCATCTATCTAATTATCTGCTTTCCAACAGTATGAGTACATTTTAAATACACTAAGTTACACTAATGTTTCCCATTAGAATTAAAAGCAAAAATCATCTATTTAATATAAACAATATGCCCATGTGATTATCATGGAAACTAAAAGACAAAACAAAATTTCCTAAAAAACAGTTTTGCAATTGCAATCTTCTGCAAGCGGGTAAACATAATCCGGTTACAGCCTACAGGCAAACCGCGGGTTTGTGGTTCCTCCAACCTCTATATTCAGTTTCTCACCGTACAGCGAACAGCAGAGCCAGAGCCTCCAGCAGGGCAGCTACAGCAGTCAGAATGATTGCTGGTGTGGACGGAGTCAGCTGGGTGACTAGCGGCCGAAGGAAACAGGCCAGTGAGAGAGCCAGAAACACTGAACAGCATAGCAGCATGTCCAGGAAAGAACTGAATGTTGGACTGGCAAAAGTCTGCACCGCTGCTTGGGTCTCCACCTGGGACAGAACAGTAATAAGGCGGAGGAGGAGAGAATCAAAAAAGATACAAGAATATTCATAAACATACATGTAAGCATGAGGTATTAATGAAAATTAGTCAGTGAAAATGGTGTAGGTTATTTGAGGATATTTTTTCAAAGAGCAAAAATGCATGGACAAAAAAGTCTCATCCTTCAGGATGAGTCGGAAATTAATTATCTAATAATCAATAATAATTTAATGACATAAGTCTGTACTGAAAACTATCCCAATTCACATGTCAGTGGCTCACTATACTTAACAATATAGCAACAGTTGCTGCTATGACAATATAAAAATGCACTTCTGATGTTACTCCAGCAGAGGGCATCCCAACCTCACAAAAAACTACTTTTAAGGTCCTGCAGTGATTTTTCTTTGCCGCAGTCTTGACCGGTCTGGTCATAACGCAGCAGTGCTAAGAGGCTTCCCAGACAAGACACAGACCCCGCAGAGAAACACAACCAGGCAGAATGACAAACATGCACAAACACACGCAGATCCCACGCCCACATATGAGGACAACAGAGATTGGATGACTGGTATCACGTAAAGACACTGGTTTTCTATGAGTGTGTTGTAAAACTCTGAACGCTTGTCGGATCGCTGTCAGACATGGTGTGCATGCATAACGTTAAAAATACAGACACACACATGTATGAATGCACACTCATTAAACACACAGGCATGCAGGCACCGTTATGACACACACACACAAAACAACTCACACACACCTCCTCCTGGAAGCTTATCCGGTAAGCAGACTCCAGGGACCTCTCCAGGAAGGTGAGGCTCAGCTTGTTTATGGGAGGTCTGTAGAAATAGTCCTTCATAAGGCTGTCACAGGCAGAGAGGAAAGTCAGTATAAATTATGTTCAGTGTTACAATAACTACCTTGAAAGCAGCTGATAAATTCACATGCTAAATGGCTTCATTCACTAATCTCCCATCCATTATTACACTCACCTGTCTTCTTTGATAACATCCACAAAGTGAGCATCACTCCTCTCCCTGAAGTTCTTGGAGCGTAGAGGGATGAGTGCTGAGTGGTCCATGCCCATGGCTCCTCCACCCCATGTCTTCTTCTCCTTCTCCTGCAGCATCTCACACAGTGACGTCTGGCTGTTGTTCAAAGCTTCCAGTCGAGGACTGAGCAGGCCGTTCAGAGCCTTGGGGCTGCGCCCTGCAGAGACCACTGGGGAGCACTTCAGAATTGTAGAATCCTAGGGTCAAAAGAGGAGAGAGAGGGGTACTGAATTTCCAAATATTATATCATTGCTGGCCAGTAATAATAGGAAGTAGTCCACACAATAAAAAAAGTTTAAAGAAAGTGTCACAGTAACACACTTTTATGTGCACGTGTCTGTGGCACACTTTAACTGGGACTCATAGAGTTCTATTTCCTTGAACTATTTTTGAGTCCTTCTTTTTGCTGCTGGGCATGAGTAAATGAAACCAGACTTTTTTTTATGATGCCCCAATAAATTGATGGAAAAATAACTACATAAAATATACTATATTGGACAGACACAGACTCTTGTTCACAATGAAAAAGTCGAACATTTATCATCTTAGATAAACAGTTAAAAGTCTCATCTGTTTAGTTCAGGTGACAACAACAGGCTAACCTTGCTGCTATTAGTCTTGTGGTCGTCATGGCAGCCATTGTGAACCGTTCCTTCCTCCAGAACCTGATCCTCCCCTGGTATTAGGACCACACTGCAGGATAGACAGGGAGACTGCAAGGGAGGTGGAGATCGGAAGGAGACAGCATGGGAGGGAGATGCAGCATATGGGTGCAAGAAAGAAGAAAGAGAATTAATAAGGAGAGCACGAGTAGAGAAAAAACATGAAAAGACGACAAGAGATCAAGATCAAGGAGGATGACAAAATGACAAAAGAGAGATGACAAAACATGTATCAGCTGTGATCACAACAGCACTGTGGCAACAAAGGGACAAAACTTGTCACTTAAACATAGGGGTGCTGTGACAAGTCTTTCAATCATTTCACTGGCTTTATTATTTATTTCAATGGGAACAGGAGCGGCAGCAGCCACTGAGAAATGGAAGTGAAGATGGAGAGTAAACAAGAGCCGTCTGCATGGGCTCAAGGTCTTTATTTTCATCCCACTCACCCTCTTCAAACAGAATGGAAAGTGTGTGTATGAGAGAGAGACTATCTGTGTGATAGTTATGCTGCGCTATGACTGACCATGACACTGACATGTGCTGTGCAGTATTGAGATGCCAAAACACACACACACACACACACACACACACCGTATAAAATATAAACACAGAGACTGCACGCTCCATGTACCTACATGCTACATTAAACATGCAAACATTCATTACCGGCCCTAGCCTATAAATCCTTTCGCACCATTCAAATGTCGTTAAGCCTTTTTGAAGAGTCCCAGAGTGTGATCCTTCACAATGAGCCATATCTGTATTTGTATGTGAGCCATACACAAGATGAAAAGCTGTAAATGGAGGAGTCATCAGGCAAAAATGCTTGAGAAGGGCTCCCCGTCTCCCTGCTTGAGTGAGCTCATTACCATACAGAGGACCCCCACTGATTCTCCTGTCTCCCATCATCCTCTATCTTCTTCGTGATCTTTTTTTTCCTCCCCAGCTACACCTGCCCCCCCCCTCCACCTGGCGTGGCAGAGAACTGAAAGATCTGCACGTGGATCATGCGGTGCGCATGTGTACAGAGAAAGGATTAATTGGGGTGAATATAGAGTACAGTGGTGCCAGATTTTGAGGGTAATTATAAAGGAATAATGTGTTGCAGTGGTTATGGTGAGTCCAGTATGACCTTGTGGCACACTTTGGAAGGGAATGAGAAATTCCCCTTGAAGGCAGAGCTAAGGACATAATGGATGGACATGTTCTGGGTTGATGAGTACTACGGGTCAGTTATTATGTAGATGGCTGGCTGGGGAGAATAGCGCTTTTGATTGCCTAATTAATAAGATCTTGCTGTTTTATTCTCAGATTCTTATGAATAAGGATTTAATTAGGACTGGGGTACTACACAAGTGGGACATGAAGACACGTGTGAGGGTGTATGCATACAGGTGCACATAAACTCTAACTATGCAAGGCGCCCAAGGTTAAGATCACGTAATTACATGGAACAAACAGAAAACTTAAGATGCAGGGTAATGGCAGGGATGAAAGCTATTCTGTTGCTTTTTCACTTCCTCAAGGTAAGACAAAAGGAAACTCTTTGCATGCAAAAATATATTTATTAAAGCTTCTGCAACACCCACATAAACAAAAGCACAGTGAGAGCAGATATGAGGCTGTAGGAGAACACGCAGCTCAGTGTTCTTCCTCAGGCAAAATAGATGTGCAGCGGAAAATGATCCTAAAAATATACTTACTCCCTCAACCCACATTTTCTCAGATATGGTGTGCACTCACCTTGGCTCTGTCTGGGGGCAGGGTGCCAGCCGAAGGGCCTCCATCAGGCGTGTGCACCCTCGGCGTGGGGCACTGAGGCTCTGCATGCTCTGGTCCAACCAACCCCAACTGGGAGCAGCTACAGTGAGAGTGTGGCTCCACTTTCCTTCCAGAGATCAGGTAGGTCTTAAGGCCTAGAAAGAGAGACAAAGACGAGAGAAGGAGTGAGCGATGTCACTGGCAGATCAGTTCTTATTCTCAGATGTAACGGTAACAGGCCTGAGCTGTGTGGATGAAGGTCTTGTTATTTGTAGAGTTGCTTTCGGATTCAGCAGAAGCTCAGTACCCAGCAGGATGAAGTCCATCTGTGAATTATATAAGAAAAAATCCTGGCAGAAACCCAGAATCAAGAGAGGATGAAACACTGAATATCAATCTCTCCCAGTTGAAAAAGCCAAGGTCATGCACACGAGTTGTTCTTGTTTCCATATACATATATACATAGTGGATTTTGTATGTTTTTCTCTTATTTAAAATATGACAGATGAGAATAATTGTCTGCTAAAGAGACACAACAACATATACAGCCAACACTTCTTTCAAGGTCCACAGATTTATTTTATCCACTGTCATTTCTTTTGCACCCTCCTCTTCACACACATTTCTCTGCTCCTCCTCCATAGCCTGAGGAGGAATTTCTGTGTAGAATTGCTGAAATCCTCTCATACAGTGCTGCTTGAGAGTTTGTGAACCCTTTAAAATTGTCTCTATTTCTGCATTAATATGACCTAAAACGTGATCAGATTTCCTAAAACTAAATAAAGAGACATCAATTAAACAAATGAGTCGGGTGTTTCAATCAATGGGATGGCAATCAAGTGTAAGTCTGAGAGGCCCTGTCTTATTTTAAGAAGAGAAATCTGGGTCTTCACTATCAAAGTCTGAGCTTCATAACAGAGGTTTGTGGAAGTGTGTCATGGCTCGAACAAAGGAGATTTCTGAGGACCTTAGAAGAAGAGTTGCTGGAAAAGGGGTACAAAACCATTTCTAAAGAGTTTGAACTCCACCAGTCGACTGTCAGACAGATTATGTACAAATGGAAGACATCCAACACCATTGTTACCCTCCCCGGGAGTGGTCAGACAACAAAGATCACACCAAGAGCAAGGTGTGTAATACTCTGGGAGGCCACAAGGGATCACAGGGTAACGTCTAGGAAACTAAAGGCCTCTCTTGTAGTGGCTACAGTCAATGTTCATGAGTCCATCATCAGGAGAACATTGAACATCAATGGTGTGCATGGCAGAGTTACAAGGAGAAAGCCACTACTCTCCCAAAAGAGCATTGCTGCCGTCTATGGTTTGCTCAAGACCACATGGATAAGCCAGAAGGCTATTGGGAAAATGTTCTGTGGATGAATGAGACCAAAATCTAACCTTTCGACTTGAACGAGAAGAGTTATGTTTGACGATGAACAAACACTGCATTCTAGCATAAGAACCTTATCCCGTCTGTGAAACATGGTGGTGGCAGTATCATAGTTTGGGCCTGCTTTGCTGCCTCTGGACCAGGACGGCTTGCAATCATTGATGGAGCTATGAGTTCTGAGCTGTACCAGCAAATCCTACAGGAAAATGTCAAGGAACTGAACTGAAGCTCAATAGAAAGTGGGTCATGCAGTAAGACAACGACCCTAAACACACAAGTCGCTCTACCAAAGAATGGTTTTGGAATGGCTCAGTCAAAGTCCTGACCTTAATCCTATAGAAATGCGGTGGAAAGACCTGAAGCGGGCAGTTCATGCAAAGAAGCCCACCAACATCCCTGAGCTGAGACTGTTCTGTAAGGAGGAATGAGCTAAAATTCCTCCAAGCCGATGTGTAGGGCTGATAAACTGTTACCGGAAACATTTGGTTGTTAAGTGGTTTGGTTGCAAGTTATTTTTGCCAAAGGGGGTCACACCAGTTACTGAAAGCAAGGGTGCACATACTTTTGCCTCACACAAATATGTAAGATTGGATAATTTTCCTCAATAAATAAATGAATAAGTTTAATGTTTTTGTCTCATTTGTTTAATTGGGTTCCCTTTATCTAGTTTTAGGACTAAAATCAGACCATGTTTTAGGTCATATTTATGCAGAAATAGAAAAAAAAGGGTTCGCAAACTTTCAAGCAGCACTGTACATTACTCTTCAATGTATATGTCATACAGGTGCATGTGTGGAGTTCATGCATGTGTGTCCACTGACCATGACACAGTTACTACTTTCAGACACAACAGGCCCGGGGCCAAATATTTGAACACCTGCGTCCTCCCTCGTCTATCAACACGTTATCATTTCCATCAGTCCTAAAAGTGTGTGTATGTGTGTGTGTGCAACCTTTAGCCAAAAATTCAGCTGACCAGTTCGCTAAAAACAATGACAACATGTAGTAATTTTGAGATCAGTTCTTTTAATTAACTGTTGATAGACACAAGGTGTTTGACTTGCTTAACTGATAAAACATAGATGCCTTGAAATACAGAAGCTTGTGTATTTCACACTCTCGGTAAGATTTCTTCTTTCGTTTCTACAGCTTTAGACCACTGAGTCACCAGGAAGCTCCAACTGAGTGATTTTAATCATGATTGCAGACATGTGGCCCACTTCCTGTTTGGGTCTTTGTTGCCAGCTTTGTCGCTCAGATAGATACAGGGCTGTGGCTATTGAGTCCACCTCATTGAGACCAAGGAGACCAAGTGTATGTGACTGAACATACATAATTTTTCCCCCTCTGTCTGCAACACAGTTTTTTGTCACATGGCAGGGGTGACAAGCCGCAACCACAGTAACAGTTGGCTGTGTGTGTGTGTTTGCCAGCAGCACAGGTAAGTACCTGTGACCGTGTGCGTGGCCACATAATTCAACAGTCAGTGAAGTCGCGGCCTCAGGCTCTGAGCATTGTCTGCCCTAAGTACTTCAGACAGGCCTGCCACTGCCTGGCCTCGACGGAGCCACCCTGAGGCTGCACTGTCTGACACATACGCGCACGCACACACACACACACAAACGCACAGAGAGTGAGAGAGAGACTGCATGCATGACACAAGTAGAGGCCCTTTTGCAAAGATATACACATAATTTAAGGGATGAAAAAAATTACATAAGCAAGAAGCAGACACAAAAAAAGAAAGTAACATGCACACAAAGAGACATGCACAAAACACAAGTGGCGATTATGAGACGCTCACAAAAGCACTCTCCCTCCGACCACCTACACACCCAGTCAAACATATAAATACACAGCTAGCAGAGGTGTGGATAGACAGCTTGGCTCTAGCTGGGTCGATAGCCAGGTGGATGAGGATTCAAGGATGGGAAACGAAGGCGGTAAACGGCAGTAACAAAGAACTAATTCCCCACACCAGTGATGCAGAATGGCACAGCAGACGAGAAGAAGGCGGCAGGAAACTGAGGGGAGCTTTTCGCTGCTTCTGACAAACGAGAATGTGCGAGTGGGACTGTGAGTCAAATATGGATCCAGAGACACAAATACACACACGCACACACTGCGTTGACTGATTTCATTAGCTGGCTAATCAAATCCTTCCCTGCCTCCTACCATGACACACACTGACTTCTGCTTCTGCTCATGGGTCAATGGGGTTATTTTTTTCCTTCCTATTCTGTTTGTCTCTTCTTCTGTCTTTCCCTCAATATCTCTGAAGACAAACTGGCTGCCCATGACACTGAGCGTCCTTTCAACACATACAAGTACCACAGGTTAAGATAGCTTGAAATGAGATATGAAAAACAGCAAAGAGATGTCAAACGATGCCTCATTTTCCTCAACACTGTGGGTAGAGAGTTGCATAGTTGTTACTTTTTTCCTGTCTGTTCACTCAGCCAGATTGGGAGCATCTGAGTCAGAGAAACAGTCATGTCTGTTTCGGGTTGAAACACACAAAACTACAAAATATGTGAGTCACACTGTATTATTTATTAATATATTTCGAGTCATGATTAATGCAAATCCTATATCTTCTGTAAAAACCAATGGTGCCTGAGTAATAATAAAACTGTATAAGACGGGGAACCAAGCCAAATCCACCTAAACAGAAATCACTGGACCATTCAGCTCCATTCCCCAATACTGTAACAGCTTATTAAAGATAATGAAGTGTTTCAAGCTCGATAATATGCGCACCAACACATTACTAGAGAGAAAGGGTGGTGAAGATTTAATAGTGAATGAAAGAATGATGATCCAGTATTAAAAAACACAGTTAATAAGACAATTACAAAGAAGATTCCAGACACGAATGAAAAAAACGCCGCAGGAGTAAAATGGGTCAAGACTCACAAATAAAACTCACACATCAAAATAAATATGTTGTTGGCTTGATTTTTGAAAACATACAGAGACATCATTCATCAGACTTCAGTATAGGTAAAAAAAAATCTTTCCAGTGCACCCCTTTCATCAGATTAAAGAAGACAAACATGGGTAGTGCTTAAAGACAGCAATCCATGGCCATCCCTTTCACATGTGGTCGTATGTTACATTGATCCCATCTTGCGGTCAGACAGCTTGTTTCAGGAAATCACTTCACATGGCAGAGCCCTGACAGCCAGAGAAGAGCAAGATAAATCGACCACAGGGGCTGGCAGAGATGTACGCTGTGTTATCGGAGTGTGTTTGTATGAGGGGTTACGTGAGTTCAAGTGTCTGCAGATGTGTGTGTTTGTGTTCCAGTTCCTGGCAATTCTAGGACAATCTCTCGTCTTTACGATCCAACCTTGTGGCAGCTGAAATTGCAATGTTGTCAGGCAGTAAATTGTGGCTCTGATAAACTGGGCTGAACAGGGTCCAACATCATCAGAATACAGCTGTGCTTTTTGGCTTCACGGCAGGGAAAAAGGTCAGGAAACGTCACGCTGTGCGTTCAGATTGATGTCTCTTGTTTCTTTCTGTCCATTCACCTGTCTGTGCAGATCTGTTTGATGATCTGTGATGCAGGTATATTTGTGTGTTGGCCTCTCTCCATCTCTGATGACCCTGGGCTAATTGAAGAGCATCATTACTGGCAGCCTTTGGGCGTTATGGGACTTGAAGTGTCCTGTCCTGTGCTATCAGCTGACAGGGAACAGTAGATAACCTTTCCCTGTGAGAGCCCAGTCACATTATCTCCTTCTCCAATCCCCTTTGTTCAGGACAGAGGAGAATGACATGAGAAAAGCACTTTGCAAACAAATAACACCATCGCCTCCACTCCTCCCTTCCTCTCGCCTCCTCATAGCACGCCCAAGCTCTTCTGAGACAAAGGCCGCCCCTGAACCCTCTCTTTCTGTGATGAGAGAGGGGTTGGGTGTGCCAAACAAACATACACAAAAAAGGTGGATATGACACACATCATAACTGCAGTGGTCATTTCAGACACTGCCAATGCAACCCCCCCCCATCAGCCCTGAGCAGAAAGAAGGACAACTAATTTAAATGCAAACTATCAGGTATATATAAAGATGGAAGGCCAAATGATTATTCAAGCAAAAAAAAACTTTTTTGGTTGTTTATCACAAAGCACCATCTTTCCTTTCAACTGCCATTTGCAACGCGAGTGGGACTGAGCAGCCAATGCTGCTGTCCCAGGGAGGTTTACTAAAAGCAGCGGAACAAGAGGGCATCGGAGAGGGGAGGAGAGTTGGCAGATACGCTTGAATCAGCACACACACACAAATACAAACATATCATGTGCCTGATCTTCCGATAATGACAGATTTGCCTTCCCGGGCCAGGTATGGGAGCAGGAGGGCAGTGGAGCAGGTGGCGCGGAGAAACTAGCACTGCTAGGCCGGGCAGCTCTCCATGCCAGTTGGCACTGCCAACAAGCAACCTAACCAATCCCCTTCTCACTCGACTGTGTCCTTATCCTGGGATATACTGTACATCCTGTCCCTGTTGGGGGAAGAGAGCTGGAGGAACAGGAAGAAACCTGTCCAGTATGACAGCCTGTTCAGGAGGACTTTATTACTGCGGCTTGGAGAGGAAGGGGAGATGAGGGGTGGAGATTGCAGAGATTTTGGGAACAATTCAAGTAGAGGAAGACGGAACTAGGAAGGAGAGAGGTAGAAACTAGAAAGAGGCTGTGAATTTGTGGTAGTAGTGGTGGAATTAAATATTTTGTGCGCGCTGTCTGCGAGTGAACCCATTCAGTCAGAAAACATGAAAGACACATATGCATTTTTCATAAGGAATCACACAGAGGGACTCACGCTGTCATATCTGACAGTAAAGGAGGAGCAGAGAGTTTGTGTGTGTGTGTCTCTCGAGACGAGGACGGGTGGGGGAGGGTGAGGATGAGCTTTGACCTTCCTCTTTGCAGCTGAACACTTCTGCTGAGCCCAGGTTACTTCTGAAGCGTTAAAGGGACATGTAAGAAGGTGAGCAGAATTATTCACAATGTCGAACGCCAGAGAATGTCAAGCAGAGGGAGACGTGTCAACAGAGAGGACTGTTTCACAGGCTGACTTTGCCAGTAACAGACTGTCTTCTTAATAATAGAAGAGAGGTTGTTTCACACTTATATAGATTGTGTTTGTGTGTACACATGTGCTATGCTACCTAATATGAGCAGGGAAGTGCATAGTATCCTACCTCTGGTAGATTTACAGTAGAGATATAATAATATTGTGAGACAACAAAAGTTTGTCAACCTGTTGAGATTCTGCTACCATTTCTACTGAGGTATCTATCCCTTTAATACCTGTGGCAGTATACAGTAATTGTGGGCAGTGTTGCAAATCAATGAGCAGGACTGCTTTATGGCAAAAGTTGATTTACAAGATCTTTGCATCAATGTGATAAAGCACCTTAATTTGTCAGGTCTTTAAATTCACTGGATTCGCCTAAATAAAATCCCAAGTGGTCATTTTATCCATGAATGGTTTCTCAGTTGAATTCCTAGAACGTATATCAATACTGCAATATAAAAGTACGTATGCCGTGATAGAAGGTTTATGCATATCGGTCACCCCCAATATAAATCAGTGCTTCTTTTAATGTGCTTCACAGTGCCAAGAGTATCACAATTTCTAGGTACTTTAATTCTTCTATTTTCCCATAGCCATGCTGTTACTGGCTATTTTTTAAAACTAAAAAGTATTGTTTTTCTCTGTTTCTTTCATTTCATTCATTGTTTCATGTTTGGCTGAATAAATTATTAGGAAAAAAATAGCAACGCAGACTTTATTCCATGAGGTAATGTTGCAACCACGTGCCTTCTTCAGAAATTCCTCAGAGCTCTGAAAAAGGCATGTTGTTGCCGGTTTCCATATCAGTTCCCATTTGAAAGTGCTCCTGCTTCTTTTTCAAGTTATTATTTTTGTTTGCTCGCCTAATGCACATCATATGCAGTAGAGCGTGCTTCCCTGCAGGTTTGATTGCGTAAGCTATTTAAAATGCTTACATTGCAACTTTGAAACATCTGTTAAATCATATTATGCTGTTGAAGTGGGTTTTAGAACTATTTAGAACTAATGAGTTAGTAGTCAAGTCACTTTTAGACATAAAAAAAAAAACATTGGTGCTTGACAAACAAGGTGCCTAAAAAAGTTTGGACACACTTCCTCATTCAAGGGAATAGGAAGGTTTGTCCAAATTTTTAACTGGTACTGTACACATCAAACTCATATAAACACAGCTAAACCAATAGAGTTTTTCCCAACATTCAGAGACCCCAGATAACACACAGTGGCCTCTCGGTACGAGTTACATATGTTCATAAAGAGAAATGGCAAATCTTGCATACCACCTAGGTTTTCTCAGCACATTATCCATTCCAGTTGTGGGACAAAAACACGTCTCTAAACTGTGGGTTACGTCAGGGTACTTCTCTGCTTACACACACACACACACACACACACACACACACACACACTCTAGCACAACAAGCCCATACTGAGGTCTTCCACTTCCTGTTGCAATCAACAAAATCTGTCAATATCCTTCCCCTCTTTCTGTCCCTCAATGCTGTAAACAGGGGTGTTTTTTTTTTTCCTGGCTTCAATCCCGCCCTACCACGGCTCACTCAAAATGACAATAGAAACACTTGACATCTCTCCAAAGTATTTAACTCTCGCTTGGCTGTGTCTGTCTCTTACTCCCTGTGCTCATTTTGCATTCTGTGCCTCCGAACCCTCCATCCTTGACAGCCCCAGGCTGCCATGGTCCGCTGGCAGAACAATAGATACAGTTGACATCCCTCCAGAATCTCTACTACCCCCCCACCCCCACCTCTTGCCCCTCACCTTTTGCTCAGTGGCCTGTATTTTCTCCCCGTTTTGTCAATCTCACTGTAACTCACTGTCTGTCTTTCTCTCTCTCTCTCTCTCTCTCTCTCTCCATCCCAAATCCAACTCTCCTCCCCGTTCTTTTATGCCCAAGCCGATATCCGTTTGCCTCATCACCACACAGGCTTAAAGGGCTCTTCACTGTGAAGAATTGCCCCGGCTGACATCATCCCAAAAGCTCACTTTCTATCTCATCTTTTTTAAACCCTCCTCCTCTCCTCTATCAAACCCTTCACCCATGCACGCTCCTTTGAATGCGAATGCCCCCACCCTCTTTTCATCTCTCTCATAATGGTCACCATATGGCTCCATATGCCATTCAGCACATCTGTCCACACTGCAGAAATATCCATACGAATAAGCACTTTTAAAAACTTTACTTTTATGATAAAAACAAGTGAGGAAGTTTGCCACAGGGGTATCTGATTTCACTCAGCTCAATCGGCTTCAAAGATGTTCTGAAAATCAGTTGTAATTTTCTTTATAGTGGAGATCTGCCTTGCGTTGTCTTGTTTCAAAATAGCGTTCATTCAATCTTTTACTTGTTTTAAGAAAAGATTTAAGGAAAAGACGGGATGAGTGGAATCAGCGATTTGTGGAGCACTGTGGGAACTCCCAGCCCAATGCATCAACATTTATTATTAAAACGTCTCTTAATTACTTACTTAATTTTACAAGTAAGTCTTTATATGATGTCCTTAACTCAGTCCTCCTACTTTTATTCTTGACCTACAGATGCACTTTTACTGTGTTTACTTCAATGTGTTTACAACAACACTTTCTAATTAATTCCTGACCAGGAGATGACACATAACTAAAAGAAACAAACATCTTTTCTGTGACTATCCTGCTTCTAACTGAAATTCGATTTCATCACATGCTGAATTATCACAGCCTGAGATCCTATTGACCCACAACTATGAGCAGTGCTCTCTCATCGATTAAACAGTGACCGAGTCTGTGGCTGTGGGTAAATGATCAGAGTGAACAGCCAACACAGACACAAACATCTCCCTCCTGCTCATGCTCCTCCTTTCATCGTCTTCTCCTCTAATATCACAGACTGCGCTTACTCAACACTTTGGGTAATGGCATCTTCACTGGGGGGTTAATGATGAAAATGCTCTAAATCTGCTGAGCACTGCGCCACTCCCCGAGGACTCTTTATCGAAAACAGGCCAATAAAGCCGGAGTAAGGATGCTAACTACAAGCTCAGATTCCACCAAAGAAAGCCTGAATCCTATTTTGCCTGAGACACAGAGACATGCGGTTCTTTGCACTGTTGACCGGCATCCTCTTTAAAAGCAGAACTGACAGGTTCATTAAATTTCATGGTCAAGCACAGAGAGGAGGGCTGGAAACAATTTGATGTGCAACCAGTTAATATAAGCATTGCTGTAATGTTTGTTGATGAAAGTATCATTTCAAAAACAGCGGAGGCAGCACTCTGACTCAACGGTTACAGAATGAGGCAGCAGCAAGATGGAGGGTAGAAAAAGGTAGAAAGCCAAGAAGGCTGAAAGAGTGACCTGAAGAGACAGATTGAAAGTGATAAAAGGATGGGGAATGACCTCTGCCAGGAATATATCAGGTACTTAGCACGCACACGCACACACACAACCGCACAACCACACATACATACAGGCAGTAAGTCAGCAATGGCCTTTAGGAGTGACAGCATGGGGGATTCCTGGGTAAAGTACGTGGATGGAGGAGTAGCTGACAGGTGGAGGGGACACAGGAGGTCTGTCCCACACTGAAGCCAACAGATGGAGCTAAACCTGAGAGAGGCTCAAATCACATTTTGTTTTTAAAATTCTATGATATCAGTATCAGCCTCACAAATCCAGCATCATCCACCATACCATTTCATTTTAAATGTATGTATCAATGATCTTTTTGATTAATCGGTTCATCATTTGGTCAACAGTAATTTTCTAATAGCTTTTTGTCTGACCAACAGTACAAGAACATGATGATAATGGTGTCACAGAGAGAAGCAAGCAAATCGTCAAATGTCATCAGCAAATTTATGGCATTTTCATGATGTATTACTAATCAGTACGCTCTAGTATGCCAACAAGCACACTCACTCCCGCATGTAGTGATTGGGCCATGTAAGAGGAGAGTTATACAACATTCAAAATGATAAACAAGGAGAGCTGTTGAATATCGAAGATTAATAATAGGTAAGTCTACATACCCCAGAAATATGGGTACAGAAAAGATAATAGGAATGTGAATAGGAGAAGAAGAAGAAAGGGAGGCGAGGAAGAAAAGGGGGTCAGAAGCGAGATGAAGAAAATTAATTAATATAAAAGAGAGACGAGCATTGCAGCATACAGGCTTCCTCATCCTTAGAGAAGAGAGAGCTGAAACTGGGCTTTAGACGCTACAATGCATTTCACAGTCTGCACTGCTAATAATAAAATACTTCACAGTCATGCATTTATAACAGAGCGCACGAATACACAACATAACAAAATAATTCATTGCATAGAACACACTTTCACTGTACACACACACACACACACACAAACATGCACAGTCAATCCGTGCAGGGTGAGTGCACTAGAGGGCTTCAGGGTTGACTGGCTCCCCGTCATCTTCCCTCATTCATAATTCACACAGCCATTTATCACACACACACTCCCTGCCGTGCGCACTAACGAGTCACTACAGCCACAAACATGGACAGGGTGCGGCTGCATGTGTGGGTGTTTTTGCATTTAGCGTATGCAAAGAGTAAGTGTGTGGATGTGTGTGTGTGTATAGATGAGTGGCCGTAGGGGTTTTTGTGTGTCACCTTAAGAGTGAGCTCCATCAGTCAATATCAGTGAAGGCTAGTGTGAGTCTGTTAGGAGGAGTGCTGGCATTTCCTGTACCCTTGATCACGAGGGAGAAAAGCTCAGGATGCATCAATGAGTCATGATAGCCCCTTATCAGCCGAGCATCTGCACAGCTGTGAGGGGAGCTGAGCACCATGCACGGCTCAATTTATACTTTACAAGAGGAGATTTAAATGAAGTATGAAATATACAGTGAGATAGCAACAGCAGGAGAGAGACACACAGACACACTTTCACATTTCTTTCACTTTTTCAAGGTTTACAAATCTTTGAGAGTCAGACTGTGCACAATTTACATCTGTGTAGGTGTCCTTTAGAGCTGCAAGAATCGCTGAATCGCTGCGAGTGTTCAGCTTATTCTTGCCGGGCTCACACAAAAATAAGCCTTTACTTGGCTTTTACCACAAATATGAAAGTCAGAATTGCAGCTGAATAAAGTCAATTTGGCACCTTTTTCCCCCAGTCAGAGCACCAGTCCTTCCATCTAAAAAAGAACCTCCAGTTTCCAGCTGACCCTCGTCCCTTTTAATAGCCTGTTGCCATGGCAATTAGCCTTGGCGGGCCCAGGGTGCAGAGCTGGAGTAAGTGTGTGTGTTTGTGTGTGTGTATGTGCGTGTTGCTGCAGATGGGAAATGTGTTGTGCTGAGGCTGGTGTTATGACTGTGAGCCGGGTGGAGCTGCACAAAAGCCCTGAACAGGATGAACTGTACAGGAGCAACTCTATCCATCTTTTTGTTACAGTCTGTAGACAGTATATCTGTCTCTTTTTTTCCTCTCTTTATTTTTGTCTCACCTTCGTTTCATGCCCTTTCCTCTTTTCTCGACTCTCTCTATTTCATTCTAAGTTTGCAGGAGGTGAGTTATGTTTGCAGAAATATATGCAAGCAGATCTTCACGGCACATTTGCATGTGTGAAAGCTCCTACAGTGTATGATAACAGATTGATTTGCTGCGTGCAATCAAGAGAGAGCAGCAAGAAGATTCCTTTATAATCTCTGGCTGCATAAGCATATCAAGATGGCATGATATTACTGTATCTTTGACATTGTAAATAAGATGTTTCTTACCCTAAGGTAATGAAAGGAGTCAAATTCTAGTGGTAATCGTGTTTGCGAGCCTCTTCTATTTAGGGAGTCTGATAAATATTGCAAATGCAAATACTACCAGGAAAGCTCTTTGTGGACTTACTGTACACTTTGTAATTTGGAGATAAGAAACCACGTAGCCCACATAACCAAGACATTACTATCCTGCAGATCAACACTCCCTCCACCCTCTACCACTCACAACCTCTGTGAGGCTAATTACACCAGAAAGCAGATATCTGTCATGTATGACCACCTCCACACAACAGACAAATGCATGGCTGCACTATATTAGCTTACTCGCATTACCCCACCAGTTTAATGGTAGCTAATGGAGCAGCAGAAATGTGGAGGAGCCAAAGCACGTTTCTCTCCCATTTAGACAAGACAAGATGCCCCCTGAGCATAAATGGATAGCTCGTAGGCTGAGATTACTGTATTTATACAGCATTTATAAATGCTTCCATAAGTAATTTACAAGCAATAAAAAAAAAAAAAATTGAGAAACAATCACTAACACATGGATGCTATAACCAAGCACGTAGTGCAAGAGGGGTCTAATGAGTTGTAGCACTTTACTGCTTCATAAGCATTTTTTAAAAATCAGGAAACATCAAGATACAATAATTCCAACATTACAATATTGCCATGTTACAATAATGACATCTAGTCAATCTATATTGATATGATTAATTGATGCCAGCTCTATTGCAATACTGGTGGCTTTGTAATACACTGTTTCGTAAGCAGCATTAAAATCCAAAGAGAATACCTCCATCCTACAAATGCTAACAAGGCTAAAATCCCCTCTCTGGCCTACCCAGATCATGTTTCATGGTACCTGAACATTATTCTTCACAGGCACTGCCATTGATATCCGTTTCTATCCTTAACTTAATCTGGATTACATTAAAATTACAAAAGACTTCTGAGCTAAGTGAAACAACGTGTGCAGACAGCATCTTGTGTTAACATGTTCTACTCCACATGCTACATGTGCCGTGTTTGTCCTACAGGCTAAGCCGTGTCAGCTTGCTTGCATGTGGCTCCTTATCAGACAGACAGTGGTGGCGCTGATATCAGGCTCTCTCATCCACCTCGCCCTGGGTCATCTCTGTCAGACCACATAGAGGAAGGACACTTCACCGCTGAGCCATTAGGACAGCTGTCCCCTATAGGGGGACTGAGAGGTCTGCAGGGTCCTCTGACACTTGTCAGGATTAAGTGGAGCACAACAGGATACATGGATGTTCAGAGCAAAATCTCCAACAGTATCAGCTCAATAGAGAGCTCACTGGCCCATGCAGATATTATTTGCAGCTCTTTGAAATAATGTTTTCTGCGTTTCTGCTCTTGATCCTAAAACTCATTACACCCCCTGAGTACTAATCTTTTATTGCTTGCTGGGCTGAAGCAGCAAGCAATACCCTTGCTGCACAATCCTCCTCAATGAATACAGGTAGCACAATCCTGCTGAGTAACAGCGTGACACAGCAGATAACCTAAATGACTGCAGCTATAAAAATCCCGCTAATCACCACATTGTAGACCTTCCAACAACCTTGATACAATGGCCCCATGTTTGCAGAGCATGACAAGGGATCCTGAAGCTCTGCAGACTTGCACAGTATGATAAGGCCAAAGATGATAAATGGCGAGATTGCATTGCTGCAGGCTACAATGCCATGCTGTGCTGAACTATAATACGCAGTACAGAGCGATACTGTACAATGCAGTGTGATGTATTATGCCATTAGTCTCAGTAGAGCTGTAATCTACCATGCAGAGCCAAGGTGTTCTAGGCAGGGCTCGGTCACTGCAATACAATATTGCAGCTCAGAGTCCCCCCTGGCTATTTCATTCCCCTGGCATTCTCTGAGCAGTCACATTCCCCTCTCAGACTTCAGATGAAAGGGCCGCAACAGAACGCAGTATGGTGTGTAACAGTAATCCCAGGATCTATTTACCAATGGTTTTATAAACCATACAACAGCTGCCACCACAGCCTAACCACACTCTCTCCATGTCTGCCCCTCCTTACCCCATCCTATCAGTAAGCCACTTGACTCAAAGCACTCTACTTCACTATTGACATCCCCCCCACCCCACCCCTCGTCTTCCTACAGTAAGGCTGAATGCTCTGTGTGCATACTGATTTGGACTCAAGAGTCTAGACAAAAATTATGCCAGGTATTTGATTGCTGGCTGAAGACAGCTGTGTATATATTAGGGTGAAAAAAGCCAAACCATTTAACTTTTTGAGTATGGCAGTGTGTATAAAGAGCGCACACACACAGCACTTTAGGTGTCAAATCCAGAGGCTTAAATGTGTGGAGACTCCCTTTATCTGTTTGTGGGTTCTCCTGGAGCTCGATGCTGGGGTCCAGTGACATGGTAGCTTAACGTAGTGGTGGTTAGGCAATGCTGCTGCGTGACTCAATGGGTCTCAGCCAGCTAGAACTGCACCACAGCTAAGAGCAGTTCATCTACTTTCACTCTCTAGTTCTCTCTCGCCTTCGTTTCTCTATTTCATTAAGTGTAACCTCAAAACCAGCTTCATTTATCCGGGCCAAGGTCACAGGTAGCAGCCATTATAAGGAGTTCTCCACTGAGCCTCAGGCAAGTACTGTACACTTTACTGACTGACAGTACATCCCTGTGGAATAGCATTTGCACGGTAGGGGAAAGGGTGTGTTTGTGTGTGTGTGTGTGTGTGTGTGTGTGTGTGCGAGTCTCCCAAAAGCCCAAATGAATCTCTCGATAACTAATACCTGCTGCAGAGCATGAAGTAATAGGGCAAGAATGAAGGGACACAGAACATTCATCACCAGAACTACTTGCAGCCAAGTTCTACTCTGTGCTCAAATCAATCCTAATGTAGCTAATCAATTATTGTTCACAAGACTTTAAAGGCAGACAAGGAATTGGTACAAATTAATATCATGGACCAGAATACATATTATCTTCCGTCTTATAGCTAGCAAAACCCCTGGCCTTGGTTGATTCTCTTTGATATCCACACGACATTAAAACCTCTCTTGTTGCCTCATCATAAATATACACGGCCATGACAGTCTCATTATAGGCAATCAATATCATTTGCTGTGATAAAAATGGCTGGCTGACAGGCGGCTGATGTGTTCGGGGTCAGGATAACACCACGCCAGCGTGGGAAGATATGATGATGGAGAATTACTGACATTAATCACTTTAGCCAAGGAGATTACCCAGTCTTGCTTAATTAGAAATCTCCCATCGGGCAAAGGAGAGGAAAGAGCAGGGTGGGATACTGTACGCAGCTGCCCAGCACAGCTTCGCTCAGCAGTTAAGTTAGAAAAGGTCATGCTCACAATTTCAAACTGAATTTGAGAACATGCCTTACCTTTAGGCGACTGGTTACTGAGAACCGTGTACATAATGAGTGGAAAGGGGCTGTACAATGATACGAAAGAGCTGTCAGAAGCTAAAAAAATTAATGAAAGTGTTCTTTAGATCATTAAAGTGGAGCAACTAGTTTTCATTTGGGTTATTTCTTCTATTTTTTATTCATTCAACTTGACTTACAGCAACAGCCTGGAGGATTCACAGTCTGGACATTTTATGTATTATTGCAGTGTTACAGATGAAGGCAACTTTTACTGTTAATGACTCTAATAACTACATTTGGTCTTTTCACATTGGGCTGCTTGAAGGAGAGAATGAGCAACTCCGACTCTCTGCAGTGATTCTATCATCGTCAAAAAGATAACAGGGCCATACTGACAGTCTCCTCCAAAGGGATAATCTTGTGCAGGTGCCATCATTCTGCATTAAGCACAAAGGAAGGACATAGACAGTTACTTTCCAGGGAAATGGAGCCAAATATAGCAACCATTTCCAGTAAGGAAAAGGCACAACACAACAAGGTCTGGCCTCACGTGCAGCCCCTTATAGAGACAACCACACACAAAGACCCTTGTACAGAGCATTTTGAGGTGCGTGCATTGTTCAGAGCAGCTTTTTAAAAGGATCGTCTCAGGATATCCTTCCCATGAGCTGTATTGTAGCTGTATTTATTTTTTAAGCTAACCAGTGCTACAATAATTCATTAGTTGATCAACAGGATATTAATCAACAACTCATTTGAAATGGTTTAAAAATAAGTTATTTATTCAGGAGATTTATTCTCTTTTATTTTCTATACTTGTAACTTATACTAATGGTTTCTAATGTTCTATCTGTCAAAGACAAATTTTTACTACGGTTGACAAAAAGTTGTATTGTAAACTAAAAACCTTTAGGTTTTGGACCATTGGTCAGACAAAACAAGCAATCTGACCACATCAACTTGGGCTCTGGGAAACTGTGACGGCCTTTTTTTATTTTATGATTATCTGACATTCTATAGACTAAACAATTACCTGATTTTTGAGGTAAAACAATCATTAGATTAATTGATAACAAAACATATCATTAGTCAGAGCCCCAAATCTAACTGTAAAGTCCCAAAACTGTCTTCAGTCTTCATTTTTCCATCCACTGGGATGTAAAGTGAGCCACCACTTCTTCATTTGTTGCTAAAACCACAGGCCTCGGGTCAGCGAAGAGCCAGCAGGATGCAGCTGTAACACTCAGCTGACCACACGTGGCTGCACCCCATGTGAACCTCTGCTACAATGAGCCACAAATAACGTATAATTACAGTGGGCAGATATAAATAAAATGTAGAAACTTGAGAACATATGCACCTGGAAGATGAGTCAAAAAGACAGCGTGAAGTTATGGCGGAGCTGTAAAAACACTTAGAAGCAAAAAAATATTTGCGAGAAGGTGAAACATCACACTAACTCAAAGAGGACATCAAAAATACAAAGAAGACAGCTGCACAAATCAGTGTCTAGGTCAGAGCAATTTACTTCTGAGTCAGGCAACAGGGACCAGCCCCAGCCAGGATCCAAGCTTGGCTGCAATGTTACCCAAGTGATTTACACCAACTGAGCTAGACAGTGGAGGGAGTTTTACAGCACCGGAGAACAACTCTCTTCTGACAGCCAGCTCTCTCACTGGCACATCAAATCTACAGGGAGAGGATAAATCTTAGGAAGGGAACTGAATACATGATGGAGGCCAGAGAGGAGTTGAGGAGGAGAAGTAGGGGGGGGTGATAACACTGTCGGTAACACATTTATCCTCGCAATAAAAAAAAAAAAGAGAAGCAAGTGCTAGAGTGGTATACACTCATTAATCTAAGAGATGAAGGGAAAATGCAGGCCCATAAATCACTCTGGGCTGGCTGGTAAACAAAAGGCACTTTCATTCCATCTCCTTCCTTGACTGGTGACAGCAGTAGTTTTCAGGCCAAGTTGATCATTTGTGTAAACCCGAACACTTACATTGCTCATTTGCACAGATTACCAATTCATAATCCATGCTAATCTGTGCCTAAAGTGCACTGTACAAAATCAGACATGCAGCCTTCGGGGAGAGAAACAAAATAAACCTGAAATGCAAATTTAAAAAAGGACAGATGAACACCATCTGCAATATTTTAGTCGGACACTGTAACTTCACTTACACCAGGTGATAATGGATCAGCAAGCCTTAAGTGATGAAAAGAGCCATTAAGCCAACAATTAGTTATACTGGAGCGATTTGCATAAACGTATCCAAATCAAGGCTGCAGTCAAGCAGTTTTGAGGCAAGATGAAGCAGCGACAAAAAAGAGAAGTGAAGACAAAGCTGCAGGCAAATCATTATTATAGAAGGCGACAATTGCAGTGTTGTAAAGCAATCCCTGGGGTTCAGAGCGAGGTTAAGAGAACAGGACACATTGAGGACGTCTGGAAGGCAATGTAATTGAACAAGGGAATAAAGAGTGGGCAGAGACAGGGTGCAGGGGAGGCTGGGAAAGAAAATGGTGTCTGTTTGTGACACAGTCACATAATACTAACACCACAGAGGGCACTGATCACAGACTCAAACTCTTGCCAGCCCATCTGTGCCAGTTAAGATACACAATGCTAAAACCCTGTGTCCACCTCGAGCTATACAAATGCTCCCGTGCCAATGGTTTGATCTATCTGGGGGTGAACTGCTGATATGCTGGCATGATTTCCTCTAGGGATGGCAGGGAAGCATTACAAGACATAAACATAACACATAAAAATGCCAAAGTTTGTGGGCTCATGGAGGAATAATTGCATCGATAAGTCTCACTGTTGCAGCCTATTTGTAGCAACTGCTGCTGACCTTGGCATTAGATAATTCTTGCTAGATATTAAACCTACCTTTTTCATACTGCAAGCTAAAAGACAACATGAAATAACACTGGGAAAAGCTGTGGCATTACCTCCATTCACTACATCTATACTATGCATGTTCATCTATACCTTATTTTCAGAGCGCACCTACCTTTGAGCTGGTCTGCCACCACACTCTGTCCTATTCTCTCAATGACCTGTCCGTCTTCATGCTGGTAGCGATCATCCAGAAAGTTGGCGGTGGCCTGTGACAGGTGCACCTTCCCAGCCACACCTAGTTGCTCCATTAGGTGGCCAGGTTGACATCATTTGACCAAACATCAAACTTGAAGCGCTTCATGCCAAGGATCCCACACAGTACAGTACCAGTGTGGACACCCACCCTCATGTTGACCATCTCCCTCTTCTCCTGGCAGAATTGTTCAATAGCTTGGATCATGCCCAGGCCCATCTCCACACAGCAATAGGGCATGGTCTGATCTGGGTTCGGGACAACCAGCCACACAGTAATAACAGTCTCCTAGAGTGCTGATTTTTTCACAGCCGGTGAGCTCGCAAAGCCGATCAAAACGTCCAAACAAGTCATTTAGAAGCCCGACGAGGGCGGTGAGCAGATTTGTTGGCAGACATTTTTGTGAAGCCCACAATGTCTGCAAAGAGGATGCTGACGGGCTCCATCCGCTTCATGTTGAAAGGTCTGAAGATGATCTGACCTCTTGGGATGGAGGTTTTCTTGCGTTTATTGTTCTTAGGGCTGGAGATAGCAGCTGCTGCACCACTAGTGGAGTATCGCTTCACAGAATTGTCACCTATCTCCTCATCGCCCTGCTTCATCAGTTCATCAGCCACGATCCTGGGCATGACAGAGTGGATCATTCGCTCCTTTAAGGCTTTCTCCACCTCCAGATCTTTACCATGCATGATAGCTTGTCCCACCTTAAGGAAGGTGCTGCGTGACCGTACCTCAGACATGATGAACAGGTGAATGCCGATGGCGTGGGCACAGAGGTGGAGCAGGGCTTTGGCTGGGCCCAACCAGCTTAGTGTATTCAGTCTGTTTCAGAGGCGATGCTCCAATCGCCCCCTGCCTGGGTTAGATGCCACCAGCCCAAGCTCTCAAAAAACACAGAGTAGAGAAACCCGAGTAGGACAGAAGCATAGAGGCGAACATGGAGAACACTGTAAAGCAACAGAAGAACCTCAATACAGAGTGAGAAGGTGCCTACAGGAGAGAGACAGGGGGACCAGGTGCTACCTCCCACAAGCTTGTCATAGGACAGGTTGTATGTAGGCCCCATGCCACTGAACTCCTCCACATCAAATGCAGGTGTAGGAGTTTCCGGATCTCTGAAGCCTGATGTCTGGATCTGGGGGGCCAGGGTCAGGATGAAGGTTACAAGGATAAGCAACAGAGATGCTTGGTTGTAGCAGCGAGAGTAGAGCTTTGTGAAAGTTAAGAGGAAGAGGAGGAGGCAGAAAAGGAGAAAGGACGCAGTGGGAATTAGAAAAGCTGTCCTGTCACAGCGGGGAAGGGTTGGCAGCGAAGTACAACCCCCAGAGGAGGCCAGCGGCAGCCAGGTAAAAGAGCACATAGCGGAACCGCCGCTGGGTCTGAGGGAAACACCGTTCTCTGCAGGCCTCCTCCAGGATGGAAGAGTCAAACTTTGGGTCCCAGAAATGACCTGCAGACCTCTCAAAAAGCTGAGGCATCTTCTTCTGTGTGCGAAAAACTCTTGACCACCGGCCTCCTCACTCCGGACTCTCCAGAGCTACAGCTGGAGGAGATACTGTACTTGCAGTGCTTGGATCCTCCAATGAAGCCTCCCCCAATTGAACCAAGCGGCCCGCCTCCGTGCTTGTGTTTGACACTACTGCCAATCCTTACTGAGACGCCCCCGTCTCCGCTTGAGTCACAGCTCACTTCTGTGTTGTGAGGCAGCAGTTGTTGATGTTGGGGGGATGCCATGTTGCTATTTTATTCTTTCCAAAATCAAAGACAATGCAGAGGGGACAGTTCAAGGTAGAAAAGGTAGATAAAGTAGTAAGGCAAAGTATGGAGCCACAGTATAACAACCAAAATTTAAAAAGTCTTAAAAGTGAAAACGCAGAGCATAATCAAAACCTTTTCCAGGAAAATTGCACTCAGTTAGTAGTGTAGTGGCTGTAGAAACACCAGCAGACCTTCCAAAGATTTTGAGTAGTTCATTATTGCCCCTCTTGACGTCAATCCCTGCATTCCTCCATGTTCCCGTCTGTTTTGACGCACTCACCGGTTCACTCTCTGCCTGCTCTGTTGCAGTCCAAGTCCACTCAGCTGCCTACTCACTGTTTCACTCATTGGAAACATATGTGGGGAAAACTCAGAATTATAAAATATTGTCTGTAAAGGGAAAAGTTGAGAGAGAAAAACCAAGTAAGTAAAGAAGATTATTTAAGGAAGTTCCTGGGAAGTTTATGAAATATCAAATCCAGTCAAATGTTGGTATTATTTTTTTTGGAGAGTTTGCAGCAGTCTCTTATTACTGGTGCATGTCCAGTCATGCTTATCGATTCAGGTTTTCGCTTACACTGGAAACACACGGTCATACCTCCTGACGTTGTGTTCTGAGCAAAACTTCATCCAAAATTAATTATCTCTAGTGTTTGTATTTACATCTTTAAAGAGACTCGACACTTTGATCTGCTGTTTGAGCGAAGAGATCAGGTTTCAACTTCAGGGCGCAGATCACCTCCAGGTAACGGGAACATGCGCGCAAAAACTGCCACCTAAGCTTGTGTTTATACCCACATGCTCCATGCTGCTGGGCCTAATCGCGACTATTCCCGTGGACGGAGCCCCGTCCTTTCCTGACTTCCTGCTCCGGGGTCTTCACCGCCGCTGCGTCTCCAAAAACGCAGAGGGGCTTTTGTGAACGGAGGTCAGCAGGAGACAAATGCATGAGACGCGGTGTGCAGAAATCCAAGAAAAAAAGAAAAAAAAACAGTTCCCTTTTATTACAAGCTGTCAGTGACTCGTGTGTAAACACTCTGCTCCGAGGCTATGCACCAACCAGTCTTGGTTCAGTGTTGCATTGGTATTGCTTTGGTATCCACAGACACACCAAATGTCGCCAACTCATCGTCACAGTGAGTCCTAAGGAAATATCCAGATTGTCCAGATATCCTGACCATGCCGGTTCCTGGTTGTATATTCGGTGTCAACCGGACAGCTGAAAAGAAGAAAAAATGCAGACTTGCGCAGACTACATTAAGTATCGTCCAGCCCTTGCTTTTCCTGAAGTAAAGTTTGCCCATGGCAGCTTGGTCCTCCCCCCCCCCCCCCCCCCCCCCAGCTAAATGGCAGACGACGAAAGCCCGAAGAGAGTCGAGCTAATTAAAAGGTCTCCACCTCCGCTCCACGCCCCCCACGCCACAGTCCCACAGGTCAAACCAGAGTGCAGCCTTGATCCAGCCACTTTAATTGAATTGCATGAGACGCACAAGAGAATATCTTCATATCTCCAAACTCCAAATAATTATCCTTTAATCCAAGACAAATATGATGGATTTGGGCTGCTGCATCGTCCAGCCTTTTCAATACCCTGCAACCGTCCACAGTGAGATGAGGTTGTCTTATCTCCTTTATCTGACCATTGTCTGCGCGCTGCGGCAGCGTCGACACCTGCGTGAAATGTTGTGTGCGCTTATCCAGGCGCGGTGGGCAACGCAGTGGCCGCAGCCGCCACCATCTTCTGTGCGCCCACAGCCGTCCAGCCGCGAGAAGTGTGTGTGTGTGTGTGTGTGCGAGTGTGTGTGTGCGAGTGTGTGTGTGTGTGTGAAGTACGCCAGAATAAAAATAAAGGTGATTTCCGCCCCCTTTCTTTCAGAATAAAAACCCTATGTAGTACATATAGCATGTTTATTAGAATGACACAATTCTTGAGTGATGCACATTTTAAACAAAAGAAACGCTTCTTTTGTGGCAAGTTTTTATAGTCTTTCTCAGTCTGCATTGCTAAACATGCTACAGAAAACCCAATATGTGCTTCAGATGAAGTTTTTTCTTTCATTCTTCACATGATGGGACTTTGTTTTGGTGACAGTGGGCCACATGATCGAGTTAAGCGTATGTTTTTCTTTAAGACATCTCTTCAGGATAACTTGCATAAATATTGTGTACAAGCTTAACTTAACGGAAAAAACCACTAGAAGTCACGCATACCACTGTTTTGGGGTAGTTAATTTCCCAACATATATAGGAGATGAATATAGGCTAAGCTTATTTTTTTACTAGAAATTTTCTATCTAACTGGAAAAAAAATAATCTGCTGCACAAGAACGTTAAAGGTGCAGTGTGTATTTATTTATTTAGTGGCATCTAGTGGTTGGTTGCAGATTGCAACCAACTGAATACCCCCCCACCTCACCTTCCCCTTCCAAGTGTGTAGGAGAACGTGAAAGGCCCCCTCTAGAGCCAGTGTTTGGTTTGTCCGTTCTGGGCCACTGTAGAAACACGGTTGTACAACATGGCGGGCTCCGTGGAAGACGACCCGTTTCCTCTGTAGATATAAAGGGCTCATTCTAAGGTAACAAAAACACAATATTTTCTTATTTTCAGGAGATTACAAACTAATTAAAACATACTTATGAATCTTATATTCAATTTCTGCCAATATATCCTAAATCTTACACACTGGTCCCTTTAACACAACACGTCATTGTAATGGGTCTGAAAAGTAAAAACTTCAGTTAAAACCCAGACTGTATGGTGTAACAACCATACAAAATATTAAGTATTGAATTTCCTCAGATCTGCTCCTAAAGGCTCCAAAATTTCAGCCTCAACCAAAAAAAGTGATAAAAACAGGCTATTAAAGGTCGCTTATTTAGAAGTCCAATTGCTGTGCTTCCGGTTTGAGGGCTGCGGCTGACTTGACGGCGCCGTCTGTGTTTTGGCGAGCAGGTGAAAGAGGAGAAGGGTTGACTGTTAATGGCAGGGGAGGGAGGGGGGGGGGGGGGGGGGGGGGCGTGGAGCTACGTGCACGCACAAGGAGAGAGTGGTAACGAGCACGTATTTTAGGAAAGGGTGGGGACGTCTTTTTGGACCGCAATGAGCTCACCCCCCCCTCCCCCCCACTCTCAGTTGAACGATGAAGCCTCTCCACCTTCTTGTCTCCTCCGCCCTTTATTTATTTTATATGGATGGAAACCTCTGCCCTGGGGATGATAGCAGAGGAAAAACTCATTGCAGAAAAAGAGAATATAATTATATTACAGTGAAGCCACAGAAGACAAAATACACTAATTCACTAAACTGCTCTAGACACTCAATATAAATGCAATATCAATATTGGATTATAAGATTATTATGATGGATGAAGATATTCAATTAATAAAGTTAGCACATGAAGGCAGACTAAATCAGGTGTTGCACACTACATTATTTGAAAACTGACACCGTCAGTGAGGAGAAATTTGCAAATGCACATACAGCAGGATTGTATTTATATAATCCTGCTATATGTGCAGCATCACTCCTAATGCTTCATTCTCTATTCAATAGCCTGAGAAAATACCAAACAGCAATCTTCTGTAGTGTGCAGTGGCTTCACAGTATACTGAGAAGATCACCAGGGGGAGTGTGCACACGCTCTTGCAGTACACCTGTGTGTTGGGGAAGAACAAAAGCACGTCTTTTATGAGAGGAAAGAAAAGGAGACCTCTGCCACGTTTAGATCAGTGTGTGATTTACATAATATAATACAAAGCTTTGTGGTCTTGCATTAGAACTCGTTAGTATAAGGTAAGTCTTAAGATGAGTTTCAAAAGCACAAGATTTATCCTACAGATACAAAAGTCTTTCTTATATGTAGTGGAGAAAGATACCCTGAGCAAGATACAATACTTAATGTGTACATGTGCCTGTGTGCTACATGCACATTATGTATGTTTTTTAATGCAAAATAATGTGTCTGTTTTGTGTGTGCCTAAAAACTCAAAAAATGTTGCAAATATTTCAACCTTACAATAAAAAAACTGATTTTTTAGGAAACATTTTTGTGTTTAAAAGGATATTTTGTGTTAGTTCCTTATGATGGTTGCTGTTGAACCACCGCCTTTGATTTATGCATTAAAAAGACTTCTGTAGAACTTTAAATGAACTTTAAATTATGAACTTTAAATCTTTTTTTTTTTTCCATTTTCAAATCAAACCTCTCATGTAAAATCATGTTTGAGGAAGAGAGAAACACACGTGGGTTTAAGCCAGTGTGTATAGTAGAGTCTTGGTGCACAGCTATCAAACCTATTACCAAGCTCCAACACATACACTCACTCACATACACAAACACACACATCCCTCCCCACTTCAGGTCAGTGGGGAGGGATGTCAGGACAAAAAGTTGGTGCAATGCAGCTGCAGAATAATGCTTTCAAACCCAAATGTGACAGATTGGACCCTCAGAGTATTCAGACTCTTGGCGATAAGGTAGAACAGAGAGAACAGAGATAAATGGAGACAGAGATGTGATAGAGGGCTGCGGTAAGATAGCGAGAGAGAGAGAGAGAGAGAGGGAGGAAAAGAAGGAAAAATCAGTTTGCTACAGGAACTAATCTCTCTGTTTCCTTATTTGATGGTTCCTAATTGTGAATTGATCATTTCGTCAGAATAACCACAAAGTTTCACTATACCTAGTCAATCAGAAATCTTTATTCTTGATGATCAAGCTTTCCAATATGGCTAAGAATAGTTTAAATTTGATACCAAAACAAAAAAAAGTGAGTCAGCAACTACTTTAATGGGACACACATCCTTTCCAAATTTAATTCACAGGTAAATTAAGATGATTTATACTGAAAAATACTAAAAACACAACCACACAACACTTGTTTAGCCTGGGCTATCACTCCACTATAAACTATTGCCATGATGACTGTTGGTTAGTGGTCTGTATTTTTTTTTTTTTTACACTTTTACACAGCACTCTCTAGTGGGCATGTTCTGGATCTGCAGTGTAAACATACTAAACACATCCTGTGGAGCACTCACACTCAAAGAGAAAATTAAGCTTAATTGGAGTTTGTTTGTTAGATTCATTTGCATTATGCCTCAGAGTTTAGTTGGGAAAAGACTCTTCTTTGTGGGGTTAGTGAGGGAGGAGGCAGAGGGAAGTGGAAGTGCATTTGTCCATGAGTTAACTTGGTGCTTTTTGGAGCTGTACTCTTTACCACCTACTTGCTCTGAGGATTTAGGACTTTATATTTAAAGCAATAGTTTGACATTTTAGGAAACACGATTATTCACTTTCTTGCTGAGAGTTAAATGAGAAGAGCCAGAAGCCGATTAGCTTATCTTAGCATAAAGACTGGAAATGGGGAAACAGCTAGCCTGGCTCCATCCAAAGGTAACAAAATCCACTTACCTGCACCTCTGAAGCTCACTGTTTTATCTTGTTTGTTTAATCCATATAAAAAACAAAGTGAAAGACACATTAAAGAGGGGTTATGTGCCAGACTATTTTTTGGCCAGGTGCAGGAACTTCCTGGTTGCCTAACCAACTCATTGCAATGACAAGACTCCACAAAGTTACTGCACCCGGCCAAGAAATAGTTCAGTGTTGAATAGGTGTATTTCCAAAATGCTGAACTATTGCTTTAAGCAGTTTCACGATGCCATACACCTATAAAGTTCATTGAGGTAGGCTTACATAAGAACCTGCTGGCTATGACATGTATCACTCCAAACCAGTTGTGGTGTGTGGAAGGGTCAGTATTTGGGGCTTCCTTCTTTCCACAGAGGTCAGGGGTCAACTCACGAGTCCTCCACTTCACCTTTCCCTCTCTATCACCTCCAGCCCAACTTGAGCAAGCCGAGAAAACCGGGCATCAGAAATCTCATGACAATTACATTCTTGCAGAGAAGTTTGGTAAAATTGTACAGCAGGATTGTTCAGTACACATACACAGCCTACTTCAATGCCCATTTGGAAAGTTTACACAGAAAAAAAAAATCAATAAATAGATTTCTAACCTGCAGAAGTAATGGCAGAACAAATGGATAAAGACAGCTATAATTTAAACACATCCTTCAGGTGTTATTTCTTATGGTCATTCAACTTAAAAAAAACTGGGAAGCTTATTGATGAAAGAAAAAAAAATCATAACACAGTATTGAATTTCTGCCAGAGACTGGCAAATTTATAGACTCAAACAAAAACAGTAAGAACAGTTTAAGAAGTGAAGCAGAATGAACGTACCCTCCCCACTCTGAAGACTCTGACTCTTGAACCCTGACCTCTGCTTCCATCACAGTGCTCATTTCACAGGTTGTCAACAACCAAGACCGGTGAGCATATAAAACTAAGAAAAAAAGGCCTCATTTGTTGCATGGCAGGGTTGGTTCAGGTTTCAGTAAAATGAGGAAATATTACATGAGTTTGTTAGAAGGCAAATACACGCACCAAAGCTAACATCTGTTAAATAAGATGTGACCTCTAACATGCAGGGTTAAGATTAATCTATGTCAGCAGTAAAGGTTTGGATTACTACCCAAACACAAAGGCTTTATGTAGCACTCACAAAAAGGCTTCTTCAAAAACAACTTCTGAAGCATATGGAATTGACCTGTTGCAATGCAATTCTCAGGATTTTACAACACAAATTTGCAACACCTGTTTCCACTTTCCCATTTTATTCACATACAAGGGAGCTGGTATTTGACTGTTTTTAGTTTCAGGATTTTCAATTTTTATTTGTTCTAACTTATCTTTTTTTTCCATTTCTGCTTTTATTCACATCATTACTTCCCCAATCCCCAAAATCCCAGACAGTCCACTGTGATTGTGCAAGGGAGAGAGGAAGGCGTGTATTTTAACAAAGCTCAGTGATCAGTGGCATGTTCTCATTTCTTCAGCACTTGTATCCTTAAGCTGCCTTTTCAAACAATGACCCTTCCCTCCCACTATCTGCCTCATCCCCACAGTTCCCTAAATGCACCTTGCCATATTCTCCTGAGGAAAAAAAAACAAACACTAATCTCCTTTCCTCAATACAATACAGGCGTTCTGACAAAAGTAGGGTTGGCTTCCATCAGTGCCCTTTTCTTCACCTCCTCTATCTCCTTACTTCCCCCACTCAAGTTATTTGGTGTTCCTCAGTTCTTTCGGTAGCGATTCTTTGGCTTCTCACCACAGCCAGTAGCCTCGCAGGAGGACAGGCCAGGCTGTTTGCCAGAGTTAATGCTGCTCAGAAGGGCGGGCAGCTCATTGGTGATTGCCCTCTCAATCTTATCCAGCAGACAGCCTCCCATGTAGGAGCACTGAGCCGTCAGGGGCTTGAAGTTGGTGATTGGGTTGATGCCAAAGAAGTCACGGTAGGCGTCACGGTTGGGCAGGTCAAACTTGCTGACATTGGTCTTGGCTAGGATGGATTTGAAAATGTAGAACTTGTCGGGTTCGTCCACAATCTCCTTGAAGACTAGTTCAGGGTCACTGAAGAAGCTCATCTTCTCTTTAAAGGTCTGGACATAGCGGTCTACCAGCAGGCCGTGGATGCGTACGCGGATGCCATGCTGGCGGATAAAGGCAATCTTGTTCTCCATACGGTTTTCAATCACCTGGTTGAGATCTTCAAGCAGGGAGATCTCCTCTCGTTTGAAGAGCTCACGGCTGGTGTCGGGTGCGTAATCATATGGCCAGAAAGAGCTGACGTATACGCGGGGGGGTTCGGTCACATTGATGAGGGGAGCTAAGCTCCAAAAGAGAGCTCCATAAACTCTCATCAAGTCCTGGGTGGCCAAGTTGTCAGCCTTGTTTAAGATGATGCGGATCTGGGACTCACGACCCTTCAACTGCCGGAAGAGCATCTCCAGCTCCAGGCCAACATCCAGCTTGGTGGGGTCAAACACCACGAAGATCAGGTCAGCACGGTCAATGAACCACTGGCAAACATCATTGAAAGGATAGCCTAGATGGAAGAAGAGACATAAGTAACTATTACAACTAAATACCGCGTTGCACCTAGCTGCATTGTATTTGAATTGTCATGACATCTAATAAATCGTCCCCGAGTAAAATTGCTTAATGAGGAAGTTCTAATGTATCTGAAAATCTGCAAACTGAGGGTAAAATCTTCTGCCCCGTGCCTTACCTCTCTCCTGCTGCTTGCGGTTCTCAATGATTCCAGGTGTGTCTACAAAGGTCACACGTTCCAGCAACTTGTGGGGCATCTCAATACCAATCAGCTTTTCCAGGAAGTTTTGGCCAAATTTCTCCAGGGGAGAAAAGGATCGAGAGCTATCTGCAGCCATAACAATGCCCTCAACAGAGCGGATCTTCTCCCCGTGCATAATTACAGTGAACTCAGAGGTAGTAGGCTCAGCTCCTGAGGATTCATGGAGAACGAGAGATTAGCAAACACACAAGGAAAAAATCTGAATAGATCAACAGAGAGATGAGATAAGACAATTGAGCAAGGGGTACTAGGTTGCCAGAAATCATTGTTGAGCCTCCTTAAGATGTTATGGATCTAATTCAGCAAAACGTCTGTGATGGTATCTGCCCCCTTGATAGCCGGAATGACATATTAGCACTCACACATGTAACCTTTTAATATTTAGATAAGGCAGTTGCCTCTCTAATGGCCCTTTTGGTTTTGTGTTGCTATTTTAGGGTTACTTCATCTTTCTTTTCGATATTTGCATTGGGTATCTGCCTGAATGCTAAGCCTTGATTGTAGCACAAATGATTACAACATTAAACATTGTTGATTGCTTATTTAAAAAGGAAATGTGTGTGACATACCTGTGTAGAGCTGATAGGGGCTGTCGCTCAAGCCCAGGAGGTAATTGATCATGGAGGACTTGCCTACACTCCAGGGTCCCAGGAACAGCACCATGGGCTTGGAGGTAATTTCTCCATCTGTGAATGAAAGACAACAGAGATTAAATCTCAGTAAGATGGCTAAATGATGATGGAGAACCTCTCAAGTTCATCCCAAATTTTATATTTGAAATACAGTTACATAGATATGTCGGCAACTGCAAAACTATGTCAATTGCATTTGTTTCTGATGAAAACAAATGAGAACTTGAGTTGTTCTATGTTGACCTGATGCCAAACCTGTGCTGCAGTCTCCATTTCCTTTTATACCTCATAAAAGGATAGTTTAACCAAAAACAATCCCTCCAAAATGTATTCCGGGATTGTTTTTGGGATGAACTATAATTAAATTCTGAGAGATACCAAGAAGCACATGAGAATAGCACTGTCACTCTCAAACCAGAGCACAGAGGAGAAGAAAAGGATGTGGGTAAAGAAAAATGTATCAAAGCTGTTAGGCATATTTAATAGCATAATAAAAAGCTCAGTGAAGTGCTGCAGCCATGTCTCAGTAATACATAGTTAAGTAGTGTCCATACTACGACAAAAGACTCAAGAGGGAAAAGCTTTCAAAGCAAGCTGGGTGTCTCATAGCAGGCTGACGTGTGTGTGTATGTGTGTGTGTGTGTGCGTAGGTGTGTGGTGTGAGTGGATATTGTGTCGGGGTATTAGGGGTAAGTTCTCCTGTGTTGGTCCAAACCTGCATGAATTCAGTAACCCAAAAAAAGAAAATGTCATCACAAAAGAATAATAAATGATTCAATTAAAATAAAAAAAGATGAAAGAAAATAAAGAAGAAAGTGTGTCTAAAAAGACATTCAGTTCAAACACTCACCACCCTTTCCCACCAGTGTCCCCTCCTCCAACCTGTTCATCCTTTGCTGAAGCCAGAACTGCGCATGCAACCCCCCACATTTTACGCCGTAACTACACAACTTAATGTGTAGTCTCTCATTGAATACATAATATATTACCTAGACATTAACAATTCATATTTTAGGAGCTTCCGATGATCTGGATCTGCACATTTCTTCCCTTTTAATTCTTTAGTAAGAAGTTTAGGTTTTGGTAATTTCAAAAATTTGAAGTGACAACCAAAATGTCTTCGAGTAATCTCCTTGGATAACACCGCTGTCCAAAGTGATAGGAATAGAAATCCTTATGACACCAAAGATAAAAGTGGTGGCATAAAGAGTACAACCAATTTAGACTCAGGCTGCACTGCTTCCTATGGGTTGACGCTCTCACCCGTGGAGCACTTTGACCACACATCATCTGAAGTGAACCATGCTTGACAAACTCAACCCATAGAGAGCAGCATGTTCATTTTGATCTTAGTGACTCACAGATGTATGAAGACAAATGAAGGGGGGAAACGAAGGGGCTGAGCACTTCAGGCAGTGCCATGCACGGGTAAGTCCCGCCCCCACACCCACCTGTGGCTGAGTCCCCCAGGGTTCGTCCGGTGTAGGCTGTTAGATGAGGGGAGCGGAGGGCATGGGGAAAGAACAGGAGAGGATGGAGTACAGAGAAGTAAAGGGAACGGGAGATGGAGGAAAGTGAGGAGAGCTCAGTGAGGGCGTGAGGTTTCTAGAAGCAACAGGGAAGGGGTAGAGTAACAATGTGTATGAATGGGTGGGAGATAATGGAATCTAGTCCCATATTTGACTTAATGTGTCAAACATGTCAATCTCTGCACAAATGGATGATGTGAATCTGATTGATTGCCCAGTTTTTGACAACGTACAGCAAGAAATAAAACTTCATATCAAGGCATGGCACTCAAATTATATTTGATGCCAAGCCTGGAAAGACGCAAGAGGGTGAGCCTACAAAATTTCCAACATACTATAAGAAATATCACAGCCAGTCCATACCTTCATATAACAGTGAGTTTGAAGAAGAGCCCTAAGAGCCCCAAGAGGTGAAAAAGTACATGATCCTGCTGTTATATATGAGTTGATAGTGTAAAGATGATGCATGTGTACAAACAAGTCAACAAATCAGTCACTGAAGCAACCCAAACAAAAAAACCCACACAACGGAACAAAGTGAAGCAGAGTGCAGACGAAGCCGAAAGCCTTGGTTATACCTGAGATCTCATGCTGCCTCAGCTCATTGTACTTGTAGGCCTGCTCCATCGGCTTGATGGACGTGTGGTAGATCTTCCGCAACCTCTCTAGAGCCGCTGGAGGACAAGAAGGATGAAGAAGAATAATAAAGATGTTAGCAAGAGAAATTTCTCTCCGCTTTTCTTTCACATTGCCAGCTCTAGTACATGTTTCTAGTCTCCTGAAACATCTCTGATTCTCACCTGCATAGTCTCCGGATTTTTCCTCAGTTGCAAGTCGCAGCGTCTCGTCGATGTGAGATCTGTCTCTGAGGACAGAGGTGAAATCTTCCTCCTCTAAAAACAACAATGACAAAATTAAACTCAGTTCAAGTTCTCAGTGTGTCTTTAATGTGTGAAAACCAATTGAATGACAGTTTCATTCATATGTTTGTCATATATGATCAATAAAGCTTTGCTACTGAGGCAGGTGATGTTTCTATTTCTGCTTGCATGTCAATCAATACATCCTGCATCTTACTGTATGTATCACAAGTGCTGGGTGTAACGCAGAGATATTTGGTCATAAACGCTGGAGGACAGTTTTACATTGGGTGTCATTACCCGCTTCAGACATATCAGACATCTGAGCTGTCTCATGATCAAATGTTTGCCACCCGAGCCTTCATCTGCAGCCCCTTGTGCAGCAAATGCCTCGTCTACATCATCATTTCTTCTATTTATCTCCTCTATTTTACTGCTATCTATTAGATACAAACCCTTAAGAGTGTTCACTGTACATGTTAGCACCAACCAAATGTTTGCCGAGTATCTGGAAAGAATGACCGCAATGAATAACTGATATTATTTTGTTGCTTTCAGTGTGGCAGACTTCCTTCAGCATTGATTCCCTGCTGTGTGGTTCTTTTCAGCAATTAATATGAACTAATATATGAACGAATATGAAATACTGAATGTATCAGCATTATAACATCATATTATGACCTTTAAATGTTATTTTTTCTTAAAACACACAAAAGAAATCTACAAAAAGTCAAATTAATCCAAATATATTTTGAGCTTTAATGTTTAAAAAAGTCTTATATTGTTTCGTGTTAATGTGTGAGTTTCTTTCTATGTACACATATTATATACACATATAGCAGCTACCATTTGTCCCTCAGCATATTGGGGAGCAATTTGGGGTTTAGGATCTTCCTCATGGACCCCTCCATGAGGGAGAAGACGCGTGTTGTACTACCAATCTTACAGATAGTAACTGCTTTTGGGAATGTTTCATCAATCTTTTGACTAATCCCTCAGTTAGTTATGAGGCTAAAAATCATTTTAAATATGCATATGCATATTTAATAGGAGCCACATTGATAATGTTAATAACAACATTTATAAAAGTAATATATCAGTTTTGTGTGTGTGTGTGTGACTAAGAGAGAGAGAGAGAGAATCCGAGAGAACGTATCCGCTCACCAGTGTGTCATGTCCAGTGTTGAACATATCGGATTACTTAGATCACAGCTGTTAGTACAATCAGCTCTTAATTTAGAAAGCAAACGCTGAAAATAAACAGACAAAGACAATTGTTTGGTATCACCATGGGATTTATAACAACCGCAAAGATAAGAGAGAGAGAGAGAGAGACAGACAGACAGACAGAGACAGAGTGAGGGACTTCCCCAGTTTCACACCGGACCAGGAGGAGAACTCAGAGCTGTTCTAGTCAGTAATATACATGAGACAATGATGTGCAATCCTCTGTCTTTTCTTTTCTATATTTACCCACCAATCACAGACTTATGGGTCTGTAAGACCTGTCCTTGTGTGCCCAGGTCTCAGAGCAGGCCTCCCTGTAATGCCTCCCACACTGTCCTGTTTCAGACCAATCTATGAGCTATATATAGGAGCAGTTGGGAAGTCTTCCTCGTTCACACTTCCATGCCCTGGGGGTTTATGGGCGTTAGTATCCAAGCTACCAGACACTCCCCTAATAGAGTTGTGGGGGAATTTTAAAGGCATTTGCAGCATGTTAGTGGAATATTAAGGCTGATATAGTAGCAGCTGTAGGGCAATTAATTGCAGTCATTGAATTGTAAATCAGAAAACAAATGCCATAATCTGAATATTGATACAATAGAAATACACATCATCTGCATACTTCCTGTCAGCACATCCCAATTAAATTCAGTTTACTGGTGCAAGAAACGTATTAGCATAGTTCAAAATCAATCTCTGACTTGATCTTGAAATAGGATAGAAAAGAAAGTTGATAGAAAATGACAGAAAAGAAAGTTTGATAAAAAAAAAACAGCTGCACATCTCTTGACCTTGACAAAAATCTAACAAAAACCTTTTTTTAAATTGCTGCTTATAGTGTAAAACTAGCAATAAGTGTTCAGATGAAGAGGCCTGCAGGGAGGATAAGAAATCATCAATCAATCCTTACCTGGGGAGAATTAAAGATTTCTTATCAGGTTACAGCTCAGGTCATCTTAGGCCTATGGGACAAAGCTTTTATGTACACTGCAGTAAAAGTACAGGCTTCCTTCACTCAGTTACACCATATTGATCTGAAACAGGTCCAATAGCTTTTGCAGTTTGCATCTTTCCTCTGGTGTACAGTAAGTAGTAACACTATAATTATTAGGCTGCCATTACAACTGCTTTGCTATTGGATTTTTTTCCACATAAGAAGGTTTTGTTTGAATTAGCAGCAGATTCTTGTTAGAAAGAAGCATCAGAGTTGATGAGGTGACAGAGGAGGTACAACCTAACGCCATATTCTATGAAATAATCCAAAACCTCATTGTCTGGCATCACAACAATTTATGTTGAGCACCGGAAATCACTTAATCAAAAATGTATGACCAAGAGTTTTTTGGGTAATATGATTTTGCTTGCTTGCAGCCAATTCATAATTCATGACATTATTTCTCTGGAAGAGATAATAACAAAGCTTCTTTTTTAGTGTCAGAACCAAACAAGAAAGGTTTGTCTCACAACAAAGCAGTGTTGGATGAAAACAGTGTTTTCTACATGTGAATATATACTACATATCAATGTGAGAGGACTCACTCCTCTCAGAGGGTATCACTGTCATGGCATCCTGCACCCTAACCTGGAGTAAAGCCACTGGCCATGTGGTTAATGACTTCTAGTGTTTCTGGCTAAGCGTCAGAATTGCACATTGCTTTTGCCAAAACTGATGCCTGTTTGTTTACAAGCCTGAAGCAAGCTTTCTTATATCACCTCACCACAAGTGTTATTATAGACACATTTACGTCATAAAATGAACTGGAGTCAATAAAAGTGTGTGCCAAATGAGTCAGAAATTGAAAGTGTCCTTTCTCCATTCATAAAAATCCAGGGAGCACTTTCAGTCAATCAAAAGATTTGACACCACAGGAAGCCAAAAGGAACATTTCAAACTGTGCATAGCTAAACAATAAAATAAAGACCCCCCGCGATGACACATTATATGGCTCAAGCTTTAATTGAGACCCCAACAGATGCTTCTTTGCAGTGTGGCAGCAATGACACAGTTCTGGTTAAGGAACAACGCAACACCGCTGATTCTCCCCGAGTCAACCTGCTAAAAATAAGCCTGTGTAATGTTGCTCCCAGCACGGTGCAAGAACAAGAGAAACCAAAAGGTTAGCAGCCAGAATAAAAGGAGGATATGAGTAATGCTGCAATCCTAAAAACATGCAGTAATGTGACTATGTATTTAGATATGTATATAACATGTTTAGTTGTCAGGTTGTTAAAATGGAAAAGAAAATGCACAGAAAATGGCTGTTATCCTTTTATGCATTTGTAAGTCAGATGATCGTTACCTGCAAAATTGCTTTTGCTTGCATGAACTTTAGAAACAACAACAAATGATGTAATCTTGTAGCATCATCTGTCTGCCATTTTGAAACCTCGCGACACATCATGGCACAGGTTGGCTACATGTCAAATGAGCCAAAGAGAAACATGGCACAGGCAGGGATTAAGGTTATGCAACAAGTTACACCATGAGGAAGGGATTTTTTTTGTGTCAGTGTGAGATAAGACACCTATCAGAGGATGCTGAGGATGAATCAACTTGATGACTAAAGTGAGGAACAGGTTTAATCTCTTCAACCTAACAGGCCTGTATCTGCAGGCTTTGCTTTAGTTTGTCTAACTTGACTCATCACCAAGAAGAGTCATGTCTTTTAACACTAGCCTCTTGAGTGGGCCTTAACTGCTGCGAACTTGTTAACACCTTCCAAGCCAGTCAATCCCCGATTGAGGCCCCGGGACAGAGCTCCGCAAAGATCAGAGAAGCCAGTGTTGCCTGTGGATGGCAGGCCTTGCATCAGCACTGAAAATGAACCCCGCAGGCGCCAGGGGAGTTGAACCCCCGACATCTGTGCCCAGGACCATGTGTCCTCACTGAGCCCCGTTGCCACACAACCCTCCCTCAGTTTGGAGAAACATTCTGGTGACATCGGCACATCCAGTAGGAATGTAGGCGATTTAAGCCTACCGTGGCCTCAGTGGCTGAGTAAGTCATGCTTCAACTATAGATCCTTATGTGGACGCTGTTCAATTATCAGATACAATGTCAATTAACTACTCTAAGTGTGAAACTCCTGTGCAAAGGTTAGTGCTCAAGTTTAAAGACCCCCTCTACTCTACTGTGTTTTTCTTCCCCCAAATATTTGAATTTAACTGTACAGACTGATGTATGTACAATGTTTGTCTCCTGAAGGCTGAGGGGAGAGGACTGCTCTGTATTTCCCTCCGCACTTCCTCATGTGCACATCAGCTGTTTTAAAAAAAACAATGTAAGTTGAGTTGAGAGCTCTCAGTGTCATTCTGAACAAAAGAATATGTATTATTTGATGCACTCAAAGCATACAACCAGGAATTACCCTAATGTGTATATATTCTTATGTAGGCATGCATGTGTGTGCTGGTATGTATTTGCAGTCATGTGCATTTACACTGCATGTATATATTAGGTAAAACCCCAGGATGTGTAAAACCCCAGGATCATGTTCTGCTTGCAGCACAGTGGAGGTAAATTGAATTAAACTGAACATGATGAGGGTGGCAGGCAGGAACCTCCAGTCACAGGATTTATCCTGAGCACAGGGGGGATTCAAGCAACCTTAACTGAAGGCCAGGGGGTTCCACCAGAAAAAGATCCATGAAGAGGTGTCTGTTTTTTCAGTTTAAACAGAGTGTTTGAGATTTTTACATAAGAATTGGTTTGTAAAATACCCAAGGATTTAAATGGCATCAATGACACACACACAAGCCAATTTTCCTGCTCACTTTAGAGGGACTTTGCATCTGCATTTCACTAAAAAACAGAGTCTAATTTATGCTTAATAAAACTGTACTCATAAAAAAACATAATTCTTTCTCAAGCGGGCGTCAGAGGTGCGAGCGTAGTCAGGAGAGCTTGCATAGGGTGTGGTGAGAAGAGGCCACGGATGGCAACAGGTGGCACAGCATGTGGAGCTAGTACTCCCCCATAGTCAGAAATAGCCCTACAATGGGTCAGAAGATGGACAGAAAAGGGGGCAGAATGGCTGCCTCCTATTTTAAGGCTTTGACGGTTAGTCATTCTGGAGACTCAGAGACATCCCTCATAACTGGCTGTGTAATATAATGTAATATATATGCATAAATGTCAAATACAGTAGTGATTTTGGCAAACTAAACAAATTATGGTCTCCCACGTATCTTAGGTATTTTACACAACAAACACAGCTCCTTCACAATTACCATCCAGTTTTGTGTCTTTCTTCTACATTTCACATTGGTCCCTGTAAATGTATTATCTCAGCCAGATTTACTTCACATGAAAATGCTTTCTAGATCCAAATGCGGGTACATGTTGTTCTACAGTAAAGGCTGGGCTGTTTTTAGCCGGACTGACTCAAGGTTTATTACTGGCACTTACAGACCATCTTATGTTAGCTACATCCACATTGCGAGTCCTCTAAGGGGTCGCTGACAAATGCACATGAAGAGGAGTGACAGGCTAAAAGGAAGGTGCAAGGGCAAAGGCACTTTACGCTGAGGTGTTGATCTGATGCCTCTATCCCTGCTCTCCTCTCCGAGAGCCAGGAAAGGTGCCCTTGGAACTGGGGGGCTTGTCTTAAGGAGGGGTGTGGTGTAAGGGAGTACAGTTCAGTGTGCCTTCTACTACTACCATCAGAGGGATGTCCCAGACATGCCACATGCCATCACATTGAGGCCGTGCGCCATTAACTTTCCATGTATCCCCTCTGCACACTGAGTCCAAAGATGGTTTTCCTCTTATCAGTGATCGATAATATTACCACTTAAGTATAAACCACTTGTGTAAAGAACTAATCAAGGCCCAGTGAGGCTGTAATATAACAAAATATATAACCAAAAAAGTCAGCTGACAGCCAGTGTTGCATGTTAGCAATATACTGTAATCATATTTCCACTAATGACATTTTATATTTAATTAAGCCCCTTTCACACTGAAACCCTCACATGTGACATTGGACACTGACTCCGTTTCAATCGTCATTTGGTCAGTCAGCACTACTCACACAAGACCTTGTTAGTATTTGGTTTCTAGCAACCTTATAATTACCTAACAGTTACTATAGTAACCTGTGTTTACCCCTACATGCCAACACTGAGCAGTGTCAGGTCTATCTAAAACCCTGGTAAGGAACAGAATCATGGACCAGGTTGGTCATATAACATATGTTAATCCATTCACACCCACAAAAATGTAAAGGTTTCCACTGGTCATTGCTGTGGCGTGAAAGATGGAAGCCATGTAACACATGCAGGTAAATGACTGTAAAGGGAATATTGCGGCACAGTCAGATGGAACAGGCCGTGCTACACCTGAAGGTTTGGTCAGATTGCTACACCCGCGTCTAATGATGCCTAACCATACATCTGAGGTAGGAAAAGACGATTCTTCAATTGTGTCTACAATGTTGAACATCTACAATGTTGAACGTCAAAGTGTCCAAAATGTAGACAGTTCTCATCTTTCATTTAATGCGATGGACGCTGTTAATCAACTGGCTACAGTCTTCAAACTTGTTTGAAACAGAGACAGGTGACAGAAATGAGTGTAAGATTTCACAACATCAAGATTACCATGTCAATGTGTAGGCCCTGCTGCTACGTTCAGCTCTATTTCCCACAAAGTCCACAATGAATTAAACTAGTGTTAAAATATAATGTTAATATCTTTTGCTTTTTTGGACTTCCTTTTTTGCAGGTCTGTTAGACAACCTATGATGAAATTATAGCAAATCAATTTCACATTCCTTTAGAGGGCGATTACCCTTTTCTGCTCCTCTTTGCAGAGTTAGCTACTTCACTGGAGATCCCGACAGTGATTGAACCAATCAATAACACAAATAATTATATACTAAGCGGCAAGAAGTTCATGATTCTCATAATTGTCCATAACCTGCTGGTAATGGAATAAGAACTGTGTGCTCTGCAGCAGAAATCAATATGCATACGCCACCACTAAAAGACACCTGCACAGGCCTGCAGAAGAGGTCTATGAAAACGTGAGCTGCAGCCACAGTCCAGCCCCTCCTGCCTGGAGAATGCATGTCCCTATAAGGCCAACTGCTGGGAATAAATTGCGATTGTGACAGTGCAGAGTGACAGCAGCTGTGCAGCGTATCTAAAGGGTAGCTTGGGGCTGGGAGGGGTGAGGAGTCAGGAGGGAAGGGGAATCAAGCGGAGGGAGGGAGGAACTATAGTGGACAGTGTTGGGTTTCAGGAGGCCATCCAATCTTAGACACCTGACAGCAGCCTGGAATATGGAGGCCTGGCCCCGGGCTGTGGAGCTGAACGCCACCCCAAGGACGGACAAGGGTGACAGACAAGGGTAACTTCTCCAGTCCAGATCCATAAGCCAGTCCTTATTTTCAGTTGGGGTAATCTGGGAGTAGTTGTGGGTGATCAGCTCACCAAGATATTCAACTCCATGGGTGCCATGTAATTATATTTATTGTGAGATAGTCATGATCCCTGTGCTTTATGATGCTATCATCACGGCAACTTTGAATTTCAAAGAGGAGTAACTCTTCAAAATCAAACTTATTAATTCATGAACTTGTAGAAGATGTCATTCAAGAATGAAGCAAAAAGACCAAATCTACGAATGCAGAGGTAAAAGAGACTTGTGTCATGACTGTTCTCTTCCCCTTGGGTAGACTTTCCATCAGCTGGTGCCATGCATTAGGACAGCTGACATGCTGTCAGTCCACATGAGGCTGAACTCTAGTTTGAATATTCCTAAAGAGCTCTCCTTCAGAAACTCTCCAACATGTATGATAAGAAATCTGCTCATATATCAAAAGTAGCAGACACTACAGTGTTTGTGTTTCAGATTTAAAAATAAAAAGGTTAGGAAGATACAGTTAAGTCCTCCATTTTAACCCTGGTGCCAAAAGTATAATTATAAACTGGGACAGATTTTAAATAGTTCTTCTTGGTGATAAAGACTGGTGTAACATTTCTGTCTCTGTCACTGTCTATCCTTGGCTGGTGTCCCCATAACCGTCACTGTCCTCATACGCTGCCTCTAAAAGCCAATGCCATTCCTGGCTAAACTGCCCCCACAATGGACACAGGAACCTACTTGAACTAACTATTTTTGACAGTACGACACTTTAATATCTCTGACTATTACAACACATATCAAATCACATCTTCTGGATCTGAATAGTCACTGTATGATCAAACTAATGATCAAATGTGGCAGCAGCACATTCATTAAACCCACCTCTAAACTTAAACCACATCACTGTTTCATTCATTGGCAGCGCTTGTACATAAACATATAGAGCCTCAGTGCACCACCCTACATAAACCTACAAGCCACCAGATATTTGACCAAAATGCGTCTGAGTCTTACCTGCTGTGGCCTGCAAAAGCAGCAGGGAGACGAAACAGCAGATCGAGACTGCACCCTTCATGATGGCTGCCAGGAGAACTCTGATAGTCACACAGACTATATATACTAATACAAGAAGGTTAAAGGGCATGCAGAGAGAAGAGGCGGGGCACAGCAGCTGGTGGAGGGGCTGAGATCTGTGTGTGCCCTGTGTATTCGAGGTGTTGCAGGAGTCATAGCATGCCACAGGGACTCTACGCGTACAAGCAGCTGACTCTCCTTTTCAGAGAGGCTGCAGCTCAGCCACCGGCATCAGCGCAAGGAGACCTGGCTGCCGGAGACACATTCAAGGTCTCAGTGATGATAATAATACTAAATGTGTTTCAGAGACTGAAGAATGTGTGTTTTAATTAGAAATCCCACTTAGAATAGGATAGGTCACTTTCACATGCTGTATTTCTTGGCTGGGTGCAGTGACATACATATCTTACAGTGACATATAGTCTTGTCGTCACTGTAAGATTGATGGGGCAACCGGTGGAGAAAATCATCATGTAACTGCCAGTAAAATGACAGAAAACTTGCATGTTTTTACATTTCTGTTTGTGTACAGATTAAACAAACGAGATATGAGGTGGTAATTCGTGATCTTTAAGGCTACCGGTAGGGATATTTTTGAACTTTGGAAAGGGCCTCCCAAAATGTCAAACTATACCTTTAATATGCAATTATTTCAATTAAAGGTATACTATGCAGAGAGAGGTGGTCGAGCGAGCTAGAGAGTGAATGAAGAGAGCGAGCAGTGCTGGTGAGAACAAAGCTGTGAATCAGATAATTAAAATGTTATTTTCTCATTGTTTCACAGCGGTTAGTTCGAAAGCACAAATAAACTCTGCGGGAAGGTGCCGCATTGCCAGATTTTGTGTGAATGCAGAGCTTCATCCTGTCCGCTGTGGCCTCTCTGCTCTGCGTGTGTGTAGCTCAGCCCTGCCCTCGGTCAAGCAGACACACAGACCTGCAGCTCTTTATACATCTATGACACAGAGACAGAGAGCAGAGCGGAGCAGAGGAGAGAGACGGAGACAGTGATGGTCGCTACGAGTCCCGACCTCACACCCTGTTATTGGCTGGGGGCTACACATTCACTGGCCAAAGGCTGATGGCCAGAAACATCCCAAACACAGCAAAATAATGAGAAAATAAGAAAATACAGGCAGAGGGCAGGGTCTCTGTAGATAAATACACCGCCACACACTTCTAGTGGGTCATAAGTGGGTCATAAAATGATTGAGAGGGATTACTATTGTATGAGTCTATACATTGTTTTGTTTTTTTATAGGAAAAATCCTGCACAGTATTCCTTTAAGCACAAACAGATTGAAAAGGCTGCCTCTGAATGAATGGTGAAAGAGTAACTTTAAATTTGACAAAATGAGGCAGAGAGAGAATCACAATGAGTGGCCATGATTGCTTTGCCCGACAAAGAATGATGATCAAATGACTGTAACAGCTTTAGGGCCCTTGCAGTAAATGAGCTGCAAGTAAATTAGCAGCTGGCATCGGCGGGAGCTGTCAAAGCCTTATTCTAGTATGGAAGACACAATGCTCACTTGGCTGGCATGCTGAGGAAGTCATCATTATAAGAGTGTGTGTGTGTGTGTGTGTGTGAGAGAGTGAAAGAAGGAGGGAGGGGTGAAGAAATGGCATGTCTGGAAACATAAAGACCCCTGAGTCAACCTAGAATCCCTAACACAGCCAAACGCTAGGCGGATTACTGCTTTATCACACTCAAGCAGACACACTGTGCTGAACATAATCCCACAATTCCTCGGGGAATCAACATCTCAACTGTAAATTAATCCCCAGAATATGGCAGGAGTTTCTTACTCAAGCATGTCCATCCCAAATGACATGGGAAGCGTGTCCAAACAATACAGCGTGTTCATTTTGGTGCGTAAAAACTGCCTTAATCCTGTGCAACTTCACTGGTGGTGGGAAGTGGTTGAGAGGCATGATGATTTGTTTATGGGGGAATCTGTGTTTTGGATGAGCTTTTATGAATTCTAGTGAACATTAATTCTTTGTAAATTACAGACTGACAAATACTGGCGTCAGTTTCCAAGTGTGCCTTCAAAATGTTGACTGCAGCTTTGGAGCTGCTATCAACGGCGGGAAAATAACATCATATAGGCGACTATCAGTAATGAGTACAGACAGATCATTTGTAAATCCTCAAGCAAGTTCATTCAGACATGTTGAAATTGTAGTCAAGCCCAGGTTAAGAAAGGTGTCATTTTCTGCTTTTGCTTATAATCCATGCCTTGATGGACAGGGCCGTAGCAAGGATTTTAGAAAGGTCAGGAGTCCTAGCCCCTCCCCCAACAGCCCCCTCTGTCCAGACACAAAAAAGAAAGCCTCTTAATTCAATGACTATTTTTATATTTCATATTTTGTCATTCAGATGCCTGTACAATTGATTTCCTAACATGGGGGCCTAAAAACTTTTTTAAAACCTTCCCCACCCCACCAGAAATATAAAACTTGTTTTTTTAGTTGGCTTAAAAGTTGAATATTGAGTCTAAAAATATTGGAATCAACATATAAAATACCCACAAGTTTGTAATTGTAGAACATAAACTCCTCTCAGGTACACACATTCCCAAAAAATTACAAAAGAAATGTACTCAGTATCCTCAAAGGTAGCTACAGCCCTGTTGATAGAGGATTAAAATGCTGTTAATGGATTCCATTTTCATATTCCAATTAAGTTTCTAATCTGTTATTCCATAAATGCAGCCAGAAGTAGCTCTTTGGCCTGTCAGGCTCAAGTTTTTCTCAATGTTGTGTGTAAATGGTGTTGATGTGCTTCCATCAAGTTTGTCTGCACACTCTATACCCACCAACATTTCCCATCAGCACATACAACATTGGTGCTTTGGATGTTTGTCTACATGCCCTGTTTAAAACTACCCTCACTTGGCATGATGTCACCCAATACCTCCTATATTTAGTCAATATCCCTTAATAGAATTTCATAAATTGCCAGTAAACATTCTGCAAAATTAGTAATACAGTTGATTGTTGTGGTTTTGGACACTCTTTGATTTGGCTTATTAACAGTAATGTACATTTCTTATATATTAAAAAGTCAAACACTGACATATGGACTGACCAAAACCATTTATTGGTTTTGGTCAGGTATTTGTGAATGAACGTGTGAGGGTGTGAACATGAGGCTTGGAATGATTGAATGCGGGTCAGCGGGTGATGGCAAGAGATGCCACCTACTGTCCCTGGTGGTGCATTTTAACTGACACGGAGAAGGTGGTCAGTCTTAATTTAGCAATGAGCTGGGGTTGGGTGGGGGGATCCCATCCACCAATCAGGAATAGACACTTGTGGATCAACTGTACCACTTGAGTGACAGCCAACCAGAGCTGCAGAAGAGACCAGTTGGGCTGGTTATGTCATCATTACTACTATAATAAATGTTGTCTTTACAGTCAATGTTTAGAATGAAATACTCATTTTTGAAGAAAAAAAAGACACACACACAAGGCCCAATGTGTAAAAAACAAAGTACAAACTTTATTATTCTGTCTTTACAAAGGCACAAGCCTCTTTATCCCCAAAACATTTCTCTTAAAAAAACAAAAACAAAATAGCTTCTTGATGACCATATGCACTGACAGGTCTAACAAAAAAAAAAAGGTATAGAGGACAGACAAAAGGAGAGGCAAAGGAGGGAGCGGCAAAATGTGAAGGGAGACAAGAGATATCGACGATAGATAGACAAAGACAGCATAAAAGATTCTGCAAAAGAACAAAGAAGATATGAGGGGCAAACAGGACAAGATGTAGGAGGCCTGGACATGGAGGGAAAGGGTGATACACAGCTGTGCGGTTTTTACTCATAACCTCAAGAGCTTCAGCTGAGGAGGTGCCCCTTTTTACAAAAGAAAGAGGCGGACTCCAGTATAGTACAGTAAGTGCTTTGTAATCTTGACCCCATTTAATGATCCCCAGACCCACCCCACTCATCTGACGATCTGATATGTCCACGTAACGTATCCTAACACACAGAACAGAGTGTAAAACAGATGGAAATAAAACAGTTCTGGGCTTCGGCAGAAAAAAACAACAACTATCAAACGCAGATACACAGAGGAAAAAACAAAGGCTCTACGAAAAACAGAGCACGCAAACTATGTTCTCAATATCCAGGAATCCCCTTCCTATACTGATAAGTACTGGGAAAATGTCCCATGATTTAATTTTACACATGACGCATTTCAGTGCAGCTGACATCAATATTTTTTAAAGGGCGATTCTGTGATGTAAATAATGATAGATTTAGAGTTGTGTTCAGTTGAACACATTATCTGTCCAGCAGTTCAAAGCTCCATCTATGCATTGATGCAGGTGATTCTAATAAGAAATTTGTAGCTAAATGGAATTTTAAAATAGCAGGGATGTGTCAAAAGCCCTAAATATAACTGTAATCTCTCAATCCACCAGGTTTAACTGTTGAAAAGTTACCTGGTACGAAAGAAAATGTGTAAAAATTTAATGGAATGTCAACATTTGATTGTGGAATTTTCTTCCACACATCTGGTAATAGTAGTGCACACAATGGGGGTTAAAAAAAAACGGTTGCCAATCTACATGTAAATCCAATCAGAAGTCAGTATTACTTGGGTGGGGGTAACAAGGAGCGCTTGAATGTAATTAGTATATCAGCAACCTGTTCATTTTTGAGGCAAACATAATAAAACAAATAACTCAAACGGATTAAAATCATTTTCTAACACACCCAGGGTGTTTTTACGAGCCTGTTTGGGAATGGCGTGGCGAAAGCCAAAGTGGCCACCAAAAGGCCCAGATCAAGTGTTCAAGTACGTCTCTCGGATCCCAGGGCTGTGTTAAGGCTGGCTTTACAGTGCCTCCCTGCACCCACAGGCTGTTAGTAAGGCAAGCTGCTGCCTCTCTCCGTTACATGTCTTAATGTCTATCTGTCTGCCATCCAACAGTTTCAGGCAAAAAAAAACAAAAAAAAACAACACTTTTAATAGTAAGATCTATGCAGGAACATGTAAATAGCATGGTACACTACACATAAAGCGCACAAAGAACAAATTATGTAAGGAAATGCATAGAGCATGTAGTCTACCCAGTCACCTCCATGGCACATTCAAACAATTTCACTGGGCTTTCTCCTAATATGTGAAGCATACTCTGCTTTGATAGATGTCCCAACATTTGGACAAGAAACTACACTTTAAGGGCTAAATAAAACAAGCCCTTAAGATTGAGCAAACAAGTGATTGTATGTCAGTCGTTTTTATGTGTGAGTGTTGTGCGCACACACACACACACACATACACACACACAAGTGTGCCTTAATTTCAAGGCAAAGGTGGTGCTTTTGCAGACTGCCAGAGTCTGGGGCACCTCTAAGCCCTGCTGATTCAAAATGCAAAGAGGGACACACACATACACACCAGCGGAACTCACGCAAGAGAGCCCACAGATTAGCTTATTTAACAAGCCAGGTGCTTTTATATTCAAGAGGGGAGGGTGTCAAGAAATGTCAAAGCACTGATTTTTTTTTTTTTTTTTTTTTTTTTTTTGTCAGGCCATGAGTAAAAAGAACATGCCAGATACATATGTGGGATTACTGGGAACCCAGCCCAGTAAAAAATGGCAACAAACAAACAAACAAAAAAAATTGTGTTGTGAACCAGTAAGTGCACTCTCTCCTCCCGTGCATTCGGTTCATTTACTGTGAGCAGTAAATGAAGCGAACAGCTTTTAAATTCCCGTCAATGTGGTGCTTTTTTTTTTTTTTTTTTTTTCCTTTCAGTACAATCACTTTAACTTGCTGGCTGAGGGAGTCTTAGAGAAACCAAACACCAAAAAGTAGACTTCACAAGAGTAAAATAACATATTCTTTCATTCAGAAGCCTAAAAGGTAGAACTTTGAGACAGTCTTAGTTAGCTCACAGTGTCTCTCGAAACAGCTCAGGTGGGTCATGAAGAGAAGGAGGTTAAAAGGATGTTCATCTTAAGCGGAAAATACTCGGTGACGGGTGGTGGTGACGCCACACTGCTGAGCTCTTCATCGACTTTGTCTCCTGTTGTCAGTCACGTGGCTTCGGGGCCAAATAAAGAGAAAAGCCCCGGTGGTTAATGGAGATGTTTAGCAGACATTTGAATTTCTAGTATCCAGTTTGATGGAGCATTTATAGGTCAGTCAGTGAAGGAGTCGCTCTAATAACCTTTCTATAGAGTAATGAACACACATGAGTGTGCGTGTGAATGAGAGAGCAGGGGGCTATAGATAAGCAGAGAAAAGATGCAGAACGGACTGCACGTATGAGTGTCTAAGTGTAAACCTATTCGGGCTGCCTATCACGGTACAACATGTAAGAGTGTGTGTATTAAAAAAAAACAAAAATCGAGTGCTTCAATTTGTCTACCAGCCCTATTAATGTCCACTGAACAAGAGTGCTGTGGGTTTGTAGCCTCCTGTAGCCCTGATCTGCTTGGGCCATATGCATCTGTGTGTTTGTGTACGGGTGTATGTAAGTGTACGGCGTGCTTGATGTCAGGGTTGAACTCAGGGCAGTGAGCAGTCGTCGGGCCCGTCGCTGTTTGAGGCTGTGTCTGAGCCCGCCGCGTCGGAGAGGACGCGCCCCGAAGTGACGATGACCGCCCTCCGCTGCTCTTCCTCACCCACACCACCCTTCCCCTGGGTGCCCTCGATGTGCTGGATTGCCTGGAGAAACAGGACGAGGGAGAGGTGAGTGATGTGAGTGACTATAGCACCCTCTAGTGTTCAGATTTAAAAACAAAAACAAGACCTTAAACCAGAATGTTCTTAACTAAAAAACAAAAAATGGTGATTTGACAACCTTTGCAAGCAAACTCTGCTCTTGACTGCCGTTTATCAGTTTCTTACTTGAACGATGGTGTCCAGGTTCTGTCGAGATGTGGACACTGTATTGATAACTGATGTGGGGCCCATGGTTACCACGGTGACATGATGGGGCTGTGGAGGTTGGACAGGTGCAGGGACAATGACTGTGGCATGGTGTGTAGGCGCAGGGGGGGTAGCCGGGGCCAACACCTGGCAGAAAGGAGCAATTATCATACATTACGTTTATGTCAACACTTCACTGTGCTAAGAAGTGACGTTAGCACACTCGGGTATCATGACAAACCTGCACAAACTACCATAAATATATAATATACATAACTGTACATAAAGCTAAAGCGGTGCGTACACACCTACACGGGCACAGATACATTCAACTGGGCAGTATACTAAATATTAACCAGACCAGATGTTAAGAATCTCACAATGACCTAAGTTTTCTCATGTCCCAATGTTTGGGGAAGGTTTTTTTTACTTAACAGGTGGCTCAGGATCTATGGCCCCTTACCCAAATCAACTGGATCTGTCACACCACTCAACCTGCACATGCGTCGAAAACCTGCTTGCGCTTCACTCAAGGTCCACTACCTAGCTTTTTTCCAGAGCTTTCAGCTGCATCGAATGACCTGATATTAATAATGCTCTGACTTATAACAGTAATTAACCTTTTGTTGACATATTTTGTGAAATTTCCTTACATTGTTTTTGATGGTAGATGTGATGCATATGTAATTCCTTTATTGAAAAAGATCTGTTTCAATAGTTCAGCAAGGTTAAAATGTGATATTTAAGCAGATCATAGGGTTTTAGTTGCCAGAGAGCCATGATGGTATTAAAAGAAAAATGTTGTTTTAAATGAGTTTTATTTACTTCCCAATATAATTTTAAAAAATCTTGTCGTTTCATTAGTGATATTGATTTGAGGTCATATCACTCAACTCTGCTTGGTGAGTCACAAAGTGGCGCATGGCTAATCTAGAGTGTATCAATCATCTTTCACTACCGGTGCCCAGCTGCCACTAGGAGTAGATGGGCAGACAGCTTGCGCCGATTGATTTGGCATCATGTTCAGTCAGGGTCAGCGTCTAGAAACAGGATACTGCGGCTGTCAGGACCAGGGACAGGCACAGCAGAAAGATGTGTGAACTGCTTATTTAACACGTTGTAAATGTTTCTTAGCTGTTGACAGCTCTAACTCTGTGACATCGACAATACACTGAGAGATTAGTCAGGTGTGTGTGTGCTTCAATATGATTGTCCACAAAAAATGTCCAGCTAAACACAGGAGTTAGGAGGGGAACTTGGTGCCAGCTAGATGAAGAATTTAGGCTAAAGGGCCCAAAAAAAGGGTCTGCTTATTGAATTCAAGAGCTTACTGTATGTGACTGTTTAAAAACCTCTAAATATGTGAAGGTAAAGGAAAGAGTAGCATCAGTAAACTGACAGCTGCCAAACTGACAAAAGGTCCAACTCCTCAATTTTGTATAGCAGGAGTTTTAAAAAAAAGATTATGAGCATAATTCTCTAAAGGATTCTGCTGTTTATGTGTGAGTCACACTCATATGCAAATGTTTCAAACCTGTGGGCTGTGGGCTGGAGTGAGGTCCCTCTCCAGCTGCTTATGCTGCTGCTGCAGACAGACAAGGCTCTGTGTTTGGGCCTGCTGCTCCTGGAGATGTTGGGCAATCGCCTTCAGTTTCTCTGGGTACAACTGGGCATCCAGGGAACGCATCTGGCACACAGAGTAGGAGATGAAGGTGTGAGTTAGCGCGTCAAAAAATATCGGGTTTGTCATTTGAAACGGGCAGAAATTGTGTTACATGTCACGCTTGTTGCTCACCTGATCTTCCAGCGTCATCCTGATTGAGCGCTCTTTCTCCAGCTGCTGCCTCAGCTCGATCATCTCCCTCCTCAAGTCATCAGTCTTCTCCTCCTCCAGGATGTCTGGCGAGCCGATCCCTTCATCCTTCTCCTCTGCACGCCTCCTCTTGGGGGAGGAACCACTTAACTCCTGGGGAGAGCAAAGCGAACGGAGGAATAAAATCAGGGATTAGGGAATCTGTGGAGAGCTGAGCACTGAAATTGAAGGAAAAAAGCCCAGATTTGTTCAAAGTTTTAGGCTCTGTATGATGATGCTTTACTTGTAGGATTCGTTTGAGCTGACTGTTCTGCTGCAATAGCCGTGTTTTCTCCTGCTCCAAAGTAAAAATGTACTCTGCTGTCTGTTGCAGGATGGCAGCCTGAGAAGAGAGAGGAAGTGAATTCAGACTTTTACAGATACATCTAAGTCACCGTCCAATTCAAATCTCTCTTTGTGACCCACCTTGCTGAGCTTCTCTCCATCGCTGTGTGGGATGAGTGTTTTAAGTGACTGGAATCCAGCATTGATGCTCTGCATACGCCGACGCTCATTGCTATTGGCAATCTCTCTGCGAATTCGCCTCTCTTGGTCCCGGGCTGTTTCTGGGGTCAGAGGAATGTTGGCCAGACTAAGGAAGAAAGGGAGGTAGGGGGCATAGCAGTCAGACAAAAAGACAAAATAAGACCTACGGTTTCAGCAGTTGTGCCCTTACATGGTGAGTTTTGCTCTAATCCAATTATAGGAGCATCAAAAATAGAAAAAAACATAACGTAATTTGTTCCTACAAACGACCCATTCAGTAAAATAAAAACGTTGATTAACATTTTGTTGCCGGGCGAATCACTTCCATTGGACCCATGCAGGCTAACAAGAACTGACAAGCTACCAAAATGTAGCTACCACAGTACAGTCACTATGTTCTTAACAGTTGAACCATGTTATTCAGACATTGCATCCTCAGATGACCTAACACAAAATCAATTTGTGGTATCAAATGCTTTGCATGAGTTTTTCTTAGATTAAAGTGTTTTAGGTCAACCCAAAGACTCTACATCTGCCTTTTCTACTCCGACTCCTGTTAGGAGAGGGCCGTGAAATTCTTGTTTGCAACCAAAGCTGAGTATATAGCCATAAACACAGCACTCCTGTGAACACAAACCTGTCTCACTCAAAATGCAAGATGTCTTGTGACTTCATCTGTTGAGGCTAATGTCATCGGAGAGCTTAGGATTTCTGCCAGTGTTTTTTGCTCTTTGACTTTGAGGGACTGGCTGTCGACAGTTTTATTAGAACTAATTTGTACCCAAGGAAAATGTAATTAAAATTGTTTACTGTAAGGTTGTCCACAATAACCAGGACAGGGCGTTGTTTCTTGAGACACAAATTTCTGTTGAGTTTACAGCAGAACTTTGCATTTGAACACCTTAGTACATAAAACTAAGGGTGAGGGGGAAAATATGATCTAGGTGAAGTGACCCTTAAATCTCTTAAATTTAATGTCACATCATCAACAAACAGCCGAACGGACCTAAAAATGCAAAGTACATCACCAATTTTTTTTAACACATAATGAGCGTACATTACCCTTTTAAGTCCATACCTAACTATTCATGTGTGGATTCAAACAATTACTAAAATATTTAAGAATCTAAAACATTTCTGGATACTCCAGAGTTTAATGCAGTGGAAAATTTAAGTCCATGTTGCCTTGTATCCACCCTTCTGACACAGAATGGGGCTACAAGATTGTTCCTCTGACTCTCTGCCAGTTCTTAACAGGTGTCACACTGATAAGTACAATATGCAATGTGGTTTTGATTTAGATTTTTAATGAGTGATTTCCTCCTGTTAAAGCAGTGCTGACATTTCACAACACATTGTATAAGCATCACACAAATGCGAAAAAAAAGGTATCTTTTCATTGCTGGTAACTCCAGTTGACTTTTGTCTGAGATGTAACTGAAGCAGCACCCAGACTGTAAATATTCCCACCCCTAAAATTGTGGAGAAAAGCCACTGTAAGCCACCTGCTGTAATTCAGTTGAGGGGAAATTCTAACCGAACTTCCTCTAACAACCTCTGTATCGAGCTCAGTATCTCTGGGACCCTCTCTAGCCAAGCTCTTATCTGTACTGACTCAGCTGCCTCAGTGCAAACACTGGGAACAATTGTGCAGACACAGATGAGAAAAGTTGTGTGTGTGTGTGTGTGTGTGTACATTGCAGTGGCACATCCAGCAAATACATCCACTGCCAAAACATGACCAACTGGGCCTGGACTTCACCGTATCACACAAATACAAACCAGTACAGAGGAGCAGCCTGGTTGTGAGTTAAAGCATAAAACAGGAGTTGCAAGGACCAGGCAACTGAGTAAAGCTGAAATGATTAGTCGATTAATCTATTAGCTGATCTCCAGTAAATTCCAACTATTTTGATGACCAATTAATTGTCAGTTTAATTAAAATTTTTAAGCAAAAAAAAAAAAAGCCAAACATTGATGGGTACAGCTTCTGTTAGGTGAGATTTTGCTGCTTCACTTGTTTTGCGTTATGGTAAATTGAATATATTTGGGTTTTGAATTGCTGGTCGGACAAGACGAGATATTTGAAGACATCACTTGGACTCTGGCTAACAGTGATGGGCATGTTTCACTAGGGCTGGGCAATATATCAATATTATAGCGATATCGTGAGACTACATATCGTCTTATATTTTGGATATCGTAATATCGTGATATGGCCTAAGTGTTGTCTTTTCCTAGTTTTAAAGGCTGCATTACAGCAAAGTGATGTAATTTTCTGAACTTAACAGACTGTTCTAGCTATTATTTGCCTTTACCCACTTAGTCATTATATCCACATTACAATCTCATTGTGTAAATATTGGTGAAAGCATCAATAGTCATCCCTACAATAATGTAACAATATTGATATTAAGGTATTTGGTCAAAAATATTGTGATATTTGATTTTGTCCATATGGCCCAGCCCTATGTGTCGCTATTTTCTGAAATATTATACACCAAAATATTAATCAGCAGATTAATTGGTAATGGAAATAATCATTGGTTGCAGCTGTACAAAAGTGTTAGTAACTGGACTTATTTCTTATTAACATAGGGTACTAATCATTACAATATTTATATTTTATATTATTACAAGTTTTTAAGTTGTAAATGATTTATTATATAATTAAACGGTCTCATGATTACTTGATATAAAAGTAACACTTTCTGTCACACAGCCATTGCTTTTAAGTTTAAATAAGCGTATGAAGTCAAACTGGGGGGATATTTCCTAATTTCTGTAGGAATTATAATAAAACACGTTTATAGGATTTTTTTAAAAAACAAAACATTAAAAAGGACTACATTTCCCAGACGGCCCGTGTCACTGTCAGCAGCAGCAACAGCAGCTGCAGATCCCTCCGCCTCCGTCTTCAAACAGGGCTGCGGACGTATCGACGGGCCTTCCGCGACATACACACCCCCTTATTAATAACGCCACTTATAATTTTTCTGCCTCCTCGCGAACGCCAAGAGTCCATTTTACGGACACACCGTATGAGGTGTGAGTCCTCTAAACAGTCGCAATAAGCTCCCCTGGTCCTCACAAGCGCTAGCACCACCACCACCGTGCTCCAAGCAGACTTTTCGTGTCCTCCGCCATTACAACAATGCGGCAGGCAGCATGGCAGAGGTGCGGGATGAAAAGACGCAGTGGAGGCGACTCCATGGCGCGAACAAGATACGCAGAAACGCCAGTTAAACTATCGCCACGTCGAGTGTGGCCAGTTTTGACAACAGTTGTACATTTTCACGATGGGAGTGAACGAAAACAGGGCGCCATAAACAGGAAACAAACGCCAGACCCCCTCATCGCTTTCAGTACAAGCCACAAGCATGGCCGCACTACCCACAATAACTTCGGATCGCTCTGAGCGAAATCTGCAGCCCTCGCGGTGTGTGCGGTAAAAAATAGACCCTTTCTCTGTGGATAACACCCGCACGTATACTCTCTCCTTTTCTTATGTAAATCACAGCACCTATAGCTGTCACTTGGGGATAATTTGAGGGTAAATAGAGCAGGGATGCGCTCAGGAGCGGAGTAGCAGCGTGGTGTGCACGGAACCACGTGGTTTATGTTTGTTAGCCACAAAATGCATCGATTTCGCAGGCAAATGTGTGAAATAACATCGCTGGGTGGTTGCTGCGGTCTGAGTCGGAGCCCCCACTTGCTCGGACGCAATATAATTTCAGTCTTTGGTGACAATTAATGCCCGCAGCTCCCCGTGAGCGGGTCGTGTACATAATAACAGATCAGATCGAGCATGTTGCCTCAGCGCCGTCGCTAAGTGCGCGCACTCCAAACAGATGACTTATAATAATACACACAGCATGCGGGGTGAAGCGCGTTTATACACACCTACAAAGACCTCCAATCACTTCTTTCTCCGTTTTCCTGAAATGTTGCAAGGAGGGCACCTTCTGAGCTGGTACCATGAAATACTCCATGCTCGCCTCTCTCCAGTTTGGTCCCCCCCCCCCTCCAAAAAAAAAAAAAAAAGCAAAAACAGTCACCGTAGAATAAAAGAAAAATGATGACGTTAGTGAGCAAAAATCCCGTGATCCGACGCGGGTTAAATCCTCAAAGAAGATATGAATCCCTCGTCTGTGTAATGTAGTAGTTTGGGGCTGCTGAGAGTTGTAATGTTACTCGACTTCCAGCTGATGGGGTTCCCTCGTTGTGTGTGGCGCTCTACCTCTCTCTCTCTTTCTCCCTCCCCTTTGCTTTCTCCCACTGCATGACCGTGTGTGTGTGTGTGTGTGTGTGGTGTGTGTGGTGTGTGTGTGTGTGTGTGTGTGTGTGTGTGTATGCAGCTGATCGGATGGCTTTCAAGGCGGGAAACAGCTGGTAGGAGTCACTGCACTACCAAAAGCCTCCCTCCGCAGAGACGGGGGGCGGGGGGTGGGGGGGGGGGGGGGGGACTGTGCATGTAAACAAAGGACTATTTAGCGCAGAAATACACCGACAGGAAAACGCGCATGTGGAGTTAAATGGGATTATCTGTCTTTATAATAGGAATTACAGCAAAGCAGCGACAGTTAATTTAATATTAAATGTGCGGTACAGTGTTGAATTAAAGCAATCCACCACTCCTCCAGTCGGTGATTAACATATATATCAATTAAAAATCTTTCCCCCTCATATTAATTGCCTCACTTTACATGATTACCACTTTTTTTTCTAATAAAGAGCGCGTATAACTTTAACCCACGAACATTTAAAGCATTACTAAAAGAGAGGTTAACAACTGGTAATTATATAATCATAGCGCCTGGAGTCAATTATTATGCTTTTTTTTTCATAGCAATAATCCAAATGTGTATTGCATCTCGGCAGCTATGACTGATATACAGCCTGGTAATGTAGCAGGACTACTACAGGGGCGGATACTCAACAGCTGCGATAAGCGAACAACAGATCAGCTGACGAGCTGGCAGCAGGGCTGCACAGCAACAGCGCACCGCGGGGAGGACAGACTGCTGCTGCTGCTGCTGCTGACACACAGTACGGCTCAACGTGGTCACCATTTTGCGTGTAAAAGTGGTAGTTAAGGAGGATATAATTGCAGCCGCTTTAATTGCATGTCACTTTGATACTGAAGGTTAGAGGCTATATGAGGTGAATGCAGCGGAAGCGGACACAAAATGGGAGCTGTAAAATTTTGTTCTCGCACCCGGAAATGTGAAAAGCACCAAGCGGCACATTCGTGGAGGCGCACTGCTAGGCGTTTATTAAATGAGCCTACGTTACGTGAGGCAGCTACAAGTTGATGATAACATCTGTAACGCTTATACAGCTGTTCAAATATGAATGACCTTCACAGATTTGCGAGAAAGTCGAGTCAAGGCAGTGACTTTTTAAGAGAAACCAGCTGAAATAAGAAAGATAGATAAATGGACTTTATTAACCCCAGTGGGAAATTGATTGGGAATGTTGCAAATTGGAAAAATAGGAACTCAAAACAATACATTTCAATGCCTAATTCCTGGAATGACTAATTGGCCATTAGTATTTAAACTGACTGCTATATGTGCAGTTTAGGATTATATTCTAGTTTTATAAGAGTGCTGCTTACTTTGTATTAGTTATTAATTATCAATTGACAGAATCTATGGTACAAATCATTAAATCAGTCAGCTGGCTCTACAAAATGCAGCTGAAGTAAAATCCAGACTGTTGTTTGGCTGAAGACTACATACAAAGCTGAAATGCATAGGCCCACAAAATAACTTGCAAAAAGTATTATCAGTAAACTGAAATGTTTGTATTTGGGCTGTTTTTGGTGTTACTGTGACCAAATTAATTTGCCCTGTCACTGAACATGTCATTCTCCACGGAGGAAATCTAGATCTTTACAGAATGAACATTTATTTTCATTTATGAGCTGGATGTGATGTTTAATTTAGAAATTAAAGTTGGAAAATTGTGTTTTTTTCACAAAGTGGAAATACAGTGTATGACTTCACAAATCAATTCTTACTAATGAATCAAATCTCTGAAGGCTCCATGGGTTAATTAATTAAATCTTCTCCCAGACTGCTTCATGCCCTCTAGTGGTGGCGTGTTATCATGCACAGATAAACACCCCCAGCATCAGACAAATTGGGTGGCACAAGGTAAAAGTGCAGGTGGTGATGGTCAGACTTCCATAAAGCTGCTACAGAGGCTACTGCTCAGTATTTGGTTGTGGATGCCTTTGTAAGAGTCATTTATAGAAGTTGGTGCCCGGTGATGTCTTGTGATCAGCTATATGGCAAAATTAACATGATGACTGACGTACAACAGATTAGTTCAGAGTTCTAGTTCAGATATCACTTCTTTAAACATCTTTAAACATTCTTTATTTCTTCACGAGATATGTTTTTTTTTATTAAGTGAACCAGACGAACATGATATTTGATCCACAACAGACTCTACAGACTCTACATTATGTGCTTCACCAAACAGGCATTGTGTATCTAGCTGTAATGTATTTTTTTTAATTTAGACATTTGTATACTTTGCCTTTGTATAAATATAAAGATTAAATAATTAAAATCTAACACATTTCCATTTTACATGCAATAGTTTTTCCTGAATTGTTAAACCAGTTGGCCTAATCATCTTTTTTCTTCTCAGACACAATCTTGTAATCTTATGATGCTGTTATTATGGGAAATAAATGGGATTAGAAGAAACATCAAAAATCAAAGCAAATTGTTCAGTGATTTAAAAAAAAAAACAGAAGGGCTGTCTATTGAAGAGGGTTGAGAGTGGTCACAAGGTCAGAAAGACAATAGCTCGATTGTTTGAGATAGCATCAGATATTTCAAAAAGGCATAAATCTTTATGAGGTAAAGTCATGGTCATGGTGTTAGTGGCATATGGGAGTACTTTGCTACCAAAAGAGAGTACGCAAACCAGAGGAAAGCAATTACATTTACCTAAGTACTGCAGGCAAGTACAGTTTTAAGACACTACTCCTGCTTTAGGAGGAAATATTGTACTTACATTGACATACTAGTTATTTTTCAGATAAAGAATTTTAAAAACATATGATCACTTATAGAATATGATAGATCATTATATTAACTGCCCAACATAAATGGTGTAGGCATAATTAAGTATTTGATTAATTAAACTCTGATTGAGTTAGTTTGTTTTGTCTTAACCATTCCTCTATCTTCCAGTGAAACCTTTCAGTATCACGTTATAGAGTGAAAAGTTTGTTGTTATAACAAGATATGTTCACGTTATTACAACATACAAACTTATCACGTTATAACAATATGCTATTCAAAAAAAAAGTTTCACGTCATAACGTGATCTCGGGCAGAGGTGGACTCTCCTTTTGCCTTTTGCAAACTACAAGACAGCTCGATCCTACACTTTCTCCATCTACTACGGCCTCTTTTCAGTGCTGGTGCCCTCTATCCCGTGTTAGTAGATAGAAGTGTGGATCTATCTATGGTTAAAACATATGCTGGGGCCATTTCATCCTACCATGAAGGCTATGGAGCGAGATCTGTCTTTGCGCAACCTCTGCTTAAGCGCTTCTTAAAGGGAGTCAGTAGACGTGTGTGTGTAGTGCTTGTAGACTCTGGTGGCTCCTCCAACGTCAGCTGATAACGACCCTCCAGCTGATCAATGAGAAATGACGCTACCTCCAGAGCCTGTGCAGCCCCATGCTTTTTAAAAATCCTTCTTAGTGTACACAGACTTATCACAATATCACCCACCGTGTTCAATAACAGCAGAATCTCGCCATGTCTCAACCCAAGCATGAAGAATTTAAAACCATTCGTGCAAATGAGCCAGATTCTTCAGTTTATCCGTTCTCTGCACACCGTTTCCTCATTCAAATATCACGTTATAACGTTTCAAGTTTCACGTTATAACAAGATAATTGTATGTATATATGTATATTGTTATAACGTGATACATTTGTATGTCGTAATAACGTGAAAATATCTTGTCATAACAATAAACTTTTCACCTTATAAGGTGATACTGAAACTTTTTTTTTTCTGGCGTGGCAGCGATACGTTTCCGTACCATTGAGAGGACAACAACGCGGTGAAACAGCGGTAGTGTTGCCCTTCATGAGGGCCTGTTGATGGCGGGGAGCTGAGGCGGAGAGATGGCCATGAGGACAGAAAGAGAGAGGGGGAGACTTTGGAGAGGAGCCGGGGACTGCCCATGGTGGATGGGCGGAGCAGTAAGCATGCGCTGAGCTGGCAGACTCTGGGCTGGTCCTGACGGGCTGGCTGGGCTCCGGGCGCCTGTCTGTGCGCTTCAGACGGTCGTGGGGGAGACTACCATCAACACTCAGCGTCTCCTCGAGTGCTCAGAGGAAAAAAAAAGACAGAAGAGACACGGGGATAACTAGGAGAAAAGAAAGCTAACAGCCCCACCTCGGCATCTGGAAAAGCACCGAAGAGGAAGGGGACGATCCTCCCCCTCTACCCCACACCCCGTCGCAACCCGCCCTACCTACCCTACCCACCACTTCGTGCCATCCCTCTGGTCTGAACTGCCCTCCCACCCCCCCACCCCCACCCCCCCTAGGAGAACCACGACCACCCATAGGAAACCCCCACTTGACCAGCGTTGCCATTAAGCGATGCGCTCTGAATTTAGGAAGAAATCACCTATGCGTTTTTGATGCACAGTACAACCAGTGGTCTTCATTTTTCCACAGCGGGAACAGTTAAGGCTACGGATTTGGGTGTTTACACTTTTTTTTTTTGACGGGTTTCCAGTGGCATGATAACATGCATCATATATCATCCCACGGCAACAGACAAGGCTGTCACTCCTTCGATTAGTCTTTATTTAAACAACCAGCTGTCACATACGCTGCGTTTGAGCTGATGTTTGATTTTTCCATGCTTAGAAATAATACTGATAATGGTCTGGGAACGGACCGCCTCTCTAGACACCTAGTGATATTTTCTCAAGACGTGTCAGCCCTATATTTCGCTTTTATCGAAGAAAAAGCGACAAATTGACGAGGAGTCACTTGACACCGACGGCGCTTGAGCCAAAGGACTTTGCGTGGCGAAGTTTGCACCGGGAAGAGGGGGACCAAGTCGGAGATATCTCGGCCATATCCACGGCATTTTCCCTGTAAGGTAAGCCACAAGCAACCTTGTGTTGCATGTCAGTCTTGTGTATTGTGTCTATTGTCATGTGTGTCCACGTTGGTCTCAGTGCGTTGCTACCACGAAAAAAAAAATGTACGGGTTCAAACAGGGCAGTGACCTATTTTCAGAGACTCTCCAGCGGTGCGCCGATATCCTGCAGCCTGGACTCCCCACACTGTCATATTCAAGGCCGGTCGTGGCGGACGTGCCTTTACCGGCGTTTGTGCAGTTTACGCAGACACTGCCAATTCCCTTTTTTCAACACGGGAGCGACCTTTTCCTCCGGTCTGCATCCTCTCTTAAACTACCATCCCCTCCTCAAACCTGAGAGACATTTTTAGAGCAGTATCACAAATCCTGCTCTATATATGGGCGTTCATCACAGCTCAGCCAGCTGTTGTGCAAGATTCGAGCTCGCACTGAGCTCTCTTCTGTCACAACATCTGATAAAGAGTTCAACGTCTGCAGACCGCTGACAGCCACTTAAACCAGCGATGTACTGGCAAATAAAGAAGGTGGGTAAACTGTGACCTCCAGATACACATAAATCATGAACATTTTTTAGAATTACAGTATATCTTCCCCAAAGTGTGCTTTCCCCAAAGCACACTTTGTTTTTCTGACTCTGCTCCTGTCAGCAGCAGATAAATCTCTTCATGACTACGGCCTACTACTAGTTATTTATGCTTATTAAAATCTTTTCAGTGCGGTTCACATACTTGGCTGGAACTTCTCTTGCTTTTTTATCATTTTTGTTTAGACCAATTCTAACTTGAGGCCATGCATGTAGTGCAGGGGGCAAGGATGAGCACAGGCAGAGAGGCCTAGATAAAGAGCTATTTTCCTCCAATTAAGCAATTCCACTGTCCCTAAGCCTCATTGTGTGCACATTGGGACAGGGTTTGGGATGGACCTTCTCCTCATTGGCTGCCTCCCATGGGCCCATTGTTCCAGAAGATGCCAGGGGAAAGAGCCGGGCCCTGCCAAGGCAGACCTAACAAGCCCTGTGCTGGAGAGGAATAAGGCCTGATCATTAAAAAGCATTAGGCCACAATACAGATCGAGGCACACTCAGGGGGCTGCAGTTGTGTTTCGGATCGGAGTCGGATGGCTGTATATTTCCAAGGTGATTGTGAGGGACTGTGTGAACATTATCATGTGTTGGTGCATGTGTGTCACACAGACAGCACATGAGACCGGAGGAGGTCTGGCCACGGGCCCACTGGACCTCTCTCAGTATGTGGGGGAGAGGAGCAGTGAAAGAGGTCGCACAGGCTTTCTGCAGAGGGAGGACTTTGACTCCCTCCTCACTCCCTCCTTCTTCCAGGTCCCTGCCATTTAATCCATAACCCCTCTCTGAACTGTGAGCACAGGTGCTCATCACATCCACAGGCCAGCCGGTGCATTGTTTATCCAATCAGCTGATGATCAGTTCAGCCGCAGGTCAGCCATAATATCCATCTGAGAGAAAGACTGTGGCCAGACGGAGAGGTATCTATCACCATCGGTACACTGGTTATTCAGGCGAGGCTTTTCTCCAACACAGTACTTAGTCATTGCAGAGCAAAGGCTGTCAGCTCCACCATAAAGCCAGATGTCCACTGAGGTCCAGCTGTGCATCCCTGTGGTGGCATTCCACGCTAACAGGATGTGTGTGCGTTTGAGTAGGCAGCCTTTTTTGCTGTACATTTTCTCGTCCTGACTGCATGCTTGGCCAGATGTAGATACTTGGACAGCTGCTGGGAGCAACAGCTTGCACAGAGTTTTTGTCAGAGTTACAGATTTGACACCAACTGGCTTCATCTGCCGTAATTTGCACAGCAGTGGATATACCATAAAGGCTTTCCACCATGTCAGTTTCTGAAATCAAGTCATGGGTGTGGTTCTCATCCCCCTCCCCAATTTTTCCTTGTGTATCGGGTTTTTGCCCCATACCGCAACTGTGTGACATCATACCCCTGAGCTGAGGTCCCAGACCGTGTGAGAGAAAGGCAGCTGCTTTATGGTGGAAAAGGTGGACCCTAATGGCATATTCTTGCGTCAGAGAGCAACCACGAGGCATGTGGTAGAGGGATGATGGGAACCCACAGTGCACTTGTACTAAATGCTTTAGACCAGGCTAATAAAAGTATACCACATCTGATGTAAAGAGAAGCATGTTTAGTTGATTCTTACATTATGAGGTACGGTGCCGCAAGGAAAGTTGCGGGAATCCCGGCAAACAAAAGTCCTCTGATATCTAAGGTGAACAAGTTTTGTTTTTCACCGTGTTGCCGGTCTTCTGCGGTGCCTGGAGGAGTGATTGCTACTAGTAAATGTGTGGAATGTAAGCGGCACAAACTACACTCTCCCAGTGTAGTTTGTGCCAGTGTGAGTGTTTGAATTAATATCACAGTGGGGCTCCATAGCTGCTGGGGATTATGGTCAAGCTGAAAGGCAACTCGGCAGCAGGGGAGGAAGGATTACAGTGGTCAGTGAATGAGGCAGCACGCAGTGAAAACAAGGCACCTGACAGTCACTTGGCGTTTATCTTTTTCGTGGATAAGATCCTCTTTATTTCAGATTCCCACGACAGACGTGTCCTTTCTGTGGCGACACTTGTGGCCAAGAGCTCGGTGGCAATTATTGCTAATCCACCACCATTAAGGGTATGTCATTTCTCTAACACGTCGAATGGAGTTGGACATCCCAGCTCTTGACCTTTGTTTAAGCTGAAAATGTCAAAGGAGAGATGCATGATGTACCCAGATGCAGCCATGTGTCCCTACAGTGAAATGAGTTTGGATGTGGTTTAAAATTTGGATAAAGACTTATTATTATTTTTAATATTTATAATACTATATTTACTTGTAAGTTTGTCCCATGACAAACTTACAAGTAAATATATATGTTTCTTACAATACCCACAAAAACTATCAATTAGATTTCCAATCCACCTGCTAACTTCACCTCCTCGCTTTGTAATAATTTTTTTGGCAAATTCTTTGTAATTTTGCAGCTGATATTGACTGTATGGTATACTAGTGGAAATCATGATCCCCAAGGCTGAATCAATGTGACTCAACTGAAGTCTCAGTAGAAATAGAGCTGATTCAATAGCTGCTAAAGTTAAATTAAACCTGAAAACGACAGTAAATGACTCTCTCAGCTCTCATATCACTGCAGACCAGTCGCGCATTTTTTCCACGCTAATCATTGCCATGTGTGCAGCACTGGAGGTGACACTCATACTTTGGAGCAGTGCAGTGTGATGTGTCTGTGTGGGGTGATGGCCAAGCTCCCCAACCCATACATTAAGAATAGACAAAGCGGATACAGAGCCTGACTCACACTAACTTGCGAGCTGAAAGAGACCAGTGCGTACCGCTTTGCTCCCTGGCTGGCTGGGCTCACGGACCGTGCATTTTTCTCCAGTTAAACTGTAACCACTAATCACCTCACTGCCTCACCGTTTCCTCCTGGAACGAACCACTCCTGGGTCCCCAGGGTGGGTTAAAATGCCCCCCAATCCGGGATATATGGTCTACCCATTTTAAAAAATCACCTGCGTGGGACATCCCAAATAACAGCAGGGCCCTTGCTCTCTCTGCAAGGATCTGCCATAGTGAAGTTTAGGGGTCAGTTCCTCTGCTGCAAGTCTGCAGGCCTGCATTTCCAAAATAAACACAGACAACTTAGTGCCTCACTCCAACTACCCCACCCTACCTCTTCTCATTCTCTTTAATGCTCCTTCTGCGCTCCCTGCTCAATGTTTCTATCATGTGAGAATTTCAGCTTGTGGAGCCCTTCAGACAATATGCAGACCATGTCTGGGGCAGGACACATTTAATAAGGAAAAGTTAAAGAAATAATATAGGAGTAAAGCCAAGACATGGAAGAATAACAGCAATGTAAAGAAGTTGGCAGAGAAAAGAGTGGAGGGAGAGGAAAGCCTGTTTTTACAAAGTCCGTTTTGGGTTAGCTCCCACCAATATACTTAATATTTAACTTATAGATTATAGTAAAAGTGCATCTAGCTGGAGCCTTTTAGATATCTGGGAGCTCAGTTCAGGGAGCTGTGAGTTGTACAGTAATATGCTCAGAGCAACACAGTTTAAGTGGAGACACAGCTGGTTTGTATTATTATTTACTTGCTTGGCCAACACCCCGGATTCTCTAGTATACCCTCAATAGCACTACAGCAGTTCAGTATGACTGAGGTATGTATGTATGCATGTGCCTGTTTGCTTGTTTGAAGAGAAAGAATGGGAGGAGTCGGACAAGAGGGGCTCTGCCTGTAAGTATGGTTGAGGAAAAGCATGCTGGGAAGGGAGAGAGACGGGGAGAGGGCCTGATGGTGGGTTTTTTTAGAAAAGGGGATGAGGGAGAGACGGGTGAGGCATTTCTGAGACTCAAATAAAGCTCTCAAGTCTGGGCCTGGGCCTGGCTCTCTGTCTGGGCATATCCAGTCCTGTCAGCTAGCTTCCAGACTTTGCCCCCTTCACCCCCTCCTCCCCTTCCCTTCTTCCCTCCATCCCCCGGGACTCCATCTTCTCCTCGCTTTTTTAACTCCGCTTCTGTTCCCTCTTTCCCTTCGTCCCTCCCTCGCATTTTCGTCTCCCACTTTCCACGAGCCCCCAGCTTCATACTGTAGCCGACGCTTACATTATATAAGATGTTCTCCATCTTATACATGCAGAGAAGGAGAGAGAGAAAAAAGTTTTGGCCTCTAAGTGTTTACCTTCTCTGGTGTTTTGGAAATGTTGCCAGCACTAATTTAATTCATATGTACCGTGGCTGTTTTTTTCTTTTCTTATGAGGGAGCCTTATGTAATTTGGAAATGTTTTAAGTTTGAGGTTACATTTTATGAAATAAAGACTTATTCTGACCTCAGATGCGCCTGTGAAATAGCCTTACTGTTTTTATTTGGTTACTTAAGTGTGTAATAATGGACTTTCAGTGGCCATCTTGAATATTGACCAGTCACTACCTTAACACAGCTTGTGCTTCTCTTTTACTGCATCCAGTTGCTTCTAAGAGTCCTTGCTCCTTGTTTGCTCGGGTCTCAATAAATGGTTCTGTCAGTCATAGGGAGCTTGGCTATTCCTTAATTGATTCTAAATGTCAGTATTGATTCAGGGCAGAGGAGTGTGTAAGAGCATGAGTATCGCCCTGACCTTCAGCACTAATAGAGATCCTCTCTTCGGCTCATTCTTTCCAAGGCTGCCGATATATAATCGCGTTTGTCCGTAGCACATTTATTAGCCCTTGCCGTTCAGTTTGCTTCACCGAATATAAAGAGGAATCAGCTCCAGATCTTTTCTGATGCTTGTTCCCAACAGATTGCACAAATCGGACATGCCAACAAATTCAAATCAAGAGTTTTGTGCTACTCCATTTTACAGCATTATGGTGAACTCTGTCTGTTGCCATCTCAGTCGCCCTCCATCTGTCCCCTTGCATCTGTCTCTCTGCTCTCTTTTTCTGTTTCTCTCTCTTGGATGGAGGCCGCAAAAGATGAAAGCTTTAGGGTGGAGCCTGTCACTTGGTTGAGCTAGAACACAGAAATACAAAGAAATGCCGAGAGAACGGGAGAGGGAGGGAGATAGAGGGAGGAAAAGAGAGAGAGGAAAAAAAGAGAAAAGACTGTCATATTGACCTTGTCTTATTGCCAGCCGCGGAGGGGACGTGGGGTGGAGGGTTACTCAGAGAAAACAGGCACTCCATGTGAGGAAGGAGAACACAGGGCTGCCGTTAAGTTGGCACAGACACAGAAGGAAAAAACAACACAAGCTTTGTGTGTACATGTATATGTGAGATCACTGGAGAGGGAGACAGAAAGGCTGAAATGGAGGTACAGCAGACAGTATGGGGGGGGGGGGGTTCACGCCCAAATTTAAAGAAGCAGGAGCTCCTTGATCGCCCAGCTGCTGTGTTTGCCCCCCCCCCCAACACACACACAAATACACATCACATCACTTCATCTGCTAATTGCTCTCTGCTGTTTTGTATTTCTGCCTCTTCCTGTTTTCTTCCCCTTTCAATACGCTTTGGTTTTGGAAGCCGAGCCCCTGCCCTGTTTCCCCTCTCCGTACGTAAACACACTTACGCACACATATGGACTTGTGTGTTAACAAACTCACACCAAGGGAGACACTCCCTGTCCAGAGCACATCTGGCTCTGCGTGCCCCCCCCCCCCCTTACTTGGCTCTCCCCTGTGCAGCATGGCTGGTGCACAGGTGTCACCCAGCCTTCACCAAGGACAGGGAGTGGCCCCTCCAGGAATTCTGGAGTAAAGAAGTAGAGAAGGTGCGACACCCCCCAGACGTGTTCAATAGGCCTCAACAACACCACACAGAGATAAAGACAGCACCCACCACCCCACCCCACCCCTTTGCCCCCAGCCTCCCAGAGGCCGTGTTGCATAAAGCTGATGTTGGGATCATATTACTGCGGCTATTGAATAAGAAGACTTGCTTCCCAGGGAGTTCACTATGCGCCTTTGGCTTATTGAGTTGCAGGCAAATGAAAGTGGCTGGGGTCAGTGTGTAAAGGCAAAAGGGGTTTGTTTCTCATGCGTGTGGTGCCATAATATCCCTGTCCAGGAAATGACTGTGAGACAGGCGCACCCCTCCCAAAGCTGGAGCGGTACCACAGCGCTCTGAACTGGTCTGAACTCCACAACACACAGCCAGCATGCTGTGCACTAGTGTGTGTGTGTCTGTGTGTGTGTGTGTGTTTGTACACGTATGCATGTCCGCATGGCTGTGTGTTTATGTGAGCATATACTGTATGCCACTATACCTCTTACCCTGATCCTTGAAGTTGTCATTGGACAGACCACAATGGCCCAGCAACTGGTGCTGAAATACAGCTCAGGATTGCTGCTTATCGTACCACAGTTTCCATACGCAAGTCACCCCTATTAATCTGCCCTCAACTTGCTGTTAACTGTGTGGGAGAGAGAGGGGGGGGGGGAGAAAGACAGAGAGAGATTTCTGGATTTCCTCCCATTCCCTCCTACCCAGTGGCTTAGAACTGGTGCTGGGTTTTCACCAGTGAGGGAGTAGAACAGACAGATCTCCTGTTGAGTTCAAACGCAGCTGCTTTGGAGTTTTGAAAAGAGCTCGAAGCTGTGGTTGTTATTCAGTGATACATTTTGATAAATCCTCAAGTTGTGGTGTACACACCTGAGTCTTTCGTTCTGGGCTGAATTATTCCTCTTAAGACTTAAACCCTGACCCGGGGTTTAGGGAGTGGCCAGCAGTGGCCTTTTGTTTGTGTGTGTGTGTGTGCTGAGAGAACCTGGTATTTTAAAGATTTAGGCAGGTGCCAGTGCTTCGCATTCCTAACCTGACCTTGTGCTCATTTCTGCTGCCTTTAGGGGAGGTCTGCCTCTGCAAAGCTGGTAAAGCAGGAATGAGTGTGCGTGTGACTGCGTGACATTTCTGTGTGTGTGTGTGTGTACATGAATGCACACCTGCAAATAAGCATCTCAAGGTTTCAACTTTAAATTTTGCATTTTAAGTGCTATAATATAATTTTCTGTTTAAGAGCATTGATTTGATAAGATCTTTGCATGCACGCGGCTCTACAGTTAAAAGCGTTTAGCATACCTGCGTATCCATTATGCGCTTGCACATTTCAGCTGCCGCAGTAAGGACATTATGCAGAAGAGGAAGCGTTTTGAAAAAGTATAGACAGGGAATGCGAAAACGCCAGATATGACCAAGTTATACCACCACAAATATTAGTAGAATTTAACACCGCCAGCCTAAGTGTTAGAATAATGCTAATGTTGAAATGAGTCAGCTGGAATGACAGCATTTAGTGTGGGAGTAGCAGAGGACCGTCACTTCCGAAACACAGACCTTATCCAGCAACCCCAGCAAACCAGACACAGCTGGTTAGTGGGCTGATGAGAGGACAAGAGCTGGGGTGTTGCAACAATTGTGCTCTTTGATCTTCCAGAAGCAAATTCATTCAAAAAGTTCCTTCAAGTCCTGTCAAGTCAAGTTAGTTTTATTTATACGGCGCTAAATAATGACAGAAGTTATCTCAGGGCACTTTTCATACAGAGCAGGTCTGGAGTGTACTCTTTACAATATTATTTACAGAGACCCCACATTCCCCCGTGAGCAAGCACTTGGCGACAGCGGCAAGGAAAAAACTCCCTTTTAACGGGAAGAAACCTCGAGCAGAACTGGGCTCTGGGCGGACATCTGCCTCGACCGGTTGGGTTGAGAGAGAAAGAGAGAGTGGGAGAGGGAAGAGAGAGAGAGAGGAGAGAGAGAGGGGGGGGGGGGGGGGGGGGGTAGTTCCACATAGAGATGTATGGTTGTAATAATAATAATAAGACATAGAATAATAATAATTGTAGCAGTGGGTGTTGAGCAGGATTACGGGGGCAGTGGGTGGCTTGCAATCACAGATTTTACAGCTCTGGAGGCAGAAATACCTGCAGAAATCAACAGGACCTTCAGTACCTTTAGGAAAACACACACCTCACCACATGCACACAAAACAAAAACATGTTTACCCCAAGTAGAATAAACTTTTGAATATGCTGTAAAATGGAGTGGTTAACTTTTATCGCTGTACTTTTTCCTCTGTCACCCACCACCAGCTCAGACTGCTTTTCCTCCCTCCCTCATTGGCTTCATTTCTTCTTTTCTTTCTTCCTCCGCCTCCCCTCTTTTCCTCTCCTGTTGCTTTCCTACTGAGCGTGGTGTGGTGACGCCCCTGCTTTGCTGGCGAGCCCACTCCAGACCCTGTGATTGCGCGCAGGAGTCGGAGGATTGCATCACTGCCTGTGGGGAGAGGCCACAGGATGGGACTGAAACGAAAGGGGGGGGGGGGGACGGCAGAAACAGAGAGACATGAGATGATGTCGATGAAGGAGAGGAAGAGGAGAGAGTGATGACAGACGATGGGGATATAGCCCGAGGAAGTAAAAAGGAAGTCAGGAGGGATCGTGCAAGTTCATGTTTATATGGACGTATGGCAGAGGGTTAGAGGGAATACATTCAGTGGACTGCAGGAGGTAGAGAGGCCCAGCTGAGTTAGTGGGAGGTCAAAGTCAGCAGGGTGGGGATGTCGATCAAATTTTCTAAGTGCAAAGACAAACACATTCTCCTCTTCTCTTCTCTTCTCTTCCTCTTCTCTTCTCTTCTCTTCCTCTTCCTCTTCCTCTTCCTCTTCTCACGGACGGTGGTGGGCCTCCTGCTGCGTTCCTGCCGCCCCTTTGCTGCGCTATGAAAACTGCTCTGTTGTGAAATGCCCCACGTTATTGTAAGATTACTCACCACTCTTCAAAGCCTACAGTACCGTTGTGCGAAGTGCCTTAAGCGTTAGTGTTAGGTAGGTTTACTGCTTAAATACTCTGAGTCATCGCCCACTGGGGATTATCTGTTTACCGCTGTTGGCTGTCCTAATACTACAAGTATAGATAAAACAGTTTTAGTTGATGAAAAACTTATGTGGCCCATCTGATAGCCAGGATTTGAAACTACCCAGTTACTCAAAACACGTGTTCCTACACGTGGGCCCTCAATCACATACTGTTCATGTCATATAGCAGCTACTAGGGAGTCTAATAAATTGACTGTGGCTTGGGGGAAGTTTCCTAGCCTCATGCCAATGTACAGCTACCTCCCCCCACCCCCCCTAAACCTTCCTCTTCTCTTTTCATTTGTTCTGTCATAATAGTTTGGATGATTGCTTTTATTGCAGAACAGATTTTCTAATGACATTTCCATGCTGAGGCACACTCTGTCCCCTTCTAATTAATTACAGGATGAAAAGCAAATCTCAAGAGCTTTGCTTAAAGATGCACCCGGCGTTAGATGTTTCATGATTCAAGTTTACAGATGTAGTCGACTTCTTATTCGCAAACAGGCAAGTATTATTATACTGATTTGATGACACATGCTTCCCTGAAACCCACCCATCACCCTTCCAGCCGTCCATCCGCACCCCTCCCTTCCCCTCCCTACTAAGAGTCGAGTCAGGTCACTGTGTCGTGCGATAATCCCAGGTTTAGCAGGCCATAAGGCTTACTGACACAATGTGAAATCTCAGTCAGATGGCTGTTTATAGATCGTTCATGGCCTAATCTCACTAAACGGTTCTGGGTGGAATTGCTGCACTGTTGTCATGTCTGTCTGAAATGCTATTAAGATGCAGGGTCTACTGGACTGGAGTGTTTGCTCTCCGATTAAAAATATGAAGCACTGATGTTTAATTCATCCTGGTCTGAGCTTAATATCCACAGTGCTGTCAATAGTGTATTCTATACAGTGCTTTTTTTTATGCACAGTTGCCAGAAGGTCTTAATACTGTGGGTTTAAAATGCATGTTTTCATTTGCCAGTATGTATGTGCAGATCTACAGCATAATGTCACACCACAATAAATTCTTGATATGTTGCATGTAGGACTGCAACTACTGTAATAGTTATTTTCATTATCAGTTAATTGATTTAACTGTTTAGTCTATAAAATGTCAATAAGAGTGACAAATACCATCACTAAATCCCAGAGGGGACGTTTTCAGATGTCTTGTCCGACCAACCAAAAGTCCATAAGCCAAAGACACTGAATTTATACTGATGTAAAACAGAAAAAAAGCAGCAAATTGTCACATTTGAGAAGCTGTAACTGGCATTTTTGGTTGAAATCTGATATAAACAATTAATCAAGTAATTTAACACATTTTCTGTCAATCAGTTCATTGACTAATTGTTTCAGCTGTATTTGCATAGCATCACATTTCTTTATTCTGATAATAATTCATGCTGTCTTTGTGTGTGGCAACTTTTGCACTATTGTAACTTTTTATAAAATTAGTACATTAAGACTTTTAAAAAAAATCATAATCTAGTCTGAATGTGCAGTTGAAACTCAATATTGCAAATCCAAAATCCCATAATAAACAGTGTAACTAAATCTCCCAAAACAGAAGCAAAAACACACATTAAATGAACACAACAGCAGCTTGACATGTCCAACAGTCCAGTGTATTCATACCAAAGTTTGCATCCTAACAAAAATGTTAATGTTCAACCACAGGGAGATATCGCTTTAAGCGTGTGCTCTTTCTTTCTCATGTAGCAGTACCCTTTGACAACAAACCGCAAGTGCGACCCGCCCTCCTCGTTCTTGTCTCCCTCCCTCCTGGCACCTTCCCTCCCTCCCTGCCCTCTGCCTGGAATTCCTCAGTGTCTGAACACTCTGGCTGGAGGCCATTGGTAGCTCGCTGAGAGGCTTCCTGTTGCACTCTCCTCCTTCACTCTGTCTATACCTCCTTTTTTCCTTTCCTTCTCTCCCTCCTTTCACTCCTTTCTCCCCTGCCTCGTGTTGTCTCGGATCTCTCCCTTCCTTTTCCTTTCGTTGCATCTTTACCTCTTCATTTTGCATGCTCACAGTCTCTATAATTTGTTGTCGGTATGTTTCTATTCTCTTGTTTGAAACCTCCAAAGAACAAGTGACGATCTTGTGTTTATTCCTCCCAGTGTTTGAAGCATGCGAACGCACGTGTCACTCTGTCTCTGCGTTGCAGCCGCCTTGACTCCAGCTCTCCAACAACTGTATTTTTCCTCAATAGCCCTTCCCCATTGGCTCCATGCATGCTGCTATTACATAATCCTGTGTACTATCCAGTGTGCTTTTTTGCAACCACGAGGAAGAGGAAGGGGGGAGGTTTAGATTGACAGTCTGAGAAAACTGAATAAGTGAAACTTGAATTAATCTTTTCATCTTGACTACGTTTATCTTGACGAACTGATGTGAATGCAGAAAGTAATTTAATGTTGCATAGAAACCGGAGGGGGGTGACAGTAGTTGGTGAGAGAAGAATGAGATGAGAGTGGAAGAGGAAAAACAAACTGAAAGAGGAGGCAGAGCGGCGAACGTGAGAGGAAAACAACGGCAAAGAAAGAATAAAAGGATAGAGAGAGAGAGAAAGAGGGAATGAGAGGCCCAGAGGAGGAGGAGGAGTGGAAACTGAGGTTTCCTGTCTGAGGAGGCGGCTGGCTGAGGAGGACAGAGGCAGGAAAAAAAAAAAAAAAAATCTCAGCTGTGTGTGTGTTTGTGTGTCGGGTGATCCATCAAGGCTGGTGGGGGGGGGTGGAGGGTGTACGCGAGGGCTGTGGCTCGGGGGGGTGTATGTGTCAGCAGAGGTGGGGTCACTTGCGGCTATTACCTCAAGAAACGTCAGCAATGACACGACTGGGAATGAAAGAGTGACCTCTTTTAGGCCTGTTGTCTAGTGTCCAAAACAAACAGATAAGCAGATAAGTGGATATTAACCCGCCTTACAATAGGTCAAACACCACTGGTAGCCAACTTTTATCCTATCGTCTTTATCAAAGTTCCATAAAACTTGCTGTATCACATCTTTCTCTGACTAATCTCACCTGACTTTGACATGAGTTCATGTAAATCTGGCTATTAAGGAAAATTGCAAACAGTAATTGCTTCACTTTGAAGCGTACAATTGCTTGGATCACTTTAATCTGATGACTCACATAGTATTGTGTGCGAGAACCTGCTTGAAGTGTGCCCAACTTTGTTTATTCCTCCTTGGCCTTACAGATGTAGAGCCCAAATGCCAGAGGTCAGAGTTCACACCACTCCCATCCCACACTTGGTCACCTTTGACCCTGTCCTTCCCACCTGGTGGATGGAAAAACCAGCAGGTCTAGACACGACGCACGCTGCAAATGCAGCTCTTTAAACCACAGAATTACTAATTGTCATGGAAACATGTTTACCAAACAGGGCTGTTAACTTTAAATGTGGTCACTGCAGTGTTGCGCTGAAGAATCAGCGCGGCAGTAGGTGTATTTCATAGGATTTCTTTTCTTTATTCGGTCACCTTTTTCAAGGCAGTAACCTAGATTTTACAATCATGTTGCATCTCTGAGATTGAGAAGAGCTTATGACTGAAAAGGCAGGACCTCCACGCCAATATCTACTTTAAGATTATGGTAAACAGTTATTATAGAAACCCTCAGCGCTGGCAGATACCAATATTGAGAGTTTAAAAATCCTGATAATGATATCTCTGATATGTTTCTGAACATAAACAATGAGGATCCCTCAAATTTGGCATCAAAGAATTGTGATATTTTTAATAAACTTTTAAAATTGTAGTGGAGACACTAATTCTAACTAATTCAAACATATGATTAGCATGTCTGTAAGGCAACTTCTAGTTACTTTTCAGCCCACATATACAGTACACTGATGCAATGTATCTGTGATAATTTAACAGCAGCCAGTGATATCGAGCTGGCAGATTTATTGGCCATTCATACCTGTGCTCAACCCTGATTCTGAGGACGGTCATGAGGCCAGGACAAGTGGAGCACGATGACCTATTCAGATCACCAAAAAAGGTTTATCACATGTCGGCTGTGTTGGTGTGAAAGCTGTAAGTTAGCACACACCTGCGGATGAATGCTTATTGTCTATAAATGGAGGAAGATACTGCTCTTTGGGTGCTTTTAAGGCTTGTTGGCTGAAGTGTGTCAGCATAAGAAAATTCAACTGTAAACTGAGCCCATAGTATATTTTTAGAGTGCTGCTATCTCACTTCATAAAACTTTATTACTTTATCAATATTCACTGATTTCAAAATGATACCAAGTTGGTCTGCAAGAACTTCTACCTCCTGCGTGAAAAATTTAACGCAGCATGATTGTTCAGTATTTAAAACAGGTGGTTAAAGTTCTTTAGAATCGCACCGATCAATAGCGAGAGTTGTTAGAAACGGTCGTTCCCACCATGTTCTTCTGTGTGTGTGTGTGTGTGTGTGTGTGTGAGAATGAAAAAGAGAGTGCAAAGAGCCCCAGGGAGAGATGGCTTACCTCCTACAGACCACCTCCCAGGGTCACAGCAGGAGGGAGATTAAGTTACAGCCAACCTCAGAGGGGGTCACACAAATGTACACACACGCATGCGTGCACACACACACACACACACACACACAATCTCTGAAAGCCTCACAGAAAACAAAATATTACACCATACGCTTTATACCCTCGTAACCTAATCATTTTACACCTCGCAGTTTTTATGTTCTCTGATGCTTTTCGTTGGCTCTCACCTCTGCACAAGCAGACTGAGCCGAAAAACACACGATCCTCTTCGGTGCCGATCTCATCAGATCAGGTGAAAGATCAGTCAGTCGGAGCAGGTTCAAGGGTCAATACTGATCCGTGTGAGCCTAGCCTCGGAGCACGGAGGTGTTGAAACACATAGCCCTCCTTTGACCCGATGCCCCCCCTCTACTACCTCACTCTTTAACCATCCCCACCTTTCTCACACCCTCCAACTTCACCCCCAAACACACACACCCATACCTCATCAAAGACACTTGGGCGGCTTCCTAATGCAAAATGGGGTGGATGTAGGACTCAGGTGGAAAAAGGGTTATGCAGGGGTTGCTAACGAGGACACACGCACACAAACCTCTCTTTTAGGACTCCTCTTCCTCCTCACACTTCCTCCTCCCTTCATCCTCACCCTTGTATATCCTCGCTGCGGCCCCCTCGGTCATCCCTCCTCTCCCCTCTCTCTCCTGTTCAGCTGCTGTAGCCTGTGTTTACTCTGCTAGAGAGAGAGAGAGAGAGAGAGAGAGAGCGAGAGAGGGCCCAGAGAAGGGACAATGCCGCCTTTCAGAGAGACTGTCGACCCCACGGCTGAGCTGAGGAAGTCTGCATGGGGGCCAGCCAAAACCCCTTCCCCAAAACTTCACAGCCACCCGCCACAGAGCTTTACACACACAAACTCGCATATCACGCCGACGTGCACACCACGCTCTCTCCTCGTCTGTATCACTCTTTCTCTCAGTCCTTTCTCACTCTCTTTGTCTCACATTTCCCACAAACCCTCTCTCAGTGATTGTAGCTGTTTGGAGGATGTAGTCGAGATCCTGTAACTGCAGTCCAAAATCCACACGCTGTGAGTCACTTCCCAGCCAGTCCCAACTCCTAAGAAATAATCATGATGAGGGTGGGCTGAGGTGAAATCCAGCTGCGGGGACTGATTCGCCAGGAGCTGTACTATCTGACTCCAGCGGGATCACATTAGTACGGTATTGACTGTCTTGGGTATAGTGGATATTGTAGATATTTTATGACCTGCTGAGATTTGTTGGAACTTCAAGAGTCTCAAGTGAATTTTTTTTTTTTCAGATTTTTGTCACGTTGGTTGCTTTGCAAAAAGTGGCCACCTAAATTGTTTTGATTTCATTGTAAATCTTGATGATTTAATACTTTTCTTTGTCATGCAAACTGAATATATGTGGGTTTTGGACTGTGGGTCAAAACAAAACAAGACGTGACTCTGGAAATTTTTATTACAAGAGGATGTTTTCACTATTTTCTGATATTTTACAGACCAAACGATTAATCAAGATAATAATCACAGCCCTACTGGAAGTCATAAAATGTTGCTGGGCTGCAACTAGCAATTATTTTCATTAGCAATTCAGATTCTTTGCATGATTAAGTGATTATTTGTTTGGGCTATAAAATGTCAGAAAATGCCTAGTTTGCTATCGTATAGATAAAGAAAAGCAAGAAAAAACCTGACATGTCAGAAGCTGAAACCAGCTCATTTTTGGCATTTGTACTTGAAAAAAAAAAGATTTAAATTATTAATTATCTCATTTGTTTTCTGACAATTGATTAATCGACTAATTGATTCAACTTTCTTATGTTGAATTGAGCAGATTAGTAGAATTAAGATAACCTCATTAAGGAAAATGCTGGAAAATGATGATTGCATTGGAAACATATTTATAAGCCTGACAACTTGGAATTAAAAGGAAAAAAAAAGATATAATAGTGAACTAAATAACTTGCTTAAACGGATACTTTATTGCAGCGCACTGCTAAATTAAACTGCCTCCCCTGCAGCATGCAACAAGCTGAATGATACAAACAATGCTCTTTATTATATAGGGGAAAGGACACATTTTTATGAGACTGGCTGTTGTTTGAGCAGGAGAGGAATAGCTAGGGAGGCCTGCTTAATAAATTGGAAAAGATGAGCTATACAGTCCGTTATGGAGGTTTAGTAATGGTTTGCACGTGGAGCAGCTGCCTGAGAAGGGCTTTTGTGTGTGCAGACCCCTGTAGTGCCTGTCTCACTCTGAGAGATTTAGCATCATATGTTGTGAGGTGCCAGGTCCAAATGGATCTATATTCTGAGTTATATAATATTAATAATAAACTTTATTTATATAGCACCCTTCATGACAATGTCACAAAGTGCTTTACAAAAAGGAAATAAAACCGGGCATGACAGATAAAATGAGAATAAGGCCAGAAGTTCCATATCTGTTTCACATTGTGTTTTATAGCATGGATTTTAGTGCTGACGGGAGACCAGATTTCTGTTTGTCCCCGCAGTGGATGAGAGTTGGATTTGTAGAAAGGTTAAGCTGATTCCTGGTCTGTGCCTCTGAGTAAGGGGCTTACTCATTTAAAGTGGATGACAGGCGATTTTCTGCTACTTTCGCCAAACAATAAAGGCAAAACTCTTGGCAGCTTGTGCGGTAGGAGTTACAGTAAGTTAGTCAGACCCACCCAGCCCAGAGGAGGGAGAAGGAGAGATGTGGAATAAACCGCAGCTCGTTCTAAATGAGGATCATATCCGCTCAGACAGATCTAAACATGTTCACAGCTAATGGCAGTGTTTGCCCACGTAACAATCTCTCTATGGTCAAAATGATCATTACAGCAACTACCAGTAATACTCCTCCTTTATCATTACACACTTGCCCTGGGTTTGGTTGATGGAAATGATCCATTCATTATGTGTCAAGGTATAATCTACGCCACTGATGTGGTCGCATTAACAGCTAAATCTCTTTGTTCAGCAGTCTGCACAGGTGAAAATGTAGGACGATGCAGGACTCTGACTTGCAGACATTATTAGACGTGAAATAAAGGACCCAAATTGTACTTGTATTTGTATTTGTACCCTTCTCCTAGCATGAAGCATCTGTGGGTTTTTCCCTACACAGTGTGTTGTAAATTATCGCCGACATTTCGGTGTGCATGTGAAGAACATGAGTTATATATGTGTGCATTGGTACAGCAAGATCTCTCTGATAATGCTATAATGCTGCTCTGTGTGCGTGTATATACAGTATGTTCCTTAGTTTGTATCTGTAAGCGTGTGTATTATCATCCTCTTATCTATGGCTGATTGAGTCTGTACACCCCCCCCCCACCCCCTCTGGTTGCACATATGAGTGTGTGTGAGCTGGTGGCCATCCCTCATTGGGCTGGTGAACCTGGTGACCTCCATGCTCCGTGCCTCCCAGACACAAGGGCTTCTCATGTGGCCCCTGGCCAGTCGCTCTCAAAGCCCACCATTCACTACCACCGCGGCTTCTGTGAGAGTGTGTCGGCATGTGTGTGTGTGTGTGAGGGAGAGGGAGGAAGGGTGAATTTGTTGAAATTACAGTTTGATTAATTACTGTGTGTGTGTGTGTGTGTGTGGGTGTGTGTTGAAAGTATGACTCTTTTCATAGCATACACACTACATGTATGCTGGGAGTGCTCCACATGAGCTCGAGCACGAATGTAGGACACCCTGCAACTGTGTGTGTGTGTGTAGACGGAAAAAGGCTTTGAGGAGATGTATGCGCGCGTCTGTGTGTGAGCCTGGCGAGAAGGAGCAGTGAACCCTAACACATTGTGTTGAGTGGAGAGCTTGGCTATAAACCAGCAGTACTGTACTAGCACCGCCTGTATGTGTGAAGGAGTAAATGCTGGATGGGGAATCATAGAATCAGCATTTATTTACATCTGAAATGTGAAAGTCTGTACTTCAGAAATGACTACTTTTTTTCTGAGGGTGGTTTCGTTGAATATTATTAATCTTTTTTATGACTGTTCCTGACGCCTCAAATATGATTTGAATTCTTTAATTAACCGTGGACATCTAGGTGTTTGGGATGGATGTTGAATTCTTTGCATGGTTCAACACGGTGATGCTGGGCCAGTCTGCTGGCTGAGGAAGACTATAAGCGGGACTCAAAATGACAGTTAGATGAAGCGTCCTGCCCACAACCCTCAGGCTGGGTCCAGAGGTCAGTGTGTTTAGAGGAGGGAGGAGGTGGAGAGAGTGGGTGCAGCTGGACTTGAAGGCCTGGGGGGGAGGAGGGTTGCCGGTGGGTCTCAAAGGTCCATGGGGTCTGAAGGTGCACGCAGGGGGGGTTGAAGGTTGGGACTTGGGAGGGGTGATGTGACAGAGTGCAAGGGCCAGTGACTGGCCGAGGGGTGGGGTGATGGAGGGCTGGCGGCGAGGGTGACCATCTGGATTGGATTGTAGACATTCCTCAGGAAGAGTGTGTGAGTAAAGGTCAGGATGGAAAAAGAGGAGGGGGTCACTCAGCTCTCTACGTGTGTGTTTATTTTTCTTTGGCTTACTCAGTGTTTCAGTTTTGCGATTGTGGTCAGTTTACCATTGTTGGAGAGTGTTTCTTACCCAGTGGGATTGTGGAATGTGAGATGCTTTGAACAACATTCACGTGGGAAATGTTGCAGGTGTAAGAATCTGTCTTCCGCAGTCTGTCACTGTTTCACACTGGAATGCAGCATTTGATTGTATGTGTGGTTCTATGAAGCTATCCTCCACTTGGCCTGACACTGCCCCTCTGTGATTGGATGTTTGTGCAGGTGGGAGGTCGGCGGGTTGCGGTCATGCTGTCCCTAGACGAGCCCCTGGACCTGAAGCTCCCTCGGCGGGCTAACGGGCGGGACAGAGGGGCGCGCTCACCCCCCCTGTCCCCATTGCACCCCAAGCGAGCCCGCCAACTCCGTATGGCAGACGATGGCACCGCAGTCATTGAGCCCGCCTCGCCAGCATCTCCAAACACAGGTAGGCAAAACCAGTAAAACTAAAGTGTGCATTTGAGAAAGAGTGACAGAGTGGGAACGGTGTCCCCTTTATGAGATATTATCTTACCAGGAGTGTATGCATGTGTGTGTGTGTGTTACCTCAGGTATGCAGGTGGTCCCTCATGACCGAACGGAAACTCCCACCCCCCCTGCAGTGGACCTGAGCTTGTCTCCCTCCTCCCGCCACACCCCCAGCTCTCCGGAAATGACCAATGGCAACTACATCCCCTCAGGGGTGAGTATGATGGAGCTCAAACACACACACACACCTGCACCAATACAGGTGTTCCACCTTACCTATTACCCCCCCCCCTTACTTTTTCCTCACACTTTTTCTTTGTTCACTTCCAAGTTAAAAAATAAGTTAAAAGAATAAACAACAGTAAAGTAGCGAGTGGCCAAACCTCTCCTGTCTGCAGCCAAGAATGATTCAGCCTGCTGGGGTCAGCAAATCAGGAACAACATCGGGTTGTGTCACACTCTCCATAAAGGAATCAGGCTATGCAAGGGGTGGGAGGTGTGTGTGTGTGTGTGTGTGTGTGTGTGTGAGAGAGAGGAAGGGGGGCTATTAGCTCTTATCAAACACTTCTTGTGTCCCCAACAAGTGCCTCTGTCTGTGCAACTTGCACTCAGTGGCTCCACTGGTATGACGTGTGTGTGTGTATGAGTGTGTGTGTGTGTACATGTATAATCGGATTTAAGACAAGGTACAGCCATGCAGACCTCACGCCGCCTAATTCAATTCCCTCCCAATTGAATTGAGACACGCTGGCTGGGACCATTCAGCCACCCCGCATCCCACTGAGTCCTAGATAGCCCCCCGACCCCATCTCTACACACACACACACACTCTACAGTTTACTTATCCCCCACGGACACAAATAGGACATTTTCTTTCCCTCTTTCTCTCTATCTCTCTCTCTCACACACACACACACACCATGAGCATTTCTTATAAAAGAACGGCTGCATACACGCACACTCACATGTTCTCTCCCCTACAGCATCTCACAAAGCAGCTCACATAGTTTTGCATGCAGAGGCAGAGCTCAGTGAAGGAAATTGGTCTCATTTTATGAAATTTGTCACATACACATTTCTGACATAGCTGCCGACGAGGAGACAGCCACAGGATTGTTACCCATTTGCACCCTTTTTCTCTCTTTTTTTTTTTGTGCTCCCCTGGTCTCACAGGTCAACATCGACTTACTGTAGGTGTTCCTTAAGCTAAATTCCACACTTTATCAGGGCTCCTTTCTGTTCTACGCTTGAGCTAAGTTACGCTGCATGAGAGAGAGAGAGAGAGAGACTGTGCATTAGCTCTTTGAGCCTCAGCTGAGGTTCAGTGAATCTTACAGCTCTCATGCCGAGCTCAGGGATGTGTCGGGGTTTTATAGTACGCAGCGGGTGACTACAAGAGAACAAGTAGAGTGGATTTTTGAAGAAAACGATCAGCAGTTTTGTACTTTACTGACAAAAAGAGAGGTTTTGTCACTGCATTATCCAGTATTTTCTCAATCGAGGTTGAGTCTCCAGTCATCCAGCTGATTGTTTGTTTTCAATTATGCCATCTGCATAAGACTGTCACAGCTACAGAGGCAGTTTTTACCCTGGTAATATTGTTTTGTTATCTTTAGCCCCATTTTGACCAAACGTCCCAGGTATTTGGAGGCAGAGGAACTTATCTTAAAAGGTTTTTATTCCTGGGGAAAGTTCCTGTGGTGGAAACACAGCTTTTGTGGAACCCTATAAAGTGCATGTTTCTTCATTATCGGTGTAATAGATTGATGATCCCCTTGTTCCTTTTCCTCTTTTTCATTTTGTTTCCCAGAATTCTCACATCTCACAGGCCTTTCAGTTCTTTGTGCCAATTGGAGCTGGGGCAGGACTTCACCTGCCATCCTCCATGTTCATTGGCCAGACGAGTGACAAGAGGGCCTCTCCTGACCTCTCAGCAGATGAACAACTGGCCTGCCGCTGGAAGAAGGTGAGACCCAGAAAGTAAAATAGTCAAAGTCAAAATAGCTCCATCAAAACACCACAAGTAATTTGAAACGCTGAATGTTTTCTCTTCTCCAGTGCCATCTGCTCTTTGACTCCCTCCAAGACTTGGTGGATCATGTCAATGACTTCCATGTCAAGCCTGAGAAGGATTCTGGTTACTGCTGCCACTGGGAAGGCTGTGCTCGCAAAGGGAGGGGGTTCAATGCTAGGTGAGTGCTTCATGCACATTCATAAAGTGTACGTCTGAGGGCAGAATTCAAGAGGTAGCTGCTATAGTGAGTGATTTTTTGTGTTGCTGCAGGTACAAGATGCTCATCCACATCCGCACTCACACTAACGAGAAGCCCCACCGCTGTCCCACCTGCAACAAGAGCTTCTCACGCCTGGAGAACCTCAAAATACACAACCGCTCACACACAGGTCAGTGGTGGAGCTGCACCCAGTGAGTTACAGAATGGCGCTGGAGGTCATGACCCTTGGGATATATGAAAAGTTATCTAAAAATCTGTTGTATGTGTAGTATATAAATAATTCCAATGCTGTATGTCAAAGCTAAAACCTGATTCCTCTCTCCTCCTGCAGGTGAAAAGCCCTACATTTGTCCATATGAGGGTTGCAACAAGCGTTACTCCAACTCAAGTGACCGCTTCAAGCATACGCGCACACACTATGTCGACAAGCCCTACTACTGCAAGATGGTGGGCTGCCTGAAGCGCTACACAGACCCCAGCTCTCTTCGCAAGCACATCAAGGCCCATGGCCACTTTGTGGCTCAGGACCAGGGCTCCCCCGGTGGCGTGGGCTCCATGCTGAAGGGGAGTCAAAGTGGAGTGCTTGCTAGCGGAGGGGGGAAGGATTCGGAGTTGTCCTATGTGAGTGGAGCCCACATTATCATCCCAGGGGCAGCGGCTGCTCTCCTGGGAGGCCACGCTCTGCAGGGCCTGGGTGGCTCCCTGCCCTTGTCCCCCCTCAGTCCTCGACCCCTGGACCTCAGCACACTGGGCTGCCCCAACTCCCCTCCAGGCAGCTTGGGAGGCACACCCATCCTGTCCTTCAATGGCTCCCCACTGGGCCTGGCCAAGTCCCCTCTGCTCTCCCCGGCGTTCCCCTCCTCGGCCCTGGGCCTGCCGATGGTGTCCGTGCTGGGGGCTGCGTCTGAGCGCAGGGCCCCCAGTCAGCAGGCCAAGAGTGGCCGGGCGGAGGAAGGCGAGAATGAGGTGACTGGGGGGGTCCTGAACCTTTCCACAGGAGGGTCTCATGATCCCCTGTCCTGGGTGGTCATCCCCCCAGGCACTGTGGTGCTCAAGCCAGCTGTGGTCAACTGATACACACACACACACACACATTCCAGAAGAGCTCAGGGGGTCGGGATGGGAGGGTGAACGCCATAGTGAGGGTACGGGCAGTCAAAGGTGATAGGGATTGGCTCGCACAATCAAATCCAGGCAATGCATTTCAGAGAGACGGTGGAAAAAAAAAGAAAACAATAGAGAAACTCAGTCAGATAAACAATAGCTAACACTACACCTCACAAGAAATTAAGAATACAACGCAAGCCTCTTTTATTGTTGGGAAACTAAGGGGCCCAAGAACTCTGTTCAGGAACATGTAAGGCTCTGTATTTCTATCACAAGGCCTGACAACAGGCTCCTTGTTGCTTATTTTATACTTTATTCATTCCTGTCTGCTGGTTCTGTGGACAGGGGTCCATGAACGTGACAGTCTTAGTGCTCTGTGTTCTCACAAAAGTCCTGATTCATTAAAGTATTTATATATGACTATACTTAATCGACAGTGTGCCTCCAGCTTAGCAGTGAGATAGAAACACCATGAAACTGAACGACGCTCTCTCAGTTAGGCAAGCGTGCACGTGATAGGAAGATTCTCCACAGTTGATTTCAAAGTTATGACCTATTTTTCACAAACTGTGATAAATAAGATTCAGACAAGCTTGCCATACCAAAGCAAGTGAACTCAAACTGTCTCGGATTGGGTGTTGTGCTGGAGAAGGCCGCAGGAGCCGGCTTCAGCTCTGAGACAGTTCAATTAAACACAGCACTTAATAGTGTCAAATGGTTATAGTGTTGAAACCTCAAAACTGCTGCTAACCTCTCGGCTCCCCCCCAGTGTAACATAAACTGGGAGAGAGCACTTTTGACAATCTGTCCCCAGTTTGGGGAGGGTGACAAAACATGGACCAGCCTAGTCCACTAGAATGTGTGCCAGGCGTTCAGACTAGGGGCTTTTAGGGCGCAGAGCAATCTGATGACTTACTGCAGACAAATGGTGTAACATCACCTGACAATGACCAATCATCACTTCCTCCTTTACATAAGTGAAATTTACGGCACTTGTGTGTCTGGCTCCCCCCTCTGGTCGGACAAGATACACAACATCCCGTTTGTCATTTACAGAACTCGCACTGTTTTGCTCCTGGATTGTCCAGCTGCTTTCCCGTAATTGAATCAACACGGCCAGTTTGTGTATGAAAGGGCCACTGTGGTGATAAACACTAGTGTCTTGTACTTTGAAAAGTGACCCGACCCAAAACCAGCTGTGAAAAACAGGTGGTCATCCATTCAAAGCCCAACATAGCCCTGTTGGTTAAAGTTTTGTCCCAAGTTCAACAAGTCCCACGCTGTGCCAAAAATACCTGGAGAGGGAAAAGAGGGATGTACGTATTATGCCACAGAGGGGGGTGTGATGCACTCAATGCCACATACAGCTGGACTGTCTAGGAAGCCACACTATTGCAAACTGCCTCATTTTACTCTGTCCAAAGGGGCAAAAAAAAAGAAAAGAAAAGGAAAAAAAAGACTCCTTTGACTTCTGGGAAAACTTTTCTCATGGTTCGATTACGCAGTCAACATGCACTTACCACACACTATATTTCTTACATGTTTTATGAAATGTTACTGCCAATTCATGGTTTTTTTTTAAAGCCTGTCTTGCTCTTATCTCATTTTGGCTCAGGCCTGCAAGGGTCGATTTCGCTGTGAGGTCCTTCCAGGCTTGTATTGCTAGTTTGCTAAATGCATGTATGATGTTGATTGCCGTGTCTAACAGAGGAGAGGTAGGGGAGCAGCAGAGGATCATCACAACACAAGGAACATTCCCTCAAGAGACTGACACACACAACCCTCCTCTCTTTTAACTCCTCCATCTCTCCTCTTCCCATCGGCTTTGTTGGCGGTCTTACTTTTCCATCGCCCATCGTCTTAGAAATAATCAGTTTTTGCTGTTTTATATTTGTGTTTTTTATGTTTGTTTTGTTTTGTTTTTTTGCTGTTGTTCAGACGAGACATTTTTTCTGATGTTGAAGTTGCTTCTTGTGTTCTGCGAAGGCTGCTCTGTGCTCAGCTTTCTGCTGTTGTGGAGGAGTCTTTTGGGGAGCTGAAGAGAGGGAGAGGTTTGGGTCATCTTCAAGGGCAATGGTTCCCAACCTGGGGGTTGGGACCTCCAAAATGTTCCCTCAAACTAATCTGAAAGTTATAAATTTAATCAAGATGATTTCATTGATATACAAGAGGGAATTTTTCCTTTACATAAAATAATGTTAATGTTTCTTTAGTAGTATTTGCTTTTTAGCCACGCTAGCTAGGTGGCTACTAAGTGGCAAAGTCAGTCTGTAGGTTGATCCACCACTTTTATCCAGACTGATATGTCTCAATAATGTTTGGATGGATTGCCATTAAGTTTTGTGCAGACATTCATGGTGCCTAGAGGATAAATCCTAATAGCTTTGGTGATCGCCTGACTTTTTCTCTAGCGCCACCATGAGGTTGAATTTTCTTTTCTTTTTTTTTTGAGTGAAATGTCTTGACAACTATTAGATGGATTGCAATGAAATTTGGTACAGATATTCATGTCCTCCTCAGGATGAATTTTAATAACTTTGGTGATCCTGTGACTTTTCATCTAGCACCATCATCAGGTTGAAAACTTCAAAACTTGTCTAAAACTTTAGTTTAAGACCATATAACTTTATAAATTTACAACATTCCCATCAGCCTCAGCTGTACTTTGGGTTTCGTGCGAAATAGCAGTAAACTACAATGCTACCCATAAACACCTGCTAAACATCAGCATGTTAGCATTTAGCTCAAAGCCCTCAATACAGGCAGAGACGCTAGCGTGGCTGCAGACTGTCTTGTTTCTTGTGAAAGATTCAGTAGGTTCACTTGTTTAGGCCTGTAAGAATGATGTACAATAAAATCATGTGGGAAAGAGAAATCACTGCTCACAACAACATGTCCAAACTATTGCCATAAACTGTAGATATTGCTTCATTTTATGGGGTTTGTAAGCCAAAAAGGTTTGGAACCACTGCTCTGTTGGGAAAATGAGATTTTAGATGGGTATGCAGTGGGCCACATGACATCACAGTCCTCCATGACAATCACATTGGTGCACTGAGGACCATTTAGAGAGCGGGTGGGCATAAAACACATTTTGTTTTAAGTGTCCTTACAAAGAATTATCTTCGGTCTCTGCTCCCTTTGTTTTGATTTTTAATTCCAGTTCGATAGAGGGAAGCCACAGAGAAATAACATCCGACTGTGAAATGGCGGGCATCGCTAGGAGAGTGTGAGAGCAAAGAGAGAAACGATTGGCTGGATGAATAAATGAATGAACAGGGGACAGGGAGAGATGAGGGGAGAGGCTGTGTGCCAGCAGAGGGAAAAGAGGCAGAGGATAGCTGTGCCGTGCAGCCGCCCTCCATCTGGCCACCTACCCAGCAAACGGCCCTCTCAGCTCTGAAGTCACTGGCTGTGCTGTGCCCAATGTGGCAGCCACTCACATGCATACCAGCCCGCAGAAAACTAGGCCACTGAACTCTGTCTGCCCTCTGGGTTTTTCTTTTTTTGTAGATTAAACCCAAAAGGCTCAACTCCCCCACCTCCCGGCCACAAAGCTTTTTAGAAGAGATGGAGAAAGCAGTTAAACTAGCAAGCTGCATTCGCAGTAAACAAAAACAAGTATAACCCTCCGCCGTCTGAGGACAAGCTCTGTGCTGGGCTGCCTACAGGTCTGCAAGGATTTACTGCAGCGATGAACTGCATACCTGTGTTTCTGCCTGAGTAATTCTTAGTCATTATTATCTCAGACACCCCCTCCCCCCTCAAAACACACACACACACACACACACACACGAGTGGCCAGTCTCTGGATATCAGACTGGGTATTGAAGAGGATCTTTCGTTGTGAGTGGACAATCCTGGCGTGTGATGTCATCAGAAACAGGTGTTAAGTAGGCTAGATATGGTTTCCGTGGCAACAGTGAAACCCACAGATGTAACGGCTCTCCTCCTCCCTGTCTGTCCATCCATCTCTCCTCTGCTGGTAGCAGACAGGGACGGAGACTCAGCACAGCGGCAGAAAGCTGATAATATGACACGGATCCTCCCAGGGTCCAAATATTTTCAATATTAAATAAGCTGTATGATCCATTAACCCTTTGAGCTCAGTCTGTAATGAACTGCACTTTTGTTCCCCTCATTGCGTGTGTAGATAGGGGGATGCTGTTACATCCTTTCTCAGTGTAGAGCTTTATACATCAATTGTTTTGGGAACCAAGAATAATTGTAAAAATCGTCACTGTTGATACAGTCATCCTCAGTCTGAATTTAAAGTCTTATTTTTTCACATGACATTTTAAAAGCGGTACTTGCTCCTGGAGATTTTAAAGTAACCCTCACTTAATGCTATGAAAAGTGGAACTGAAATCCAGGGCACAAAAAAAAAAAAAAAAATTGTGTTAGCTAGGTCAGTGTCATTTTAAAGGGGTGCCATTGACTAAAGTGCCACAGTGTTGCACAAAGGGTTAATGATAAGACTAAGGCCATGCAAGGCCTGTTCCAAGTTATGTTTTTTGCACATTTGTGAGATATTATGTCAGTATTTTAATTTTTCCAAGTGCCTTTTTATTATAGGTAAAATATAGAAGCTATACACTATATGAAAAAAATGATTATATGAAAATATATTTTTTCCTGGCATCATGTTCTGTGGTTGAACATGCAGAATTTTAGAGTTGTAAAAGTCTCCAATTGGTACAACATAGCGGTGTTCTCCTGTTTTAGAGGAATTTTATTACGATATTGATAATAATGTCAATGAAAAGAAAAAAATGTTTAATAAAGTGGCATTTGATACAACTTGTGTTTTCATTTCTGTCCCAATCGCACAATCATAACACGTTATGGGAATGTATATATACATAATAATCAAGAGACCATCCAGGTGTGTGAGTGTGTCCCTTTAAATATACAGTGGGGTCCAAAACTCTGAGACCACTAGTCAAGATAGTTCTATTTGTTTTGCATGTAATACTATTTTTTTTTAATTACAAATGATAATATCAGCTTAACAATTTGAGTGAAAAGTTGGATCTTTGAAAAATGTACATGAATTTCAGAATATCTTTGGTTATGTCCCCCTTTTGTTTTAATGACAGCATGCACTTGAGCTGGCGTGGACTCCGCAAGTTTGTGCAAAACCTGATGACGCACGTTATCCCAGCAGGATTTGACAATGTTGCAAAGAGCTTCTTGTGATGTCACAGAGTGCTTGGCTTTCTCAGTCTTCAAACTTCTCCTTGGTCAGGGTGTGGTCACATTCGGTGCAGGTGTCCAACTCCAGAGTAGGCAAAACACCCCCAGACTTGAATATTCCTACCATCATGTTTCACTGTGGGTTTGATACACTTCAGTATCTTTCTCTCTCCTGTTTGTCTCCTTACATTCACCCTTCTGTGACTGCCATAAATCTCAAACTTAGATTCATCAGTAAATAGGACTTTTTCTGGTCATCCACTGTGAAATGCTGGTATTTCTTAGCCCACCCTAAGCGTTTGGCCCTGTTTCCCCTCCTGAGAGATGATTTAGAAACTGCTGCTCTTCCTCTGAGACCACAACAAGTCAGCCTTCTTTTGACAGTACTTTTGCTGATTGGAGTCTTGCGTTCTTTATTTAGCAAATTCTGTATCTGTGATGAAGTTGCTTTTCTATCTCTCAGGGAACTAAGCTTGATGTATTGATCTTCTGATGGTGTGGTCACTTTCGGTCTGCCTGATCGCGCTTTGGATACAACCGATCCAGTTTCTGCAAAGCGTTGTAGAGTTCCATGCACTGGCCCCTTAAAAAACCTTTAGTCTAGCCATGATTTCAAACTGAGAAAGCCCCTTGTTGCTTAGAATTTGACTTCTGGCAATTTGACTTAGTTCTGATGCCATGTTTCCCACTATCAAAATGCTACTTAGTAAGCAAAGATCTGCTGGAAACTTGAGGCAGATCCATATTTATAACAGGTGAACACTGGCTGAAAGTTGAGTTACTTGAATGAGCCTCTGATGAGTAGATCAAATCCACCTGAGTGTCATCTGAGTGCATGCTTCAATAGAAGGGATACAAATCAAGGGAATCTGACCTTTTGTGCAAAGTAGTTAAGTTGGTCAATGCCACAAATTTGCTGAAATTTGATTGCTGGCCTAGAAATAGTGCAGAATCTTAAACATTTCTTCATTATACAGGACTTCATGTGTTTTTGAATGTTTCTGAATCCTCAAACTTTCTAATTACTTCCAGGTTATTTAACATTTTCTTATAACTAGTATATACAGGATCTTAATGTTGTAGTCATGTTTGTTCTCCCCCATCTTGAAATAGCTTCCACTGATTAACAAAATGTAAACAAAGTCAAGACTAGAGAAAAAATGAAGGCTTTTACTGGGTTATAATTTACAGAGGATGGGGAAAGGAAAGACAGAGCGAGCATCATTTCATACTTCATGTTTCCGTATTCTGCTGTGACTGCTGCTTTTGTTGTTGCGTCTGGATACTTATTTCCTCGTCTAGACGCTCTTTAGCCCGCACCACCTGGACACAGACACACACACACACACACAATGATAATGATGACTGAGAGAAAAGAAAGACTCTTTCAAAATAACCAAATTACACTGTGGCTCACTCAGAGCACAGAAAAAATTGGTGAGAGATCAAATCAGTAACAACTTAATTTCAAACACAACCCAGTTCAAAGAGTGGATTCCTCCTATTGTACATGCTGAGAGTCACATGAGTCATAATTTGATCTTTAACACAGACACAAAGGCAGAAAGAGAACTGATCATTGTTTGTTTGGATTTTATGAGCAGAGCAAGTAAACCGAATGACTAAGAATATGAGTACCATTGTTTCAAGTTGCGCAAGTTCTAATGTTTTACAACTGCATCTATGGTTCAATAATACTGTCCCACAAAAACATCAAATTAAGGTTTGTCCTGAGGGTGAAAACACAGTGAAGTGAACTAAGATTGAAAGAGAACAACAAAGACTGAATTGTAGCAATGATAAAAGCAAACTGGCATTGTGCACAGCATACCTGTCTTTGTCATACAGAGGTTTCAGTACTCAGTGTACTTGCTCTTTATGAATGAATCAATTTATTTTAATGGTATTAATGCAAATGCACTCTTGGAATTTGAGGACTGTGCCTGCCAACTTGAAAGTGCAAACACTTTTATGTATACTTCCTTACTCTGTGTCTAGACAGCAAACGTAGCGTGAGCAGCACGGTCAGCAGAGCAGCGAGTGCTCTGTCTGTGTGTCTATACTGGAGGCGTTCAGGTGCAGTGTTGAGCGTAGGTCGCCCGCTTGTTGGAAGCTCTCAGAGCCCAATACACATGACTGTAGCGACGCGCGTAAAACGGTGGAAAATAGACTTGAAGCGTAAATGAACACTTCAGGTCGCGGTTACGCACATGAGACGCAACGGAGCACGGTGCAGACAGCTGCATAGATTAAAATAAGAGCGTATCTGTTGCGTGCGTGCGAAAAATGCATCTGACACACTTGCTGTCTAGACATTCAAAAGCATATTTTCACGAAATGCACTCAACAGCCCAACAAACAGTCAATCTTAGAAGTAGTTTACAAAACTCAGACTGAGAATGTGCCAACATTCGACTCCATGTCATGGTTTGGTGACCTGAACAGCGGGTTTAGGAGTAAGCTTTTAAGTAGAGTTGGCATTGATAACTGACAGGATAATTTGCTGTGACCTGTATATCGAGACTCTGAACTCTGATAGGTGCTGTAGTCTTTGGCTACCAAAAACATTTCCAAGAAGTCTTTTATTCTAAGTGCAATCAGCATTATAAACTCTGATAAACAGAGCTGCAAATTACAGCTGCAACGAATAGTCGATTAATCGATCATTAAAGAATGAATATGCAACTATTTTGATAATTGAATAATCATTTTAATCATTTTTAAGCAAATATGCCAAGAATTTGCTGCCTTTAGCCTCTCAAATGTGACGATTTAATGCTTTTCTTTGGACTGTTGTTGGTACAAAGTAAGACATTTAAAGATGTAACCTTTGACTCTGGGAAATTATAACGGGCATTTTCACTATTCTTAAACATTTTATAGACAAAACGACTAATCAAATTATCGAGAAAATAATCAGCAGATGAATCGATAATGAAAATCATCAGTAGTTGCAGCCCTACTGCAAATTAAAGGCATTATTTTATGTCTCAATGCCCAATACTCTGTTTTTAATCATTTTATTTATACTTGTCACTACTGTGCTGTGTTTTATATTCTGATGGCATCCTGTTCCCATCTTAGTTTTATGTTCTTTATGTGAGCTAAAAACAATTTTACACTTTGTGAAAATTAAAATCATATTCGCTTTGTTCTATTCTAAATTCTAAATTACAAGTTACCTTAATTGTCTTCCACTTTACAATATATTTGAAAATAACAGTGTGATGCAATATAACTGATTAATACTTCAGTACCAAAAAAGTACAATGTCTGGCATCATAAGATACACAATACTTACTTTTGATTGTAGGTAAAATGATCCGCCCACTGACTTGTCATTGACTTTGAAAAGGTGTTCATAGTTCTGGAAGAGAAACACTTATTAGTGTCAGTATTCAGGTAAACAGTAAAGACACAGATAGACACATTTTCTAATAATTGTAGATTGTTAAATAAATCGAACAAAAAGTCTATCAGCTCACACAAATCTAAAACTGTGTTCTTTTGTAAAAACATGTATAGACCTGTATTAGACAGAGGCAGTGTGTTAAGCCACCAGAGGGGGTGAGTGTTTCATATTCAAAACCAAGGAGGGTGCTGCACTCATGTAGACAGAGACACACGTTAAGACAGCGGTTAGTGCTTTAAAAAAAAAAAAAAAAACCCTGACGAGAGACAAGAGAGTGTTTGCACCTTCTGAATCTCCTCAGGGGAGAGTTCGGACACATTGAGAATTTGCTGAGCCTCTTGCAGGCTCATCCCAGTGATGCTGGAGGCTGCAGCGGACTGCTGTCCTGCAGTGTTCCTCGCCCGCGCTGCTGCTTGACTGGCTGTAAGGGGAAAAAAACGCAGCACACAGTATGTTCACCACTTTGATTATCACTTATCAAATTTCAGCATGATACAGATATGACGTCATCACATTATTCTAAAAATTTCTGTTCTGAGCAGGTTGTAATATTATCAACAGTATACTAAAAATTTGGTCCAACATAAAACTAGAACACAGTTTATTACTTTGCACATCAGTTTAATCATGTAACGTGTTTTTAAATACATTTACCATATTGTGATATATATCATTATGGAGCAATATCTCTATTAATCCTTGCTGCAACCAATTAATCTGTTGGTAAATTTGTGATAACTCACTCAGTTTAATACAGTTTTCTGAACCAAGTGTTTTGTCTGTAAATTACTTGTTTTGTCCAAGCAACAGTCAAAACTCCAAGGTATTCAATGAGGAATGATATAAAACAAAGAAAAGCCAATTTTTGTGACATGTTTTGCTTGATAAATTGCTGCAACGATTAAACAATAATCTAAATGATTGCTTGCCAAGTTGCTGATCGATTAATCGGCTGTTTTTGAATGCACCAGTTTTACAAACCACACCGCATCTCTGTGAGACTTATGGCCACGTTATGGGCTCATACCTGCATATTCTTGCTGTAAGGCACGAGCAAAAGCACGTCCCACCACCTGTACTCCCATCACAATGACCTGTGCTAGATATTTAGCCTGCAGAGGGAAAAATAAAAACATGAGTGCAAGAATGAATACAAAAAGCATTTATCACACCAGTCCCCTGACAGTGCCTGTACCTCTGGCAAGTGATAACACAGAGTGAGTCCTGGTGTAATATAACTAAACAGATGTCAGAAACTTACATTTTTGGTACATTAGCTTACATTTTTGGTACATTAGCTTCTCCCTAAACCAAATGAACACTGTCCCCAGTGAAGATAGTGAAGCTATCTTATGCAACAGTGCTGGAAAAGCAAACTGCGACGTCTCCGGTTCATGCTAACATTTAGCAGGAAACCTCCACACTAACGTCACGTACTGAGTATACGAAAACGACAACTGTGAAATGTATTCTTACCATTTTTTATTACGTTAAACGCAGTTTACAGACAGAACACCGCTTGTTTTCTCACATGTAGCAACACCAGTGAAGGTTACCGAAGGGTCAAAGTTCAAGCTAGCGCGGAATTCAACGGGAGTCTGTTTGTAGTACTGACACCTACCGGCAGGGAGGCCAAACAGCAGGTTTTCTTTCTTTGAGCTCTGCAGCTTAAAAATTGTTGTTTACTGGAGTATGCTGAAACAAACTGTTAGAAATTTTTTATTATAAAAATTTTATTATAAAATGAAGATGTACCCCCGTTTTCAAAGGGGTCCCAAACAAACACTCACAAAACAAATTGAAAACAACAGTACAAGACACAATAATACATAACAAAACAATGACAAAACAAACAACTAAACAAACAAGGAACTAAGTAACAAAAACAGAAGAGTTATAACCTCAGACTAGACACAATCAAAAGAAAAATGATCAATCTATAAAGGAACAGTGATAGCATCACTGGAAACACAGACAATTTGTTTTAAGATAAATAAAACAAAACATTTTTAAATAAGCCAAATGATGACAGAGAAGGGAACCATAAAGAAGATCTGATCAGAGCATCTTAGCGAATTATTTGACATATAAGAACAAAAACTGTTTGAAACAATAAGAAAGTTAAAGTTAATGCATTTAAAAATAAACTGGTACCAGTGAAATTGACATCTTATATCAAGAGGGTGCCATCTGAGTGTCTCTAACATTGTGCAATGGTGTGTAAAAAGAAGAACAACCTAGTATAAACCTGCAGAGTCTATTATATATAACATTTAGGGGACGAAGATCAGTTTTAGAAGCATTCTGGTAAAAAAAATGTCAGCATAGTCCATTATTATATTAAACTGCTGCTAGTATGGAAAAGTTAGTACATTAAACGAATATACAAAAGCAGTTATTCTGCAATATATCATACTTTGAGTGTGACCCTGCACAGGATAAGATAATAATATAGTTTAATAATATAGTTTCTGATTGCTTCAGTCACTTTATTTTGAAAGTGTCTGCCATATGACACTGGAATGAATTTCTTGACGTGGTCTCTACAGCACAAGACTGATCACAAATCAGCTCTTTGTGTTTATTTGTCAAAGACAATGCTTACTGATCAACATAACAAAAGAGCTGTTAATCAGCCAGAGTTAGCTTAGAAGCCCTATTTACATCCATGACCACAATATCATACACAATAGACAGACCACACTCAATTTACGTATCAATTTATTTCTTTTTCAGAAGCAGAAGCAGATTTATTCACCAAGTATGTTAACACACACAAGGAATTTGGCTGTTTGTGTCTCTCGAGCAATACAGACAATATACAGACAATGTACATATTATTTACAGACAATACACAATATACAAGCAATATATTATTATAAAAGGTTATATAAAAGACAAACAATATGCATGAAGTGCAAGTGTATGTGGTATTGCAAACAATAATGTGCATCACATGGGAATGAAATTGTGATGTATGAGTATTTGTACAATTTTCTGGCAAACTATACATGTATTTATTTAATTTACTTATTTTGTTTATTTATTTACTTACTGTATGCACCTAAAGTAACTTATAACATAACACATACTATTTGCACTACTGTATACATAGTTTTTCTATATATATACACACATATGTATGTATAGCCTGCTGTACTTGTTTATCTGTATGAGTATCTTTCAGTACACTGTCACTGAAAGATACTCATACAGCCACTGTTCAAACATACTTGGCAAATAAAGCTGATTCTGATGATTTATTTTACATGTCACTTAAGGGCCCCCACAGTCTCAACCAAAGAGACCTTGATGCTAACAAGCTCTGAAATCACTGCAGTTCATGGGTCACTCCTATATATATCGATTCACTGTGATTGTCATTGTGACTTAATCACACAAGGACACATATTAATGGATTCGAAAGGTGTTTATTGCGAGACAATATTGAAAAAAAAAAAATCCACAAACCATTACTCAAGACAGTAAAAAACAAACAATGCTTTACTCACTGTATAAAAAGGAAGTTTTTTTTTTTTTTACACAATGGAAGGCAGGTAATATCCAAAAATTACAAAGTATGGCGTTTGAGAATCACAGGCACATACATCATCACACAAACACTGACGAATCCTGCAGTTCATGTGTACAACATGATGCGTGACTGAATTGGTTGGTTTATTTCAGTCCATCAGAGGTTGTAAACAAACTGGGTTGGTTCAAGCCTGGATTATTGGTGACATTGCTGTAGCCCTGATTAGGAATTACATGATGGCTGTTATGGCTGCTTTGTAAGTAATTAATACTGTAATGTTATTGTTTCATACACACTGCAATTACTACTAATAAACATTAGATAAGAAAATTAGCTCATTTAAGTGAGGAATATCCCCCGAACAGTCTGAAAACTAACAGAGATCATGATTAAAAGTCCAGCAAACAAGAAAAGAAAGTAAAAGAAACAATCATCTTTATGTGTACAAAGGCCCCTCTAAAAACTCCAAAAAGGAGGTGGTTTGGCTTTCAATGCATAACAACCAAAAGATGAAAACATCTCATTATAATTTACCTTTAACCTACTTATTACTATTCTATTCCTAGATGTCAAAATATTCAAATAACTGGCACAAACACAGTAACACATTATCAGGTTCAAGTGGCGTTATTCTAACATTTGATAACAAAGAAAAGTGAACTTTATGTTGTTGTTATAAGAAATTCCAGTTTAAGGCCAAACATGAACACTGGTGACCCTGTTGTATCCTCACTGTGGTTTTTGCATCTGAAGGCTTGAACATGTTACAGTAATCGTGTGTGTGTGTGTGTGTATGTGTGTGTGTTTTACCTGACCAAACAGGAAGACAAGGTTTTTTTCATCAGATGCATGATATTCAAGATCATTAACCTTTTTTTTTTTTTTTGCAACATTACATTTTTCAAAGACTGAGCGTGCTCACATGACTGACCAGTAGGAAAAAAAGCAAGCAGTGGTCCACTGTGGAGGTAAATGTGCACACAGATAACAACTTTGTACACAATAATTCACAACCTGGTATCCCATTATCAGAAAATAGCACACTGGGTACAAGCATAAAACCGTTATTTTTTTATATTAGGACACCAGAGTGAACTATCATCATCATATCACAGACACAAATAGAAGCTGTGCTTAAATCATCATCCAGTTTTTAAAAAAATGTGTAATCCATGGTTAGGAATTAACTGGTAATGTAACATAAGAGCAGAAGTATTATTGCTTTGGTTACCTGCAGTTTGCATTGACTTGGAAGGGTGATTTACCTGCTGACTTGAACTATATTATATGATATCAGTGGACAAGATTTGCCTGGTGTTTATTGTTGCATCTTGTATTGTGGATTTTTTACTAAATACTGTGAATAGTGTGACATCATTTTATAGTCAACATAAACATAACAAACCAATTAGTCCGATTTATCGCAGAATGTGATCGTAAATATTTAAGAATTCCAGCTGAAAATGATTTTCATAGCAAATTTCATGCAGTCTGGTATGATGAACATCAACTTGACAATTTGATTTTCAAAACCCAAACATGTTATTGTTATTTTTACTCCAAACCATTTAGACTTTTACATTGTACAGTATTATTTGAGTGTGCAGGAAGGCTGAGAAGTAGCTGATATAGCTCCGAGGACGACTGGGTGGCACAGCACACACGAGTGACTCCGGCTGGTCTCTCCTCTCTGTCGTTGGCACCATGACTGAACCAAAGGAAGGCGATGTCCCCTCTAGTCATCCTGGAGGACAGAGAATACAAATTACACATTATTTTAACATTAATACTTGACAAGTGAAAACAGAACATGCGGAAAAGTCGGGAGACTCGTCTTCGCGGCTGTTCCCATTACATTCACTCACCCACTCGTCCTCGTCGACCCCCTCGAAGGACTCCTGTGGCAGCGGGTCGTCCATGTTTCCCAACTTGGCCACCATGGCGCTCAGCAGCTGGGACGCACACGCACATATTCAATCTCAACATACATCAGGGAAAGGTAACCAGAAACTCTTGCTTCTTTTATTCAGCAACACAGGACATGTGTATGAGGGTTTCAACATGGTTAATATGCATAATGGAAACCCGACATATGCTCCAGATGAGATGTACTGGATGACACCAGATATACAGTAGAAACGCATGCACACAGTGCTTTAGCTCACCTCATCTTTCTTCTGTTCGTCTGTCTTCTCCTCCAGGTAAACAGACGAGGGCAGGTATTTCCTAACTGGAGCCTCTTTGGGGGCCTCACTCACTGAGAAAATACACACACACACACATATAGCATAGACACCAGGATATACCCACTGCTGATATGTAGGCTGTAGCGGTAAGCAGAGATGTGGATAAACACAAACTAATCTTTCTATGCTGTATGTTAGACATGGTCACATGGTATGTATACATTATGAGACTCTCTGGTTCATGTCCACACCTGGCGTCATGTCTTTAGGCTTCAGGCTGATCTTTCTGTGTTGACCGTTGGAGCCGGAGAGCCAGGCAGAGGCGGTCAGCGCCGGTTCCCAGCTCACTGCCGTATCTGGGAACAAATCATCCTGGAAAAACTCTTTCTGGAGACCCAAAGTAGACAGGAGGGGAGAGTTACGGTAGGGAATGATAAAGAAACTTTCACTATGGTTAAAAGCCGTGGCCATTTCTTAGCAATAACGCTCAGTAGGGAAGGTATGCAGTGTTCCCATGTGTCCACTAGGTGGTAGCGTTGGCTCACCTTGACACGTGGCACTCTGAAGGCCACTGGCTCTACAGTTGTCTTGGTGAGCATTAGTCCCGTAGCTATCTCCACATCACGCACATTGCACTCTGTCTTTGGCAGAAAGGCCAAGCCCTGCATAAATGACACAACCAGAAGAGTTACAGGTTACCTGCTAAGGGTAAGCATGTATGCAGATGTGTGGTGACTGACGGATACATTAAAAAATATGAATATGAGATCAGCCCAGTACCTTATGTGGCTCAGGAGAGTTAAAACTGCTGCAATCAACAAAGTAGGGAGTCTCAGGGACAATCTCATAAATGTGCACTCGGGTGTCGCCCTGAAAAATGAAATGAAACATCTCAATGTTACATCAAATTTTTATTTTATGCAACTTGTGGCAACAATGGCAGTCGATTCTGTCGCCGCTACTAACAAAGTTGTCGTTAGTGCTCTTACTTTTCCAGTGAGGATGACCACGCTGGTGTCGGGGTCGTAAAAAGGGATGAGTGTGGAGGGGGAGACGTCCACAGGAGTGCTGGCTACGGCTCCAGAGGACAGGGAGTCAGCAGAGTACAGGGAGAGTACTCTCTCACTGCGACTGCAGAGGCAGCACAAGAAGGGTGATTAAATCAGGTTTGCGTGCTTTAATATAATAAAAGACTAGAAAAACCTAGACTAGACTAGAAAGCTTGCACACCTCCCTGTATATTTTTGCCTGATTTATGATACTGCAACATTGTCAAGTTGTGTTCAGTACCTGTCAAATCCTGACACCAGCAGGTACTTGCCCTCACACACCCACAACACACGAGCTCCTCTGTGGCCCTCAGGACCTGGACCCTCCTAAAAAACAGAAAACAGTAAATTTACGTGTGAAATATATGTTAATGGCACCAAAAAAAAAAGGTGTGTTTTGCATTGCTTCCTGTGTAAGAGCACCTCTTAGCTACCCCCAGCTCACTACAGGTAATCACATAGGTGGCTTATTGGTTTTACAAAGCAGCAACACACGATTGTGACAAAAAAACATTTTGAAAAGCTTTTGGATTATATGAGAGGAGATTATGAGATTAAGTTTCTTCTCTTCTCCTCCCTTTGTGATGTACATACCTGCACAGGTAAAGTGGACTTGCGAGGGTCATAGATGCGAACTTTCCCATCTTTGCACACTGTGGCCAGGAGCTTGCCATCTGGGCTCCAAGCCATGCCAAACACCTGAATGTGAACCACAAGAGAGGGTAAGAAGAAGAACAAACTCAGGGGCATTCAAAATGAACATTTGACGTCTACAACTATGATCCTTTTCTTAACATGCTTTCCTTAATTTATCCTCTCATCATGGCTGAGTGAAAACTTTTTAAACTCAGACCGAGCTTTGATTTAATAGTTTTTTCAGTAGTCTTGTATTTTGAGTTTAAGTGGTTCCTGGTCACCCACCTGGTCCTCGTGTCCAGTGAGGAGCTTGACCTGCTCTCCGCTCTCCAGGTTCCACAGTCTGACTGTGAGATCATAGGAGGAAGACACCAGGAGTCCACTGGCCACAGGGTGATACTTGATGGAGTAGATTTTCTCCAAGTGGCCTGCGAGGGGTCACAGCAGCTGTCAATCAACTTGACTTTCTCTTTGTCAGACTTGTCAATCAGCAATCTATTATAAAGAAAACTGAATGGTGATTTCAGTAGTGTGCCTTTTGTGTGGAGGCTGTCCTACCTTGCAAGATGAGGTCAGGCTCAGTCAGGGTCTCCTTCAGCCCTCCCTCTGGTACCTGCCACACCCGGATCTTTGCATCATCACCAGCTAGCAAGGTCAGAGAGGGAGACAAGCATTACACTCATGCACTTACAATATCAACACGGACAGTGAGCAGTCCAGCATACCCGTCAAATATATACAGTGGACACATTCACTCACCCACAGCAAGCCGCTGTGTATCGAAGGGGTCCCAACAGAGGTCAGACACATTCACAGAGTTTTGGATGGTGGGGAAAGCTGTGTCTGGCAGCCTGCCTGGCTGAGAGCGCTGGAAGAGGAGGCGAATAAAATTAGTCTAACACACACACACACACACACACAAACAGTGGTCTTGTTTTCCAGCTGCCATACCTCAAGGATGGCGATCTGACCCCCGGAGATGGAGAGGGGCACTGCCACACGTTGACGGTTGACACAGAAGCCGTCGGACTCGCCTGGTGTAGTCAGGTTGAGGCCCCGTATGTTGGTGATGTGTGTGTCTCGGTGCATCACTGCACCCTGGATGTGACGGAACTTGGAGGTTGGCCCTGGATCAGAGATCATTTCAAATAAACGGCATTGTCAGCGACGAAACATGTATATGAAATGACAAACATCAGAATGAAGATATGTCAGGTGTGCATATGTCTGTATGTTTGTGTGTTTGTACCCAGCAGGCTTTGGATAGTCTTGGCACTCTGGCTGGGACTGGGGGAGGGGAGGAAGCCTGAGGAGAGGCCGGAGGTGGAGGAGGGAGAGCGGGACGGGGCAGCGCTGCTGCTGGGGGTGCTGAGAGGACTGCTGGAGGTGGAGCAGCCGCGTGCCGGATCCTGTTTAACAGTTTGTAAAGTTTTTACTATAGCATAACTCCTAATATTAAGTCAATGACACCTTAATGGTAAGATGCTTTTAGAGAATTTAATCCTTGGTTAGCTAAAAGTTGGGACCATGTCATACTAAAACATTTTCTACAGATGTGTCTCTCACCTCCTTGCTCCCCACACTGGTCAGTTCCTTCTTTGCAGGTGTCTTGCTGGCTGGTGGAGCCTTGGGTTTGGGCCGTTTGTCTGGCTGGAGGCTGACTTTCTCCACCTGAGGACAAACAGAGCTAAGCTGAAATGTCCGTACAATGTAAAGACTGGAAAAAAAAAAACTTGTGACTGACGCGGAGTGTGTGAAGTGTACCTGCTTGTTCCCTCCCTGCCACCACTCGTCAGCAGACATAGCCGGTGTTGTGCCCGCTGTGTCTGGGTAAAGGTCTGCATGAAACTCCTGGCCTGAATTCTGGAAGACACACACATATGCACGCATGAAAACACCAGTGCAAACATGTGCATTACTTGCACGTGTTATGAATCTGCTGCGCGTGCGGGAATGTCAGCAGCGCTGTGCTTTGTGCACCTTGCGAGGGACTTGATAGCTGATTGGCACAATGCAGCTGTCCGTCAGCTGAAGCACACGCATCACTTCGCAGGACATGACGTCCAACGCCAGCTTGGGGACCATGGCAACCCCTCGTGTCGAGGCGTCGGTCAAACAGTGGCTCACTACAGAAATAAAGTTGAGAGATGAAAAACAGGAGGAAAAAAGGAAAGAAAGGGATCAGAAACTAGGAGGGAGGCTGTGACAATCTGAACAGACCGATAACAGGTGACCAACTCTTACCTTGAGAGAGGAAAGGCTCCGCGGCAGAGACTTCAAAACAATCAACCACAGTGTCTCCCTGTGCAGAAGAGATCAGTAAATCATACACTGTACTACAAAGCATGACTGTTTAATCTGCTGAATCAGAGAACGAAATTCCTCAAACTTAATCTCCCGTCAACCCGAGATAATTATCAGCACAAAAATAGAATATAAATCACAGAAATGTCAGTTGACCTTTAAATTACGCATCTGTCAAAACTTCTGAATTCCTGGTTGCTATGTAACTACATAAAACTTCTCAGGCCTTAATATTTACATAGACAGTTGATCTACATCTTACCATGCCAGCCAGTATGAGCAGACCAGTGTCATCATCAAACAGAGGGATCAGTGTCCTGAAAGGGCAAAGAGGTAAAAGAAGAGAAGGAGAGGGAAGGAACAGAGAAAGAAACAGTCAAATTAGAGTTTGCACATTGATTATGCACGCTTACACAATCTTTTAAATATGTCACAGTGTCTAGTTCTATTAAGGCGCCACTAGGTGGGGCAAAATGTCCAATTTTGGGGCAAAAGTGGGCACACAAGTTTTTCCACAAATTTTCTCTGCAGGGAAAACGGAAGGAAAAAACTATTCAACATGTTCAGTTTAACAAATTCACAGTCAGACTCAATCACATTCACTCAAAACCATCCCCTGTGATTTCATTTTGCACCATTAAGGCTAAAAAAGGGGGAAAAATAGCATTGAGCCCACGAGGAATCACAGTGAAACTAATGACTTTTTCATTATTAATTAATCTGATGATCATTTCTTCATTAATTGATGCATTTTAGCCAACAAAATGTCAGAAAACGCTCATCATAATCTCCTACAGCCCGAGTTGACATCTACAAATGACTTGTTTTGTCCGACAAACGGTCCAAAGCCCAACGAAATCCAATTTCCTGTCACATAAGGCCAAGAAAAGCAACAAAACCTCAAAATTAGGACGCTGCAATCAGATAATGTTTAACAAATTGTTAATCAATTAGAATAGCTGCTGATAAATACTGTTGATTGATCCAATAGACCAACTGTTTTAGCTCCACCTTGGCCCAGGCAGGCCTCATGAAGGCTACAGTCACCTGCCTCCTCTCATGATCTGAGGTAAGAAGATTGAGGGAACTAAATGGGCTTTTAACTAAATGGGGAAAGTACAGTTGGCTGGAGTAACCAAACCAAACAGGAAATCATGACTTAGACAGAGGCATACTTGCCCAGGCAAGGCTGGCAAATCTCCCCTTAGTATTCTCCCCGTACTCTGAACTCTCTCCTCTTCCCTCCCTTCATCAACAAGAGCAACAGTCAGCGTGCTGTATTATTCTCCAGAGCTGCTCCAGAGTCAGAGGAAGAGGACAGAGTGCTGGCTGATCTAACCACTTCACATCACAGGGCAGAGATAGGCTGGCTGAAGTGGAGAGGCATTTCCAGTGATTGGCTTATGATGACGACCTTGTGTAATGGTACTATTCTAGAGGAACGCCACTCGGCTGCCTCCACATCAACTGAGAATGACAGACCGGTGATGTAATGCTCCCAGTATGACAGCATAATGACAGACTAAGTTTGGGTATCTTAAGCGACTGCTCATGGTGACACGCGATGGTTTTGACTGCGTGCAAGAGTGACAGAGAGAAAGACAGTGTGTGTGTGTATCTGTATGAATTTGACACTTGGAGAAAAAAAAAAAAAGAGGAAGATTTTCTCATTTTGACAAACAAACCTACATGGGTTCAAACACAGTCAGTCACTAAAAACTAGCTGCAATGATTCTGCGGTTGTAACAGCCCATATCCCCTTTTTCCGTTTATAAATCTTTTCCAGGTGACAAAGATCTCTATATCATTTTTGTTTTAGTCTTTTGTTACATTGTAAGAAGTCATTTTGCTCTTGGCAGTTTGCGGTAATCGCAGTCAACTGAATAACAGGCCTTACTGTGAAAGCGTCGCGTTTTTTGATAAACTAGCCTGCCAAGTGGTAAATTATCCAGAAAAATGAAATAGCACTTTTTATACTCTATGCGGGTTACGTCAAAAGTTGTTTTTATTAGGACGGTTCCTGAGTAAATCAAACAAAGCTGCTGCTCTGCATGATTGCAGAATGAGTGAAAAGTGGAACAAGTCTTCTAGGTTATTATGTAGCATCGCACATACACTTAACTTAGCATTCTGTCTTATGTGAGTACATGCTGATGGACATCATTTCCTAAAACAAACTTTTTATAATTTAGCTTCTTACTCTGACAATATTGTTTTTCTCCCCATTAAATGTATTTTTTTTAAACATAAAGCTCTTTGAGACAAATTTTTGACTGCATTTTTGACTGCAAACGTTATGCTAATGCATTTTTCCATCCAAGGTGTTTGTCATATTAAAGCGGGCACACATGGAGCTGACTTGTTATCAGGATTCTCTTTATTTCACCCTCACTGATTCACCAGCAAACTAGACCTGTTCCTCTTCATTCCTCTTACATCGCTCCCTCCCTCTATACCCAGCCTGTGAAGTCAGTGAGGGGCGGCCACGCTTCGTTAGGGCGACTGCGTGTTCCCATGTCCGACTCAGTCCGCAGGGAGTCCCTAAACACCTCCATTCCCACACCCCTCTCGCTGCCTGCCTTCCCCTCCCAAACTCACTCTTTCCCTTTCCTAGTCAACAACACCACCTTGCACCCTGTGCTCTCTTTGTGCCTCCAATCCCAATTATTTCTCTCCAAATCGCCGTCACTCTCTCCCTTCCTTATCTCTGGTTTTCTCACAGTAAACGTACAAGTCAAACAGCCACGTAATAGGAGCGGAGCTTTATCACTGATAATGGCCTCTGTTTACTATCACTTTCATGCTCCACCTCACCAGCCCATTTTCCCACACAGGAAAACACATATACACATGCAAGCACGCATTAATGCACATAGATGTACGAGCACACATACATACGTGTGCTAATAACGCAGCTTAACGACGTGTAGTTATGCTCACGCAGGGTTAAGTGTGGGAGTGAGCTTGTCGGTGTAGATCTCAACCACATGGGCTGATTGTGAATGAAAAGAAAAACGATTACAGACCTCATTCATGCTCTTAGGAGAGAGGTTGTAAGTAGGTGGATGTGTGTGTAGTACTGAATCCGGCCTGACACACTAATCCAGACATAAGCTTTATTTAGTTGAGTAGGTGTGTGACTGAAACAGGTTTAACCACATACACATGCTAATTGGTCATTAAAAAAAAAAATCTTTTCTGAGTTATGGAATAAGAGAGAGAGAAAAAAATCTCATCTGGATACGTTGAGCAACAGCTAAAAAACAGATTTAACTCCATAAAACGACAATTTAGTACTTCCCAGTCTCATACTGTCAGGGTTATCTGCTTCCACTGACGTCTCAACACCTTTCCAACTCTTCCAGCACCCCTGCGATGAGCCGCCTGATGCTCCACAAAATCCTCCTGGCTTCAGTCTGTCACTGGCACTCTGCCCCTATCAGAGTTTACACAAAACAGAAAGCGCTGGAGAGTCCGTCTCCCGCCTCGTCTGCCATCGCCTCACACCGCTCTCTCACACAGACCCAAACGCACATCATAAAATGACCTTCTGCCCATGACAGCAGCCTTCAGCACCAGCAGATATGATGGGTATATTACTCTGCTCTAATGTGCATCTGTGTGTGTGCATGTATGCCAGAGCCTGAGCCAGCCCAGGTATATTACGGTTATGAGAACGTGTTGTCGTTTGATAACGCAAGAGATACTGGAATGACTGACTAATGGAGAGCCAGACAAATGGATATGATGATAGACAGATACAGAAATGGTGTGTGTGTGTATGTGAGAGTGTGTTTAAAGCAGGGAATGCATGTAATAGGGCATCTGCAGCTGAGATTATGGAGGAGAGAAAACATACAGTGGGCCGAGTTTGACTGAGCAAAAATGTCAGTGACAACAACAACGGGCACTGCAATCACAAATGATGGAAACACACACTTACACACATACACTAAATCCTCCCAGGAACACATTAAGGTGAAGAGATAATCAACTGTATCATGAGAAAACGCTGCGGTCACACATGGTTCATTGATGTGCACGCACCATCTATGTGCTCACCAGCGTGACAAAATATGAAAAAGTACGAAAATATGCACACAACACACACCAACACACGCTGTACGCTTGTGCGAGCACATATAGGCAAGTCGAGGCACGGTGATAGCATCAGACACACACAGCACCGTATTATACACAGTATATAGGTGAAGCTAATGAAAGCAGCCTGTAGAGGTATAAGGTTATGGGTTGAGCTACAGCAGCTATGACCAGATCAGTATCAGTCAAAGGGACCTTTCTCTATCATATGAGATCATGGCCTTTAGCTAGGTCTGCCGTAGTGCTAAAAACACACACTAGACAGCACAATAAGCTCCAGCCGACAGGTAGGCGCTAGTCAGAAAGTAGAGAAGAAAAAGAGAGGAGCCATTTGGGGAATATGAAACCAAAACAAAGCAGCTGGTTGTCTGCTTCTCAATTTTAGGTGGACAGACTTTTGTTTGAGTCTTATGCATTTCTGACACTTAGAAGACTTTTAAAATCCTAATAAGTTATCAAAAGACAAAAAAAAAAAAAAAATATATATATATATATATATATATTGGAGATTGGAGTTGTAGACAAGCATGCTTGTGCATTTTCCCTCATTAACTAAGGCTTAAATTACAGAATCACTTTTAAATTAGATCATACAAATCAAGCATTTGATATAATCAAAACAATTTTGACTAAAGCGACGCCAACACTGGATTTTTGAGGTCGATGCCAACATTGATATTTCTAAGTCTATTTCTAAGGATCCACTGCCTTTGTTATTAATGAACTATAATGAGGACATGTGCTAAACAGAGAATTTTACAGTTGAAAAATAAACATGTCTCTCTCTCTCTCATGCGCTTATAGTACAGACTCTCCACAACACTGAAAACCAACTTCCTTATGTAGTCTGACCTCAGCTTTATTCACTGTTCATTCATTTTTGATCCTCTTCCTCTCTGTCATTCACCCCCCTCCCCCTCTTCCTTTTCAGTCCCTTGGTTATGTCATCCCATTCAGTGGGGGTGAGTGAGTGATGCAGCACTATCACCGAGCGCGAAGGGTCTGCTGAACTGTTAACTCCGACAGTCCACTTTATCAGCCCCCCTGCCTCCCACAGACTGCCGGCCTGCAGCTCGTTCTGCTGTACAGGCTTGCCTCCGCCGTCCTGTCGGGCAGAGTGAAACTAGAGCTGCTGTGGCCATAAAATAATGTTTGGATTATCACACAGGGTCACAAGAACACTTGGGGTGGGTCACAGCGAAAACAGTGGACGTGTTGTTGGAGGCTTCGAGTCACTGATTTCAGAGTTTGAGTGTGAGAGTGCACATTTGTTCCCCAGTAGTTCCAGTAAATATTAGGTCAACAGACTGTTCCAATACTCCTCTTGACTTCAAATTCAATGACAGCTAAGGTCTTATTTTGCAAGGTTCAATAATTCAATTTCAGGAGCCTACGTTGGCAGTTTCAATTTCAGCAGTGGACCTTTTTTGCATGTCATACCCTTCTCTCTACCTGTTTCCTGTCTCTCTACGCTTTCAAACTGTAAATTAAAGGCAAAAATGGTAAAAAAAATAATGCCAAAAAAGAAGATATTATATATTAGATATACTGTAGGTATTAGAGGCTGTAGGTTTTTGTTATGTTGGTGAAATAATTAACTATCAAACTGTGGCTGACACAAATATCATCACAGGATTTTTCCTCGAAACTGAAGTGTTGATGAATTTGCGTGCTGTTTTCATTCTCTCTGTTTTTGAATCTAACTACCTCTTCTTGCCTATATGTGTTAGTGTTCACGTTTAAGAAAAAAGGCAACGCAAAAATACTAGAACATGAGGTTATCTGTTAAACTCTATTTTCTTTTAATAAATTGAAGCTGCAAATCAATTTTAACACCATCCACTCATTTTCAATAACATTTTAGGCCTTATTTTATCTCCCGCACACATACACACTATCACTGATGTGGCAGATCTGATAGTGTAGAAAATGAATCAGCAAAACTATTTGGTATGTTGGACTGCAACTAAAGAGCTGTATCTCCCATTTCAAAGTATGATCATATGAGCACATGCTTTTTCCATTGTCTTTAGTTATTTTCACGATCACTATCTGATAACGACAGGTCATATGACCGGCAGATTATTTATTTGTTCTTATGATAACCCCGGCCCTCTTCCTGTCTTTACTCTTGTCTGTGACAGACACTCTTGCCGTTCCAGTGTTATTACTCTTGTGTAAGGGTATTGGACACAGCTAATGGTTTTAAACACACTTAGGCTGCAGGCCCATGGGTCTTCACATTTCCCAGACAATGGAAGGACTGGTGCAGAATAATCCACTGCTGATTAAATGGGATTCATAACGGAAAAACACTGGATCAGTGAAACTGTCTCCAGGATGGTAAATCCTGGGTTGGTTTCTAGTGTTGTTTAAGAATGTGAAATATTTTCATATAAGAGTGACAGAGAATTAGAGACGATGGTAAATACAGTATTTAACTGAGTTTAAGATCATGGAAAGGTCATCAAAAAAGCCAACAAATGGTTTGGCACTGCAGACTTTGAAGCATCATAAATGAGCAGAAATGACCGAGCAAAGCGAGCATATAAACAATACATCACAACCGCTGAACTTTGTCACCTTTGTAAACTCACAAGTTACACAGAGGAATCAAACCTCTGCACTCTGTGCTGTCTGAATGTGTATAAATGTTTCCATTAGCGCCATCAGAGCTCCAAGGCCTGCACCGCAGAAGCTAAACCACAGGGTCACAGCGAGGGCAGCTTCAATCTAAAACTCCAATTCACAACGGTTGGATGCTACATCACAGTTACACCACCTCACTTCATTCCCATAGAGGAGATCAAGATCTGATCGTCTGCCACCTGACTCAAATGTGTCTCTATTTTTTTGTTTGAATGATAACTTGGTTTTTTATTAGCCCCAGTTTGAACCTTTCATGTATCATTATTACATTCAAATCACAAGGCTGAGCATCTGTTTTTCCTCAAAGATAAATCCCTGAAAATGTTTGAACAACCTAGAAGGTCATTTAATGCACTTAATGCAAAAAAAGGACAAGAGTTTTAACCAGTTTCCCAAGTTGCAACTGTATTTCCTACAGTAATATGCGTATGTAGCCAAAAATGACATATGTGCTTCCTCATTTTGTATGACAGAAGAACATTTTGTATCCAAATGATATAAAATGATGGAAAGTAACAATAATGTAGACAAATATTCAGTAAAAAATGAGCAGGGGCCTTTTTTTTTTTTTTTTTTTTTTTTTTTTTTTTTTAAATCGATTGGAATGTTTTTTTTTCATTCAGATTGATAGAAGAGTCTTTGACATATCTGTAAACACCTTTAAAACAGCTGTAAATGTTATTAAACGAGCTTTTGGGTTCTTCAGAGATGAAGAAACAGATCCTGAGGTCAAACTCCAGCAAGGTTCTTAAAAGCTAAGACTCAGCTCTGCTCGGGGTGGCAGTGAATGCAGCCTCAAAGTCATGATGAGTTCAAGGATGCTCAGCAGGTGTTTGACTCAAGCTGCACAGTCGCCCCGCTGAGCACTGAAATGTACTAAAGTGCAACATACTTTCTCCTCTGTGTTTGAGGTGTGTGTGTGTGTGTGTGTGCGCGTTTTGTTTCCAGTGTGCGCGTGTTTAATAAGCGCACTGGGCCTGCCTGCCTAGCTACCTTCAGTAGCCAGTTCATTAGAAGGGAATTAGAGTTGACGCACTGCATTACTGAGAGGGAAAGAAAAGCCAGGATTGTTGGTGGAGGGGCCAGCTGTGGCCATGTCTGAGCCCAAGTGACGAGGCTCTCAGATGGGCTGCCAAGCGGCTGCTCTCCCCTCTCTCCTCGCTTCGCCGGGCCCCGTCCCTGGCCCCTGACAACTGGCATACACATGTACAGACACACGTGCGCGTGCATATAGCCATGCTCAGGATTTAATTAAACTCACTGAGTCCCATGTCAACAGGTCTGCAGTGACCCCTCTGACACCCCCGACGCACTCCCAATTCCACATACACCCACATGCAAAGTTGCCAAAAGGGGGGAAAAAAATGCCAAAGCTTTAGCAGCAATTTTCCTCCTGTCCTCAAGAAACAGAATAAAGCTTCATTACCATTCCAACTTGTCGTCGGTGCAGCTCCGTCTTCACAATGCCACAAGCAGCCACAATCAGCGCCGCACATCTCAGCTAATCCTTGTTCGCAGGGGAAACAATGAGCCCGCAACAAGACAGTCCATTCTGCCTCAGCCACATATCAGATCTTCACACAATATCAAGTATGTGTAGAAAAACAAACCCTTTACAATATAATAGACACTTAGAAGCATCGCGGGACAACTTAGCACACAGTGCTGTCTGACCGCATGATGGGCAGTGCGTCTGTTTTGCATAATGTTGACATGAAAAATGGAAACCCCAATCTTTATTTTTTACAAGAGGAGACACAGAGAGAGAAACCCAGTAGTAGGATGTGGGTGGGCATAAGGGTGTCAGGGTAGGACAGGCTGAATGGGAGGCCAAGGCGTGAAAGTTCTTAATAGGAAACATGAATTTTTTGAATGAACTCTAATAAAAGTGAGACAGCTTGCTGACAGACATTAAAAAGTATGTGTACTTTTAAACCTGACATGTGCTTGAGTCTGTGTTTGCATGTGTGGTGTCTGAGGTGTGTCTCTAAAAGGGCTTGTTGACGGCTGTGGAGGCCCGGAAGAGATGCGTTCCGCGTTAACCCCGGGGTTCAGCATCAAGGGCCCTGGCTAGATGACCATTAAATAACCTGTCGGCTGGGGCCTGGGAACCAACCTGCAGCCACGACTGCCTCGGACGAGAGAAGAGAGAGGAAAGGATGGCACAGAAGTCAGAAAGAGAAGGGGTGAGGATCAAGACCTTTAACGACCCTCTGTGCTGTTAGGTCACCGGAGGAAAGTCCGGCTCCCGTCACGGTTGCATTTTAAACATTAAACACAGACGGAGGTACAAATCTTTCAGAGGAAGTGAGAAAGCTCTTCGGCACTCTCAACCTGCAGTTGATGGATTATCATCCAATATTAGTGCTTCACAGATGTGCTGTGATCAGCGAAATCTATGCCAATGACGCACAGATAAATTCTGCAAAAATTTACAGTGAAACAAGCCCTGAATGTCCGCATGACAGCACACCAATTGTCTGAAGAATGTGCTTTCGGCAACATCGAGGCTCCAAAAACATCACCCTCAGTGCGTGACTCTCACAGTGAGTGCAAACTTAGGTTAGTTTGCAAGTTAAAATACAGAAGCAAATCATGGTTTTTACATTCAGTTATTCCTTTTCATTAACAAATGTCTTCAGATTAAATATGACTGTTTCATTAGCAGTCCCATTAAAGTCTCTCTATTTCACATGCAAGCCACACCGCTAACGTTAATGCCAAAGACATGGGAATCCATTTTTAGAAAATCAATGATCACAAATGGAAAATACACTATTTATGATATGATATAAATCAGCAGATCAGCAAATACTTTAATTATTGGAAATCTAAATTGCACATAATCTGTATCAGTATCTGACCTAAAAATACTCTGTATAAATCCACTTCAATTCAGTGAATAAACCACAAAATAGAAATTTCGTGCTCCAAATCAGAAATTGATATCATGTATTCCATAGTAATTATTCTGCATACCAGAGGAATAACTTAAAAGTAATGATCATAAGTTCAGCCTCGACTTGGCTCCAGTGAGTCAGTCGCTCCGCACCGTGCATTGATTTGTTATAGGGAACAAATTGGAGATGATGTCAGTCTTAGGTGCACTCAAGTCTATTTTTCCTTCTGTGGAAAAGCTACAGTCCAAACTGTTGCTGTTCTGCCATGCACACATTGAACCACCCAATAAAGTCCACTTTAAAAACACAATCCACCAGTAACAGGCTCGATGACTGACTTACTGCCCTGTTAAAATCCTGTCCAGCTAAACAGACCGTGCTCGCCCTCGGACGGACACTTGGCCGCTAAAGAGCAGCAAGCCGGGCGATGGTTTGGAGGACGCCACAAGTTAACTGTGATATCACATGACCTGGACGGTTAACAAAGTTCTTTTGAACGATGGCAGTGCTTGACCTCGTACCAAAGCTCAACTGTATGATCCAAACCATTTTCAAAACATACTTGCTCTACTGTATATGACTGAGTGTGTGTGTGTGTGTGTGTGTGTGTGTGCGTGAGACTTTCCTTCATAGACAGCCAAGACAGAATTATTGGAAATGCTAGAACCATAAAACCCAGTAATTTACAGACACACAACATTACTGTTTAATATTTGTTTTTCTTGCAAAGCCTGAGTACGTGTGTGCAAATGAGCAAGAGGGTCAACTCGAGAGATTGAGTGAGAAAAATAAAGATAGAAATATAAACCTTAAAACAATTCCTTCAGACTTTCTTTTTTTCCCCCTTATTCCTGCTCGACTAGAGCTCCAAAAAACATTCTTGAGGCGTTCAACAGAGCGCCTTTCATCGATCGTCATTCGCACATGTTTTGACTCCGTGGTGTCTTCCAGTTCTTCTTTATCGGAGTCAGTTAACAGAGGAACGTTTATCAGTCGCTCTGTCTACCAGCCAGTGGGTCTCTTATCTGGGGCACCGAGCGACAGGAGATCTGACTCATCTCTCTGTGACACACACACACACACACACACACACACACACGCCCACACGGTCCATCTAAAACTCCACTTTTCACTCCTATCGCCACCTCTGATCTGTCTCATATCTCAAAAGCAAACATTCCACTCCTGCTGGATGAAAATCTTGTGCATCTCCAAAAAAGTCAACATTTGGAAACACAAAAATGAGGTTCACCTCTTTTCCGAGTGGCAACTGTGATGTCGGTTTCACTTCATGGCTGATAAAGTTGCTTGGTTCAAGTAAAGACATGAAAATCAGGTTGAACATGAAATCAACTGTCGACCACAAGATAATCCAAAAGATACTTGGCCTGCATCACGCTGTAGGCCCATTTAAAATTTATTTCAGCATCTTATCCTCAGCCTCACTGTGGCCCCAGACCCTGGCCTTACCTCTCCCCCTTCGTCCTGGGTGGACCTACTTTGCACGAAAGCTTGAGTTTTACTGTTAGTGGGTGCAACACACCCACACTAAATCATCTGCTTTAATGACCGAAGCAGGGATATGTACAGTGAAAACCAATAAAAACCTCACGGGACAGAGCAGATTTACTACAAGAGAGATGGTGAAAGATGGAGGGGAGGGAGAAAAAAAGAAGAAGAGAGAAACTAAGCGAGACAGAGAGAAGTGAAAGATAAGATCGCTATCACATTTGTGTAGTAAAACACAACAGCTATGTGTGTATTCATATTGTCTGTGTACATGCGTCCGTGCACGTGTCCTTATAAGAATGCTTTGAGCTCTATCGTGGCTACATCTGGGAGAGTTACTGGACAGAAGGAGAGAAAAGGAAAGTACAAGATTGTTGAGATTGTTACAGAGGACACTGTAGCCTTGACTTGATTGCCCTGATGAGCTGCAACTGGTACGACAAGATCGACTCCTATTCCTATTACACACACGCGTGCACACACACACACTTTTGTTCTAATTTTCCACCACCTCTGTGTTGTATCTTGGTCAGGAGAAAACCATGTTTTGTGACCACCCATATAGAGTAACCATTGCTAATGCACAGTTTAGTATTCCAGTCATACGTTACAAACATTTCAAGTGTGTGAACTTTACATAGTAAATGGGGGGGAGGGGGTATGGTTAAAAGGAAAGTGGAAAATACGCATTTGACGAAGAGAAATCCAAGGACGTACACACAGAAACACACACTCCCGTTGCCGTCTATGTGGCGCTCATAGAGCCACCATCTCGTAACAATGAGCAGTGCTGACCAGACGTTTACAAGCCCACATCCAGCCTCAGCCCGGGCCCTTCCACCGCTACATGACGAGGCAGCTTTGAGCAATTTGTTAACACAGCATATGCATATTCCTCTGGAGGATAAAGCTAAGTGGAGCCCACGTTGCGTCGAGTTAGACTCAGACGGGCTTTAGCCTCGCAAACTCAGAGGAGGCCGGAGAGTCACGAGATGCAAAAAAAAAACAAACTAAATGACAGTCATAGTTAAGACACTTCTAAAACCGATAACAATAGGAACAAGATGCTCTCTCTCCTGCTCTTTCTTTCCATTTAATCAACGTCTCTTTGACCTCTCCTCGATGTCAAGGCCTCCACATCCATCATTTCAAGTTAACATTATCAGCGCTTTGTGCCACAGCCGAAGGAAAGCTTGTTATCTTTGTGCACGTGCGCCTTTGTGTGTTTGTTTTTATTTAACCTCCTTTATTTAACCAAGCAGGTCATTTTGAAGCCAAATTACTTGTTGAGTGTCTTGCAAAAGCCAAAGAGAGCTTTTGACAGTGGCACGGTATCATAATAAAAGATCACACAACACAGAGAGACATAAAGCCTAAATGCGTGCAGGGCGGGAATGGCACCACAAGAGTTTAGAAACAATGCATCAAGGCAAGACCACGCAGTTTGAATGATGGGCAACAATGGTAGAAAATGTAGTGTACAATAGTAAAAGAGGTATTCTATACTTTGAAAGATAGGGAATGAGACAGAAGTAGAGGATAGAATTACTGCCAAAGAGAAAACCTGTAATACTGCGTGTGCATGTGGCTCAGTATAACTGAGGTTTATACATTTTACAGTGTTTTTTAAAAATGTTCTTAGCGGATGATCTCAGCATTGTGCTGCGTGCCTCCACACAAGGCACGCTCCCACCACATCATGTGACTGATGATAAGTCCACTGGGGAGGGTGGGGGGGGGGGGGGGGGTTGACCAAACATTTCTGTCTGCTGCTCCACTGGACTGAATGGGATCAGGCTGACTATGAGTCAGAGGGGTGGAAATCTTTATTTTCACTCTGTGGTTTGATCAAGCACTTTAATTTAGATTTACATCTGAGAAAGAAAGGCTACATCTGCACTCTTTGACACATAAAAAAAAAACTACAACTGCATAAATATTAAAAGAATTAGAAATAAATAAAAAAGAAAAGAAAAACATGAGAATGAGGACAATGATGTAGCGAAAAATACAACTACAATTAGTGAAAAGTGTGTAAAAAGATCACATATTGCTGCATAGGTTCATAAATGTATGGGATGTAAATGACACATCTGTAAGCACCGGGCTGAACTTATGTGACCTGTGCAGCATAGTTGCTCTCATCTCTCTGATAGGGTTTCTGTAATACAGCAGTGAAGTCATAGTGAACATACTGTAGCTAAGCTACACTCACTTTGCTTCCCACACTAAACCACAGGCATGCTGCTGTTACTCAATACCTGACATACCGGACTGCAGGGTGCGAGTAGGACCGAGAGGTAGGAAGGAGGGAGCACAGGAGGAAAGGAGGAAATGAAGGAAGAGGGTATAAAGGAACAAAGGAACAAAGTGTGGTTGACAAAACAAGAAAGAAAGAAGAAAAAAAGAACTAATGCAAAAAAAAAAAAAAAAAATCTCACTGTCTCATCTCGGTTAATGGCAATCATGGGAAAATGCCACTTCTGATGACCCTCAGAGCAACTGAACGACCAGAGGTCACCCGCACGCCCCCTCACCCCCACAGATCTCACCCCTGCTCCTTAAGGCCTCTCTGCACTCTCTCCTCTTCTATCACTCTTATCAGAGCCACGGCGATAAGCAGAAATCCCTCTCTTTTAGCTCAAGAGGGCACAGATAACCAGCCGTAACTACTCTATCCACAAATGCAGGATACCACAGCTGACAAAGCGCCCACATGTGTCTAGTTTAAAAGACTTTGAAGGCTAAATGGCTATGAAAAATATGAATCATAGATTTGCTAAAGGAAACATGTTCTCAATCAGCTTGAAAATATAAGTTGGTAAACCCAGGATTGTTTTCATCCATTTAACAATAAAATGAGCACTAATAGCTTGTCCTGCTCTGAGGCGTGCATGGCCCAGCTGTGCCGTCTGTCTCCGTCTCTCTCCTTAATGAGAAGTGCCAGCGTGCGCAGAGTCAACAGACTAGTAAACCTCAAAGTGAACTATGGTCTGACCTCTCTAGGTTTCTGTGTGTTCGCTGTCTCGCCCTCCTCTGCGAGAAACAAACTGCTCCTGAAACCGCAAAAACTTGAGGGTACAGATTCTTGAGGTTCTTGTGTTGAGGGCATTTTTTTTTTTTTTTTTAATGTTGTTAATTGACACAACTAGCTCACATGAAGCTCTCAGCTTGCTCTAATGAGGCCAAAATGCCACAAAGGGACCAGAGAGAAATGACAAAGAGCCCAAAATCATCATAATAATAAAAAGCGCACAAACAAAACAATAAACAAGCCGACAAACGGGAGCCAGAAATTTTTTTAAATGATGACATCCCAGTCTGTGTTCCCAAAGCAAGGTTCGTTAACACAGCCTGTCTGACCCTCCCTCTGACAGACAAATGGTGAGAAAGGGCAAGATGATATTTTGGGTGACACCCCCGAGCCCTTTTCACCCTGAAAATGAAGTTCACTATGGGACACATATTCCTCCAACTAACCAGTGGTGATATATATGTAAACAAGATAAAAATAAAGTGTGTTTGTTGTGATAGCATTATATATGGACAGTTCCTCTACAGAGGTTAGCTTTATGAGGAACAGATTGACTTATAATGGGTAAAGCTAGCAAGAGAGGACAGGTGGGAAGAGTCAACATTTCACCTAATGTTTAGACAGGTATGGACTTTCATCTGATCCAGTGCATTTGATTACAGCATTATGTGTTTGTTCTCACACAAACAGTGACAACTTCTGCTTTGAACACTCTCCTTTTTGTTGTCCATATTTCTCTGTCATGCTCAGGTTCCCATCGCAGCCAATAATTAACCACGGATGCTCCTCGCTTCTCCCTCTCCCTTCCCAGGTTTCTTTCTCTCTGCGTGGCGCTCATTCCCATGGACGGTTTTTCCTAACTACTGGGTGCTAAGGCACTGTGGGAGGGAAAAAAAATCAGTCCGGGCTTTGTGAGGAAAACCCGGTCATGACTCACGACAGCCCACACATACTGCCGTCAGAACATATTTACGTGTGACAGCAAGACATATAGTTGTGGACTGAGGAGACACGGCAAGCATATGCACAAACACACGCATGAACACAGATACCAATACATATGCAGATATACTAAACACTAACAAAGGACCTACTCACACTCTCACCTAAGCCTCTAAAGGACACGGAGAGGCTGGGGGAATAATGAGCAGGGGTTGAGCTTGGGGCTCCATCAGAAAATAACCCAGGACGATCATTCCCAGGCTGTCCTAATGGGAAAACAACCGCCCCCAAGTTCATAGGATAGCACATAGGGCCGCTTTGCCCCCGTGCATCCAACTCATACTAGTTCTTTACTAATTCAGTTAATGCAAACATGTCTTTATAGCTGCTATGAAAAGAGAAAAAAAAAAAGTATTCTGGTGGTTTTCTTCCAGTCCACGTGACCAGAACTTTGCCACTGAGGAAAAAATGGGGGAAATTATGACAAATATTGGACTTTTCAGCACAAATTGGCCTTGTTTCGTTAAAAAATATGCTGCACAATCTGTTTTAAGGAATGTGAGGGACACTTCAAGCGTTTTGTGGCGCTGTAAAAAGATCACCCTGCTACCTTCAATTCTTCAAAAGAAGGCATGTTTGTTGTGTCGACTGACAATGTGGGGAGTAAGTGAATGAGTGAAGTGTCACTCTGCGGTGAGCTTTTCTCCTAAACTCTCATTCTCACTGACTCTCTTCCTATCGTGAACCTCCTCTGGTTCTCCTGCAGGGACACTGTCCTACCGCTTTGTCTGCTAAACTCGCTAGTTCCTCTTTTTTGAAATGTAAAAGCCACAGGCATGTTGTGAACAACAAAGCGCGTACACCTCAAACCGAGACACATGCTCATATTTCTGAATAGATCTATGGACATGATTATGGAGGCCATGTATTATATATTTATATCTACATGGTGGTCTATGTTTGTTCTTGGCAGGAAGGTGATGTGGTGTTGGGTCACAGGGTCAAGGACAACCCTACAGCACATGCTGCTGTTATATATATTTATATGCTTTTGTTATATACTATATATTCACAGCATACATTATAGCAAGTGTACACTAAACACATAAGTCAGTTTACAGCGAAAAAAGTGATTAGGAATACAAAAATCAGGAAAAAGTAGGTGGTCATTTATCACAAGAAAGGAACTGTGTTGTAGATCCAAAACAAACATATACTTTGATACAAAGCAAGAACAAATCATTGCTGAGTAAAACCCCGCTAACTCTGATGTTGGTCTTGGGAACTAGGTTCTAATTTAAAAATGTATGAACAAGCATACCAGACTGAGAGAGCAATTTTAAGAGTCTAAGAGAGGATGAAGACAGTTTAGTCTGTTTAGAGTGCAGCTCCTTTCTGATAAGCTCTTTGTTGCTGTGTGGACTAGGAGTTAATACCTGTACATCAACACTTTTGTCAGGAGAAAATAAAGTGTTTCTATCGCTGTGCGCACCGATTTGTAATACACATGAGTCATTTCTATTTTACAATCAAGCCACTCTAGTTCACAACAGTATGACACACTGCCAAAGAATAAATCATGTGTCAGATACACAAGATCTAAAGTGATCCATACCAAATCCATAAATTAGGCAGGCAGTTTAGGCAGAGCTGAAATTGAAAAGCTAGCGTATATCATGGAGGCAAGAAAAGGACGAGTGGAGTCAGAAATGATGAAGCAAATGTGAGAGACAGCAGAGCAGCCAAAAAAACAGAGGGGATTAGGGCCTAACAGGGTGGGGAAAGAGAAAGTGATGAAAGTCTGGTTGACAAAACACTTAAGCAGAGTATACACAGACACACACAAAACACAGAGTTGCACTTGAGTGAATTAAATAAAAGATGAAAGAAAAAGAGAAAATGTGAGAGTACAAGTAAATTCGTAGAGGGGACTTTAGGAAACATGCCATTCTGAGGAAAACAGAACAAAAACAGACAAAAAGAAGAAATCCCTGTCACTTCCCTAAAAATCCAGTATGGTGCTGTGTGGCTAAGTGCTTTAGCTTTAAAGCGTTAGCAAGCTGCAAGTTGGCTCAGCAGCAAACCAGTGTTTTACTGGTTTCCCCTGGGCAGTGTTATGGAGCGGGTTGGATGCTGCCTCGCCATCTTTTACTGAGCCAGGGTGATTAGAAGCCCAACATGCTGACAGCACATGCAGTAATGCTGTTACAACCATTTGACTGTGATTTACACCTCTGACCAAGCGCCTGCGACTGTCCTGTAATGTACAAATGTGCGGAACAGACTGAAGAAAGACATTCCTGCTCTGGTCATATAAGTGCAGAACAGACTGGACGACACTTTGAAAGACGTAGAAACTGGATGGGTGGAGGTGTAACAATGTACATTGTTTTATGTTGGATAGTTGAATAAAATGTTCAGTTCAATACATATGATTGAGTGGAGCAATTCTCCACACATTTTCTGCAGCATTTGTTGAACAATACAGTGCACTGTTGTTAAGATGATCTGATGTCTCATGTTGTTGTCACCACATCTGGTTGTCTGTTTTTGCTGCAGAGAAACTATTCTAAATGGGTAAAAAAAAAAAAAAAAAATCAACTCTTTCATCCCAAAGTCGCTTTAATAAAGTGGAATGTTACAATAAATTGTAAGTGGAAATGCAGATATATCCTCAGGCACTTTTGCTGGATTAACAATCTACTGAATCATGACACCACCAGGCCTCTATACTGTAGTTATCATTAAGGTCACAGAGGTCATGTCCTCAGTATTGTGTCTGGGTTTTAACAACTTGAGTGGTGAATTTACATTCTACAATTACACACGATGGGTTCTGAAGGCCAATTCTGTCATTTAAAAAAAAAAAAATCTTTAAATTTGAACACTTAGGCAAAAATATTAAATCAAATAAACAAATAATGAATTTAGCATCTAAACCATCGTGTAAGGACTTAAACAGAAAATATAATAAAACAGTTAAATTAATAAATAAAATGAGATAAAAGTATCAGAAAACTGCAGTGTCTTGAATGTTGAACTAGCAGTTTTGTGAACAATTATGCCTGTAAAGATTAGCTAGAGACCGAATTCAAGTTTCTATTTGAAATTTGAAAATATAAATCTATCAGGAAAAACATTACTTATATCATTTTAAATTGTAAAATTGAAAGAATCTGAAACATCCAAAACTGCTCTGAACTTCAAATATATATTGCTTTTTGCTGCCTAATGGACTTTATCAGAAAATATATTTAAGTAGATTATGTATTTTTTATTTTATGTATTTTTTCCTCCACTCCCACTATCACCACTCCATTATTCATGTTGGCATTGCAACACTGGCATTTATTTGTCAATTTACTTATTTTAATGTCACAACCTGCTGTGGCAACTTTCCGTTCCTGCTGACTTTTAATTTGAGAACATTTGTGTGCGCTCAGCAGCTGCCTGTAAATATCGAGCCACAAATGAGACAGACAGTCTCCAGTCTGTAGGTGAGTCACGGAGTACCTGAGCTCTGGAGACGCTGGTCCTCCTCGCCATCCAACAAACTCCCCCTCAGTGTACCTGGATAACCTCAGCACTGGTGGTGTAGTTTGCACACAGAGGTTTGCAGTGAGTGTGTGTGTGTAATAAAAGGGGAGGGTTAGTGAAGGGAAGGAGCACTGATTTTCTGAGCCTCATACATGTGTGATAAAATACAGCAGGGTAAGATTTATTTCTTACCCCTCTCTTTATTTCTTCTTTAACATGTAAAACTCAGTTGAAGCTACGACTGAGGAGCTACATCTGGACCCTGCAGGACATGTGTGAAATCATTTCACTATTCCTGCAATTTACTGTAATGCCTTGCAGATGGTACCGTGCGTGTGTGTGTGTGTGTGTGTGTGTGTGTTACATGGGCAATAACTCCTACAGTAAGAGCAGGAGGAGAGCGAGCAGGAGAAAGGCACGAGCCACAGACTGTGTGGAGACTGCTATCAAAAAGTAAACTGCACAAAATACATAAGCACGGCTAAACAAGCGGAACTAAAGTGTCCCTTGTCCAGAAGATACTGAGGGTGGTGGTGGGGGTCCGAGAGACATGTGCGACGGCCTCGGGGGCCAGGGAGAGGTCTGTTTGTTGAATCTTTTTCTCGTCGGAGTCTCTACACCTCCAGCACGAGGGCAAGTGACATCAACGCAAGGAGAAATCTGACCTGCTTCCAATTATTTTTTTGTCAACATGTGGAGAAAACAGAAGCTCGGCAAGAACGTGCATGTCACACCAATGCAGGGGTAAAATATGCAGCACTCTACAATTCCGCGACATGTGGCTAAAAGTACACATCGGAGGTGACACAGTTCCTCAGAGCTATCACCTTACTGTACCTTGTTGGGAAGCCACTCAGGCTGACATTGAAATAGGCTGCCAGCTGCCGACGGGTAGTTTGTCACTGGCGTTAGGAAGCATTCAATAGCTTTCTCAGCTTGAGGATGGCTCTGTGAATGAAGAAACCATATGTGCAAATATACACTGCACGTACACTGTCGAGGCAACTGTCCCTCATATGTCAATGGACAGCTGAAGAACAAGATATGATTAATCAATAAACTGATGAGTGTGGACATAAGTGGAAATAACTTTCTTCGCAGCTTTTAAATAAAAAAACGTTATTACTAAACCACAGATGTTTACTGGATTGTATGTTTTACATCAAAGGGATGTTGTGTAACCAGACCAGTTTTATTTGGTGCGATCTGATCCCAGCACTGACCGTGTCAAAGTGTCTGTAAACATGATGTTAAAGCCAGCCACTGGCTTGTTTTTCTGCAGAAGGAGCTGAGCAAAACTTGAAAAAGCAAGCTACTATTTAAGAAATAGTCATTCAAATGAAATGTAACCAACTTCTGGTTACAGTAAATAATGAAACCAGTAATGTCTCTTGCTTAAAACAGGTCCTGCAGGTAAGCATCAAGATATAGTGAACTGAAAAGAGGCTGGAATTTCTCTCCTTGAGCACTCAGCCAGGCGGCAAAGGTGTGTTGCTCGCTGCTCTCCTGTCTGTGCAGGAGTGCGCGCTGCTGCTGCTGCTGCTGCTGCTGCTGCGGTGCGCCTCGACTCGCCCCTCCCATCCCTCTGCTTAAACTCTCCTCTGCGCTCACCAATAAAGCGCTTTTTGTCCAGGGAGTCGGCACTTGAGCGCATTCCTTGACGTGGAGGTTGGTGTTCCTCTCCAAGGATTTGATGAAGACCGATCGTTCGAAGTTTAATGCGTTCACAGAAACTTTTTTTGAAAGCGCGCCTACAAAGAAGACAACAAGGTCTGGAGTTATATCGGCGAACTGCTCCGCTTGGATAAAGACACAAGCGCGACAGCGCTCACACTTCTCCGAAGTTAAGGGTAAGAGTTTCCTGCTTTGACTAAAAAAAATACGGATAAACATTTCATACTTTTCGGCTGCTACGTGTGGTATAGGATAAAGGACTGGGCGTAAAAGGGTATGTTGACAACTGCGGTTGGGTGGAATTATCTTTAGGGACATCTTAATAGATTAACTGCACGAATTAACCTAATTAATTTAAGAACACAAACCAAACACAAACCAAACCTTCAGCCAGGTGTATGTCCCTTTTAAAATATAAGGCACAAAAGACCAGTGCGGCTCATTTAAAATGTTGTGTCCCGCATGACAGGAGAGAGCAACTCCCGAAGCGAAAACTCACTAAAATAATCCAGAGACTCGCTATGATTCTGTTTTCTTAGCAGCAGGTAATAAACAAGTCATTGCTTTTAACTTGCAGTGTTTGACTGGAATAACAGGACGTCTTTAGTATTTCTGTGATAGAGAACAATGAATAAGTATCCCAGTAAAAAGCAAAAATATAAAAAAAAAAAAATACACTGTAGTTCTTTGTTGTAAGGAGTTAATTACACATCAACATGAATGCGCCACTGACTTAATGGATGTAAACAGGTTTTATTGGCGATGCGGGCGCCACTAATGCTTCAGATCACCCAATACTGGCAATAAAACAAAGTTTGTCTGTAGTCGGGCAATGAGTAAAACGCGAGCGTGTGCGCGGAGCGAAAGGAGCCATCGGGGCGGTAATAAGGCGGCCTGGTGTTGGACCGCAGGACGCCGTGCAGCATGCAGGGGCCGAGCCGAGAGTCTAGACCGCACCGAGCCGTGTTCACCGCAGAGGACAGCTGTTTTTGGACGGACAGCGGGGAACGTCCCACAACAGAAAGTTAAAAAAAAAAAAAAAAAAAAAAAAAAATGAAATGGTTTCAATACGCAGGACTCCCAGGGGTCAGGTAATGAAAAGTCACTGCATTTAGTGGCAGCTTGCGGTCAAAATCAGATTATCTTGACAACATCTCGACTAAATCTGGAGACAAGTGGATGGTAATACTATCTAGTGTCAAACGGCATCACCAAGCGTGTGTATCTTATTGTAGATTACACATTTCTTGTATTATTTTATATTTTTCAGAAACCTTTCTGGCAGTTTAGTGGATCACTGCTTTTCACTGTAATGACAAACACTACTGAACTGGGGCTAAGCGGGGCAAAGACAGCAAATGCCAAACCTGAGTATCAGAGATGAATTGACTTGATGATGTGGTTTTAGCTCTTAGAACAAAAAACAAATCGCGAGGAATTCATTAAAACATGACATAAACCCCATAAGATGGATGGTCGACCAGAAAATGCATTAGCTTTGTCAGATAGTATTGACAGCCAACTTTCAGTCATAAACATGATTGATGGAACAGCAATATTAAATACGATCAACTTGCCACTGCTACTGATTGGTAAATTACTTCCTTATTGATATTATAAAAAAAATAAAACTTCTGACTTTGACTGAAATGTGGACAAGTTCCAAAACCAGATTTAAAGGATGAGCAACTTAATTGTTTGATTTTTACCTGAAGGCGATGTAGTGCAGAAAGAGAAAAATGTAACACGTACAGGTTCACACATAAATTACAGATACATCAGTTTACTTCAGCAGAGTAAAGACCAATGAGGTCAAATTCCTGAAAGATTAAATCTCCAAGTGATCTACTTCACCAATAAACTAACGTTCAATAAAATGACATGACTCAACGCGTTTAGACCAATTTCTGTTCCAAAAAGCAAAAGGTACAAGAAACTGTCAGAGCATCCGTTATTTCCAGATTATATCTTTTAATGTTCAACTTTCATTCTCTGAGAACGGCTCTCGAACAAAGGGCCTCATTTTTTTTTAAACTTAGCTTAACCTTACAATTATGTAAGTGTTTATGCTCTGTTGCTGGGGTGATAAGCAGAAATGTGATCAAACCAGTCCTCATTTAAGACATAATCTCATTGTGAATGAAATAGTGACATTTAATGATTATTTATTATGTGAAGGTCTGAAAGCTCTGCAGGGATACCCAGTAGACCCATCAGGGAAGAAAATAAACCTTTTAAAAACATATAATAGTGTTTATATGCCTTCACTCGAGATGCTTAATTCATGGAACAACAGTCTTCTGACCACAATCCTTTATGAGCTTTCAGCCAGATTAGCATCTTTTACACGGCCCCCCCAAACAGTCACGGAAAATCACATAATCTTTCCCGGGGGCGAAACAGGCGGCGTAAACTACTCCAATGGCCCCGCTATTAACCCCTACACCGGTGTACTGCTCGTTTCCTCGCCATGTGTTTCCTCACAGGCTGTCATTATGCTATAGGAGAAGCTACCGTGTCATTGACAGTATATAATGGTTGTAATTGGTTTATATTAGGCTACCAGACACAGCAGGGCAGCCACTGGAGGCCAATTATCCTTTACTAATGTGGAGGACTTTTGAGGCTACTATGTTGCACAGATTGTAACACTTACAGTACAAGAGAGCGGTTGTGAGCACAGCTTGACATGGTAAAGAATGCAGAAATGTGCCAGGTAGTTATTTTCTATATGTGGAGGCGTACAATATCAATGCGGGACCTCATTGCTTTCTGCTCCAGTGTTTCACTCCCTACACACAGCAGTCTGTTGTGTTTGCACAGTCACTTGTTTACACTGACACTTCTCGCTGCTCAGCAAGAGACCGAAAGAGGGTTTAAAGAAGTCTGAGAGGGTGAATGGTGTCTATGAGTTAAGGAGAGAGACAGAAAAAGGGAATAAATGGGGAAGGAGTGAAGCTCTTACTGCATCTCTTCACATGCGATGTCAAATTTAGGTTTAAAAGGGGCGCTGAATGGTATAGCTTGTCAAAATATTCGTACGTATGGTGACACTGTGAGGATAAAATGTGCAATTGTGCGTGCCGGTCTAAGTGAGACACACATGCACACTGGACGGATTACCCCGTCCCCACGGGACATATCTTGCTCTTAAATGTCTGTCTGTGGACGGGAAGCATGGCTAAAGCGAAGGAGCCCTCTGTCATAAAACCCAATTTAAACAATTAAGCACAGGCCTGCTGTCAGACCACTGTGACAGTGATGTCGAAACCACACTACCCATCCAGGAATTTGGTTACCGACATTGTGTCAGCCTGTACTTTTATCAGTTTTTTTACAAAATCAAGGCTGGCATTTCATTATCTGTGCCAAAGAGCTCGGGAGGAAAAGAGCACTGATGACTAAATCGTCTGATGGCGAGAGTTTGTCAGCTATGACTAAAAGATCTACTGGAATTTTTCACAGGAGTTGATGGAGTCAGTGTGTTTGCTGATTAACACGACACAGTTCTTTAAACTGAAGGCTGCCCCCTTTTTCTTTCTCCAAACTGGCGGAGAGTAGAGGATTTTCAAATTGTGCTTCATACTGTACCGCCACGGCTCCGTTTTACGACAATTCGGGGCAGTGCCTGAAGCATCCTGCGTTCTGCATCGGAGGGATTAGAGGGTTAAAAGTCAGGTGCTGAGGCGAGGAGGCCCGGGGAAGGGAGGAGAGGAGGTGGAGGTAGGAGAGGAGGACAAGAGTGGGGGGCACTCACGCAGCAGGCAGAAAGAGGGGAGTCGACAGGGTAGAAAGTTGGAATTAGTGTGTGAATGTGTTTCTCTCAAGGCCACGTGAAAGTGAGGTCTCATCACAATTAGGAAGGAGTGTGTGTGAGTGAGAGAGACAGAGAGAGAGAGAGTTCAAGATGTACAAATCCTTCCTCCGTCAGAATTAAAGGCTTCAGCGTGCCCCTCCTCACAGCGGCGTCAGGTGCTGCCCAGCGGGGGGGCGTTCCCTTGTTGACAACCAAAAGCCAGAGCTGCTCTCTCGAAGGAGGCGTCTTAAATAAAACCCCGGCATCAAAGGCCTCAGCCTCACACTTCAATGCTGACCCGGCGGTATGCAGAGGCAAACCCCAGCTCGTACGCCTGCCAAGCTAAATTGAAGAAGAGCTTGCCGATGCAGCCAAATGATGCGTTCAGAAGAACCACTTCAAAACCTTGCATAAATATACACACACATGCAAAGGGATCTGAGGGCTTTGGAGCGCCCCAGCTTGAGCGCAAACCCCAAATAACTGCTGTGTTCACATCCACACACACACACACACATGCTCGCTGCAGTCAGATCTTATATGTTTGTCTGTTTTTAAGGCAGATGACCTCCTCAATCAAAGAAACTACCCTTTCAAACTTAAACTATTTTTTTTAAACCTTCTCACTTTGGTTGGAAAATCTGCAAAAGGCCAGAAATCCCCCGAAATTCCTAAACCAACTTCCAGTGAAGTATTGAGGAGTAGGAGTAGAGTGAGAGAGACACACACGCAGAATGAGACAGAGAGGGGATGAGAGGGAAGGATGCTCATCACAGAAAGCCACCACAAATTGTTGCATTTCAGTGGGCTCGTAGAAAAGGAGAATCAGCTCTTAATCTAAGGTTGTAATTACTTCTGGCCAACACCGTAATTAGGAAATGAGCCTTGAACCAGATCTTGCTGGGCAAGAGCAAAGCCACAAGGGCGCACACACACACACACACACACACACACACCTATAATGTTTGACCAAAACCAAAACAAGTAAAGACAGATCTCCCTTTGAGAGGAAGGTCAAATATTTACCAACTTGCTATTAATGTGAAACTTAAACAAGCGAACTCTGAGATGAACATTAATTTGTTCAAATATGGATTGAGTGACAAAACGGTCAATTTGTGAGGTCATACGGGGGTGTGTGCACAGAGCTGCTCTATTTCATTGCATCAGTCGATGTTTGAGTTCTCTGGTCTCATTTTTCTTCATGGCTATTTCCGTCGCAGCCGGGGCCACAAATAGTGTTGTTATCTGCTGCTGTCCACACTGGGAGAGAGCCAGAGGCAGCCCGAGACAGGCCCGAGAGAGAAAAACCTGTACGTGCAAACGTCTGCATGTGTATATCCGAGCGCCACCGCCGCAGTCAACAGCTGGGTGGTTGTGACAGTGTCACAAGTCACGGCATGCCACTGCGACATACAAGAATCAGACTGTCACATTAAAATGTCAAGCAACGCAGCACACCTACAGCAAAACATCCAACGTTTTTTTTTTTTTTTACTCTGTTTATCCCACCCTCCTTCAGCAGGTTTATGGTTTGCACTGATGTTTTGAGCTGTAATTTGTACAAATTGTCGGCAGTTTTAGATGATGCCACTACAAAGTGGATCTAACATTAAGGCCAGACTGCTCTGCTCTGTTCTGCCTTGGGAGAGATTAAACCAGATGGGGAAAGAGAAAGGGAGTGACACGGAACGAAAAAGGGAGAAACAGAGCAGGCGAAGGGTGAGGCGATATTTATGTTTAACAGATGAGCAGAGAGGAAGAAAGAAAGAAAATTACAGTGGACAGAAAGGCTAAAAAGTATCAGTGCTCTAAAAAAAGAGAGTGAGGGAATGGCAGGCAAAAATAGGTCCCTCAAAAGAGAATAAATATGAAAGGAGACCGATAATGGTGAAAAGAGATAATAAGAGGTAGTGGCAGGTTAAAAGATACTACCATGTTTTAGCAGCGCGCAGTCTGCACAAATTAAAGACCAAATGTTTCGTGGAACTATGTGGAAGAGGCAGCCTGAGCTATTACGGCATACCGAGGCAGAAATATTGTTGTCAACAGTTTTGTCCTTTATAAAAGTGCTACAGTCATTCAAAAAGCTTAGCGGTAAAGATAATTCGCATCTATTTTGAGTGTTGAGTTCCACTTTGAAAGCTAAATATTTACAGTGCAGTCGAGGGATTGTCTAAGAGGGAGACACAGTGACCTCTACAAACTGACCGCAGCAGGGTCAGCGCATTAGAGCCCCCACACTTAGCAGCTACACACACTAGACGGTCACTGACCCGTGCGTGTATTCTTGTACGCTCGAAAGCATGCAACTGTTCTGTCCGCCTGTACAGATCAGTGAAATGTATGCAAATAACCCAAAAAGATGCACTGAGCACACACACACAAAAACGCACACGCCTATGTGCGGCAGTGCAAAACACTCACAAAGACAAATAAACACACGGATGCAGAGTGCAGAGAAGGCCTCAGAGCAGGTCACGGAGCCAAACCAAGCCCAGGATTGTGACAGGTTATTTTCAGATGTAAACACTGCACTCTGTATGCGAGCCAGCTTGCGCCACAGGGCGACTAAAAACTAACTGTTGTATGTAAAGTAGAGTGAGGCTTCAGGTGTTACACAATCAGGTTTGGCACGTGGTTTAGGAGTCATCCTCACCGCCGGAGACAGTTTGACTCAGAGTTTCGGTATATAAAATACGGCTGAAAAAACACCGCTTAGTGGAAACAAGACTGGAAGAGTGAGTCTAGTGTATTCAGTATGCATATGCGTATAGTTTACAGCGTGTGTGTGTGTGTGTGTGTAGTATGGGAGCGTAAAAGCGAGAAATACTGTGTGCATCTCAGTTAATTATTTCAGAAACCATTTTATGGCCGTGCCTTAAATCAATGAAATGAGCAACCAAGAAAGCCTGCCATTAGAAAGAAATGTGGGCGCTGCTCTTGGCCAAACGTCTCCCACTAATATAACATCTATCAAGCGGTCACTTTGTGTTGGGGTTTTCCCAAAACCAACTCACATTTATGATCCTATAACCACGCAAAAAAATACCATTCATACAAAGCTACAAGCACATGAATGCAGGCATAAATACACACACACTAATCGTTCTGGTAATGGATAACGAGACAGTAATTGTTATAAAACACACAAACAGTATAATCAAAACTGAGGAAAACAGGCACAAATGTCCCTTTTTTTTGAAAACACTAAAATGGAAATTGAGATAAATACCTTATATCTGCGGTGAATTATCTGAAAAATCTCTGCCGTTGTTATATTATTTATACTTGGGTGACCTTATTCCCCCTTCTGAGGCAATATCTCATTCATAGACAGGTTAAGCAGGTGAAGCTAAATTAATCTTACAGATCATACCAGAAACCGTGCTATGAACACATTACAGCATATAGGGGTTCAAACAAGAAGTGACTGTCTCGTGTCACAACGCGTTATACATACACACACACATACACACACTGCTGATGGGCTGATACCACAGGACAAGGAGCTGACAGAGTGGAGAGTGGTCGGCCTGCATTCTTCCTCTCCCTGCTCTGTCATTCTCTTGTGCTGCCACACGGCCTGCCAGCGCTCAGCGCACAGCTGGAATCCAACCAATTAAGAGGAAAAAAACTTCCTGTTTTGCTTGTGGGCCATTAATAATGCATGGCAGGGGACTGGGTTTTTCCGAAAAAAGGGAAGAGAAGAGCAAGTCAGTAACATATTGCAACATATTTGGCTAATAGGTGCAACTGTTGTGTTATTTCCAGGAAAAGAAATCCTGAAACCCAGCTAAGTGGAACAAGGGTAGAGGAGGAAGCGTCTTCAGTGGGTGAGTGAAGCATTAAATTTAATCTGACAGTTTTATTTGTAATCTGTGTAATTATGAATAATATGTGGCCACTTACCATAATACAAACAAACTGTGAACATCAGGAATAGTTTTTCATCAGACCTAATGTACGATATAAGCAGTGTCGTATGTTAGACACGCGTCATAATAACACACTCCTTTGAATATTTGCATCCAGAAACCCAAACCACACGCTGTTGGCGGTCTTTATTGTGTTAACCGTAACACCCTGCTTCCTCAGTAGAGTCCTTTCACACAACTCTGAGCCTCTTAACAAGACTGGCAGGAGAACAAGAGCTGCTCTCTTAACACACATACAGCATTTAATAGATACAGTGAGGCTGTGTAGGGTTACAGACGGAGGGAAAAGGAAAAGAGAGAACGGTGGAAGTTTGGCGTTTACCATGCCTGTCTGGTTTCTGAAGTAACGGAAGTTGGTAGGAGATAGAAATCTCAATAAGTTTAACCCTGTGTTTGTCTGCTGTTTGTGTTAGGCTCATTGTTTTACTGATTTTCTCAAAAAATACATGAATGAGTACACAAAGTCCTCGTTTCCTTACAAAAAAAAGAGGAGACAAATGGGAAGAAAAGGTATATGAGTGACTGAGTTGAGTTGCAAATGTGTGATTTTCACCTGTTTCTTAAGAGATACATTCCCAGAACTTTATTTGAAAAATTAAAAAAAACATAAATAATGAGCATGTACATGTAGATGGTCCATGCGTATTTAGTTATTGGCTGTCACTGCATCACTATTGAAAATCCGCCGCTCTGATTCTCTATTCTACTTTCCCCACTTGACCCCTCTTCCTCCGTCCTGCTTCATTCCTGTGTTGTGCTAGTTGTCAGTGAGCTGTGACAGGGACTGTGTGGGCTTGTAAAGACACACACACACACACACACACACACACACACACACACACACACACACACACAAGAAAGTGGCTTTGGGCCTCTGGACGCACACTGCTACTCTCACTAATTGCCTTACAACCTCTCCACCTCTCTCTGAGCGGCCCAGTCCTCCTCAGGGAAAAGCAGTAGAAGCGAGGGCGGTGGCGTAAAGTCCTTCTTCTGCTGTTGACTTTTGGTTAAAACACATGCACACATTCCTCAGGTTAAGGAATTTGTGCATGGTGTGTCTGCTTGCTTGCTGTAAATTATTTGCCATGCAGGCAATGCTTCACTGGCAATATACACACTGACTCTGTTTCTGCCTTAATCCTGGAGTTTCAACATCAAAGCTCATACACACTGGCTTGAATTACAGCACACTCTGACATCCTGTGTGTGTCCAGGGTACCTACTATACATCTCTGCCCCACCTTTATGTGTGTATTTGAATATGTAGTAAAATACACGTGTGTGCATGTGACATGGCTCTGAATTCGAGCCAAATGTCTGGCTTTTAGCTGTCTGTGTTTCCCATTACTGCGACCTGTAGCTCTGCGCGTTAAACTTCTGAATGTGAAGGTGAAAAAACAACATTATTACAACCTTCCCCCCCTTCAGGTGTGTTGCTCATTAACACCCAATCACCATAGAAACCGTGTGTTATTGTCAGTTTTAATAGCAAACATGGAAGAGCAAACAAGGGTGTCGGATGATGGATGCATATACTCTCAACTCTACCACACACATCACTGACATCAGAACACACACACGCACACACACGCACACACACACATCACACGAGACAGTGAGCAAAGGTACACACAGGTACGCATGACGTGTTTGAACAGATGTGTTGATTGGAGCAAACATACTGCTCTTTATTTAGACAAATTGCTGTCCGCTGCTACAATAACAAAGCATCATTCATTCCTTCTCTCCACCTCTCTGTGGCAGTCTGTCATTTCAGGTTCTATATGACAGTGTGACTAACCCAGAGGTCACATGTGGTCAGAGGCACGGATATACACACATCCTGCATACTGAAGGCATGCATCTAGGCTCCCTTAGAACAACACCAATGGACCCTCTTTCTGTTCTTAAGCAGGTGTCAGCCTGAAGGCCTCTTTTAAAGGACCAAACCAGTGGTTTTGCATATTTTAGCCCATTTAACTCAAATCATGTATACTATACATCACAGTTAATTATTCTAGGCCACGCTGCTGTGTTTTTAAAAATTTGAATGTGTTTTTCCAACCATCCCAGGCATCCAATGTTTTCTATTCATTTCCTGTACAGTATGAAAATCTACTAGCAGACTCTTGACTTGTGCAATCCATTGTGGCGAAAATCAAGTCTGTGTTTTGTCAAGCTTAAATTAGCGCCATGTGGTAATTCGGGTTAAGTGCAGGTTTATTTGCAAATACTGCGCTGCGTTATCTTGTAAGAATAATTTAACTTTGACAAAAATGGTCTGTAACGGATAAACAGGACTGCTAATTGATTTTCATACTGTAGGGAAATAAATTAAAACTAATGGCCGCCCAGGAATGGTTGGAAAAATATATCCAGAAGTCTAAAACTGTATTGCATGAATTCAATAATGGTCAGCAAAAATGTAAAGTATGTTATTTGTGGTTAAGGAGCCAAAACTTGCAAACAATAGTGGAAATGTCCTTAAAAAGTGGAGCACCATGTGGAATAAATGGCAGATCCTGACCTACAATATCAGCAGATCATCCTGCGAAATGCTTTTGACATTAGAAGGATCTTATATTGTGTTGATTTGATGGGCTGAGGTAGATAACTGAATTCAGAGAATTTAATTAGTCTGCAGTCAGTGTACACTCGCACCCTAAAGGGAAAAGGAGGCTACGGAGGGCTCACTTTGTTTATTCCTCAACTTCTTCAACTTCGCTCTCACCTTGTTTGTGCTGGATATTAGGAATCTTCTTGTAGCACGCACCTGCTGCAGGCAAACTGCGTCGGGGGTCAATGATAATGTCCTAATAGACTGTTGCTGACTGATGTCTGTACACTCACTAAGATAGTAGGGCTCACCTGTGTAATCAGCGGTTGGCACAGGCCGAGTATGCAGGTCAATGTGATAATCAAACTAGGGATTACAGACTGACGTTGGCTCACAGGATCCTGTGAAATTTTAGGATAACATCCAGAGGCATTCAACGTCAGATTTTGTTCATAGTGAAAATTGTTTTGTTCAATTTCAGTCATTGTTTGTAAGTCATGATACTAAACTTTTTAGATTGTAATATTTATGGATATAGCTGTTCTGTAAGGGTTTCTACTTCCAATTCCAATACCTCACAAAAAAGTTGCACTGTGGTAGTAATTATAACTTTAACAAACAAGTCAACAGTCATTGAGGTAAACTCAGGGCACCCAAGGCCATGGAGGAGAGGCATGTCAGTGTTGGGGGCGGGGGAGCTGTGCTGTCTGTCTGCTGGTTTGCCAGCCAGCCTCCCCGACGCTGGCGTGGTACCAACACAGGCAGCCGTTTCACAATAAATTCTTTTGTGACATCCTAATCAGCACCATCTTGTGTGTGTGGCACATGTTTGAGGTGTTTTGTTTTTTTTAAAGAGTAAAAAGCCTGCGGGGCAGTATGACTAGAAAAATCACAAACGGTAACTCACAACGCCAGCGTTTAAATGAAGGTTGCGGTACGGGCAGAAAATGAGGAAAATTCCACTTGCGCCAGATTTACTGTACTCCTTCTAAATTACGTCATGCCACTGTCAACTGACTCAATCTTGATTTAAAACCATACTCAATCCATGACAACACAGACTTATGAGTAGGATTGAACCCCGATCAATAAATCACTCATTTGTCAATTAGCCTGTCAAAATATTTGCTTCCCTCTACTGCAGCATATAATGATTTTTCATGTTCTTTAGTGCCATAGTGCTGCTACTGGGGTCAGCAAAATCACTTTAGAGCACTTAGGAGAACAACTAAAGCTCAAGAGGGGCTCTGTCTGGAGGATGCAAATATGATATATTCCTTTGTTTAGCCTCTTGATTTTATGTTTTCACAGAGAGAGATCGATACAGTGAGGCAAGGCTGAGACGTGGTTGAATGTAGAGACAGTAAAAGCTTTGTCCAAGTGTAATCGCAGATGCTGACCTTCAAACATCCGCACAAAGTCCAATTGAAAAACTGCCCTGTGCGAATGAAGTGTGAGCGTGTGTTTTCTTTTCAAGCCAACACAAACTTTTAAATTAAATTTGTGCGCTGAAACACTACAAACAAGTCGATGTTTACCTGTCAGCACTAGCACAGCTCTAAGTTTCTGTTTACCGTCCTATTGCTTTAGCCTTGAGCTCTTACAGGGTCTTCAGCCTAATGAACACTTTGACAGCTACATAGTTGCCACAAGGCCCTGCAGGGCTGTTGGCAGGTGTCAGAGACGTGCCTTTATCAGATTCCTTTCATACTCTCGCCAACTACATGAACAAACCTGATAGAAAGAAAAAGGTGAGCGCAGGAGCAGTTGGGGGACAGGGTGCAAGACTGACAGGGCGAAGTGGGGAATTTTAGAATATTTGTGTCATGTGTCAGTCAGGAGTGTCACCTGTTAGCTGTGCAGCACGCTGCCGTGCGGCGTGTTTGTATGTGTTGCTCTACGAGTGTACGTCTGACATCGACACTAGACAGAAATGCAGTCGGGCTATTCTGTCAAGACAAATTTGACTTTGTGGAAAGCAAGTGAAGATATTTTGATAAGTAACTAAAGTATGTTTAAAGACTAAGTGGAAAGATGAGCCAGGCGCGCAGACAGCAGAGCAAAGCAGACAAGCAGGCGGATATGTGTGTTTCCTCAGTGAGTGCGTGTGACAGTGTTTGTCTAACATGGAGAGACAGCCTGCCAGTAAGTCGGTCCTACAGTCAGTCAGTGCACCTGCCTGATGCCTGACTCATACACACCCTCTGATTTAGCTGAGCTCCAATTTGAACTCTAACACAGTGATGTCGCAAGAAGGGACAATGGAAAAAACAGTGTCAACATCCAGCATACAAAAAATGTCATCTATCATTTTTAATCTTTTAATACAAAGAGAAGAATAGTAATAGCTTAAGTGTACTTAAGTCAGTCATACTGATGTTGTAATTCAGGTTCACTCTTAACAGTTTTCTGATCTTGACAGAGCTGTTCATCAAACATTGTCGCCTTGGCTGATTCTTGTTGTGTTGTAAATTAATCCTGATAATGAGAGAAAGCCACACACCTTATATTAAGTCAATTAATAACAGTGATATTAAAGGTATGCAACAGTTTCGAAACAGGCGTTCTGCGTTTCATATCAGATAAAGATCATGGTGGCCAGGTAACAAACCAGTAGTCAAGTTGGAGCTGGAAAAAATGTCAGTGGGTAGGCAGAGTGTCAGAGTGTGCACATGACTCCGGGCTTGTGGCTTACCGATAAAACTGGTCCATCCAGCCAATTAGAAACACAAGCACATGCACAACACAAACATTGTCCTCCCTGCTCGAGGCTGGGATGTCTCAGGTGTTTTTAAAAAAATGTCTGGAGTGGTCTTTTTGAACTGTTTTTTTGTTGCCCCAGACCAGTTCGCTTTGGGTGCCCCTAACAGGAGCACAAAGCTCTGGACGACACTGCAAAATTTTGATTTTGCGAGGGAGTCGTGGACAGGACATGAAGGCACGAGCCAAGGCCTGGACAGAGGCCAGTTTTCTGACACTGGGATGTCGTAGTTACTGTTTCCTGATGATGTAGTGTTTTTGGACTCATCAGACTGTGACTTCCGCAATGCAGTGGTTTGCTGCTGTGTCTGACAGAAAAGAAAAACAGAGAAGGAGAGAGACAGAGGGGTGAGTAAGTGCAGCAGGAGAGGTGTTGTTTGTGTTTTTTTATGCGGCTGTGACTGATTCAAGCAAAGATAGATGCAACGGAGTAGTGGCTTCATCTTTTTTAGGGCACCGACAGGCTGAGCAGGACGGGAGAGGTTTGCTAGGACAACTACGGCAACCGATTTTTGCAAAAGACAGCAAACTGGCAAAAGTTATAGGTTCAAACGCCACAAGGAAATAAGAAAACATATGAAAGCCACGGTTCTTCTTTATATCCGTGTAATGTGAGAATCCCACGGTGGAGATCTCAGACAGATGTGTCCCTTAGAAAGGACTGTGACTGTGACCTGAATGACTTTCTGTCCCCAGAGGTCAGAGGGTAGCGTGCAGTAATGAAAGACGTGTGTCAGTGTCGAGACATCGCTCACTGGGCAAAACAAGAGGACACTGTGTGTGAACTGAGAGAAGGAGAGACAGTCTACCTCAGCCAGAGTGTCTTGTGTCTCCCCCTCATGTGTGCCTTTATAAAAACAAAATCAAGTCTAGCATCTACAGCACCATCTGTCATATCCTTCAGCAATAAAACAAAAGGAAATGGTCCACATTTCCTTTTGGAACTGAAAGTGCCTGACCTCTATGCTCGAAAGCTCAGAGGAGGCAAAGCTAGACTGCTGGAGAGATCCAGTTCTGGTCTGGTTTGGCTGCCCGGCCGCCCACCTCTGCTTGCTTCCGGTCCCCCCCCCCCCTTGCCTCTCTCGTCTGAGGCTGGAGTGTGCAGGCTGGAGCTTTGGCGCAGGTCGCATCATTTACTCTGACACACTCCAAAGGTTTTGGATTTCATGTTGCCCTGCAGGAGCGGAGAAAGCACCTGTTGCGGAGACGAGGACCAGCAAGCTTCAGGTGTATGTGTGTGTGTAACCAGAGCTGGGTGTACGCCCCTGTCACACAGCGCCTGTTATCGCCTGTGTTGTCTGGGCCCCAGTTACAGAGGACACAGAAACACTGATCTGAGCCTGACCTCTGACCTCAAGGAGTCTCCCTCTGCCTTACTGGTTCATGAGCTTTGTTGTCTTTTGGACTGATGCTATCTGATCAAATTAAATAGGCAGAGGAGTGACTGTGTGCCTTTCAAGTTTCTTTTTTTAAATACTTTTGCTCCTATAGTGCAACAAATACACACTGTTTATGTGAGTTTTACTATTCCGCTACCCTCACAGTCACCCCTGAACGTGTATATTATGCCTTCTTTCAACTTCTCCAGCTGCAGGCTCTAATGGTAATGCTTCACACTGTCCTCATAAACGGGCCCGGTCAAAACCATAAATCCTGAGATGAAAGGGACCACCTTTTACACCAATAATACGACGCTTAGCAACTAATTTAGATATCCACAATGTAGGGAGCAAAAAGTGAGAGGAAAAAGCGTAGAATGAGAAAGAGAAGGATAAGCAAAGGAGAGAGAACTGCGGTCTGTAATGAGGAGACAGCCTGACAGGAGCCTGTTTGTTGGTTGTTTGCAGTAATTAAAACAACAACAACCCATTGACATCAATCAGCACTGGCAGAGCTGGCGTACTATGGATGTGGCTATTACGTGGTCTTTTCTTGTGGTCAGGCTGAAATCAGTTGGAAAGCTTTGTTTGTGCTGCACATTGTAAAACTACTATGTCCCCTAATCCCGCTTCATACCACTACAAAGCATAGCAATTATATTGTGGCTTCAAGAGGACTATTGCCAATGACAGACATAGTAAAACTATCATCCTTCTTTCATTCCACATGTCCTGCTCTCCTCTGTCCTGCCGGCTTGATTGACCTTGATAAGTGCTGCGTTAGTAGAGCACATTTTGGAAAATCTTCTCTCTTTGCTTTTTAGCAAGGCTACTGCTGGCATCACATATGTTTTATGCAGCTGAGCCTTGATCTTTGGACATTGTATTATTTTGTTGTTTGTCTTTTCACAGATGTATGCTGAAGACAGACAGATGCGGTACAGGCATAGAATTTAATATTTAATATGACATTAAAAAAAAATACAAGAGAAAACATGGCTCAAGCAAAGTTTGTTCAACAGGTACAACCAGCATTTGGGGCGCCACATTAGAATTAGCATCAGCTCATGCCATAAACAAATACTTACATACAGCATTGCATGCGTACCAACAGGGTTGCATTAACATAGCTGACATTTTCAGATGCATAGTTGTGCTGCATGACTCTACCGTCTCCACAAACGTGCTTTTTTCCCCCCCCTCTCTTCTCCGTAGCTACCTCTTAAGTAATCTTTTCATCCTCATATTCATCCAGGATATTCTACACAACTCTTGTTTCTCCTTTCCCAATTCTCTCTTGACCTCTTTGTCATGTTGACGGATAACCCCGCTCCATTGTGGATAACAGGGTCCAGCTGTGGCTTGTATGGTGCTGACAGTGAGAAGGGATGGGAATACGGGGAGTGTGTGTGTGTTTGAAGGAGCAGTTCTTTTGTCTTCTCATTGTGTGAGGGGTTGGAAAGGTGGCAAAAAATATCGCGGGGAGAGAGGAGAGTCAGAGAGCTCACAGTTCTCATTTACAACCAGTGTGCATTCGTGTCCCTGTGCTACTGTGGTAAATCTACACGAGGAGCTGAGCAGTGTATTTTAGTAGTCCACCCAAGTGAACTGAGCCACCAGACCTGCTACACTGTAGATCATACTCTAATGCGCATACCACAGGCATTGTTCCCTTAGAAGATAAAGTCCCTGAAGAGAAGGGGCCTCTTTAATGGGAGTATGCACTCTGTAGTGTGCAGCCTTATCCCCTTACTGTGACTTGGCGTGGTGCCCCCCTGCAGTCTCTTGGCCAGCCAGCTGAATTATGCAAGTGCGCTGTGACCTGTGACTCCTCCACACACATACACACACACACACACACACCAACATTTTCTACCCCCTCTTGTACCATTCATTGCCCCGCAGTGTTGGCCTTCAACTCTGAAGATAAGGGCTCTTGACGCTCGGCCTGCCGGGACTTAATTGCTGAAGCCCACTTCACCCTCCCAAAGCCAGGCCTTATCCACCTCTCCACCCCGGTGCCCCTGCTGACAGAAACCTGCTTTTGTCTCCACTTTTTCCCTTGCTTGTGTTTTCTTTTCCTCCTCATCTTGTAAAAAAAAAGGAAAAAGCGGGATAAGAAATTTGTTGAGTGAGAGGAAAAAAAAAAATCTTTTCTTCCCTTTGCCTCCCCTTATTGCCTCGTTAATGTTTCTTTTCAAGGGGCTGACCATGTATTTTGCTTTGTGTTGCGCAAAGACGTTCCCATGCTCTTTTCTTTGTATTTTCTCCTTACTGTTTCTGGCCCTCGGGTGATTCCACATATTCATCAGCCAACACATTTTATTCTAATACAAGCCACAAACCTAGGCTCGAGCAAAATGAAAACACAGATGTAAGAACCATCGTTAAAGAACAGATCTGGTCACAAAGATGTTTTTACTCCCATTCATATAAGCAGCACCATCCTTCATCCAATCTATCGTCTGTTTATAAGCCTCGAAAAACTTCCTGTTAGTCTCTAAATGCCAAGGCAATGACACACACACAAGCGCGCTTTTTCAAGCTCAGCTGCTGGCTGCCTCAGGAATGTCTCAACAAGTGCGCAGGGGAGAGAAAAGGAAATTACAACTCAAGAAAGGAGGAGGAAGGGAAGATGGGAGGGGGCATTCCTTGCGCAGGAGGACAAGCCTGTCTTTCTACTACCTCTCTCTCTCTCTCTCTCTTTCTCCGGGCCCTCCACTCACTTCAAAACACTTGAGTTACAGCCACACAGTCAGGAGTCACTCAGCACCACGGTATACTGTGGATCCATACTGTCGTGACGCCGCGTTTGGCCCTTATCTTACACACTGATAAGACCTGCACAAGTCACTCGCGTCCAAACAGAAAGACAACAGAAGAATCTGAACTATCAAGCTCTGGTTTATCTGTGATCTGGAATTATTCATGGAACCCCTCCCCATCCACCCCCCACCACAGTTTCTTCTCCACTGGGTTATCAGATGTGCCTGGCTCGGTTTGGAATGAGGCACACTCAAATAAACATTCTGCCCCGGGGAGCTACGGTAGAGTCACCACGTTGAGTTTCTAAGAAAAATATTCTCATTTTTATCTGCATAGCTCGCACTCCTCTCATGACTGCCTTTATGTTGTTGTATATTCTGGCTCTGGACTTTTATACCCGTCTCTGGCCCTGATATACTGTACCAAAGCCGTGTATCTCCGGAAGGAATGAGATTGGATTTTTGGATAACTTCAGACACATATGATACTTCTCTCACACAAACAGTAAAGTGCGTGCAGTGTTTGTTCTGAACAGGCGCCCTTTAACATAAAGTACACTGTCTTTGACACATAAACATATGCTATATCCCGCACTGAAACTGTAATGCTGTGATGATATGAAAATCTGAAACCATCTGCATACGCTCCAGCTTTTGCTTGATTCTGCCTATCTCCTCCATCTCCTGTTTATCTTCCCAAATCCTTTTGTTTTCCCTTGTTCTGTACATACACGCAGCACAGCGGCCACATTTTCTTTTCTTTCTTTTCCCTCTTCCATCTGCAACGCCATCATTTTCTGAGCCCTGTAATGAAACCTGCCTTTTCCTACAATTTAAAGCAGTTCTGGCTGTCCATGGAACTTGTGGCTATTATTGATTACTGCCATTAAAATTTTTATTTCCAACAAGAGCATGTAAAATGTTCTTGCTTTGGACTTATCGCAAGCCACTGAGGCATGAACCAAAAATCAACTCTGTACATGTAATTACGCACCTGTTTAAGTGAATTCCCCTCGGCACTGTGTGTAAATTATGGGATAACTGCAACCCTTCACCTTTGCTGCCCATTCAGCTGTAGCCAACGGCAAACTATCACCATCAGATGTTATCGCCATTTTCTGGACAAGAGTTTCCGCAAACAATTGCAATACTAAGTGGGTCCAACTTTTTCTGCATGGCTGGCAAAGTTTAGGTAGTGTTTCTTTGCTGCAGGTGCTGCCTCTTGAAAAGTAGTCAGTTGCTTTGTTCAATCAAGCCTTGAAGTTTGAGCTGGGTCAATTGATTGGCGTTTGGCTGCACACAACAACATTTTGCCCCTGTCTGAAAGAATCATCCAGATAATAAGAGTAACATGTTGGCAGTGGGGTTCAAGCGCATGCCATGGTAACTTTCAGTCTATACACAGGAGAAAGAAAAATAAGAGATCAGGGAGTCTTTCCAAGGAGGGTGCAATTTCAAGGAGCAGTGGAAAGAAAAGTATGTTGAAAGAGAAGGAAAATAAATGCCATGGCTGCGTGATCAGATGATACTGACCCTTCCTCTGCCTCTCTGCTGCGGCGCCAAAACTCTTGATCTCCTCTCCAAGTTCTGACATTCAAGGCAGCGTTTTTTGGTTTTTTTTTGCGTAAAAGAAAATGTTTCATTAAACAGACAGAGTGAGCGGAAAGAGAAGTAAATGAATTTTAAAAAGGAGAAATTATTTACATTGGCAGCAGCTCTGATGCTACTGTAACAAGCACTTGGTTTAAGTTAAATATTTTTTATTAACAGATGAGAGACGACCCTGTTTTCAGAGGTGGCATTGATACCTTTGGGCAAATTAAACAAAGCTATAGCAACACGCAAATTATTTTGTGTTTCCTTGAGCAAACATAGACTCTATTGGACGTTTCTGTGTATTAGTTAAAAGTGTTAACCAAACACCAATTATTTTATTATTAATTAGATGATGTTTGTTAATTCAACTGTGCTTCTACTTTTTAAATATACTTTATTACATTTTTGCACAGGGATATTATATTATATATACGTAAAAGTAAGAAGACAGCTTCAATAAAACACACAGTTCTGCAGACAGTCATATCTGTGTATCAAAAGGATTACATGATACATATTTTACAAGAAAAATATATTTAATCTGTAACTTCAGAGGAAAAGAACATAGTTCCAAGAAAGAAATGAGGAAAATAAAACGCCCAAAGCAATTTCTTTGACATTTCTTGTGTGATGGGCAGCAACCCTAGGTAAGCAGTGTGAGAACAGAATGTTCTGTGTGTGCTCCATCTATGTAAAACTGTCACACATACATGACTTCTCATTCAGGTATGTGTGCGGTACAGAGAACAACAACCGCACCATTTAAGGCCCTAAAATAACCTCCCTCAAGCCTTCAAGTCGACCTACATACAGTACTTGTGGGTGTCATAAATATTCTCTCCTACAGACAGGTTTGGAGATATCAGCTACACACTGTCCTCACCTCCAGCCAATAAACTTAAATCACGACATTAACAATAATTGAAGGACACAAGGGGAATTTTGAGTGTCTTGTATAAATCAAGCTATGGAGCCTCTGGTTAAGGATTCAACACAAAAAGGGTTTTCTATTGACTCACTGAGAGTGAAAAAATAGGAGACAAAAGCTGTCAAAAAGGGAGAAATGGTCAACAGATAGAGACATTGCCAACTCCCCCCTGCCCCACCACCCCCTCCCCAGGCTGTCTTACTCAATAGCAGAGGATAATAAACTGCCACACACACTCTTGTCAGTAACTAGTTTCTTCTTTATCTCCCCTCATTCCTCTCTCCCTCTCCTTTCCATCATCTCTTCCCTCCTTTTCTTCCCTTTCATGTCCTGTGTTGACGCTCTACCGGGGTGTTTATTTTGTGAGGCTTGGGCTTAGGTGAAACGGGTTTAAATCAAAGAAACTTATCTTCCTGATGATCTACTTTCCTCTGTCTCTGTATATTTTACAGTATTAGAGACACTGGCAAGCAGCACTGGTCGTCAGTCTGCATACACATATACATAAAGTGTGTATTATTTACATCTATGGTCAGGGAAGCAGCTCCGGGCTATCAGTGAATGGAGCTCCTCTCCAAGTCTAGAACACCACAAAGTAATATCCACAATCATTCACAGATGCGGGGCCACGTGCTGCATGGCAAACATACAGTCACACAAAGCTGACGCGGTATGGTTATATGAAACCGGAGAGACCAGAGCACTGTTTATGGTGAATCATTCAGAAGGCGTATGTGAAGCTTTTCACTGTTTCAGTGGCTCTTGAAGGACTGAAAAACATACAAAGTTTGATACATCGCCTCAGAAACAGAAAACAACTTGAATCTGTTCATTGCCACTGTGTGTCTGTGTGTTTCATAGGCTATGGAGTCTTTCATAAACATGGGGAGAACAGTTAACCCTGTCCCCACTACAACCACAGAGTGTGTGCAGCACCGTAAACAGTGGTGGGTGGGCGGCTTAGACACAAATACAAACGCTTTTGTTTACAAACACCAACACACATGTGAACATATATAAAAGAGTGGTTGTGCGTGTGCACATGCACACACAGACATCTAAAAGAAGGAAACAATGGATTTGGCATCCCACAGTACTATCTATTACACAGATCATTGTGGGGAGAATGTGGCACTCCTTTAGAAAAGTGTGGCAGGACGCCACTATGTCAACTTTCCCCTGAGTAGAACAGAAAGCTCTCTCTGAAGCCTGAGGTCACAGCTATAGCCCTATTGTTTGAGAGACCTTGTGACAAAAGACTGCCTTTGATCACTGGCTATGCATAGTTAAAGCTCTGATAATAATCTCCGTCTGTGAAACACATTACAGAACTGCACACTGAATCAATAGCTGACCTCCGCCGGTCTAGAAACCAGTCTACATAGAGAAAAAAACATGTTTTGTAAAAGAAATTCAACATTGTGCCATATATGTTACACACTTGTTGGTGCAACATCTGGATGCTCCTTATTTGACAGAAGCCAGGAATATTATGTACACTAATGTTGTATCCCATTGAGTAGGCATCTACTGTATATTCCTCTGAATGCATATGCAGGTCACTGATCTTTTATGTCTTCTCTTGTTTTAGGCTGTGCAGGGAGAGAGAAAGAGTCTGCACCATGAAGGTCTTTCTCACTCCTCTGATGCCCTTCCTGCTTATTCTCATCCTTCCTGATGGCACCTTGTCCAGCGACTGCCCAAAGGACTGCTCCTGTTCCACGCCAGAATCTATCTTGTGTTTCCAGAGACGCTCCTCTGCCATTCCCCAGGGAGTGCCCCCATCCACAAAAAACCTCTACGTCTTTGCCAATGGCATTGAGGGCTTGTCCACTGAGGACTTTGATGGTCTACAGAATCTGGAAATGCTAGACCTCAGTCAAAACAAACTGACGGAACTTCCTGATAGGGTGTTTGAACCTCTGACCTCTTTGAGAAACCTGGACTTATCATCCAACCAAATCACCCACATTTCAGAGCAATGCTTCCAAGGTATGGCGCTGCTTGAGCGTCTTTATTTGTATAGTAATCATATCGAGACCATCCACCCTGCAGCGTTTAATGGCTTGGAGCACCTGCTGGAGCTCAAACTGCAGGGCAACCAGTTGACATCTTTGCCTACGCTCTCCATGCCTCAACTGCTGCTGCTGGACCTTCGCTTCAATGTCTTACCCACCTTGGGTCCTTCAGACCTCCAAACCCCAAATCTGGAGTCACTCAAATTAGGTGGGGTGGGGCTCACCAGCCTGAATAAGGAGCTCATAGGTAGTCTGATGAACCTCCATGAACTGGACATCTCGGGAAACCAACTGGAGTCCTTTCCCCCAGTGCTGAAGGAGACCCGGGGGCTGATTTATCTCAGCTTGGCTGGGAACCCAATGGGTCCTCTTACAGTCCAGGACCTGCAGAACCTTGGGGAGCTGCAGGATTTGGACATTAGCAGCCTCAGTCTGCAAGGCCTCCCTGAAGAGTTTCCCCAGCTCTTCCCCCACCTTAGAAAGCTCACGGTGGCAGAGAACCCCTTCAACTGCCTCTGCACCATAGCCTGGTTCCCAAGATGGCTGAGAGCCCAAAGTATCACCCTGGAGAGAACAGAGGAGACCCGCTGCCATTTCCCACCTATCAATGCTGGAAAGGTATTGGAGAGACTGGAGCACAGGGATTTTGGCTGTCCTACCACAACTACAGTCACTACTAGTACTGTCAAAACTACTACTACCCTGCCTGTTCCTGTCACTACACTCCCGAGTACGACTAGAGCTATTGCAGTCCCGGGGGCCAGTGACAACCCCACGGACAAAGATGATGACTACCTCCTTCCTCCTGTCCCTGCATCCCCCAGCATGGGCCCAGATGAGGAGCAGCATTTCTGCCCCTCTCACACCTGCCTGAATGGGGGCACATGTCGTTTGGACCAGCATGGTCAAGTAGAGTGTACCTGTCCACATGGTACCTCTGGCATATATTGTGAAGTCCAAAACCCTCCCCCACCTTCACCACCTGAAGCTGAAATCCCCATGGCAACTGTCACTGCAGATGCACCAGACATCAGCTCACGTCAAGCAACCTCCACTTCAATCCTGCTGGACCTCCACCGCTACATTGAAATGCGGCCTTATATCCGTGGAATTCGCCTTACCTACCGCAATCTCTCTGGGCCAGACCGCAGGCCGATCCAACTCAGTCTGCCAGCATCCTACCCAGAGTATAGACTTAGAGGCCTGAAGCCCAACTCCACCTACACTGTGTGTGCCAGTCCACTAGGTGCCCCTAGTGGCACAGACAGTGTCTGCACTGAGGCCCATACGGCTGATGAAAAGAACATCAGCGTCACAGGAGCACAAATTGAGGACAAGAGGCTGACCACTATGCTGGTGCCTGCAATTGCCATTTTGCTACTGTTGGTGCTGATAGCAACAGCAGTGGGTGTGGTATGTTATCTCCGTAGGAAGAGGGCCAAAGGCCACCTGGACCTAGAATGTGAGCCCTCACAGCTAGAGTTGGATGGAGTAAAGACTGGTTTGGACAATGGGGCACTGCCTCAAAAACAGGCCCAGCTTATGATCTCTGAACCTGCTGTTCAAAATAGCAATCTGGAATATGAGGTGTTGCTACTACAGGACCACTGCACATCAAATAAAAATGTGTCTTCACACAAGCCTTCCTACTTTTGACATCTGTCTCAGTACTACCTGGACCTAAAGAAAGATTTTAAGTCCTCAGCTCTGTTCTCCCCACTGGTGAAATACAGAGACCAGCGACTGCCGCTGTAAGAGTGGAGGAGAGGGCATCAGTCAGCCAACCAGCAAAGGAGAAACTAGTCATAATTTTGACTCAATGTCCTCCATTTGTCTAAGTAGACATTAAACATGTTTGAACTTAAAAAAAGCATTGAAAGTGCCTCTACTCCTTTTACATGCTTCATCCTGCTTCAACAATATTTCTTCACTCACATTGCTGGATTGGCAACCACTCCCATGTTATCGGCAGCAGGTCAAAGACCAGATGATGTTGGGACAGACAGTGTTGTCATTGGCTGAAATTTAGGGTCAAGGGACATACTGACCTCATGCCCTCCTCTATCTTTTCATAAAGGAGTGTGTGCTGAAATGGGGTTGTGCTACCTTTTCCCCATCACAACAGCCCAACTAAACACTATCAGCAATTTTTTTCGCTGCATGTTGTAACTCCTCAGTACTACCCCAAAGGGATCAGTGCTTGCTGTGAATGGCCTTTAAGACACTAAATGAAGTTGTGCAGAGAAAATTGCTGTCGCTTGTATTGCTTTATTTGGCTCTAAAACTCGTGATTTTTTTGTATGTATGTTTTTTATACCGGTGTCTTTTTGGAATTTTTTTTATTGTGCAACATTGTGACTGTTAACAGCCCTCTAAACCTTCCACCCCCACCTCTTGTGACCAACAGACAAAAAAGCAGATTAAAATCTTTGAAGATTAAAACTCATTTGGTACCAGCAAAGTCAATCAAAGAGCTTTGCCCCCAGAATGTCAGACAGTCTAAGTAGATGTGAGCCTGGACAGACTCAAGACTAAATCCCCCTTTACCATTCTGAAGCCCTCAGCCTGCTTCACTATCACAAAGGAAGAAGGTAAGCAGGATTACAAAAGGTACAGAGGAAAGCAGTTGACTGAACTCCTTCTGTTTCAGCACTGCACTGAGTTTTAACCAGTTTAGAGCCTCAGTTACTGTAAACACATACATGACTACACCACAGCATGAGAAAACGTCAGACTTTATTTATTGTTTATTTTCCCTGTAAGGGTAACTGTTTTATCCCTCAACCACAATTCACATAGAACATACTACTTTGCCTGGCCCACAACAAGCAAAGCAAATACTGGTTGTGTATTGTGTTTCCCTTGAGTAAAAATAGCCAGCTAGGGGTAACGCAGTGCACTCTCCTTGGCAAATAGGGTCCAAGTTTTGCTCACTTACACCTAACCAGACTATGGAAAGCCCAGACGCACAGCACATCATATTCATTATGTTAATATTGTTGTGAAGAGGACAATGAAACTTGTAAAGTGGGAGATCCACTGGAAGGTTTGAGAGTGCTGAGATCCTAATCTGTGAATATGGGGCAAAGAAGGACTCAAAGTAACCTTTTGTGTGAATGTGAATGTGTGTGTGTGTTTGTGTGTAGATCTGTCAACATCAGTGATAATGCAAGTACATGTTCTGTCTTGTGCAAAAACCTGCAGACATCAGTTAACCTCTCTATGTGCCCACATGCCTAGGAGTACATTAAGCACTCAACACCTCTACCTATACACAAACACACCAAAGAAACATCTGTGAATTTCTGTAAAGTTACCCACAGTATTTCCAGCTCACAATTAACAGTTCCATGCAAACAAAATGTTTTGAGATCCCACATAAAAAAACAATTAAGCAATGCAACTGGAATATTTGTCTGTAAAATAGTATACATTGAAGATAAAAAAGTATTTTCGATGAGATTGTTAATTTTTCCCTGTTTATTTTGGGAAGCTCTTTGTTGTCATTTATTGTCTGTTTTTTTTTTTTTTTTTAATTCTGTGAACTATTTGTACAAACAGAAAAAGTGATATTATCATTAAATGGATATCCAAAAATATAACTGGGCAAGTTATCTTTTTTTGTTGTTCCCACCTTTTGTTTGTAAGAGGAAGCATTACATTGACAGGCAGATTGACAGTTTGTTATTAACTTCTTCTCTTTTAAACCATCACTCGACGGGGTGAGATCACAGGAGGGGGAGTCCAGGAAAGAGAATGAGAAGAGAACAAAGGTGCAAGTATAATTATGCTGCATAGTGAAGTCATCCATTCAGTAGTCTATGTGTGTGTTTGTGTGCATTTTTTGCAAACACATTTGACAAGTGGCCAAGCTTCTTAAAAGTGTGTGTCTACATACAAAAGCATGTGGGTGTATGTCTGACTTTTGCTTCCTCTTCCACATCTTTGCAGAATAATAAAAACTGTGAAATCATCCAGGACACTTTAACAATTTCCAAGGTGATTAATAAGCAAATGTGTTACATGTGTACAAAAGTATTAGATTCTCTTCGCTGCATCCAACAGTGAACCACCACCCCAAACAAACTTTTATAAGACTTTTTAATGTGTGCTTTCAGTGAACAAGAGGTCTTGGAATTCTTCCTTAACAGCAGTGAGCTGGAGGCAAAATGGAAATAAAGATTATGACTGAAAACACTCAGGTTAAGATAGTAAGTGGATTTAACCATGACTCACAGGTCTAAGTCTAATGGCTAAGCATTGTTTGCAAACCCACACAATAAACAGGCTGACCACCCATGAGTTTTATAGGTCGGATACTGGTAGGGAATTGATACAGCATGCACACACTCACACCCACAACCAAACGCACACATATACTGGCCCAAGAACATACCTGGGAGCTGTTGTGCAAGATCCCACGCTAACAACACAAAACACATAAAACAGCACCACTCCTGTCATGCAGGCCCTATTATATCAATTTGCTCTCAGGGAAAAAAAAATCCTAGTGAAATAACAGGAGAAACAATGCACCTCCTGGGGGTCAATATGCTTTAACTTCTTAGTCTTTGCATCCAACATGTTTCCTGAATTTTTGAATGTTCATTAACCTAGATGATGGGAATAATGCCTGCAGCTGAAAGAATGCATGCATGTGTCTGTCCTTCTCTCCGGCCAGGCATCTGCAAATGTTCATGTGTGTCAATAAGAACAGGAGAGGGAGAAAACAGTGAGCATATATACAGTACCAGTCAAAAGTTTGGACACACTTTCTCATTCAAGTGAATGGGAAGGTGTGCCCAAACTTGTACTGTATATATGTGTGTGTGTGTGTGTGTGTGTGTGTGTGTGTGTGTGTGTGTGTGTGCGCGCACGTTTCTCTCCTTTCCTTCCATAAAACAGTCCCTCTTTTCTTCCCTGGGCTTTAAAAGAAAGTTGGTCCCTGGATGAGAGCCAACTTTGATGCTCACACTCAGTCTGAGCTGCTCAATGGCCCCTATTGTAGCTCCAAGGGACCTTTTTCACAATTATCAACCAAAAAAAATTCCACACATAATTACTTCTGGGTAAATGTTGTTTTTTTTTAAACTTTATTCACTGCCCCCCATTTCTTTTTTCTCTCTATTTTTTTTGTTTCTAATTTGTTTCCAAATCCAGGGCTGCGAGTAGGCAGCCAAGGACAATGTGTTGAAGCACAGGGTCATGTAGCTGCAAGTAGCGTATACAGTCAGAAGTCAGGGGCATGAAATTAACTACACCAGAATCATACGATGAAGCATTCAACTCATCATAAACCAAGAAAAATGGCATACAAGTAACTGAATGACATTTTCCATATTTCTCTCAAAACAAATTGTAATCTTTATGGTCTAAGGAGAAAGATCTTCATTATTCCTGAGCTGTATTCGGTTTCTGTGATGTGGCTACATGCTAATGAACATGTGCCTATGATTTAAAAAAAGAATAGCAGCAACAGAAAGTAAAAAAGCAGAGAAGGACCAGAAGAGCTGAGTAGAGAAAACACACCACCACTTTGTTTTTGGAACCTGGTTCTCTGGCTCCAGTTGTTGGCCCTCTCCTTGTTTCCCTACTCACTCCAACTCTCCAGCCCCACATCCCACCTTCCCTCCCTCTAAATCTTTCTGAAGTACTAATAACAGATGATGGGTGGTGTGCCACCAGTTCCTCTCATGCCGTACCGCTGCCAGGCTGTGCCAGCAGATGGCCCAGATGCTGATCTGACAAAAAGGCAACGAGAGGAAAGGGGAGAAGCGAGAGAGAAAGAAAAACAGGAAAAGAAAGCAAAAGGAAGAATTTTACTCTGGTTAGTTCTTGGCAACATATATTAGCAGGCACACATGCAATTCATTTCACATGCTGTTCGGTAGATTATTAGATATAGAAACAAATGGCAGTATGATTTCCCCCAGTGCAGATATTTTCTTAAACCCTAGTCTTGTCATTTGTGTCTTTGCCAGTCATCGTCTTTCCTCTCAGTAAGATATAGACCAAACTTCCATATCCTTTCATACTGGAGACAATGCAAGCTAGCAGGTAAGTATAAACGGGGTAAATTAGGGTTATAAATTGTTAGTTTGGAGTCTATGTATGCCCAGCCTGTGGCATAAGCAAAACATGCACACTTGGTTGTGTTTCTGAGGATACATTCAAAGCCCCAGGCGCAAATATTAACGCTGTGCATGGTTTAACTGTCTAGCTCCACATGCTTGACGAGAAGCTCTGTCACAGCTTAAGATGTGAATACACTATAGGCTGTTCTTTCCTTTTATCTTGGAGTGTTATTTCATCCACTTGTCTGTTGTGAATTTTTCAATTCTTGTCCAGAGTAAAGGGGCCAGCGCACATTTTTAAAATTACAAAATTTTAAAGACAAAAACCCATGTAGAAGAGGATAGTGTAGTATTAGTTTCTCAATGTAAAATTATTTTAGTGTTTAAGTAGTGTTTACCTCCTTTTATCCAGTTTGTAATCTGCTGTGACTGACGTTCAATATTTTCACCTTGGGCCTTATGTTTCTACTTTTCCCATCATGACAATTCAAAATTGAATTGCTTACTTCACTGTAGACCTTCATGTATCTCTAAGTTTGTAGGACCCGATACTGGCTGAGTCTAAGCAGGGCCACATGCACTGAAAAGCTTATCCCTCTTTGGAAATGTACTGACCAGAGGCACCGAGGGGGGCAAGTGTGGAGGTGTTGAGTGTGAGTGTGTGCCTCTGAGAGTCCAACAGAGATCACTGAAATTAAAGAACACCTAAACAGAGCCGCCTGTCACTAGGGATGGGTATCGAGACCCGGTACTAAATTAGTACCGGTTTCTGACTGACTGAAATATTGATAAGCTTCTGGACATAGCTAGAGTAGGTGGCGGTAATACACCTTAACGCTGGTTGCCACTCGCCATAGAACGGAGAAAAAAAGAAAATGCTAAGTAGTTAGCGCGCATTAGCTTGGAGGGCTAACTTGGCTTGTTTAATACATTATGTGAATGTTGCCTTTTTCTCCCCATCGACCAATCCATTGGTTGAACAGTAGGTAGAATTTCAGTTGACCAAGATTTTCTTTCATTGAATAAAGCCCTAATTGTTATAAAAATAAGTGCACTGAATTAAAAAAAATAGAAAGACATAGTGCTAAAGTAACCTTTAAGAAGGTCTCACTGGCATAAGAGATGTCTGTTTGTCAGCTAGCCCTGAGCAAGGTTGCTTACCTCACATGGCATCTGCAAGAAAACAGCTGTGGAGTCCTGAGCAGCTGTTCATGGAGTTAGTAGTTAGAAACACCAAGAGGCATACGAGGGGCCCAATTTTAAAACTCAGCAGTGAATTCCAGTGATTGTCACCAACAGTTAAAGTTGCCACACTAGTGTTGGGCCATCCGCAGGCTTCATACAATGCTTTCTTGTTTGTCAGGATCCCAAAAACCTCAACACTTCCAACCAAAATCATCTCCAGACAAAAGAAAAACAAGACAAGTGACAGTAACTAGGAGCTGTCATCATTTCTGGGTTGTCTAAAAATCACCCTTTGGTCACAGCTGCGGTTAAGATTTCAATGCATCTTTTATCACACGCAGTATTAATGTGCTGTGTGCAACTTTTACAGATCGGAGAAGCAAAAGATTCATGGGCAAGAGAGGGTAAAAAACCACATGTTAATTTGACTGTGATTATCCTTCACTTCTGGCCTGAGGGCACACAGAGAGACCTACAAGGGCCCCAGTTTCATTCTCACAATTAATTCAGTGTTTACCAATTCAAGGCAAACACATATAAAGTGAACTGATATCAAATCACATCAAAGATCTAGATATTCAATACAACCCTGATGTATTCACTAAAAAAAGGTTTTAAGAGGAATTATCATTATTTATTATTAACAAATTATCATCAACAATTAGTACAACAAAATTACCAGGGGGTGAATGAAGTCACTGTTCGTCTCCTTTGTCACTGCAAGAGGCCCCCAATGCATCCAAAATGTAGGTGGGGGGGCAACGGCAGGAGAGGATGCTCTTGACACAGCCTGCTTGGCCGGGTCCCCAGCGCTGATCAGAACAATATTCCTCAGTGCATTACTTCATCTCAGCAGATCAGCAGAGTTTCAGCTGACCCAGCAGAAGAAACATATGATACACACACGCACAGACTTGGAGGAATCAATGGTTGTTTGTGATATGCTGTAAAAAGTAATGTAGTATTGAGCTCAAGCCAGGTAAGCAGTTGCTCTGTTTGGCATGCTATGGCATTATTTCCTGCATATTAATCTACCTGGAGCAACTCCCTGCAGTTGTAAAAATGCACCTGTGTCTAAATATAGGGGAAAAAAGCCATCATAACAACTACAGTGGAAATTACAGCTTTTAAATCATGATCTAGATATTTAAATAAGAGCCAAAAAAGGCATCTGCAGCATGTATTAGAACTAATCTTGAACTGAGCCTGGGAGTTATTTGACCTGAACAGAACCAAAATTACAACCCAAATACCCTAGATAAACAACTAAATTAAAACGATCTCTTATTTCAACAGAAGGGAAAAGATTCAGCATGCCTGGTGGCTGGTTTGACATGAAAACCATCTTCTAGTCTTTCCACTCTGTTCCTCCAGTTTCTTTTATATTCTTCCATTTCGTCTTTCCCCAGACATACAGAAACATTTCGGAGATAAAACCTGCAGCACAAACAAAGTAGCAGAAACATAACATCCATAACTTGAGTAGCACACTGACAGCGAGCCAGCCAGCTAAGGCTTTGGGGGTCAAGCAGTCAGGCCTCTGATACATTCCCCTTAAGACACCAGAAGACATTCATCAAACGCTTCTGTGTACACATCCTGCACTGACTTTCAAACTCTACTTACATCATGGCAGTGCTGTGTATGCACATCTGCAGATTCCACATTGTTTGTGGCTGGAGCTCCTGTGTAATCTCAAACTGAGCAGAGCCGTGCTGTAATGTGGGTGGGTATATTACGGGTATGTGCAAATAAAGAGAAAAGAAAAATTCCACTCGAATTATTAGGTCTACCAACAACAAATGCAAATAGATAAACCTCACATTTTGGAAATATAATAAAACCACCTTTAGAGAAATGAGGCAATGTATAAGTTGGCAGGTGTGGAAGACTATATAAATGTCAAATTTGACTTTTATTCTGCCACATTGAAGCACTGTGCCTGTGTGTTTGTGTTGAGTGGAGGGTGGTGACAGGCACGGATTATGTGTCTGTAATCCTTTCCATCACAGTAGGTGCTGCTGGTGTCTCTGTGGTAGACAGCATGCTTTACATGCATCTCCTATAGGATGGGAATCACTCCTCGCACGTTTAAGTGGATTAACCAAGTTTTGTAAATTGTCATGGATTGTTTTCATAGGTAGAAACATCACACAAATGTGCTCCTTACAAGTTTTTTTGGATCATATAATAGGCTGACAAGTTAAAAGATAAACTGTGTGTGTGTGTGTGCATATGTGTGTTCTGGCACGATGATTGACTTCAGTAATCCGCATCAGCCAAGACTAATTCCGTTTCCCCCAAACACACATCCACATCCAGCCCAAACACAAATCTTCACTGGCAGAACATAATGGCCATCTCAAACATCCTGCTGCCACAGGGCTGAGTCCAACTGACCCTTGACCCCTAACAGCTAACTCTAACCCTACAGGAACAGGCCGTCAACTTCTGGCCAACAAACACCTGTTTGTTCCTAACTGCTAATAACACTCAAAGGGATGGCTGTGTTTGGAATTGAGTCATTACACTCAAACACACACATAATGTTGATCTGCTAATCCTGTCCGTAGGGAAGGGTCTGGATAGTCACAAGTGTCTGGGTGCTGATTAGTAGTGAGCTGGTGAATGAGTAGCAGACCAGGATAAGGCTGATTTTTACAGGCTGTTGTCTGGTAATTAGGGTGCTGGTTTACATATCCAGACCAGTTGGCGGTAAACAGGGACAAAGACACACAGACGTGCTTTTATAGATCTGAAGTCAACAGTGTTTTAAGCTTATTTATACGTCTTCAAGGGAAATGTTGATAGGATTGTTCAAGTTCAGCTTGTGCAATCTTGCAACTCCCCACTTACTCTCCAACATCAAATTAGCACTATTTAATAAAAAGGTTGATCCGGTTGATTATGAAGATGACAGCAAAACCACATTCAGTTAAGGTTCAAAATATTGTCAAGATTTAAAAGTAAACAATTGCCCAACGCTTGCCCAATATCACATGCAATTTCGGGCTGTATGTGAACCATATCAGCACCACATCATACCGTTCCCCACTCAGCCCAAACTCTCCAGGACAAGAAAAAAAATAACTGCCAAAAAAAATGTTATGTATTTTGAATTGGCAACAGCAGGGTGTAACTTGTGCAATTGGTGCATTCAAGTAGACAAAGTGTACTTAATGCTCTTAGATTTTGACTTCAGTCGGCTGTCAAACAGCAAATGCTTTGCTGCAACAGTTGACCAGATTTAATTCTTTTCACAACAGTCATGTTTGCTTTTTGTTATCTTCACTCACCGTGTTCATGTAGCTCATGAATTTAATGCTTTTTGTCAACTGACTTTCAGACCTGAGCTTAACTTGAATGCACCACGAAGAGGGAGTTTTTGCAATTTTTGTGAAAAAAAAAACATAACTTTAAAAACACTGTAAAAAATAAAAGTGGACTAAATGTTGACTGCAATTAATTAGCTATCTAAAGCAAAATTCAAGATTGTTGATTTTCATACTGAACTAACAAAATATGAAAGCATTAGCTCAAGTCGAAGATTTATGGTAAATGGCAGGCAGTAATTTAAAGTATACACAATTTGTAGTTCATGAGCTAAAACATGCAAACCACCAGAATGATCCTTTTAAGTACAGTATAGCCTGAGCTCGCAGCCACAGCCGACCTCTGTCCAGTCCAGTTGCAGTGACAGATGCCAAAGGCCACTTACAGCCCACAACAGTCCAGGGCTTGGCCGGGGTTGGAGAGGGCATTTCCTGGTGTGAGAGGGTGGTGTGCCAGGCTGGGTGGTGCTACAGTCACTACAGCCCAGTGAGAAACTAGCCACCACACAAGACAAACATAAACAGGGACACCCGCTGGGCAGGCTGACGCCGCGTGCCTGCGTGGGTGCCTGCCAGCCCGGGCTGTGGCCTGGGGGTGTGGGCACGGCGGCCGAACACCCTGGTAGGCACCCCAAGTCGATGGGTTCACCCCAGTGGAAAGTCTGCATCAGCCCGCGCGGAGCCCACTGCGGCTAGGAGAAGGTAACGATTCACCAGACCCCCCCACTAATGTAGCCATCACTTCCCAAGCAACCACAAGCTAAATGTATCCTCCATGCACAGCAGAAAATAGCATAACTGTGGGCAGGGAGAGAGAGGAGGGAGAGGAGTTGGGGGAAGCTGATATAAAGACGTAAAAGTATATATTTGAGATGGACGAAGGAGAGGTGATGAATGGACAAAATAAGACTGGAGTGACTAAAGAGGGAAACAATAAAAGAAAGGAATGAATATTGAGAGCAAGATAAGGAAAATGACATAAAGACAGGAGGAGTAAGGGGGGGTCTGTCTGCTGTTACTCTTTTTCATGAGTACGCCATCCATCTTTCAGAGATGAAGAGGGGGAGGGGGTCTCTCCAGTTCAACCACCGCATATTTTCCCTCGTAAGGGATATAATTTACAAAAACCAACTAAAAAGGTCAGGAGCAGAGCATGCGGTGCCAACTCCATCTCAGCAGCCAACACATACTTTTTTCCTCCTTTCTCTGTCTGTCTCTCATTCTTTATATCCCTGTCTTTGTCTGTTTCTCTGCCTCTCTAAGCATCTCATCCATTTCGTAGAATATTTCGTAGAACAATATTTATTTATATGGGACTTACTCCAAACACTGGATGAGATGGGAGATGTTCGTGTGTGTTATTCAAAGGTCGTATGTCTTTTAACAGTCTCGGTTTTTGCCACGTGTGGTTGGCAGGCAGCGGTGTTCCACTCCAGTTTCACTGTCTCACATCCCCCTCTTCATGGTCAAAACACAAGGAGGGGAAGACATGTGGAGGGACGAAAAAAATAAGCGTAAGAGCAAAGGTGCAAATGGGTGTGGCATTGCGTACAGGTCAGGGAAAGAAAGGATTTAAAGACATAAAGGCTTTGTGTTAAAGAGAAAACAGAAGCATGCTGTTGAATTGCACAGCCTTAACTGAGCAAAAATTTATTCGTTTTAAGGCGTCAGTATGCTTTCAAAGAATTGCTTGTCATCCAGAGCATCTGAAACCACCTCCACCTTTCCGGCATGGAATTATAAATAATTAGGACCTATGGAATTAATGTTATCCCCCATTTGTACAATTCATCATGTCTCACCACTCTCTATAATACCAAGCTTTTCAACCCGACAGGTATATATATGCCTTTAGATGTGCTCAGACGACACATTGTGCAAACTACTTTGCACAGCGTGAAAAAAGTGCAGGAAAGTAAGGCCTTATAAAAAGGCTCCACTCCGCTATCACTCCAAAATGGCTTCTACTTGCAAAAAAAAGCATAATATTTTAGACCAGACAGTATTTGTCATACTGTGAGACATCCTGCTAATAAAAGACCAACATTACTTTCCTTAAATTACTATATTGCTCATAAATCTTGACCTCTTCCTCTAACCACCACTGAACAGAGTAGCAGTGTCATTCCCTTAGGCCAGTAGGCTGGGTCAGGTCAGATGTTGACCACTTAGTTCAAAGGATAAAGACATCTGTTGACAAAAGACTGGTATTGACTCTGCAGATGACTGAATACACTGCATGTGTTAGTCTGCACCGTAGTTAGCTTTAGTTTTTGTTTTTTTAGATTATTTTTTTGGCATTTTTGCCTTTATTGGATAGTGGGCAGTGAGGAGGCAGACGGGAAACAGGGGAAGAGAGATGGGTATGACATGCAACAAAGGTCCCTGGCTGGACGTTGTGGTTATGTGGCATGCGCAGTAACCATTCGGCTACCGGGGTGCTCCGGCTTTAGCTTTTGTGAGTCCACAGCCTGCCAGCTCACAGCTGTGAGTCCCCACAGCTTCACAGCAGCAGTGGAGCGTACATGGTCCGTGATGGCCAGGATGTGTGGAGAACAGTAAAGAATAATACTTTTTTTTATCACCATTCGTCCATCAAGTTGGTGTTTTTTCAGTCCAGTGCTAATGAAAGGGTTGCTCCCCTAGGAAACCACCAGGGCAGGTCAGAGTGAAAGGCCCAGCAGCTCCCCAGCTTTGTCCCTTTGGCCTCTAAATATTTCCCTGTCATTGGGCCTCCCCCTGTCTCCGGGCTGGTCTTTTGGTCAACATGTTTGTCTAAGGTGCTTTGTGAAGGAGTTGTTCTTTCACCCTTACTCCAAGACCAAATCCTCACAGCTGGTATACAAAGAAATTCATTGGAAAGGAGAAACAGCAGGATACAGTAAACATGTAGGTACAAAACTGAGTAAGCATAGGAGCTTTAGAATGTCCGTCTTTTCAACGGCAAAATACTTCCTGCTCTGGAAGTAAAAAATAAACAAGAACAGAAGCTGATAGAAAGATTATTTCCAAACAGATGGCTCATTTAGTCATCATTGTCGCCTGACCAACCAATAGGAGAAAGACATTGCGACATCTGCAACTGCAGCAAATGTATTTTAATAGTACTGCTGATAAAGCTAATTTAAACAGAATAGAACATATCAGAATTGAAATAACAAACAAGAAGAAAGAAATGTGGAAAAAACAAAAAGGTGGAATTCATACTGTTTGTTTTAAAGTGTACTAGCTTGTTAAAATATCACCTATGTTGTGCCTGAAAGCAAACCTAAAGAAAGACATGGATGATTAAGTCTATGTCACTCCACCTGTCAAATCCTGCTGAGTGATGATGAATACTGTTTGGCCATGGTCTGTGTGTGCTGAAAAAGGCAAATAAATGGCAGACTCATCTAGGCACAAATGTGTGTATGACAGTGTGGCATGTACACATGTGTATGTGTGTGTGTGTGTGTGTGTGTGTGTGTGTGTGACTGACTGACCCAACTTGCCCGTAGGAATGCAGCCCCTCCACCTCATGGTTGGGCTGCTGTGTGAGAGACACCTGTGCCCCACATGCCCTCACCACACACACACATACAACCAATGGAAGAGTGCCCCTATAATGAGGTTAATGGCAATGCAAAGTCTCTCATGCCCGTCAGGTCCCCACACACACACTTCAATGGGCGATGCAGGACAGGAACTATTCTCAGGAGACATTTGCGATGGGAGCTATGGGTGAGAAAGTCTGCAAACTTTATGGGAGACAGCACACAGCAGCAAACCACCCCTTCAATGTATGCCTGTTTGCCTGCATCAGTGATTGCAGAAACACTGGCAGGTCAATTTTCATCCGACCACCATCATTTAACACCTGCTAATTTGATGAGATTAACACGCTAAACGATTCTTGCAGTGTTACAACTAAGGATGCCTTGAGCTTGAAACTGTTTTTTCTAAATCAACAGTCATGATGAATTCTGCTTTTCTCATCATCTTTTGTGGCTGGAGGAAAAAAGCTTAGGACAAAAGATGGCAAAGGCACAATAGAGGGCTTACACTCTACCTCCCACTTGTCTCCAACTCTTCAGTCCCCTGCTCCCCCAGCCTTGCACAAACCGTCCATACAATAGCTGGCTGACTAATTGACCTTGCTGAAATAATGTTAGCTGGCTTCATACAGAGGACATTCAGTTGATGTTAGAGCAGGAAAGTCCACAGAGGTTTCTTCAAAAGCACACAGACTAAAGACCAACCGGTGTTCCCCCCGAGGGTCCTCCACCTTTTCTTCTGTTCTCCCACTCTAACTTGCTTTGCACAATGGGGAAATTATTTCCTAGCCACCACCAACTCCCCAGCTCTCCCATCAATTACATTTTGATGAAATTTTTTAATCTGCTTAGGCCAAGTGCACTTGCACAGACACACACACAAACACACACACACAACCCTGAGCAGAAAAACAGGGAGGCCACGCAGGTGCAGAGCAGCTTTTGTTGTCAAAACATTTCCATAGAGACGAGAGAAATACGACAGGCAGTGATGCCGTTCATTCTTTTCCCTGCTATTTTTCTCTCTGTTGTACACCTGCCAGTTAATATGTGTGTGCACATATACACACATGAACACAAACGCACATAACAGTAACTGTGTGTATCAATCTGGTGCATCAACACAATGAAAACACTGTGAGGCATTAGAGCGTCCAGTCAAATGAGCAGATATGTAGCAAAAACAAACAAACACTCACACACACACACACACACACACACACACAGACGGTGAGCAGCGGCATGCCTCAGCACTTTTCCTATTAAACTAAGCGTGGCATATTACTCCTGCCGCACTGACATTGATGTGTTTCCATAGTGTGGGCAGACAAATAGGCCCCACATGGGAAATGACATCAGCCAGGAGCACATGTGGCCCACCTGCCACCGACCAATCAGGGTGCCTCTTTAATAAAGAGTTTCCTTCTGTTTTCTGGAGTTTCCTTTTCAGACAGCAGGTCTGCCAGTGATTGGCCCAGGATCGCTGGTTTCTATCACGGAAACATGATCATAAAAGAGAATAAAATGAGCAGACAATCCACCTAGCCTGTTCTCCCTATTAAGCGATAGGAAAAGTCTGCTCAGTCAAGCTCACTCAAAAAAGAGGGACAGCTGAGCTGGATTTGCTATTGTGCCAGATGTGGATGAGTGCGGTGCTGATATTATACAGGCCATTTACAAATGGGAAAAGTCTTTGGCTGGGATTAGCTATGGCATCACTATTGGCAATCACGTTAATGTGTAAGTATATGGAGAGGGATACTTTTTTTGGTTCCAAAATATTGGACTTGACATGAAACAATGACTGTGGTGTTCAAGCACCAACTTACAGATAAACTCAATTACTAAACATAATGGGACTATTGTCTCATTTATCTTAGCAGGTGTGTTTTGCTGTATCATCCAATTTCTTCTAGGTGGAGTCTATTGTTTGTCCATATGAGGGCCAATGAAGCCATGGCGTAAGAATCCTTGGAACAGTGAAAAAAAGAGTTTACAACTGTTCAACCAATCAAGAACATTTTCCAGGTTGTAGGCGTAGGTGTGTCAAAGACTACCATTAAGAAGGGATTACACCAGCATTACGTCAGAACATAAGACGCAAAGTGTTATGGAATGAGAAGATAAAGATCAACATGTATGAGAGTGATGGAAAGCTTAAAGTGTGGAGAAAAATAAGGAACAACTCATGATTCAAGGTATACCACCTCATCCACCAAACGTGATGGGAGTCGGCATTTTGGCTTGGTCACTGCTGACGGCAGTAAAAGGACAAATCCAGATATATACAGGAAAACCTTGCTTGTTCAGATCCAAGCGAATGGAAAATGGCAATGATCCTTAAGCCAAAGCAACAAAGGATCTTTCAGGGCCAAGAAGTGAAATGTTTTGTTGTTGTTGGTTTTTTTTTTTGGTATTGTTTTGTTTTTTTTTTAGTAGGTTTGCTTTTATTGGTTAGTGAGCAGTGAAGAGGCAGACAGCAAAGAAGGGGAGAAAGATGGGTATGACGCACAACAAAAGTTCCCTAGCTGAAATCGAACCAGGGACGTTGCAATTATGTGGCATGTGCAGTAACCTTTCGGCTACCGGGGCGCTCCAAGTGAAATGTTTTTGACAGGCCACCAATAAATGTGTCGAATACTTATGGATTGCATTGTAGGCTTCAACCACTTTTGATCAAATGGACTTTCATGTTGACATACAAGTGGGAGTTAGAACCGCCACAATTTTTTATCTGGGTTTTATCGTGGGCTGTGATTTAAGAGGGTCCATCTATCTCTGTCTCTCCCATTTGTCTGTCCATGAATAAAATGGGCAAGAGCAACTCCTGCTTGTCTGAGTGCATAAATATCCCAGTCTTTCCCATTCCCTTTGTACCTTCATTATTCTTTGTAAGGCTACGAGGTGTGCAGTGACATGCTGCCAATCTGCAGCACTCCCAGAGGCGGCAGCGGAGCCCAGGCTGCAGGACGGCGGTGGGCGGGGTGCAGGGCAGAGGAAACCATCTACTAATGGGAAACACACTTCTCTCCATCACTAAAATCGTTTTTGTACCACAGCAGAGAGAGATGGCAGCCATCCAGGAGGTGAATGGCGTCCAGAAGCGAGGCATGATTTAAAAACGGGAGCTCTGCCGTGCCACGGTTCTTGATTCTCGTGAAAGGGACAATCATGAGTCTTATAAAACAAATGCATGTGTTGAAAGAAAGTTTGGGGGGGGGACAAGAGGGGGGTAAATGAGAACACATAAAACAGAAGGAGAGAAAGACATGGTAGACAAATTGGATAAAAAATATACAGTTAAAGGAAATTGAAAGCAAAAAGATGAATGGAGATGCAGGAATGTTTGGAAAGCAGTATGAGAGAAACTCAAGCTAATTATAAAACAAATCGGACAGTAAGGAAACCTTGCAGATTTTCACACAAGCCTCGCCTAGTTTGGAAGACCTCCTTGAACCTGCTATTGTGGCTACAACACTATTCCCTTGCACTGATACTTAATAGCAGTGTGTTTATTCATCTCCTAGCACTGCATCCATGTGTTGTGAATAATGCCCTGTGCTGTTTCCACTTTAGCCCTGCATCTTCTGCCAAGTCAGCCTTCCTCACGTCTCTATCAGATGCTCAGCTACTGGAGGTCTACCCCGCAGAGCACAGAGAAAAGTGCTGAAATGGACTTGGGCTGGTCCAAAGTAGTGTGAAGGCTTTTGGTAGGGCAAAGATCCCAAATGTTATTGCTCGCGCATTTTTAATAAAAGGAAAAAAGACATTTTTCCAGATGTTGGAGAAAAGCAATATCTGCAGCTGCAAGTGCAACTCTGCTGCTGTTTTTGTAAAGGACGGAAAGTAAAGTCTGACACTGTCTCAAACTCTAAAACTGAGACAGATTACAGTGAGGTTACAGAAGAAAAAAGCCTTCCAGTTTTGAGTCATTTTTGCAATTACCTTAACAGCATTAAGACGTTCTCAACTGCCACGTAATGCAGAGCACCTTCCCTTGATAAATCATCTCCAGTTTAGTCTGCATGAAATTATAATCCAAACCATAAAAGAAAATAAAGTTAAGGTGAATGGAAGAAGAGAAGGGGGAGGTAGGAAGGAAGGAGGTAGCTGAAGGTGGGAGGGAGACTTTTTCTATTTTTCCTTCTGTGGTGAGTTCACACAAAAGGGTCCTTCTGATCCCTGGAGTGCTGAGCACATACCTGCGGGATGAAATCAAAACCCTCTGTGAATTATATTAAATATGCCCTGCCAAACGCTCCACATACTTCCATGTGTTTTGACCAGTTCTGAAAGGCTCCATTAGGCTTTGCTCTAAAAAAAAAAAAAAAAAACCCACTTAATTAGAATCCCAGACACCAGCACCTTCAAAAACTCAGCACCCTGTTTCCATTTCATTTGTGCAGATAGAAAGAAAAATGAGAGGAGTGGGGGAATAAAGGTAACAGACAGAAGGTGTAATAGGTCGCCAGAAAAGGATAAAGCCAGGATTCTCTGAAGGACGGCGGCTGTATTTTTGATAGGTTAATAGGGCCTAGGGATAGCAGGACATTTGTTCTTTTAGTTAATCACAGGACATGAAAGAGGAACAGAGGACTTCTACGATGAGGTGTTATGGAGTAAAAGAAGGTTGGGATTGCCACATGAGCCTCCATGAATGTCCATAAAAGCTAATAGAGAGAAGATATCTCTAAAAAAAAACACACGCACACACACAAGGGGATTTCAGAGCTCCCTCCTTCTCCTTTTTCATCCTCTTTTCCCGGTCAAACTCCCCTTCCACTGAATCACAAACTGAAACCCCAAATCACTAACAGATTCCAGACACCATGTTTCAACTGTCAGAATGCAGAGTTCAGGTTCTTTGAGAGAGCGTGTGCGGTCACATCTTTACCCTACCCCATCCCCCAGAGCCATCCTGGAGAGGGGGCGCAGCAGCTGAACTGTCGACTTGACCCTGCAGAGCACCTGAGGATTGTAGTTTTTGCCTTTCTCTCCACGTTAAACATTAGTTTCTGAGCTGGACCCAAACAACAAAGCTCTATTTGCTCTTAGAAAGTGAACTCTGAGAAAGGAGCAAGGTCAAACTATCGTTCAAATATTCTGTGGCATTTTTTTTTTGGTCTGATTTGGTTAGCAGTGCTGCAGCTGCACCTAATCCCCACAGGAAAGCCTTCATCTGGGACTGATTTTAGAGTGCCTGGGCCAGGGTGGGAGAAAGGGGGGACTGTTCTGTAAAGGCTGGTTCCCTTCTCGGGGCACAGGCCTCTTCTCAATCCATCTGATTAAAGGGAGTTTGGCTCAATTACACCCAATGACTGGGCCCTGCTCTCAAGCACGACCCTGGAAGAAAAACACACAGAAATAGATTGTGGAGAGTCAATAGGGGGGTGTGAGTATATGCATCACACCTGTGGCACTCCCTTCTGTCCACCGCAAAGCCTCTCCCCCTCAGCAGTCGGTCCAGTACAGTACAGTCTGTCAGCAGTGCCTGCCTCAGAGGGCGATTTCTTTGTGTAACCCATGACTGGGTTGTGAAAACAGTTGGGTCGGCTCTCCAGGGACAGGCTTATGTCCTCTCCAATTGGTGGGCTGGATGCAGTCGGACACCAGGTCACAGCAATCTTTTTCAATCAACCTCAAGTCAGAAGAAAGAGTGCAACTGAGGTTTGCCAGGACGAGAGGTAATGAAAGATGTATGCGCGTTGTCTACTTGTATATGTTCAAGTGCTTGAGGAGAGGAGCAGAACATCGGTGGTAACTGAGCACAGTTACAGGGGTTAAAGCCAGAACTTTCTCTAAGGTTATAGTTTCGTCACACTGAATCCTAACCAAGTGACCCTCGGAGAGTTCACTGTCAGCTTTATGACACGATTACAAGCTTCTATACAGGCATGCATCATCAAGACTTTGCTGTGTTAACTCTGTGTGAGCGTGTTTAATATGTGTGTAGCTGCTAAAGTGGGCGAGTATGGATAATTATCACGACGTCTCAAGCATTTACACGGCAAGCTGGTTGCAATCGTGCCCAGCTGTAAAGTTCACTGATTGCAGCTGGCTTAGAGGCCCAATTAAACTCATTATTATAATTCAGGTTTATAGAGGGAAGAGTATGAGGGAGAGAGACGTACACAGAAGTCCGCGCTGTTCTCCAATGTCCAGATCTGCAGCTTGCATGGAAAACAGGCCTGCAGTAATAGCCACCTCACAGTTAAAAACACCCCTCTCAGACTCCTCACCCTCCGTGCCTCGATTCTCCAGTCTCCATTTCAACCCCAACCAAAAAGTAAACATTTCCCCTCCATTATTCTCCATCCAAATTATATTCCACCCACAACCCCATTTTACTGGCTCATGCTCCGGGCCTCTTTATGTTGTGACACTCCAAAGAAAACAGTCCTACTGAATGTTGTGGACGAGCACAGCTAACCTGATACAAGCCAGCTCGCTGCTCCAATTACACACCCTGTTTACCACGGTCCTTTTAATTAAAAACAGGCAGGAAAAAAAAAAAGAACAAATCCATCTTTATATGCACCTCAGGCCTAAAATGACAGGGAGGAAATGCTCCACTATGGATGTTTGACTTTGAGCTTCCTCAGCTGCTCATGTATAACGGCACGGTTCAATCTTTCAAGTGCAGAGAAAAATGGAAACAAGGTCTCCTTTTGATCGCTGCATTTTGTCTTTTTCATAGCTGCTTCGTCATACACAAGAGACATGCACTGAGGCAAGGCTGAACTAAAACAAAATTATTTACAGACAACCATGATAACAAACCAGAAACAAAGAGGCAATACCCTGAAGGCCAAAGGGAACTTGAGGACAGGCTGATGCTGAAGGTAACAAGCTGAATGATGAATGGAGACTTTGCCAAAGAAACTACAAGCAGAGTGAGATACCAAATAAAAAGCAGCTAGCATGAGTGGAAGGACGCCCAGACACGAGCCTGTATTCCCCAGTTGCACTATCAAAACACTGATAAAAAATATACAGTAAGACTGAGTAAACAGCCAGCAACAACGGACATTTTGACCTTGCCATTGCCTAGAAACAGGTCAGCCATTTCTGTTATCAGCATTTGCTGATTGCACACTACGTCTCAAAGCTATTCAGCTTCATAAAGTGTTTGACCGGCGCTTAGATAGATCTGACTGAATAGGAAGCAGTGATTACATTTTCCCCCCAATTTAACCCCTGAAACTCCTGCTTGTTCTTGACACTGTTCTGGATGCTTCCCACTGTGGAGATTAGCAAACAAGAATGGAGCCTCGGCCTGTAACAGCAGTTTGGGTCAGAATCCAAGACAGGAGCTTTGTTAAAGCTGTAGCTCCATTTAAAAAGCGCAAGGAGCGAGGAGGAGGAGGATGAAGGTTAAGGATTAAGAGGGATAAGAAGATGATGTGGTGTATAACATGCTATTAATAAACATCACAAACCTTTTTAACACAATTTAAAATGTGCTTATTTAGTACAGCTTTCAAAAGCTTGATTGGAATTTGAAAATATAGTTAAAAATGCTGAACTGTATTTTGTTAGATGTTGCTGGGCATCTTTAAGGTTCAACAGAAAGCGTTTGTGGGAAGAAGAAGAGATGGGAAGGAAAAGGATGAAGGAAATATTGTGGCTAAGAAATACTGAGACAGTGGAATGGATGTAGTAAAGGGCAAGGTCTCATCTGTCATTTGATTGCCTACCTGTTTTATATCAGGGCTGGTCTGCAGGCATCTGGAGGAGATGTGGCCTTGGGAGTGATAGCTCTCTGACACACCAACCCACATATGATAGCACGATTGAAGTGATTTAATACAGGACGTATTATAGATGAGGCAGCACACACCCTTGCAATTATGTCGATTGGAAAATCACAGTATTTCAAATGAACTAGAATCAAAATACAGGAGATTATAGGGCTGTTCTCAAATTCAAAGCTAATGAAATGTATTTAATAAATCCAAGATGATGTGACTTAAGAAAGTGTGGGCAGGCTCATCGACAACCAGACAGCAGGTGGGTAAGAAGGCATGGGAATGTATAACAGCTTGTCACCAGATGAGGTGGACAATACGGTAAAAATCCTCACACTGTTGGTATGTTCTCTCTTTACGTCATTATCACACCCACAAAACAGCAACTAGACTCTGAGTAAACTTCAACATTCCTTTGTCTACAAGCAGAGACACCAGGGAAACAAACTGTCCAATAAAATTGACTAATTAACACTATCTTCTGTTGGTTTTAGCAGACACCCAGTTCCTGCTGTATATAAAAGTGTTTTGTGGGTATTTTTTCCAGTCATGCAGTATGAATGTTGAAAAAAAAAAAACAAACATATTTGCTTTGGTAATAGGAAGAAAAAGAAAAGTGGCATCAGTGGCATCAGATAACCTCCATTTCCATGAAAAGTATGCTGGCATCAAACAATGCGATGGATTCCAAAGAGGCACTCAGACAGGCAACTATCTGTCTCACTCAAATGAAAGAGGAAGTGGAAGAAATGGAGATGAGTGGCGAGCGTGAAGGCAGAGGGAGGAGGGAGAGCGGAGGTTGTTATTTAGGACCCCGCTGTGGCAACGTTAACGTTTCTCTCTCTCTCTCTCTCTCACACACACACACAAAGATTCCAGGGAAGGAAAAAACAATGACATTCCTCAGACACTGCCTTCATATGGTAGTCTTGGGTTAGTAAAAACTGTCAAAACTACCAATATAAACTTACATTTCCCAAGTCCCTGCTACGACCACATATAGGCCCACAGAAAGTCTAAAGCGCACACCTCTGTAGTGCTCTGTGTAGCTACCTCACTGCCTTTTTACAGTAATAATAATAATAATAATACATTTATTTAATCCACCACATCATGCTGCATGGCCTGGCAGAGTCCGGTCGGCTCCTGTTTGAAATGACTTGGCAAACCAACCTGTTTATAAAAGCACTAAAATGCATGAGCTGGATCTGACAAAGAAACCCTTACTCCCACTCCCTACTGATCTCTTTCTTATTCCATCCTTCCATTCCTCCCCTCTCCCCTCTGGAGCGTGGCCACGCTCCTGCTCTCCTTCGGTCCTCGGCAGCCGTGTTTGGAAAAATAAACGGAGCGACTGGAGCACAAATGACAGGCGGTGAGCTGAGGGCAGAAGTGTCAGTGTGTCTACTGCTGTTGCCTGACCATTCAGAGTGGTTATGAACAGAGGGATACATAGCGCACACGTACAATCTCAGAAACATGGAGTCTCTGTGTGGCTCTGACCCAGGAAATGGTAGGAATGTGGAGGGACCGTGTCACATCTCTGGGAGGTCCGCATGCCCATCCAGCCATACAGCCGCAAGGAAGCTTCACAATGTGCTGAGGCCTCCGTACATCATTCCATATAAGCAAATGACACACTAATATGCACATACCACACACATACGCTGTATGCTAAGTATGCCAAATCACACACACAGACACACTTTGTACTGTAACACATGACCTCTCTCACTCACTCACTCACTCACTGACAGCCATTGAAGTGCAACACTGTCAGGGTCATGGCTTTTGCGAGTCAGTTATGGAGGGGGGGAGGGCAGTGGTTGCACACTGATGCAGTACTCACCCGCTGGAAGTGCCGAGTGACGCGGAGCTGACCGAAGAGCTCAACTTTCTGCTGTCCCAAAGCCTCACCTCCCGGCTGCGCATCTACACACACACACACACACACACACACACACACACACACAACAACAACATGAGACAATAAATACTGTAAAGGCAGGCAAACACAAAACAAAAAAACTAAACACACAAATTAATACCAGCAGAGGAGTGGATACAAACCAGAGTGGGGCACAGATTATGAAAACTGAGGTAAATAAAATTTCCATCACATTGGGTTGGTATTAGTCGTTTTTTTAAAAATATCACATTTCAGTGTGTTTCCGTGTCTTTCCTCGCCAGTATGAAAGACAATACAGTAATAGGGATTCATCACTGGAAATTCCTCCTAATGCAGCTGCAGTATTGCATGATAATTTATTCATCTCAGGAGCAAAGGTGAAGCATTGCATTGTACAATTTTTAAGGAGCGTAAAACCCTACATTTTTCATTCCGTTGTGGGAAAGTTTGAGAGCTCTGTACAGTTTTTTTTTTAACATCTTAAAAGTATTGTAGGTCTCAGGACATTTTCTCTGTTTACTCAAACAATATCAAAAAGGAATTACACTGGCAATTTAGTCTTGGTTTTTATAACATAATGTTCAAACTTAACAACAATATTGTCATTGGATAACATTTAAGAATAAAAGGTGGCTAACAGCAGCGTTTGATTATATTAAATACTACACATTAGAAACACAGGTTCCTGCAAGGTGCACAACCACACATGTGCTTAAGATTTTCTCACCATATCAAAGCCGGTGGTCAGTAAAAGGTCATCTTTGGTCCACAGGATGCGTGAGTCCTTGTTGTGCTGAAGGCTCTTGGCACTCTATGAGACAAACAGCATCACAATTAAAGAAATAAAATATATCCAACTTGACTACTTGGTCCTGACTTCTTTAAGTCAGTGTCTCTATAAAATAAACATAGCCTAGAGATCTAGTTCAAGATAATGAGGGGGGGGGGGGGGGGTGATGAGTGAATGATTTGCAGGGAAGAGAAAAAAGGCAGCGAGAGGAAGGAAGACAGACAGGACCATTCCCAGATGCCGCTGAGAGATCCCTGTTGTTGGACAGAACAGAACTTGTCCCATGAAAGGAGAGCTTGTTATTGTTGATGCAGGAGACGAGGTGACTTCTACCCCGAGTGCAGTTTAGATTACCAAACTGTGACATTGCTTCTGTGTGTCTTCATGGTACTGCGCCTTTGCTACGCTGTTTCCATGGGGAACATGTGTCAAAACAACATTGCCGGGCTTGGTTTGATAGGTGGTCTTCAAATACAAATGACACACGTTGTCAGAGGTAACGGCTAAAAACAACTGCGAGTGTTGAAATGGGAGAATGTGCTGGTTTGTAAAGACAACATGTTAAACAGGAGAAAGAGGCAGGGGGAAGGGGGAATGTTAGTAAGGTAATCGTGCAGGATTTTGTATGAATTGTACTCAACATTAGGCTGCTATTGAATCAAGCCATAGATGTACTGTAATTACTAAGGTGAGGACAAAAAGAGACAAGATGCACAAGGCTGACTCACAGACTGTCAACTCCTTAAAAAGGTGGTTCTTAAGGAACCAGGGCTTTAAAAAGCCCTAAAAGCTTGCTATTTAGAGCTTATCTGTCAGATCCTAACTGCTTATGTCTCAAAGCTGCAGTCATTCGGTGAGCCCCCTGGTATCTGTGAACTAAATACTAGAGTTACACTGAGCTTGAGGCATGGGGGTCAGCAATGAAGTTTCCATGAAACAGGAGCCATTAGCCCATCGGTTCACCGTGTCGCCGCAAATTACTGTTGTCATTATTATGCCCACGCTAACCCAGAGTGTGGCTGGACGTCTGTGTATAGCAAGAAGACAGAGGCTTATTTTCCAAGGCTTGACACTTACAACCTCTCCAAAGAGTGTGCCACCTCATTCTCATGTCACCGTTAAATGGCCGCAGATGACAAATTGTAAAAACAAATGGGGAGAAATGGAGCTGCCATGTTGCACTCCTCAACACGGGGTAGGTTAAAGGGTAACAAGGCCCCATACCTCCACTATGTACAGTAGGACTATGTTTGAGTCCAGTGCGTACCTGCAAACTGAACGGTTTGACAAACAGGAACAAGCATAGCTCATAAAGTCAAGTTTGAGAAGAGTTCTGCACATGTGCGCAGGGAAGGGAAGATACACATGTTGGCCCTATCAACTCCAATTCAAACCCCACTTCCTTTTCTCTCTTTTCGAACGTCACTCCCCGATGCACGCCCAGCCTGGTGGTTTTGTGAATCAATCGCTGAAGGGGGAGAAATGGAGGATCTGGTTATTTCAATTTCTTCAGACGGTCTCAAATCAAACATTTCAGCTCTGCTTGCTTTTCCAAAATCCTCTTGCGGGGTTGATTCCTTCTCCGTTACATGTGGACAATAAATGACACACATATGTTAGCTTGGCCAGGGTGCAGCAGGCGTTTTGGGGACAGAAGAAAATGGAGAATAAGGGTGGTGGGTTTTAGTCTGTTTGTTTTGTTGAACTTTCCTCCTTCCCCCATGGGTGTAGTGTAATTGCATCTTATCTAATTGATTAGATATGGATATGCAGAAATGAGACACTCATTTTAAGATGAGTCATAAGCACATGCAGCATCTCAAAAGTCACAATGTTATTGAGGTGGCCCAATTTGTGCACCGTTGGAAATTAACCATACCATGGTGACTCAAATTATCAAGATACAATGTGTAAAAAAAAAAAAAACATTCTGACAAAGCTAGACAAGCTGTTTCCCATGTTACTAGACTAGACTAAAGATACTCCGTAATAACTGTGGGTTGGATGTAAAACAAGCTTATTTCCCAAAATGTAAGACTTTTCCACTAAATGCACAGCTTAGGCCAAGACTTCTGTGCTGGAACCATCTCTGTCAGTGAAGCAGAACAAACCAGGAATCATAAGCAGTAGCAGTCAGTTGAATGCGTGCTTATAGGCCACACTGGTGGTTCAAACTAAATTTATTGTTCTCAGCTATAAGGGGACTTGACATTGCCACAGATGTTGAGAGTACACACAGACATCAAATTACGTTTTAAAAAGGAAATTCTCAGATGTGTACATCTGTACCTCTCTCAGGGATGATACATCTTTGTCCATACCAGTGTTTTATCTGACACCATCTGTATGTTATACAGATGTCTCTGGCTCCTGGTGCGCTCCCAAATAGCTGTATCTGCTCAAAAGGATTAGAAAACACTCTACTGATCTGGCTCTCAAACACGTTTCTGAAGTAACGCTACCAAAGCACTGACAGAGTTGATAATAAGTCCTGGATTGAATAAACACTTAAGTCATGACTCAAGCTCATTTTTCAGCCTGCAGTCAGCCGGTATGCCTCGTGCAGGTAACTGAACTCATATTTGACTCCATAAGTCCATGCAATGAGTCCGTTGAAAAATAGCCCAGATGTGCGGGAGAGGTCCAGAGTAAACTAAGACCTACAAAAAAGCGATAGATCAGAAAAGAGTGGGGGGAAGGAGAAAGGCTAAAGCCAGGACGGTATAAACAGACACGGAGGGAATTCATTGCCACTGAGCTGTTCATCACCAGCAGCACTCGCTGATTTCCTTCCAGGGGCAAGACAATGCAGAGCTGGCACTCTGACCAAACTAGGAACAAGTTGAGCTGGGACTATTTTAATCTGCTCATGGTCTGTTTAACACTCAAACTGCTTTAAAAAGCAACATGTGGTGTCTGATACATATTTCTGGCAAACAGGAAGAGATTCAAATTGAGCTCATATTACATGCAGGAGTAAACATCACAACATTTGTATTATTATTATTTTTAGACTTATTGAGTCATGCTGATCCATTGCTGAGCACCAGATGAGTGTTAGTGTGATGTCTGAGTTTCCCTACACGTCATCATAATTATTCCCTAGTGAGGAGCTTCATAGGTGGAAAAAGGCAATTAGTACTGAGCACTTTAGAGTGTGGCGGACAAAAAGAGTCTCCTTCAGGGGATCAATAAAAAAAACACGGAATATATCACCTTTCTGTGAACCTGCTCTGGAGCAGACAGGCTTAGTTTTGCCATTACAGCATCCCTCAGGCCTTCGCTTGGCTGTCTGCGCCAGCCAGCTCCAGGGCTGAAGGCAAATAAACCGGCTTGACGTCTCTCACAGCAGACAGCTATACATGCTCCATAGGTAACACTACCATGATGTCATCCTCCACCCGGAACTGAAGGCACGTGCTGCTTTGAGCCTTTTGGCGAAGATGTCATCAGGGCTCGCCGGCAGCAGCGATGGAAGTGCAACTGAGGATTAAGGGGTTTACGCCGGGCCTCCGCTCACCTCTCCCCAATAAACAGTGTTTCGGGCTTAAGGAAGCGTGACGCAGCCGTCAAGAGGCTTGCACTACTACTAACACTCCAGGGCAGCCAGAGGACACAACATCTGGACCTGTGTATGTATATAAATGTTGCCAAACAGTATCTCTCCTCTGCAGTCATAAATTTTAACTCGAATCCCATTCACCTAGTACCCCTCCTCGCGGCTGAACTTTACCGACATGCTACAAATTGATCATGACACACTTGAAAACGAGGAGAGAAAAAGAGGGGGAAGGAGAGAGAGTGAGAAAAAAAAAGGGGGAAAATAAGACAAATGTTTTCCTTAGCAGCAGAACAAAGACTCCAAGCTGAAGGAATTCACACAGAACGACAGACAGAAGGAGAGAAATGGTTCATGACTTGACAAAATACACACAGGAGGTGTAGAGAATCACTTACACCTGCCCGAATGCCAGGATATTGTATACACAATAAAGGAAGTAGAGGAAATGACATCACATCTGGGAAAAGAATAAGCAACACAGGTGTCTGAATCAAGATGTGGGAAAATAATTTCCAGACTGGTAAATAGCAAAAGTAATACACTATGTTTAATAACTACAAAGATATATATGCTTACATATGCGTAAAATGAATAAAGAGAAAGGATGAAAGCATCGCTGACTGTGAGAATGTTAATCAAACTCAAATGACACCAGTCAGGGTTTATTTACAATCGGGTTAGATACTTTGCAGACAAGCAGATGTAGACACAAGAAAGTGCCAGTCAGCGGTCTGGCTAATTACTGTAGGTCTATTAAATATCCTTTCCCAACATATATACATACATCATTCCATCTACTTCTGTCCCTTTCCCTCAGCTATTTAACATCTGAACTTCAACAGACAGTGTGCACATCTGTGTCACTCGCAGAGAATGTTGATTCACCCACCGGGACGAATATCAGGTGCCTGTTTGCACATATGGGAACCATCACGATCTCTGCATCTCCCTCCGTCTCTCTCACTGACTCACTTTCTCTTTGTCTTTCCACCGCTTTGTGTATGGGCTCGATGGGGGTGTAAGTAGCTGAGAACAAGTGCCAGCTCCGCAGAAATTATTTTTTTCTCAACTTCATCAAAATCTTTGAATGTATGTATAACGGCAGGTTGTCCTCTCAGCTGTTTTGATTTGTTCAAACTCATTTTTGCCTTCCGCACTGAAGTTTATGTCATTTCAAGTCTCCAGTCCTGTTTTTCTAAAAATGGGAAAAACATCAGCCGGTGAGGATATATAGCTGCAGCTGGTGCAGTTTGGCTTTTATAGTTTATAGTATAATTTGACATTTTGTGAAATTCGCTTACTCACTTTCTTGCAAAGAGTTAGATGAGAAGATCAATACCACTCTCATGTATGTACAGTAAATATAAAGCTGATTAGCTTAGCTTAGCTTAGCTTAGCTTAGCTTAGCTTAGCACAGAGACTGGAAATGGGTGGAAACAGCCTGCCAAAATGTCAAACTATTCCTTTAAGAAACTGAGATTTGTGACCAGAAAAACAGTCTTGTACTTGTTTAACCTGTTTAGAAATTTAATTGCAAGACTCAACTTTTCATGGTAATTATGCATATGCCGATCTGTCCCCAGTTCTTGCTGTGCCGTGTACTCGTCCAACAGACGACACAACACAATATACAACCCCAGCTGCAGCCACTCATCTCTTCAACCTGCTCCTCATTTTCTCTTCTCCCTGTCTTTCCACTCCTCTCACAGAATCAAAATTATTTTCCTTTAATTACATCTCCTCTAATCAATCACTGGTGCCTTGTAGCTTTCATCACCCCTGCAACAGACTCCCTCTCAGTCTTTTCATCTACAGCTAATTAGTCTTTTCAGCAATTACTTGGTTTTCTTCATCCTGTTCTGTCTTCATGGCCAATTTAAGAGTCAGGGTTCACTATCTTGAATGTAACTCTGACTTTACAGAAGCGGACGGGCGTCTAGAAATAGGACAGAAGTGGAGGGGAGAAGAGGACTAGAGGGGGTAGAAGATGGAAATCAAACCAGCCATTTTATTCTTTCATTTCCTCTGCCACCTACTGCCACTTTTTTTCTCAGTTAATTCAAGTGGAGGGGAGGAGAGGACTAGGGGGGGGGGGGTAGAAGATGGAAATCAAACCAGCCTTTTTATTCTTTCATTTCCTCTGCCACCTACCGCCACTTTTTCTATGTTAATTGGAACCATCTTAGGTTTTGCTCATTTCTCCCAAAAAGTCCAGAAGCCACAAGCCGTTCTCTTATTTTTCCAAACTTCTCCTTTCTTTGCTCTCTCCCTTCCTGAAGATGAATATGAATGTGCAAGGTCAGATTCTGGGCAGGGAGTGTAATCTAAGGGAATGACAACATGGAGTAAATTCTTAGGTGCAGCTGTAATAGCATGAATCTGAGTGACCTCTCCGACATACAGCTTGAACTCACGAGTGTCAGCTTATACAGTTCACTTATATACATAGTAACAACATTATGTATATAATAATCAAATCTCCAATTTAAAAATACAGCAAAGCACGACTTCTACTGATTCACCTCTCAGACTGTTACTGCCATCAGTCTTTTTTCATATTTGCCTTGCCTGCAGTCATTCTTTCCCCCGTTTCATTTCCTTTGTGTCAGCAAATGAAAATCACTGTGTAGTAAAAAACAACCTTAGACATGAGCCAATGGGACAATGAGAATGGCGACGGGCCAGGTCTACTCTACAGACACAAGGCAAGACCTGCAGCCCCCCGGGGAGGGACTAGTGATACGCACTGGACTGATCCCCAGTTAAATATAGTATCCAGCTAGAATGGCATATCCAGAAGTCTTTTCCCTTCACGAATAGTTTGGATTGTTTTTCTTTTTTATCTACACTCATCTTTTTCACCTTAATGGGAACAAGCATGGAGGGATAAAGATAGGACACAGAGACGGATAGAGAATAATGCACTCTTGGGTTTACACAGAAGACACATCAATCTTACGGGGATCAGGAGGGGGATTTCCTCAATTTCATCCTACACACTCCCCAAATACTACACGTCCTATGTATCATATATCCTATATTTCCTTTATTATAAGGTGGCAGGTGCAATGCTGTCATGAATGTTTTTACTGTACACTCACTTTTTCACTTCAGAAAAAACTGACATCATAACAGATCAAATGACAACTGAAAGCTAAATTTTACCTATAAATAAAGTCTTTATTTTTGCATGCACATTAATAGGGTTGCAACTAACATTTCTTTTCATTATAAAAGAATCTGCAAATTATTTTCTCGATTAATAGATCATTTGTTCTATGAAGTGTCAGAAAAAGTTGAAAAATGCAAACAGTTTCCCAGAGCCCAAAGTGATGTCTTCAATGTCTTATTTGTCCGACCAACAGTCCAAATCCCCAAAGATATACACTATACTCTCACAAAAAACTAAAAAGCAGCAAATATTCACATCAGAGAAACTGGAACCTTTGTTTTTTGGCACTTTTTCATGAACGAGTCAATTATCAAAAAAAAAAAAAAAAATCGGATTCATTTTCTCAATCAACTACTGGATTAATCAAATATTTGTTTCAGTTCTATGCCTAAAAATCTCTAATAACAATATCATAAATTGATCCTTTGTATCAATAATTACATGTTTGTGGTCAACAGAGCAGAGATTTGGCTCAGCTTCTGTGCTCCACATAGAATTTGTGAGAGACTGATCGCCACTGACTGCCTGCCACAAAGACGTCACACTGTGTTTTAAGAGGGCAGGAAAAAATACTGGCCCTAGGAATCATTCCACCCAATGGAAAAATAAATCAAGAGGGGCAAAAGAGGTAGATGGAAAAAGGGGGTTTAACAAGAGATCAGTTCCCTTTTGGATAATGGATGATTGAAGTAAAAAGAAAGAGAATGGTGCAGGGTTAGAAAGCAAAAGAGAAAGATCCAGTGAAAGAGAAATAAAGAGAGCTACAGAGCAGGTTAGTAGATCGATTCAGGTGTGCGGTTCGTCCACAAGTGGCTAAAAATATAGGCAAGAAAAATGGACGTTGTATGTACAAGCGCTCTGGTAGCCGTGGCGCAGGAGGCCCTGCTTTCCCACCGGTGTAGGCTTTCAAGAGCTGGCATTACGCTGCCATACCTCAACTGCTGCTACACTCATTTGTTTGCCGGAGTCTCTGTTCTGTTCTGAGTCTCAAACTCGTACATTTTCCAAATCACCCAAAAGAGAAGGACTACAATTATGTAAAACGGGAGTTTCCATATTTCTTTTTTTTTCTCCAGCATTTTGGTGTACTGTGACTCCAATTTTCTCCACCTGTAATATTTACATTTCCCTCTATCCCTATCTACATTTATCTACAATGACAAGGGGACTCACCATATTCACCTCTTAAGGCCGTGGTTTATCAGTTGTAAAATAATCCCTAAAAAGCAGAGATTTCCTGGAGGTGTCAGGTGACAATGATCCATTGAGGTAAACAGACGCATGGAAGGCCAATTACTGGAAGTACTCCTGCTTGCGGCTACTCAGTGGTGAAGTAATCTCATCCAGCATGTGTATTTCTTGAGGAATCTGGGGGGCAGGTGTAAAAACCATTACTTCGCCTGATAGCCAGTGCAGGTTGCTTTCTATGGACATTCATTCACTGCTCAAATCTAACCAAGAATCACTTGTTTTGTATTTTGCTTATTTTGGATGACTACAGACAGGAAGAGGTCATATGCCTATGCCTAATGGTTATGGGAGATACATTTTCATACTCTCAAAGCAGCAAGAATCAGGGCCAGTTAAACCAGTGGTGTAAAAATGAAATTATGGGAAGTAAAAAAAAGTCAAGAGAAATCCCATAATCCCATGGTGTTGCCCAATAATGTCAGAAAAGTTATGAATCAAACATCAGGATGTCATAACATGTTTTCCAAACTCAACTGCGAGTCTTCTTTGTTGTCTTTAAAAACTAGGTTTCGGATGTAGTAATGCAGACTTGCATTGTGATTTTTGGTCCATGCTAGACGTACAAATCAGTTTAACTGCTGTGCTAAGTGAAATGAAACACTGAAGTGGTAGAGAGGCTGTGATTATTGTGCCACTGTGCTAATTGGGCCGTGTGACCACAGTCAAGGATCCAGCCAGCCCAAAGAGCCAGCCTGGGCTGCGGTCACCCCTCTCTGGGGCCTGGGGACAACAGATTGGACCCAGTCACACTGCACTGCGGGGGGACTGGCACCGACTGCAGTGTGCCTACTGGCAGGGGCCTCCCTCTGGGAAAGCTACCCAAGGTCGAAGAGGCTGCTGGATCAGAGCACCACACAGAGCTAGCTGCTTCCTGGAACTATCATGATTAACGGGACCAGTGAATTGCCCAAATCTGCATTTCAGTCCAAAAGAAGCACTAGAGAGCCAGAGGAGATTTCAAGTGCATGTTTGGTGATCTCCGAGGTTTTTGATGGTTATTGTGGTTGAGGTTCAAGCAATGAATATTCTAGAGATGCACTTAGTGGCTTGGTCTTTTAAATCCAAACAGAGATCCATGGGGCAGGACAGGGCACTAATGACAGAGGAAGGAATGATGCTGCTGACGACAGCAAGAACTTCAACACCCGGGGCTGATGAGAATCTGCATGCCAGACCTGCTCTGTAAAAACAAAGAGATGATTCTTTGGTAGGGTTTCTTATGTAGAGAGGGTGTATTACACAGTGCACAAGTACATAACACACAGCTAACCATGCCCACACTGTTGGACACACCATGAAGCCCCTCACTCCCTGTAGCCTGACCCAGCCCTCTAGTGCCTGTTGTCATTTACAGTCCTTTCATGCAACGGATACAGTTGGCTGGCTTTACTCCCTCCCTGAAACCACATCACAGAGGCTTCACATCTTCAAAGTACCCCCACGCTTTTGTATAGAAGCATGGATTGTGAACATTGGGATTCGCTCGGGAGGCACATGTGTGCAAGGCATGTCATGTTCATGTCATTTGTGTATAATCGTGGAATCCTTTACCTTGTGTAAATGCTGGAGGCTATTCCTTTGTTTTTCAATCCTTTCTTAATTTACTATTTGTTTGCTGTAATCAAAGTGTGCTATTGGAACTTCCCTGCGTCAAACTTCAAGAACTTGACAAATCATTTATATTAAAGCAAAATTCCATCCACGAACGGTAGAAAAACAAGTTTAATGCGACTTTAATTACAGCAGCAGGTGTTAGCCTAAAGGGACGTAAATGTGTAATGAAACAACTCAAGTGTGTAGCCAATGCAGAGGATTTAATCCTTTACACACTGGATATCATTTCAATGCCCACAGCCCAAGTGTTGACCCCTGATATACTGTATGTTCAGCAGCAGCGCACAGGGCAGCTGATTGACAGCTTGATTAACTACCTCATCATCTAACAAACAGCTCAATCAGCCCCTGCTTACACTGCTCTGCAGAGAATTTCCAACTATGACAGGACCTCCAACGCTAACTTTATCCCGGCACTCAACAGCTTCACTCTATTTAGCTCTTGTATGAAACCGCAAATTGTAGCAGGACCTGTTGTCTTAAGAAGCTCAATTAGTAGATGATGACCTAAGTTGGCTTTTGTTGGAGAGCGATGTGGCATTTATAAGACATGTGCGAGCCAGATTTCAGGGCCCCCTATGCTCAACTGCTTCCGCTGTTAGGAGGTCATTATGTTATAGAATACCACTCATTTTCTTTTGCCTCAGAAAAGAAAAACATTCAGCACCAATGCAGGTATGCACACCTGTGTGCCGCTCTCATAACCTGTGGTAGACTGCAGCTGCACTGGGGTACAGTGTGTTCTTCTAAAATAACCCAGGAGAGACACCACAGTGAGAATTATTTTCATGGGCTGTCTAAACTGGGCCTTTGAATCTTTGTATTCTGCAGCATTCACCGCTGTTGAGTGGTGTTAAAACCTCAGCACAGCCGCAAATGTGGTGACACCACACCAGTTCCCCTTCCCCTTCTTCCCCTTTACTTTAAAAACACACCTCGAATTTACTTCAAGGTTCATTAAATACAAGGTTGAGTCACAAATATGTAAGTTAGCATGGATTATATGACTAAATTTACTTAATTTTGATGTATTATGGAAAAACAGGCATGGTGGTAAAATTAGATTGAAAAAGGATTCATCCAATATTTAACTGTGCTTCATATTATTTAATATCTGCTTGATATGATTATCATACCAGCATTGTTTACACTTATAATTCTCTTATTCAAATGCCACCAGTGATTTATGGCTATGAGTTGTTGCCAACTTGATCTATTATCTCTAATTGTATAATCATCAGTGATTTATGGCTATGAGTTGTTACCAACTTGATCAATTATCTCTAATTATATAATCACCATATAAATCCTTTTACTTTTTCACAATATAATGAACTTGACATTACATTCACAATGGATATGGTAGAGAATTGGATTAATGTTTTGAAAACTGCAAAGTGCTTTGGCTGTTTATAATAATAAAATTGTTTGTATACCAAAACAAATAACAGGTAATATATAGCCAATAACTGATTTACAGTAATCAATGTCAGATTGAATTTTTCAGTCTGGGCACACAATATGCCTCACAACTTGGCTTTGTATATTTTTTTTAACATGTCCCTGATCTCCAGAACTGGTTACCTTCTCAGTTAGCTGTCTAATTAAGAAAAGTACAGGGTGAATTCACCAGGCTGTCTGTCTTACAATTCTAGGGCTGCCCCCTAATAGTCGAGTCTTAGTCAACCAAGTTTTCATTGGTCAGTTAGTCGCAGGGTAAAAAAAAAACAACCCTTGGCCGGACTGTGGGAGTGGCGACACTTTTAATGGCAATGCCATCTACTGTTACTGTTGCCGGTATTCTCTGCCGGCTTCACCTAATTTTACCGTCCTGCTCTCGTCCACTAAAATGATACACGGATGCAAACTCCGCATGCAAAACATTCGCCTATCATTCGTCAACCTCAAACATGACTTATCATCTGAAACATGTAAGTACCCTAACGTTAGCCACCTAGCATGGCCGATCTAACTTAGATAAAATGTTCAGCCCGCTCGCTGGTTGTTCCGACACATTCAGAATCATTACCGCTTTTGCCGTTAGCATGGTCGTTAACAGACGGCTTTTTTTTTCATGCGTGTGCTTGTAAAATGTATATTTTAAAGGCTCATTATTATGGTTTTGTATTTCTCTGTAATGTAGCACAGTGTTAACAATGTTACTGATAACGTTCTTTCTCAGCCCTGGAACTCAAAACCATTTTCTGATACCCCCAAAAATATATATTAAAATAATTAATATTATAAACGTGCGACAGCTAGTTGAGTAATGGCTTGAACTAACGACTACTAGTCAACTAGGAAAATCTTTGGTCTGGGGCAGTCCTATAAAACTCTCACCTCTCGTTTGCAGCACCACTGTCTGACCTCTTAGCTAACCACCAGTGTAATTAAGCTAGCATATGGAGAAAACACGGGCTGAGTTAATTGAAATACCACAGGCGTTTGGTCAAACTTTGGTCAGCCAGTCCAGCCACGGATATGGCCCACACTGCACTTTATTTCCCTCAGGGCATTCTGAGGTTGCTTCCCGGGTCTTTCCCTCGCTCTGTCCTGTGGGGGCCTACCAATGGTCTGACCGGTCGACTTCTGCTGTGCTGCTTAATACTCCACTTGCCGTCTACGTCTGTTTACCACAACCGTTATGGGGTTGGATTCATAGTAAAGATCTTTGAGGTTCTCTAGGCTTGTTTTCACTTATGTGCACGTCACTGTATGCACACAACAGGAAGTCTTCTGTGAGTTTAACTCAGCGTGATGACCTGAAGATGACCCATGCACACAATCCCGGCGTGTCTATTCCCTTAGGACCAAATCAATTTACACACAAACAGTGCATGCTGCCCTCAGCTACTTGCATACCCCAAAACCACACTTAACACACTTTAACCACAGCAATTGATCATACGCAGAACAACATAGGGTAGAGAAGACCAACAACAAGCCAATTCACACCTCATTCTGGCTCTGAAACAACCAGAAGAGACTGAATTCTCCCTGCTTTTGTAATACCTCCAGGAGCAGCAGACTTTGGCCAAGTTTGAAGCAAAGACAGAAGAGCAATTTGCTGCAAAGTGCAGATGGTGACACATTGTAATTGTAACCACATTGTAATTCCTGATAAATAACAAAGATAGGAGGGATACAAGGGCAAACCGAGGTGAAGTCACAAGGGAGCTGTGAGATGCTGGAGCTATATTATTTGAGAAATGCTAATGTCAATGTTATGATTAAGTTTTCATTTTAGGCCAACCAAGAGGCTTTCTCTTCCATGCAAACATGACAACAGAAACTTCCCAAGAGTTTCGCAAAACAAGTGATTCCCTTGTGAACTGATCTAATTTACCAATTAACAATGACTATTTCATTAATGAGTATATCTTGGCTTAATCTTTCAGCTTTCTATCCCTAAACTGTGAGAAAATGCAGTAATATACAGAAAGCATATGACTGATAGCTGAAGATTCCTGTAGTGGTGAATCTTCATTCCCAGGATGCAGTAGGAGAAAGAGCTCAGCACCATCCTTTTTTGTCTCCAGGTGTCACCCACATGTGTGCGTAGGGCCGTAATTAGTTGGAATCTGGAGTCCCAGAGCAGCCAGCCCACTAATGAGGCCTCTGCTCACAAACAACACACATATGTGAGCAAAGAGGTCCATCTCTGCCAGCTGGCACCCACTCTTACCCCTTTCCTCCAAAAAAATACTTCAGCGCCACCCGCAGAGCACACACCCAAGTACACTTGTGCACGCGCACACACACAAACACACACACAAACACACACACACACACACACACACACACACAAAAACAAACAAACCCTATCCATTAGCTAAAGCAGCTAAATCCGTTCCAACTTCAGATCTCATCCCCCAAATCCTCGTCGTTTTGGATTCTGGACTCCTTCACACACACTCAGCTCTCTCTCCAGCAACCAGCCTGGCCAACATTCATTAACTCATCTTTAAGTTTATAACCAGACACACGAAATGTAATTCAAATGAGGCATCAAACCAAACCCAATGCAAGATCATCTCTTAGTTTACAATGAAAATAAGCACACAGAGAGAGGTCAGAAAAACTAAGCATTGATAGGTCAATTGTGATTGAGACAGACTCCATCAGGTGTTATGCCACTGTTTCTCTGAGCAAAAATCCTGTCCCCTCATTAGGAAAGAGTCCTTTCAGCTCGGCCAGCTTTCCCTCAAACTATAGCTAACACTGGCAGTGGGGCGGCCAGCAACACAGGGAGCTGAGAGATGGAGGGGGAGAAGAAAAGAAAGACAGAAAAAAAAGGAAGGGGGGCACATCATCTGGGCTGAGTTAACCACTGGCTATTACCAGGTCCTGAACCCAGCAGGGTCCGATAAAGAAAGATACAGGCACAAGGCACTGTGCATGAAGGAGATGTGGAAAGGGGGGGGGGGGGGGGACAAAAAGAGACAAACCACAGGAGGAAGACAGTGGGGTGAAAAAGGGCAGGGAGAGACAGAAGGAGACACATGTGCACTTAAGTCTGCACAAAGAAGCCACAGATCTACAAAAATGATCTCATCATTTTGATGGAGCATGACAAAGGTTGAAATGTCAAGCCACACTCTGACATCATAAAGTTAAAATGTTGTCAGTCCTGAGAAGGTCAAAGGTCACAGGGATTACATAGGTTAGATGGGGATCAACCTACTAATTGGCAGCCTGACCCTGGCACAATTAGAGACATATTTCTCGTCAGGTTTCTTTTCCTGTTTTGATTTCTAGAAGCAGGGGGAAGAAGGAGTGCATCATGGTGTCGTTATGAACTTGATGTCCCCAAGCCGACGCTGTCAATATTTGTAACATTTGCGTGTTATGTTACCTTGCGCCGCCGTGTTAAATCATGTGTGTTATAAAGTCACACATTTGCTGGAGTGATGAAAATGTTACTGAAGCGAATGCTGCTATATGTACAGAGGGATACTTCTGCTATGACATGTTTACATTTGGAAAGAGAAACTGATTTTGAACACATATTTCACAGTAAAAAAAAAAAACAGCCATACTACACATGCAAAAACAGCGCATGAGGTTGCTGCCATGAGAGACTGCCCATTAAATCACATGTTATCACGAATGGTCATATTCCAGCCAACAGCCATGATGGGTATATTGGCTATATAGACGAATAGTTTTTTTTCAAACATAGAAGCATTTTTGGCTCGGTTTTAGCCAAATTATGCAGCTCGTGTATCTGGAATTTGGGGCTCACTGTTGAGTAAGCCTGTGACATATTCTTGGAATGAGCTCCTGTTCTTTATAGACGTTATATTCTGCATTTCACAATGTTGACTCGGCAGCCCTGTGGTGTTAGTATTAGACATTCTCCAAACTCTAAACACGCTTCGTTCTGGGGGAAGTATCAAAATCTCATTCTCTGGCAAGCACTCATATTCTGTGATGAGAAATCATTTGTTGGTACAACAGAATACTGGGCATTCTTCAGACTCAGAAAAGAATTTACACATCTGTATCTACATCTTAAGCAGATTTTATGTGATAATCATTTGAACCTTGAAGGATATATTTGTCTTTGAGCTTACCCCCCACCCCCCACCCCCCCAAACTCATTGGGCTCAAAGCTCATTGATGGCTTTGGAGCAAGTTTGCATGAATGGAAAAATCAATTGATACAGATCAGAGCCCAATCAAGACTGCAATTTTGAGGCACATTACAGTGTCAGTATTTAAGAGTAATGAAGTCAAACATTTTATTGGCCAATATTATTTCTTTTTAACATGAACCAATAAAATCCCTTTTGTCAGGGATCCCTAAAATTTGGTTATGAAATATAAGAACCACAAATTTCCAGTATTTCACTGTGAATATTATAGTTTATTATACATAATAGCTGATAAAAAACATGGATAAATCAAAAACACGTTGAACTTGAATCAAAAAGTTTAACTTAATCTGCTGATAAGGATCATGTGACACGGTTGAAAGCTCAAATACAGCAACTAAAGCTTGAGATGAGAGTACTGAAGTTTCCATGGTCAAGAATGAACTCTTAAACTCAATTTTTAAGTCGACACGGATGAGAAGGACCAATAAAAATAATCAATATAATATATACAGTATATAACCAATATATATCAGTTAAGTTAGGCTCAAATGCAGATAAGCCGAAATCTATGGAACAGTGACACCTGTCCACGCGGAAGTTCATCAGTTCATCTTATTCCCCCTTTCTTATACACGAAGATACACAAGCAAATGAAAAATAACATCAAAACAACAGAATATAAAGGCACAAAAACCAAAATTAAGTTCTTCCATTTTGCGTCATCTCTCCGAATGTTTCTCCTTCATGGCTCTCCCTCTGGGTCTACATCTGTGATACAAACTAAACTCTTTTGCAACAGTCAAAGAGCTTCATTGTGCTGCCTGCCAGAGTCCACATACACATATTAAGTTCACCGTGCCCGCCGGTAGTTTATTCTGCCTGTAATGAGAAATCTGAGCATGGATACACACATATACCCCCCCCCCCAACACACACATACTTTTCCAATTATAAGAATTCAAAGACACATAGATAAAACAGAAGTAGAAATGCAGTTTATTATCCCTTTAATGAGAAATCCTACTATGGAGAGACACACATACAGCCACACACCTACCAGGGAGTTCAGTCTGTGTAATTTATTGCAGGATATAAAAGATGGTATGAGTGGCTGCTCTCAGCCACCTATAGCAGGGAAACCGCTGTGCTTTTCCTTGGCCCTGCCCATGTGTTCCCTCCTCAAGTCCAAACCCATTCCAGCCCGTGGTCCTCTCTAATTTCACCCAAAGCAACAGAAGCTTGAGCTGAAAAAGAGGAATCTGGCCCCCAAGTCCAGCAAACTATTCCCTTTTCCTGTCTCCCTCCTCTTCCAGCAACCACAGATCGACAGCTCTACGGCCAGTACTGGCCCAAAACTATGAGGGGTATTTTCAGCACTGTAATTTGAAGCACACATGGTATACGCACAGACACACACTCACATACAGAATCACATACTCAGCAAATACACAGACACTGGGGTTAGATCAAAAAATACAATAGGACAGGAGAGAGGAGAGAAGACACAAATTCCCATTAAGGCGTGTGCGCTTACATCCACAAAACACCTTGTCCGGTTGGGACCAGGTCAGTGAACGTGCCTGTTCTCCGTGTGTGCTAGGTCTGAGGAGTCGTGTAGCTCAGCACAGGGAAGCAACGCAGAGGCCTAACTACACAGACGTGAAAGAAACTCATCTGAAAACAAGAGGCCAGTATAGGGATGTTATGGCAGGGAGGGCAGAAACCAGAATAGCTAAGAAAGTAAGGAACAGCTTACTTCAGTGCTGCATGGTGGTTATCTTGGGTGCTTGATGATTCACCACTTTGCTATCCTTACTCTGTGTGTAATTTGTTTTTGCAAGAATATCTAAAGGTTTTAATTAATTTGGGTCCATTTTAGTTATTTGAAAAGCTTAAAGGGCACATGTCATGCATATTTCCAGGTCTATATTTATATTCTGGAGCTCTACTGGTATATCTTTGCATGATTTAAAGTTCAAAAAACTCCTTATTTATCTTATACTGGCCCTTTATGCAGCCCTTCAGTTCAGCCTCTGTCTGAAACAGGCCGTTTTAGCTCCTGTCTCTTTAAGGTTGCTCAAGAAGAAACATAAACAAAAAGTAGTAGTAAGATTTCACTTCTTTTTCTCATTCTTTACTTGAAATGGAAACTTCTCAAATACATCCGTACATGTTCAAACAACCATAGCAACGAAGGCTACGGAATGGATGCTTGTTTGTGGGCATGTACAAACAATCTGATGTCATCACGAGGAGGAAGTAGAGGTAACATTGCAAACAAAGTGTTCAGAGCAGGCTGAAGCCCTAGCTTTTGACTTTCAGGGTGAATTTTCAAAAACAAAATTACAAAAAGCATGACAAGATAAATTAATAACTTAAATGGCCTCACTTTTTCTTTAACTTTAAGGTACCATAAGTGTCCCATGTCATCTGGAGGACACAGTGATTAATCTTATGTAAGAGATATGTTAGAGGACAACATATTAGCTCAAATGTTTGACAGACAAGACAGACAATAAAACAAAATTCAAATCTAAAATTCTTTCTGCCATTGAGTTGTGGGACAGGGAGCAAAGAGATGCCACATGTACGGACACACACACACACTCCTAAAGCGTGCACTGCCAACTACCTAAATACAACCGTCTGTATGCTCGTGCACATACATACACACTTGCACTGATTACAGATGCAGTATATACTACTCCTCCTGTCCAAGACCTTAATTACCCTGCACAGTCTTATTTCCCATAAATACAGTGAGAGCAGGGCTGTAATTAGGGCCTATATTTACTCCACCTGGCTAGGGGAGAACCCAGTTCAGTGCAAGCCACAGGGATGAGCCAGCCTCACTCAACTACGCTGCCATGAGAGGAAACCAGGACACCAGCAGACACACACTGTCCCAGCTCAGGGAACGCGGCCCATCTAGGTACACCCCCCACCCCACCCCAAATAAGAGGTTCTCACCTCGCAGAGACAAAATCTAATGGTGCATTCAGGTGCCTCTTGTAATGCAAAAAATGTGTTCAGCAGGCATTTGCCCTCAAACTCAGCTAACAAAGAGTAATTTCTAGTGGCAGACTGGGACAAAACCCATGATACCTGACTTTACAGTGACAATTATGATTTCTACACAAATTCCATTTATCTGTAAGGTCTTCATTGAAAAAATGTCAATTGTTCTAGTTCAAGTGCTACTGTATATTTAAAAATACCTGATAAACATGATGTTATGTAACAACATCATAAATTGCATTTCCTAACATTAGACAGATAACCACAATGACCAATTAAACAAATGGTTGGCACACGATAAATTATGAGATAAAGGGGATGAAAAACTGAGATTAAAAGAAAGCTGCGTCTCTTGACCGCATTTCGAGAGGGAGCTTTTGAAATGGGACAGAAAATAGAATAGAGAGAAATCGAAAATCTGGTCTGCGAATTGGCATCAGCAGTGGGACAGACAGTAGTGGCCGTGGGATGCTTTAAATGAAAGCACAGATGATACTCAGTCATACGGCGCCAGAACAGTGACAGTTAAATTTTGGCATTCGAAAATAAAATTTGGCACTGAAAACAAAACCTGAACTGAAAAAGGAAACATTGGCATTGAAACACACACACACACACACACAAAAGTTGTATTGGTACTAAAACAAGTTCCACACAAAATACATTATAACATTAAAAACATTACAATCTTATTTTATTTATTTATTTTTTTGCATTATGACGTGTTTTTAATGTAAAACTTCAGATTTTTTCTTCATGTGGAGGAGGGCCCTTGCCGGACCTACATTACCCAGTATGCCTTGTGGTCCGACGAAGATTAGATATCTGAGGGCGATGGCATCATGGCAGAGATGTTGAGCCAGACTCTTGTAATTTTTGCTCTAGTACTGTCATTTTATTAAGTTTTAATATTTTTTTTCCAGGCGAGAAAGTAACCATGTACATTCCCAATATGTGGTCAGTTTATCCAAATAACAGATCAGTCTACATTAAACTTGGTTTTAATTTATTAAACGTCCTCGCCAGAACTTGCCAAGTTCTGGGGAGGACATGAAGCTTCACTTTACATTCAGACAAACGAATGTGGCAGCTATAATTGTTAGATTTCATCTGTGAGACCAATGTTTGTCTTCTAAAAGGAGTTATATCATATATCAAAATGCTGCGGAGACATTAGAGCCAGCGGTAAATCACCAAAGAGCTGCACATCAGTTCATTGGATCATGTTCTCCCCGGGATGACAACGCAGGATTTGGGCTGCTGCTGCAAGATTGCAGCATATTTACAAACAGGCGTTATTTGGATAAAAAATATTAAAACTTCATAAAAGGGACATTAACAGTCGTAGAGTGAAAATTAGAACAGTCTGGCTCAAAATCTCCACTGTGATGCCATCACCCTTGTATATCTTCGTCAGACCGCAAGGCATACTGGGTAATGTAGGCCCAGCAAGGGCCTTCCTCTCTACGCCAAAACATTGAAAACCTGAAAAAAAATGACAGCATAAAAAAAAAAAAAACTGTCCCTGAAAAAGGACAGATATGAAGAAAAAAATCCAAAGCCTGACATTGAAAAATATCAGTATAAAATAAGATAAGATTACCCCTGAATGCCCATGTTTTATTTTTCAGTGGAAATTGTTTCAGTGCCAATACAACTTTTTCCAGTACAAGTGTTTCAATGCCAAGGTTTCCTTTTTTAGTTCAGGTTTTGTTTTCAATGCCAAATTTGATTATTCAAAGCCAAAATTTAACTGTTGCTGTCCTGGCTCCAAACAATCAGCGCCTTATGTCTCAGACTATGAGGTTGTTTTAAATGAACACAGTGAATTGTGTTTGAGTACTACAGGGAAATACAAATTCTAGCCACCTCGTGCTTCACTCTGATGCTCCTCAGCTTTCGTGAGATAGCCTTCCGCAGAAATCTTTTCAGCAAAGACTTGTGGCTTCTCTTGACGAGGACAACTGACTGGCTCTCATGTGAGAAGTCAAACAGACCTCCCAGTGAGGTTACACATTCAAATAGTTTGGACACTTCTCTGCCTTTGTCTGTTTAATTTGTGGCCAGTCCAGCCTTTCCCTGCCATCATATCACATCTAAACAAACAAACATATCAAAATGCAAAGTGGAGAAAGTGGCAGTGCATGAATGTGCCATCACAACAAACAATTTTGTGGACTTCTTGCAACCATGATACAATGTGAAATGTTGTGTTATGTGATGTTTTTAGGGTGTTGAACATCACTTTGCGGGCCTGTGTAGAAATTACACAGTCACACTCTTCTATTCATCCAAATGAATGGTCTTAACATAAAACCGACACCTCTCAAAGCAGGACTTTAGTGCATTTCACAGAGATAGAGAACAAGAGCACGCAAAACCAAAAAGGGAACAGCAACCCTCTAATAACTTTGATCTGAATCGTAACTCTTCCCTGGTTTGAGGTGGTGAGGCGGACAGCGTGCTGACTCAGGCCTCCCCGCTCAGTCCGCCTCTCCATGGCAGTGAGATCAGGAGGATTAATGAGAGAGTGGAGAAGACAGAGAAAGGGAGAACACAGAAAGAGGAGAAAGACTAGTAAACTTGGCTCGATGTTCACTCAGTGTCCTGGTGGCCCAGCGGTTTAAAGCAACCTTTTTTTTTTTTTTATGTTTTACACAGCAGACAATTTTTAAACTGATCATTTCCTTGCCGACCGGCCAAACGGGGGTCTATCATAAGTCTTTTTGCAGGCTCTGCTGTGATACAGTTTAAAAAAATGAGATAGAGAGAAAAAAAGAGGGCAAAAAAGAGAGAGTGGGCAGGCATGAAAACCAAACTTAACAAAAAAATGAAACTTTATTCGCACTGCCTTTCATTGTGGTTACTTTCTAAATAAAATATTTTAAAAACAGAATGCTAAAAGGTGGTGACAGACTGGTTACTCTCGTATGATGACCTACTTTATATTGTCATTGGGAGATGACAGGTGATGAGGAAAAAATACAGCACAAACAGAAGTTATATAATTATTGTTCTGTTTTTTTTTGGGGGGGGGGGCCGAAATCATATAACTTGCAGCTTGGCATCGGCCTTAAGATCTTTGTCGCATCTCTTTTTTCCCCCCTTTTCCCCAAATATGGTCTGTTGCTCACTGCTGTCAACTACTACCCAACCAATAAAGGCAAAAAATGTCATAGACATGGCTGGAATTTCTCAGCAGCACATCGCCGCCACCAGCAACCACTGGGCTCTTACTGGCGACGCAGTTTCAGACAGACAGACTCTACCCGACACTGATTCAGCCTAAACTAATGAGACCCTTTAGCCGTACCAAGTGATTTACATGCAACATTGGTGCAATTTTATTTCAATTACTTTAAGTCATTTGTTGAAGCAGAGAATGCCGAGTGGCCGAGGATCTGGAATAACATTTATTCAGGTAATCTAGGGCGCCGCTGAGGAGCGACGCTGCTGAAGGGCACATTGCAGATCTAGTGAGAAAGAGTCAGTCCTTGCAATGGTGAAAATTCAAACATGCTGCTGAAAAGCAGTGTGTTAAAAGGACCTCAACACTGACACACCTGATGTAAACATCCAAGTTCAAACACTGGAGAGGAGCCAGCCGACTCAGCTCATGTTACTTAAGCAAACACAGACACGCACGCACCGTACTCACACTCTGTACTGTAAAGGCACACAGTTCTAAGTGTGCCACAAAGAAAATAATCCGCATGTATTTTTCACTGCTGGCTGCCTGCCTGTCAGAGTCGATGACATCACATGCCTCTGAAACAGTACGCCTTTCACAAAGGTGTCAAAGGTTTCAAAATACATACAGAACAACATATGGGCGAGCAAATACGTTCACCATCACATGCAGAGACATGCAGAGTCTACGCATGTGCACCGACTCAAGAACGCACAAATATGCAGTCATCCTCCTTCTCACATCCATAAAGGGTGATGTGCCTTCCAGTTATTTCTGCAGTCTAATATTTAATCTGAAACGACATGTAGTGTTTTTGCAGGATTCCTCGTATTTACAACTTAGAAAGCCTGTAGCCTAACGGCAGATTGAGCATCTCAGTAATGAAAACACCCTGGGAGGTCCTCCGCTCAAAAGTGTGAGAATATTTGCTCTACACTGACCAGCCTCTCACAGCACTCGCCCCCCCCCCCTTCATCTTGTCCCCCTTCTCCCACCAAAACACAAATGCTCTGCCACTCCACTTCCTTATTGCTGGTGGTTGTGACAGAGTCCTACTCGCTCAGGCTTGGTTGTCATTGGTGAGAGATTTGCAATACGGAAAAGAAGGAGTGGTGTGAGATGAGAGGTTCATGGTCTTGCCAGTTTAATGTGGGATCGGTACCCGTGGGAAGAGGATAGCTGGGACCGCAGCTTGTGGAACGCATCCATAAATCAATAGTGGATGAATCACCGAGTTGCCAGCGGTGAGGTCTCTGACTTAATGTCAACATGTTTATCACTAGATGTACCGTGGAAAAAAGACACAAATGTCAGTGAAGGTAGCAGAGCTTTTTTTCCCCTCTGTATCTACCTTCCCATTGGTTACTTTCAATAGCGCTACATCAAGCTTTATTTTTATTTAACATGTGCCAGGTGTTAAGGTGTGGTGAGGGCTTTATTGGGGTACTCACCTGAACAGGTGTCAGCTGGGCTCGGGGGTCAAACACTCGCAGCATCTTGTCCTAGAAAAAAAGGAAGAGAAAGGAGAAACTTTACTCTAAGAAGGAAGAAAGCTGGAAATGATTAACTTTATGAATCATGTTATATGATATAGTGTTAAAAATCAGCTTCACACTGTCTAGTATTCGAAAAAATGTTGTTTTAAATTAGTTCTGTGTGGCGGCAAGGTGGCGCCTTGGCTTCATTTTCAGTGCAAAACTATAAGAATATTTAAAGTTAAGTAACAATAACGTGTAAAGGCTGTGAGGCAAGTCTGTGTTTCACTGTTAATTTTTGCTATGTGAGGAGCATGGGTGTGACACGCGGGGGAGGTCCAGGGGCATATGGGAGGTCAGGATTTAAAGTTCTCACAAAGAAAGGGGAAAGGATTTAAGGTTCCTCAGCCAGATGCAATTTGTTTCATAGAAACTGAAATATGAAAGAAATACTGAATATTCAAAACATTAATAAAGAGTCCCTCCACCTCGTTATAACTCAGAATGAGCAACACAAGCTCTGATTTATCCCCATTTATCAGTGTGATCTGTATGACTCATTGTTAGTGAACGCAATCCAGCGACCTCTCTACGGCCTCATGCGCCTTGACCCCAGCCAGCCCAAACACGCATTCAGCATCAATCACAGCAGCCAATCAGAGAGGCTCCTGCATGATTGAGAGGAAATGGGGCCTAATGGGATCAGGCTGTGACCGGGACGTGCGTTTCTGCAGCCGTGTCACTCAATACCGCTGTGTGACTGTGATCACAGCAGCAGCCTGACGTGCCGGGCTGATAGCAGGTAATAACCTTAAAGGCTGAGACTAAACCATACACACACACACTTAGCACACATATACATGTCAGAGAGAATCAGGGGGCTGACAATGACACAGTCAAGCACACACGCACATCAAGGGGCAGCACACCACATACAAGATAAATACAGACATCACATGTCTCAGCTGTCATAAGAAGCAACATGTTATTCTGTCAGGCTGAAACAAATGTTGAAGCACATTATCAGTGGGAGCATCAGCCTCTCTTCATCAAAGATCTGCTCCCTTCAGCCATCCAAGAGGGGATTTATTTCCTGTTTATTAGCTCGAATAGCAAACAGGGGTTTTTCCTAATGTGGCGTTTCTCCCTCTGCCTCGCTCATTATCTGTGTGTGTGTGTGTGTGTGTGTAGGAGATTGTGTGAAGCTAGCCCACCCACGAATATGATGCCCCAAGGCAATGTCTTCAGGCCTCTGTGACCTGGGCCTAAGCCAACGGCTCAGAGTGCAGTGCAGGAACAACACACACACACACATATAACCAGGCATTCCCACCACATGACCTATGGACACTCTTATCATGGACATTTTGGGAAAATTGCAAATTCTGGCTAAAATCTGAATCTGAAATTCTGTGCAATTACCTAAAAGCATACTCCGCATGTACAAGCACAGAAACACACACACACGCACACACACACACACACACACACACACACAGGTGCTGGTAAATGCTGTCTGATAAGCTCAGCTACCAGGCATTTTGGTAGAAAGCCAACCATCATCTGAAAATCCAATTCAAGCAGCTTAATTTACCAGCCACCGAGCTCCCTGACCTGGCACACACACCATCGACTAAATAAACACACCCATATCAAACATACACACAAACATACATTCACTAAATTAAAGCTGCTCCTTGACATTTCATCTTAGGTGTTGCCATGCAAACAACAACATGTGAGGGAGGAAACTATCTGGCTGTGCAAACACACAGATGAGGGCCCACTCACTTACAGATGTGTCCACCAAGCAAACACACTCTCTAAAGCCTATGACAATAACCCATGTAAACACACACACGCCCACACACACAGTGAGCCACCTCAACTCATAAATGCACAGATGGGAGAGCCCAGATAGCGGCGCGCGCGCATTTGTGTGTTTGTGTTTGTGCGCTGAAACAGCAGCTGTTTAATCAAAGCGACGGAGCCTCATTCTCAAGCTGCTGTAAATGAGTTTTCACTGTGAGTCTGCTGCACACAACTTTCAAATGTACACAAACACACGGACGCTGGGAATCTCTCTCTCTCTCTCTCTCCACTCATCAAACACGCTGCGTTGTCAGCCTCCCCGATCCCCAGTCTCTCACGGTTACCGGAGTCGTGATTGGCAGGTTGAGAGTGCTGGATCCCCTCGTCGGTTATTCTTGTCACCATGAGAAATGTGGTATGGAGCTCGGTTATAATGTGACTTTCAAGATTCAAGGTGGACTGTGCACCATAAATCCTGTAACACCCAATGTTATAAACAGCATACCACAGTGTCCCGTCCATCACTCGAATAAACACAGGCTTTCCTCCCTCTCTGCTCGCACTACCTGTGGATTTCCCTTCTCTGAACTGAATGGCGCCTTTCTCCCTCCAAGTGTGTCATAAATATACATCTCTCTTGGTCCAAACGAGGCCTGTCATGATTCCTGCTCTTAGGGGTGGTGGTCTGCCCTTCATCTTCCCCCCACCCCAGCCCTGTGCCCCAATGTTTACCCTATGGGAGGGCCGGGGGATTGGACCCACATGTTGGCAGGCCCTATTTGCTTTAATAAGCTGGATTGGAGAGATTGAAAGGGGCCTTTTGGGTTAAATGACACCAGAGCCCGACAGGGCAAGAACCTTGGAGGCCCCCGGCTCTGATCTTGGCTCACATTTCCCCCCTTTCTTTCTTTTCAGGTCCTTCGTTCTTTCAGGCTACATTGAGGCTGGTGGTAGCGCTGGTGAGGATGATTATCCTGTCAAGGTAAATGTCGTGATTTGGACGTAGCCTGTGATGTGTGGAGTAATTTGTTAGTTGTCAGCGCAAAGACAAACAAAGGGGATTGGACTGACAATCATACCTGCTAAACACGCGCATGTGGTAGATTTTTGTGTCAAAGTTTATTCGGGCTCAAGCTCAATTAAGCTCATCATGCATTGTATCAATTGCACATCGGGGGCCTCTGCTTCATTTTGACATCAATCAATCGGTGTGTGTGTGATTTCAAAATGGATGCAAATTCACTGCTGTGCACAAACTGAGTGAAACTATAAAAACATGTAAAGTTAACCTCTGTTGATGAAAAAGCCCCTAGCTCTTCCTAAAAACCAAATATATTCATGAAACATTTCCACCTCAACTCTAAAATCCCTTCTTTCTCTGCCCCCTTCTGCCCCCTTCTCATAAACCCATACCACCTCCCTCCTTCCCCCTCCTACACAAAATATTAACAACCTAATGGAAACCCCTTCAAGCTCTGTGATTATTTCCTCATGACACCATTGAAAAAGGGGCCATATGGATGCATAAAAGCCCAGCGAGACTTTCTCTCTTGGGCAATTAATTCAGTTTCTTCTTAGCTTCAACAAAGCGTTCCCCCTGTCCGCTAAATAACTACTGTACAAGTCAGGTGATGGTTGTCAACTCTTTGCACCAGAAGAGAGGAGGTTCGGAAGGGGTGTATGTGGAGATGTACTGGGGATAGTGGGTCAGGGGTCAGGTGGGGTCAAGACAAAACAAAAGCCCCGATAGAGTTATCCTTCACACGCAGGCTTGTGCCCTTGTTAGAACCCCAATACTGTTTCCAGTCTGACAAGGAAAATCTCCACATGCACTCTATCAACTGTGGCCAAGATCTCTGTAACTGCTTTGTCATCATTATTACTGTGTTCAAACAAACTGGCTATTACATCACTTACGTCATAGGGCTTACCATGTTTATCCTTTTTCCCTCTGAAAAAAAAATTCAACAACTGCTCACTAATTCCTAATCAAATGTGTGATGTGATCTCCACCCTTTTTAATAAGCGTCACCCCTGTTGACATTTTAATGGAATAAGCCTCATATAAACATATTAGCAGGTCAGGAACATCGGTGTCCAAAGCCAGGCACGCCGCACTGAATGTGAGCCACTGGCTTCCTCTAGTGGTCACACACCGCAACTACAGCAATCAAGTGAGGAGGGCAAGTGAAACAAAATACACCTTCTACCTCAACAGATTTAGCCTGTGTAAAAATGTAAGGTGAAGCCGTTAGATTACTCATTAGGTGCAGTGTCCTCACCTTGCAGGAGGAAGCCAGCAGGGAGCCGTCCTGTTTCCAGCTCAGACTCTGCAGCTGATCGCCGTGCTGCTCCAGAACTGCAGACGCACACGATCATTTAGAGAGGAGGCGAGAGGAGGAAAGGACAAGAGACAAAATGCTCATGTTAGGCAGGGATAAAAAAAAAAAAAAAAAAGTAAAGGTATGAACACAGAAAGACAGCACATACACAGACAAGACAAAGACCACAGACATCTAACATTTGTTACTGCAGCAAAAATGCAGGGGAGATGAAGCCATAAATGAAGCACACAGAGTTCAGAAAACACACAATAATACAGAAAAATAGGAATGATCCACACCAAAGAGTGCATCAAATGTCCTTATGGTTTAGGCAGATGAGAGAAATTCAGAGCATGACGCGTATTAGGCTGCAGTGCCATAAGTGAGCACAGCACAGCTTGTGTGAATTGTTCAGTTTCACCGTGACACCGAACAGATGAAAAGAGATGAGAAGCACACTTGTTAAGATAGTAACACACAATGTGATGTGACATAAATTTAAACAGTAAAGAAAAATAAAAAACAAGAACCCAAACACCCACATTCAAATACAGATTTTCATCGTTCAGATCTTGTTCTTCACACCATGTAAAGAGAAAACTCTGAATGAGGGTGATGAGAGACAGTGTGGGGGGGGGGGGGGGGTACAGCTCATGAAAGTTGGATCAGCAGTGAGCAGCAGCAGCCAGGCCAGCTGTCATGGGATAGGTGGGCGCAGTGTTTGTGGAGGGGGGGGTGAGGCCAGAGGATAGTGACTATATCCTGAGGCCAGTGTGGGGAGAGTGGGACCAGGACTGCAAACCAAAATATTACCTCTGCTGCTCCAGCACTTAGAGCCACAGGGCTGCAAAACGTAGGCAGTGTCAGTCAGACAGTCCCCAATGAAAAAAAAGGAAACCAACCGCTTCACTCCATTCCAAATATATATTCATGTTACACATAGAAACAAAACAGGCCACAACATAAACTGAAGCCTAACTGACAGAGACTGAAATGTTAAATGTAACAGACAGTGCATGATGTACAACAAAGACTTTTGACAAAAGAAATTCTGCTTGTGGTGTGTGCTTTAATTTAAACTGTGTGCACATGCAGCTCATGGTGCCAGCTGTGGGTACCTGCTAGCGGTGCATCCTGGCGGCTGGTGTCCCAAATGAGGGGCGACTTGGCGGCGCTGACAGCCAGCAAACCTGAGGAGGTGGGGTGGAAGACCACCAGCTCCAACCTGCCCTGACCGGGGCGAAGAGTCAGCTCCGGCCCGCTGGGCTGCTCCAGCTCTGGATCACACAAACGCCACAGCTTCACCTGTACACACGGAGAGAAATATGAAAATAGTAGGTGGAGGGGGTCATCTGAGAAAGAGATGAAGCTACAGAGAAAAGATGGCTCGGTAACCGTCTTTCTTTCTCACCATAATATCTTAACTCATTTCAGCAAATTACACTTTTCTCTTCTTTCCCCTTTGGCAGGAATAATCCTCAAACCTCAGTGTATTTCCAGCTCAAATGAAATGCTTATGATCTGTCTGCTGAAACAGGTATTTTTAAAGGCACACCAGAGAAGACAGACTTTTATATTGACCCATCTCCATTGGATTTCTCGTTGCTGCTGCAGTATGAGAGCTGATTAAATGACACTGTCTGATCATTATTTTAAGTCCCCTGAGTCATATTTCACTCAGTTTCACTCTTACTTAACTTGCTCAGCATAACCATGTTGCTGGAACAATATGCCCAGCTGGCAAAAGAGAAAAGCAGTGATCAGTCGAGTAAGTGCTCTGCAGATGTTGGCTACTGCAGACCACTCTGGTGTGTGTGTAGATCTATGTGTGGCAGCTACAGTTGTGTGTGTTTACACAGGTCCCGCTGGTAAACCGAGCTGCTGAGTCTGAAGATGCAGACCCACACTCAGCAGATTCCAGTAAGCCAGGGCACCTGCGGCTGAGGATAATGTGCTTAGATGAGAGAGTCTTCAAAAGGTTTATATAACGAAAACCAAGGAGGTACATATCATATTCAAAGACCTGCCAGGAACAACAAAGCAGAGGAGCCAGAGTGGATGGAAAGTGGACTTATGTAGTACAGTGCAACAAGATAAAACAAGATCAATACGAAGAAGAAGAAGAAGAAGAAGAAGAAGTAAAGAAAGAACAAAAAGGACAGAAAGAAGGAGGGTATTGGAAGAGCTTACTGTTTCATCTCCAGAGCATGTTGCCAGGAGACTCTCATCAAAAGGAGAAAAGTCCATGTCAGTCACCAGATCTGACAGAGAGGAGGGGAAAACAATTATCAGATCTGGGTCAGAGCTGTCTGGCTCAATATTTCATTTCTGAGAAAAGGCATTTGCATTTTGTACGTGATTAGTCTTTTAAAGAAATCAAAGTGTCCTTGAGAGCTGTAGTGATGGCAGTTATGCAGATGCAGACTAAAAAAAACTGTGACAAAATGATAAAGAAAAACTACCAGAATGACAGGAAATCTGGGTGACTGTCCATTGGCCATCTGGACCAGGTTTGACTGAAGAAAGGCCCAGCATACCTCCACCTGCAGACAAAGGGAACCACACACATACACAGACAATGTCATCCACCATACAGTTAAAATACTCTCCCTTCGTCTTTATGGTGCCCAATAGTGCTTCCTAATAAAACAGTTTCTCCCTGCTAACAATGGATTATTGAGCTCATTATCAGTCACTGTAAAGACCTTGTCCTTTGCTAATCTTCTCCAGTTTCTGAACGGATTATACTGTATATGGACACCTGAGCTGTTCAATGTGAATCACGAGAATGTCAGGATTGAAACTGTACCCAGTGGATGCTGTGTTTAAAAGCAGTCTATAGTTTTGTGGTGTAGCTATCTGGAATCAGTTAGACAGGTCTACAGACTTTCAAATGTGGACCAAAATCTGGACACTTAATCGACAGACAGTGTTTGGTGCTGCCGTTTTATATCTTTTAATTGTTTTGTTATTTATTTCTAATATATGTACCTGAGGCTTCCTGGAAGGCAGTGCTGATACTGAGCAGACTATCCTGATGAGATAAAGTAAAATTGAAACTGATCTTTCTGTCGACAGGAAGTAAACATTATTCTCAATCATACCAGCCTGCTCGGTGTTAAAGGCCACCAGCTTGGAGCTCGCTTTGATGTGGTTCCCCTGGCAGGAGAAGGAGCCAGCACGAACATTGTTGATCCATTCCTGGATTTAAAGACATGGAAAGCAACGGGTAATGGATCAGAAAGGGATGAAACAAACCATGCCAATGCACACAGATAAACTGCTATGAGATAGAGAGGAAAAGAGATGTCATTCAAGCCCAAGTGTTTCATCAGACTACAGCGGGGTGGAACTTGAGAAAATGACTAGAATCCTAAGTGTTCACTTGACATGTCTACACAAGAGCACAACCAACTGGCTACACTGAAGAATCCAGCAGAAAAAAAAACATAGTTTGTCTGTTTCATAATATTAAGAAGCACACACTATTTGCACAACCAAGTTTCAACTAAAATGAAAGAAAGTGAACACTGTAATAAACGGGAGGGATCTAGCTGAGAGAGCGCACATTTTAGTGCCTCTGAATGAGCATATTGCTGAGGAAGTGGAAGGGCTCCCCGTGTTGCACAGCAGAGAACTCTTTCATAACGTTAACAAGGCAGGAGTGGCAAGAGGACAGAGCGTCTGTACAACATGCTCCAACTATTATGGCTAATCCTTAGAAAACTGTTAGAGACCGGACCAACTATGACAGCCCCACAGAGGACACTTAACAGCTGAAAGAGCTTTGCTGGGGAAAGATGTTTTGCTGCTTTATGACTGCAGCCATGCATTTTAAAGTACCCTTCAAAAGCATGCATCTTATTTTAACAGGATAGCAGATTCTGCAAGTGTGTGTGTGTGTGTCAAAATACAAGTGCACAACAAATACAAATGCGTCACTGGTGTGTCAGAAGCTCATAGCAAACAATCAACCTTAATTTTGTCTGATTTAGCCACATATAAGGACTGTGACCATGTGGGAAAACTCAAGCTGTTCTGGATCATCTAAGGAGAAAACATCCCATTCATTGTGCTTATCTCTCCATCCTTACAAACCTGCCTCTCCTTTCACTTTCTGTTCCTCGTCCCATTTTTGACATGATAGCGCTTATCACATGACTTGAGCACTGGAGTAGCCACAACCCCACATTTTCATTGGGTCTGTTGTGGTGATTGGCTAGTTTAACATTCACAGCATCAAAGCTACCACCTGCAGTCATAAGATCCTGTGCAGAGATTGGAGAGATACCAGGACCATCCACTGTCTCTGCACATGCCAAGCATTTCACTGCCTCAGTAAAAACAAGGCAGGGGATTACATAATGCACCTCAGCAAGGAGAGCTGCTGGCGTTGCAGTTTGAAAGAATTGGGTCCAGGGGACGACAAAAATGGCAGATTTGTATGCAAGACACCGCAGTCCCATCATGCAGCCGGCGGGACACCTATCACTGGGGGAGATACTGTACATGGTAATATATCAGATATCAGTCATCGGATTTGCTAGTCAAATTTGTACTGTATCTTTCCACTTGGCTGACATAACAAATCTGTGCACATTTGGAAATCACAAAAATCAAGAATTGCACAATACCACGTTATTATTATTGAAAAACAGATAGCTAAGCTATAACGTTACTATAACAACATTAGGGTGGACGTCACTGCAATAACAGATGTAGGCTAGCAGCTTTGTGCAACCACATGGCTTGTAGTTACTACAAGCCTGTAGTTTGTGTGGATTAGTGTGTGGATTAAGATTTTCGTGTATACTATGCAGTCTTCCAGATGCAGGAAGTTCAACATCCCCTGCAGGCAGGCGTTCCCCAAAACACCACTTAAGAAGCACAGCTAATAACGTATGCTAATGTTACTAATGTTAGCTACTGGCAATACTCAGACGCTCGTGAGCTACTCACATCTTTCTTGGGAATTTTCGGAGAGGTGTTTTTGAATTTCGAGGTCTTAAAACGATTCATGCTGCCCTCGCAAATTGACTTTCGTGCCTTCCGGGTGTCTCTGTCGAGCTGGTTGGTACTCGGCTACTGCTTCAGCTGACAGCTCGGGCTGGCCGCGCGGCGGCGGTGTTCGCTCGGTTTGTCTCACCGGGCTGTCCGGTTGGGCGGAGTTTTCCTTTTAAAAGACAAGAGAATACCCTGCTCTGTCATCACATGCTACCTCGGGTCTTAAAACATTTTGCTGTCATTTTCATGAGCAATTTTTCACAATGAACTTGGTGTTGGCTCGGTTGGCAACCAGCTTATAGATGCATTACCGCCACCTATATACAGTCTATGGTGTGGAACAGTAGATAGGCAGAAAACAAACAAGAAACAAAAAAAAAAAAAAACTAAATTCGCTTTACTATACTGGTTTCTTTTAGGCATCTAATCAAAATACTAATCACTTTCCATGAGGCTCTTTCCAACAGATTTCCTAAAGTAAGATCAAGTTTTGCTTCCTTTACAGCTGCTATTTAGCTAATTTCGTTGAAGTTGTAACTTTTACAGTCGTGTAGTACATGATTAACTGTTTCTGGTTCTTTATACTGAGTCCTTAGTCCAGTTGGCTGCTTGCCTTTTCTGTAAAAGTGATTGAGTCTTGTGTGTGCTGTCCTCAGGCGGGTTGTGACTAACTCGTTTTTCCTGACGGGGTATCATCTTGAATCAAACGTTGTACTGTTGTTGTTGACGCCCACTCCGTTCCGGACATGCGCAGTCTGTCCGAGGTAGAAACCAGTGGAAGGAATGATGGCGTCCTCGGCTGCTCGCTGCTCCTCACGCTGGATTACAGTCATCGTGTCCTCTGGACGCCACCGGGTCGCCGGTGCTGTTGCCTGCGCTGCTCATGGAGGAGTCCGTAGTGTTTCTACACTGGGAGCGGGAACACTGTGGCGGGGAGGGAGCCTGGAGTGCGGCGGAGCAGGGAAAGCGTTGACATTGAGAGGGCTGTCAGGTGAGTGGCGTATTGGCCATATGCTATCGGCCTAGGCTAAGCTAGGCTAGGTTAGGCTTCGGTATGCTAAATTAGTTTTTTTTCTGGCTTACTTGTGTGACGCACGGTTAAGACAACTACATTAACTTAGCCAGGTTGATACCGGCTCAAACATGCATTCAAGATAAGATAACACACACATGCATGTCCTTATGAGCATAGTTGTCGAAATGTGTCAGTTTAGCTAACTTGGTTTTATAGTCATCAAGTTGAATTTGCAAGAGGGTGATGCCGGACTGTATTCTGTGGCCCGTCAGATTTTCTTATTAGTGCAGATTAGTTTCCCCCTTCACATTAATCTGAAACCAACCATAGCCCCTAACTCCAACCAGTCATCTCTGCAACTATAGACACATCCCAAGGGGAACTTGCCAAGACTGAAATTCAAAATTTGCTTTGTCAATAACCGTTTTTATTATTCATTGGCAAAGCCACTACAATTTTGTTTACAGTAAATCATCTCCAGCCTTACCAGCGTATGTGTTTCTCGAATCTTCTTAGAGATCTTGTTAGGTTAACTAGTTGTCTGCTCACCCGTGTATTAAAAGATGTGCCACTTAATTGTAAGTGCTCGACTAGAAAGTCAATTTAGTAACTTAAATAACCATGACTAACAATAGATGTGAAGCGCAACAATTCAGCTGTTAGAAGAACAAAGCTTTGCAGTTATCAAGTATTACCTGGATGCAGCTATAATGCAGCTCTACTGTTCAATATGGTATTGACTTACCCTTTCACCCTGTTTGTCACCTCTCAGGTTTCAAATCACCCCATGCTGTCTGCACATTGTCCTTTCACACAAGTGCCCCTGTCAGCAATAAGCAGGACTTCTACCAGATCCTCGGGGTACCTCGCACATCAACCCAGAAAGAGATCAAGAAAGCCTACTACCAGGTCTGCTCCTGCCTGTTACTCACTCACAGCTTGTATTGGTCCTCAGCTGACTAATTACCACAGTGAGTGACTTTGTGTTTGTTGTCCCTCAGATGGCCAAAAAGTACCACCCTGACACCAACAAAGATGACCCACAAGCCAAGGAGAAGTTTGCTCAGCTGGCTGAAGCTTATGAGGTTTTTGATCTTTTTATTTAAGCTCTTGACAATTTTACTGTCATCTCTTCCATCTTAAGTAATCCCAGTAGAATCCTACATGAACCTCTGTAATGTCGCTGTGTGTTCCTCCCAGGTCCTGAGTGATGAAGTAAAGAGGAAGCAGTATGATACATATGGCTCAACAGGCTTTGATGCTGGTCAGGCCGGTGGAGGACAGCAGTACTGGACCGGACAGGCCACCAACGTGGACCCAGAGGAGCTCTTCCGCAAGATCTTTGGGGAATTCTCAGGAGGCCGTGGCTTTGGAGACTTCAATGCCATCTTTGATCAGCCACAGGAGGTTAGTCATGTATGCTAGGACATAAGAGAGTGGAAGTGAGACCAATGAATGCCTTTGATAGCGACTAGTGTTAGTTTTGCTTTTGAAAGCATATCTGGTGCTTATTTGGTCATTTCTGGAAGTGATTAATAAGGGGAAAAAAGTTATTAATCTTTGGCCCTTTTTTTTTTTTTTTTTTTTTTTTTGCGCAGTACATCATGGAGTTGACATTCACTCAAGCAGCAAAGGGAGTCAACAAAGAGATTTCCATTAACATGGACGCAGCCTGCCAGCGCTGTGATGGTAAAGGCCACGAGCCAGGCACCAAAGTCCAGCACTGCCACTCCTGCAACGGCTCCGGCATGGTAATACCACCGTCATAAGCTGCCTTTCTTCCTAAAATGCTAAGTGTATATGTGTTTGTGTGGTTTTACTCAACAGTTGCGTTTTCTTCCCTGTAGGAGACGGTAAACACGGGGCCATTTGTGATGCGCTCCACATGTCGTCGCTGTGGCGGCAAAGGCACAGTCATTTCCAACCCCTGTCACTCCTGCCGTGGGACGGGACAGACCAAGCAGAGGAAGACTGTGATGGTTCCTGTGCCTGCAGGTCAGTCACACTCAACTGTCTGTTCCACTCAGTACTGTTTACATGAAGCATGTTTTTTTTTTTTTTTTTTACCGTCACTATTAATGGTCATGAAAAATCACCCAGCAGTTTATTAGCCACAGTCAGAAGAAACTACTGATGTTCAGTTGCAGATTTGCCTGATGTTCTGGATTTTGTAGGCTTCCACTGTTTTGCAAAATTGATAAAAATTCACCTTAAAGATTCACCTGCACTGATACACATAGTCATTTCATCCACATTTGGATGAAATATTTGTTGTATTGTTTTCTAGCATGACTTTATAAAGCCAAATGATCGTGCATATTAACAGGAAATTGTGAAAATACTTCCCCTCCAAACACACAATGAGCTGCCTGATAAAAATGCCAGAGAAAGATTAAATAGTTGGAGCTTTGATGGTTTTTTATTGGTGGCTTGTGTTAAAGTACACTTGGTGTTATCCTTAAAGTGTGAGTTAATCTATCCTTTGAGTGTGAAGCGAAGCTGACCACAGCTTCTGTCAACTTTTTTTTAAGCCCACAAAGGAGTGTTTCATACTTAGTTTTTTGGAGGGAGTGTTACTTAAGCAAAGGAAGATATTGTCACACTTGCTTAAGCGGTTAGTTTTTGCCTTTAGGAGTGGAGGATGGCCAGACAGTCAGGATGCCAGTTGGGAAGAAGGAGATCTTCATCACATTTAGGGTGAGTATCTAAATCAGCCGGTAGTATTTGTTACTTGTCTCAACACATACCCAAGCCAGAAATAAAAACACTCTCCCGGGAAGTGTAGGTTTCCATCAGAGCTTCCATAATGAGATTGTTGTGTATAATGCAGGTGTGTGGGTAAGTAAGAAGCGTTGAGCTGTCTGAGCTCTTTGACTTCCAAGTTAACACAGGTCAGACAACCTGTGGCACACTGCGATCTCTTGGAAATGTTGAAGACTTGAAACTATTTTGTGATTGATTGTGATGTGCTCTGGTTTTGGTGTCCAGGTCCAAAAAAGTCCAGTGTTTAGGAGGGACGGTGCAGACATCCACTCTGACCTTTATGTCTCTGTGGCACAAGCCATCCTGGGTGGCACAGCCAGAGTACAGGGCCTTTATGAAACACTCAATTTATCGGTAAGTAGACAGGTACATTTCTCTAAATACAGTGCATACAGAATATGAACAGAAAGCTTGATAGTTTAAACATCAATTGGTGGGCTTTCTCAATCTTCAGATCACCGCAGGCATCCAGACAGACCAGAGGATCCGTCTGTCAGGGAAGGGAATCGCTCGCATCAGTGGCTATGGCTTTGGTGACCACTATGTCCACGTCAAAATAAAAGTACCCAAGTAAGACTCCACAGACAAACAAACACACACACACACATCATCGTAGCATTCATCTTTTTGCTCCGGCAAAAATTTTAAATGCTGCATTTATACCAGCCGGAGACATGAGAGGGCCTTGTGATTAAACACAATGACTCCCTGTAGTGTAGAAGAAATGGATTAAAAGAACATTTTCCAGTCACAAGGACTGTAAACAACGTGTTTAGATGACAGAGGTTGTTTTCCTGTGCAGGACACTGACAGACAGACAGAGATCTCTACTGATGAGCTACGCTGAGGACGAGACAGACGTGGAGGGGACGGTTAACGGTGTCACTGCCACCACCACAGGTAAGACAGCAAGTCTTCTTTACTTTTTTTCCCCTTTATATTCCTGCTGCTTTGCTTGATAGATAAGTTGAGGTTTTAGGGAAAGGCATATTTAGTCACAAACCTGGCTGATACAGTGTTAATCTCTGTCCAGGTGGCGACAGTGGTAAGCGGTCTGAGACAGGGCAAAGCGGGCATGACAAGAAGGAGGGAGAGTTGAAACAAGAGGGGGGCTTCTTCTCCAAATTAAAGAAATTGTTTAGTTCTTCCTGACAGCCACAAACCAGGTAGGATTAGTATTGATTTTATCTTTACTTATTTATTTGGAGAACTTTTTATTATCTGGTTTGTGGCTGTTGCATTAAAGCATCCCTGTATTCAGAAGGAGGTCAAGTTTTTTGTTTTTCACTTGCAGCTCAATTTACAAAGAGGCAAATTCTACAAACATTTTCTTTTCTTTCTTTTACTTGAAGGTAAGAGGTCTTCCTGGAACTGAGATGCTTCATCACACGGCAGAGGGTACAGCGTAAAGCGAGGACAGCCACATTCTAGAGAAAAGGACAGAGGAATGAGGAGTATTGGGTTGTTGGATGAGGCCTACAGGGGTTCTGGATGGATCAGCACCGACCTACCTACCCAGCACTGCAGTGAATAAGGCAGAGGATTACCTGCTCTGTTCCTCTGCCAAAGTGAATCCACACACAAGAGGATGTTCCAGTGCGTCAAACACCTCCCTGTCAAGTGTCCGTTATTGCCATTTTGGCAACAGACTTGTCATTTATCATCGCCGTTTGTGCATATTGGTTTTCTGTTGATTACCACAAGAAAAACATAATAGTGATAAAAGAATCCACATGCACAGAAATCAGTTATTATACTGACAAAGACTACAGATACAAAGTTTTATTTGGGGTTAAACAAACCTGTTTTCAATCCTTTTGCTCTGTATGCATTGATGTGTTCATGAATACTTGATGTCAGTCCAAACCAGTTGAACATCTCTTGACTACATGTTTACCTCTGAGTTTAAGTGCTGGACAGTGTAGAGGCGTGTCTGCAGCAGGTAGACAAGTTAAGGCGTAGCTCAAGCTTTCCTGAAATGTGATGATGACGTTGTTCTGTCCCTCCTTTTAACCCTTTGCATTACGAGAGAGAATTCACCCGAAGTTCTGCACCTTCTCTACATTTGTACATAGACAGTTGCATCAACGTGTCACATAGAAGAGAAATATTGTACATCTATAATAAAACTATGGTCCGGGGATAAGTCTGTTTCTTAGAAATGACTAAATAAGTAACACTTTCTTCAGAATACTGTGATCCTGTATAGACATTAAAATATTTATGCATATTCACTAGCTCTTGTTAGTGTGTAAGGGAGACTGAGCACCTCTAAATATAATGCAGTTCAAAACACCACCACCAGAGCTATTGTTTTACATTACATTGAATTGTACAGGTGTACCTAATAAAGTGGTAACTCGGTATACAGCCTGCATCTTACTTTTGAAGTCTAAAAAGTCTAAATCTGTCAAATAGATGATATTACTGATTGGTGATTCATTTTTTTGTTTAATCCATCTTCAAAAAGGGCAAAAAGCTAATAAAGTATGCATCAAAAATAATCATGTAGTTATTTGTTGTGATTAAAAACGCCAGTCCAAATGAATCACCTTTATTTCAGCATGAACGGGAAAGCAGAAGTTATTTCATTACAGACAGCACAGCATACTGGATTTTCACTCTCGTAACAATCAGAGTATCGTAGCCTTTGACTAATAAAGCTTTGTCCAGTTAGATACACAAGGGGATCAAGAGCAGAGTTAATGAAAATGCAAGATCATTCAAAATCAACATGAATTAGACAAGCATTCCACTCATTTTAATCTATGGTTTAATGGCTAAAACTACCTGAACTCCTGAGATTCCTTTCAATATATGTCCAGAAATACTGAAGCATTTTGACACATCAGACTGGCATCATGAAAATGAAATAAAATGGACAATGAACTACAGGAGTATATTAGGCAGTCCCTGTATTAGTCCTTTTTTTTATGCAATGCATTGTATTGCCATCTGACTGTATCATGAACCTGAGACTCTCAAATACAAAACACAGCATCACCGAGATCTCCACGTCTGTGGTCAAACAGCTTATCCTGAAGGAATACTGCACATCCATACACGTGTCAATGTGTTGTACAAATACACACAGCACAGGAACCTGGTGGAAATATTGTTATCAGCAGGTTTCCTTTGGTTCTTTGTGTCCAATAATTCCAAGAAGTGGAAAAAAAAAACCCAACAACAAACAGCTTGGAAAGGTAAAGCAAAGTTTTAAAAAAAATGTCAATAATGTGTCAGGATAAATATGAATCTTCAGTTGCAAATCAGTGCAATTACACTGCAACACACACTGCACAAAATATTCCTCTTTATCTATGTTGAAAAAATTACTGTGACCAACATACAGTATGAACAATATATGAATAACAGTTTTAGTGATGATGTATACTAGCTAATCACAAATGTATTACAAATGGATACCTTAACAGGGGCAGAGCTGCTGAGGGACTTACGGATCAGTGTCTTACCTGAAGTGGTTCATAATAAACCACAACACTCAGACACATTTAGCCTTCATGTAGATAGACTTGGTATCTATTCCAAGAATGCAGACAAAACATTATTATTACAAAAAAAAGACAGCTGCAATCACCTTTGTTAACACTTAGGCTCCTGCAGCAGGTAAAACCGATTCATCAATGACTCATTCGTCTTGGAAAGTTAAACTGTGCAATTAAATCAACAACAGGCAGTTTTTTTTTATTTTTTTTATGAATACAACATGCCCCTTCACATAATCCAGAAACAGAGAAATAGTATTACTGAACATGCATCAGCGGAGATTCAAATACCTGGTATATTCACTAGTATTTGAAACATGTTTATTAATCATACACTCGTCAAAGTGTAGGTGTGCTATATTTTGGGGTGGGGAAAAAAAGCTTTTGAATCCTATCACCTCTTTCCGCAGTACAAACCTCTCGGAAACATGTAAGGCCCAAGTATGACTCTTGAAATGTGAGGATGGACTTAACATAAATGCAATGCAGCACGCTGTGTTTTCACATTATGTTTGGAACGGCAATCAATGTGTAGAGGTAAAAAAAAAAAAAAAAAAAATACAGTATATGGTGACAATTACACATAAACCGCTGTTTAACTGTTGCATTATTTAGTCAAATATTACTTTCTCTCCCAGGTCAAATTAAGATCTAGTAATGCAAAAACACAAAGATATCATTAATATTCACAGCAGTATGCCCTGAAAAAAAAAACTTGCTGTGCTATTCTAATCATGCATAACCTATGCATAGTACGCTTTAATATGTTTTTACTAAGCTCAATGTGAATGGCTTTGAATATTATATTCATCATTATTAACTAATGTATCGCTGTATATCCAATTATATAAATGAGTGACATTAAATTTTGGGAGAAAATGTCATTTCACAACAAATTAGCTATTCACTGGAACACTGTGCTTCCATGAGAAAATCAGAAAACAGCTAAAGAAGGTCTTGAGATACGACCAAACACACTGGAAGGACATAAGATGGAGGGATAATGCAAAAGGAGGTAGAGAAATAAAAAAACCAGAGATATTGCAACAAGGTGTAGCTTGATGGATGGATGGAGTTGTGACGTCTTAATGGTCCTATAGATCATCTCATTGGAATTCCATTGATAAGAAACAGATCCAAGTGTATTTCCTGGAGCTACACTTATTACCAAACATGCAACATTTAATAAACCTGGACCTGTTTAGAATGTTTGTATGAAACCATGAAATGGTCTATCGTTTGTGGGGATTTTCTAGTCTCCTTACTGTCCTTCCTTCAGTGTTTCTCCTCCCGCTCTCTCACAGCAGCAGAGTGACAGGCTGAGGGGCTGGATCACATCAGATACCATGCAGCCAATCCAGCAAAAGCAGCAAACCAAGTAGCAAACAGGACCTGTCCTGTTGGGTGTCGGAGCACGGCCATGGCGAGCTGACATGCGTATGCTGTTCCACCGGTGGCCGCTGAGTCACAGAGTTAGCACCAAAGCAGAAAAACAAAACTTAATCAAGGCCCTCACAACAGCTTTATAAAAGCTTTATCACGGGTTTAATATAATTTTACTAATATAGTAATTACTGTAAGAAAAATAAAAGCATACCCATTTTGGCAGTATAGTAGGGACATTTGCTGATGTCTCCACCCATTGCTCCATGGACCGGCATGCCAGCATCTAAAACATCCTCCTGGAAGGTTTTACCGATTTCTTCCAGCTCCTTAAACACCTGCCAGCACAAACATATGAAGGATTATTAAGCTTGCTGCATACTCTACAGAATAAGCTCTGTGTTCCTGGCATTTGTGCGTAGAAAAACGCGTAGAAAATGCTATTTTAGTTAGTGTATTATTGAGTGTCTGTATCATTTGTGGTTGAGGATATGGACCTAAAACTAATAACTCAGGAAAACCAGCCTCATCTTCAATACAGTATCTTTAAGATTACTAAAAACAGTCCGTGTGAAATTGTCTGTGATTTAAAGGAGAACGTTGACTTGGAGGTCTCAATAAACAAGACAAGAGTCTACAGTCATGCCACGGGGAGGCTGTACTTAGGCACAGTGGGGCTTTGAGCAAAATGCTAACATCAGCAAGTTAACATGCTCACAATGACAATGCTAACATGCTGACACAAAGCAGGTATGATGTTGACCATGTTCACCATCTTAGTTTAGCATCTTAGATTTGATAATTTGCACAAAACACAAAGTGCAGCTGAGGCTGATCGGAAATGTGATTAGTTTTGCAGTTTTTTGTTCATAAACCAAAGTATTGATCATTTGATGGTGGCGCCAGATGAAAAGTCAGGAGACCACCCAAGTTATTACAATTCATCCTGGGAGGAACATGAATGTACGCAACAAATTTCATGTCAATGCATTCAATAGTTGACATTTTAATCAAAAATAACTAAAAATGCACATCACTTGATTACTTGATCAAAGCAGGCATAAGTAGCATACCACATGCCTCATTATTACAACCAGGGAAGCAGATCCCCCACTAGTGTTTCCAAACATAACATTTTCTCCTACTCCCTGGCCTCTTACCTCCATGTTGAACTCGAAGGCCTTGACAGCTTCGTCCACCAGCCTCTTCTTTATTTCCATGTCCAGCTCCAGCTCGTTCATCCGACTGCGGTACAGCTGCTTGAATGCTTTGGCACTGTGGATGGCATCAAACTGATAGAATTCCAGCCCCTCTCCTGTGGGAGGAAGCTTCAAGGCTCTCTGCGCCACTTTCTTCAGCACCTGGCCCCCAGATAGGTCCCCCATGTAGCGGGTGTAGGCGTGGGCCACCAGCAGCACTGGGTCTTCCTGCCCTACTTGGTGGATACGGTCCACATACTGTTGGGTGACCGGGGAGCAGCTGACCTGGCTTTGCCAGTCAGGGCCGTAAAAGTACTCAAGGTCACGGGCCAGAGCCTCGTGGCGGTGCAGCTCTGCAGGAAAATAAAGAGGGGCATAATGGGGGTGGTCCTTGTTCCTTTCAATCTCCTCCTCCATGGCTGTGTAAGTATAGTAGAGCGCCACGGCACCAAGCTGGGGAAGCAAGAAAGAAAAGTTATTCTGCTTGTCTCCTTTTTTAACCTAGATGTTTATTACATTTTATACAACTCATCTAGTTTGTTTTGCAAAGCATTTTACAACCTAAATTGTAAAAAATCCTCCCTGCTTCTCTTCTGACCGACCTTGAAGAGCTCTTTGCGGATGCGTCCCCTGAGGAAATCCTTCACAAACTGGGTGTTCTCTGCTTTTTCATGAACTTCCTTGGTCCCTGCTGCGAGCATCTCAGACAGATCATCAGGACTGGGGGGGGAAATGGTAGGTATATTGTGTGCTTGACAGAATTACAATGTCATAATTGGCAATACTGTCCATTATTTTAAGATAATGTTACAATAGTGGAGGGAGATTTACCTGAGGGTGTCCTCTTTCTCCTCATATACAGCCCCCGCTCCATTGGACACATTCCCGGTTGTCTCCATCTTTTCTGCTGACATTAGCGCTGTCTTCCTGTCTGCCAGTTAGTGCGCAGAGTTATATCTCATTATCGTGTATACTGCTACAGTTTCGACCGAGCACGTACAATCGCAACTAAAACAGTATAATGTGTCCTGACTATGACTTGGCTGGTGCTGTTGAAAGTTGTCACTTGAGCCAGCATTGCGTAACTGCTTTCCAGAATAAACAAGGGACCGATGTCAGGCTGCAGTCATGACAATGCAACAATAACAACATACGCTGTACACTAAACATTGTTTACAGTATTACTTTAAACTTGTCCAGAGTCAGGAAGAAGGCTGCCAAGCACAATCACAGTCAATTGTCTGTTACAGTCATCTGGTCTATAATAGTGAAATAAATGTTGTGTTTACTTTGTCCTCATAATCACTCAACCACTACCAACATATCAACCCTCTCAAAAATTGAGTGTTAAGATAAATCAGCACTTATAATAAGCAATAACAGATAGATAAGCAGTGTAAGTGTAATTACAACATCTATTAACCCTTACCAAAGAGCCAGCAGAGGTCTGATCAGGATAAAGTGGAGCTCCTATTCACTGTAGCTGTTGTCCCTGAGATGGTGATGATGGTGGTGGTGGTGGTGGTGGTCAAAGCCGTCTGCCAGTTGATTTAGCTGCTTTAAGCCTTTGACCTTATTTACTCTGAAATGGAGATAAGGCAATGTGAGAGAAAGCTGATACAGTCTGGCAGGGGGCTGGCTTGGTTTACGTAGGAAAGGCTAACGTTACTTTAAAAAAAAACACATCCTCATTTGAACACGAACACTGCCGAACAAAAAGCAGCCTATACAGCAAAACACAGGCCTTCTGGCGTTTACCCGGAGTCGCAAGCTGCTCTCAAAGAATAACTGGTAGATGCAGCTAGCAAATGTTGTATGAGGCGAGTTAATAAATTGGTTCAATTCAGTTAAATTCCTTACAGTTATCAGAAATCATAAGCTAACATCACCTTTCATCACGACACGAATAAACCTCTCAATAGTTACACCTGACGGTAACGTCATCTAACTGGCAAGGAGCATCTTTTTTGACAACAACAGCTAAGTGAAGTTTACTGGATGACGCTAGCTGAGTTAGCTAATAGCTAGCCTTTCAACAAGCTAACAAACTCGTTTGACATTTAACGAACACCGTGACATTACATGGCAGAGTCGGCTCGTTTATCCACCGCTCAGATTCGAGGTAAGATTAATGAATTACAAGCCTCTGCTGTCGTACTGATATTATAAACAACAAACCTTCAACCCAACACTTCTTCTTCTTCTTTGGTTTTACTGGCGGACTAGAAACCAATGTTAAAGGTGAATGCCGCCACCTACTGTATCGGAGTGTGTAACACCATGACTTTAAACAGCAAAACCTAACAAACAAACAAACGAAAAAAAACTTTATAAAGAAGTTATAGTCTGGTTATTAAACCTGTTTCATTTAAATATTTAAGTAAGGCCATTTTAACCTGTAATTATTTGTCCCTGGTCTCTAACAGACCTTTGATGCACCACTCCCTTCCTATATCTACCAGCCTGCCCTTCACAGTTTCTTTCTACACTGAACTCCCTACAACCTATCAACACATGTTCAACAATTTCCTTGCAGTTACAAGCCTCACATATATCTGACACTGTCCTTTTCATGGTTATATATAATTTAGCATTGAGTCATCCCACCACTGTGCGGAGAGCAGCAGGTCCGTCCTCACGCAGCTGGTCGCAGTCAGGTGCTCCTCTGCGGGAAGTGCTGAGGATGCAGAAACTTATCAGATAAAGTTTGTACTTCTATACATCCACGTAGTTCTCACACAACAGGAAGGAACAGTGACATACTAATATCAGTGATAATAATAACAGTAATGACAATAATAATAAAATGTTGTCTACTTTTTCTTCATCATTAATGATAATAACATTATTATTATTTATTAGCCCCGAATTTGACCAGGTTGAAGAGATAGAAGTTACTGTAACAATGTAACTCTGTAATACATAAAAAAGACACTGAATTACATTATTAATAATAGTAATAATAATAATAATAATAATAGGAACAACACAAAAGACATGTAAGTAAGACATGGAGAGAATCATACAATCCAAACGGAGGGTCTTTTACAATAGTGGCCATGTTATACACTATCAGATGCAAGTTGGTGTCTGATGTTTTAGCAATATGCACTCTTGTAGCACCACATGCTTTATACAAGTCAGTGCTTCATCTTGCACTGAGCCATGTGTATTGTAGATCCATCAGAGGTCAGTCTTGAGCTGCGAAAGGCTTTTGTTTACACCATTTTCTCTGGAAAAAAATCCACAAGGTGATAACCAAGTGAGCTAGTTTACTGGTAATATTGCATGCTGTTATATTTTACTGGTAGTATTGCATCAAATGTCATATATCACAACAAGCCAGACACCAAATTATCACCAAAGACAAAGAACCAGGAGCACATCATCAGGCTAGAAGAGAATAACCACAAGATGGCATTCCCACCAAGCAAATACAAATGTTTGGCAGGTTATAGTTTCACAGTTTACTTTCCATTTGGATATATAGATCAGAAGGTTGTTAATTTTACCTTTTTTGGCTGGTCTTAGTTGTACTTGAAGTATTGCGTAATATTACTTAACCGTGTTTGTTAATATTATATGTATGTGAGGTTTCTTGTTATTCCTGGAGATTAATCCTTCTTTGTGGTGGGTTTGTTAATAGCGTCACAGTTTACCCAACACACTTACAAACCTGTGAATTGGAAATTATAATTCCTAATTGCTCTCCCTTGTCTTATTCTTTGTTATCAAAAATCACACACAGACTCTGTTGCTCTCCAGGGCCATACTGAAATGATTACAAAGTTCTGGATCCGGCTCAAAAAACAAATCAGTTTTATTATGCAATTACCTCTGTTATGACAGTGTTTGTGTGTAGCGTTGTTAAATCAGCTCATCAGTTCTTATTCGATGAGTGTCAGTATAAAGTGACCCTTGGTAAGTCTCTCTCCTCTGTCCTCCTTTCCCGCGTGCTACCTGAGCACAATGTCAACAGTCCAACAGGCACAGATTCACTGTCTTGCTCCAGCTGACACATGTCTGTCAACAAAAGGCTTACACCTGGGATTTTCTTGATGAAAGATGGGTTCTCTGCTTACAATGTTTTCCTATCAATCCTCAGAAACTCTAGGAAGCACTACTATGGAGCCAACTATGGAGACACACTGTATTTTCCATATCAGTTTGAACTAACATGCATTTTCTTTATTTCTTTTTATATTGTTTTTACAATTAAAACTGAGAATCTTGCAGAAAAAAAGGGCCTAGAATAACATTTAAAACTACTTTGATTTATCCAATCATATATAAGAACTGGGTAGTTTGAGGAGTTTGGATTCTTGATTCAGACCAAACCTCAATACCAAATGTGTGTTGTTGAGTTGAAAACATTTGACAAATTAAAGATGACAAGAAATGAGTGGATAACGAATAAATAAATTAAAGGGGGAAGAGTTGGAGAGGTGACAAGGTACAGGGCAGGGTGCAAAATAGTAATGGATAGTCCACTATCTCCACAGAATGTACAGTAAACACAGCATACAGAGTGTACTGTGTAATTACAGTAAGTGCTGGTAGACTGACAGGTGTTCATCCAAAGCAAGCTCCAAACACAGAGGCAACCTGAAAAAACAAATTTCCTTCATGTTGTTTACACTGTGTGCTATGGTAATCTGCCAATTACAGATCATAGTTTAATAAGGATTTTGCAGGTGTTTGTGCATACACATGATTCATGCATGCTGTTCATGAATTATGTACAAGATGGTTGTTTGTATCCTGGAGCAGATTTGTCCATCAGTGTATGATTGTATGCGTGGTGTGTCTGACAGTCTACTGAAAGTATGTCGTGTGTGTGTAAGTGTCTGTGTGTGTGCATATACGAGAGAGGGAGTGTGACAGAAAGAAAGTGTATGTATGTGTGTGTGCAACAGTCAGAGCCTGATATTAGTCTGGCAGCCGGCTGCAGTGTCAGATGCTCTGTTGGCGGGACCAACTGAGTGCCCCCCCCTTGCTTTCTTTCTGAGCCACAGGAGGCTGGTGGGGGAAAGATGAGCTAATAAGATGATTCACTTCCCTCCAATGGGGCCAGCAAGCTGTTGCCATTACATTAAATTGCTTAGGGTAGTGCATTTGTGCCACTGATGCATTTCAATAAGAAAGAAAGGAGACTAAAAACTCTAAAAACTTCATATCCTCTTGTATGCTAGTCAATTTATAGATAAGTACATCACAAAACAAAAAAACAAAATGTCTATTTGACAGCCACGTTCACTCTTATGAAAGTGTTTCACTCTAGTCCACTGTGGACATGTGGTTTCACTATACTGATGGCTTGGATGGCTTTCAAAAGCTGCATCAAAAACACACTTCATAGAAAATGCAGCAGGAGGTTCATTTCACCATACCACTGTTGGAGATAGCACCTGGGTTGTGATGATTTACATTACATCCTAGCAATCCGTAGAGCAGAATAAATATGATGGTGGAAACCTGTGATGGAGACATCACGCAAGCCAAGAGATCCAAAAAAAGACATGAATCGACTATGAAGTGAAAACTTAAATATACCCTTTCCACTGCATATATTTTGATTTGTCGAACACAGGTGTAACAAAGTGTCACCTTGCATTGCAGTAATTGCTGCTCTGCAACATCGTTAAGCCTATTAATTCCACCTGTGCTTTTCCTGCTATGACAAGTCAAAGCGTCTGCTGTGAAATGAATGATTATCTTAGGACCAATAAGAAGCAAGAGCGCTCTGATGGCAGCAAGAGGATTAAGATTCAGGTCAGCAAGCTAGACAGCATATGAAGTGAGCAGATTCATGACAGACAATTTAAAAAAAAATAAAATGCCTATCAAGGTATCTTGTTCTCAAGCTCACTGACAATAAAACAGGTTTGTGTGGAAAAATGTTTGTCATTCTTTATGCTGTAAGTAGACTGTCACATTCAGCGTGATGGAGTTAGAGAGCTGCGTCTCTGTAAGGAGAGGGTCAGGCTGTACAACGAAGTCTAGAGAAATGCACAGCTGCAACTAATGACATTAATTATGGTTCTGTTCCATTTCAATTGGCCTGCAATGAGCCAGTATGCAGAATACCATGGATCTGGCACACTTTAAATGGAGTGCATCCATCATGTTATTAGTTACACTGGTGCTTGGAAAGTCAAAATTTCCGCTACGAGAAAAGGTCAAAAAATATGTAGATTCAGACCATTTGTTTAGCATGTCTAATAATCCCTTATCCTCATTGATCCTCTAAAATGCTGAAACAGAGTAGGACAACAGACACTGTGTTGGTGTGAGGAGCGAAATTTCAGGTCAAGCACTGATGTTAATTAAGAAAAACAATATTGATGACACCTGACCTACTTCAGTGGTGCTTTTGTATGAATGCCACTCCAGATGAGTGTACAAATCAAGATGTAATAGTTTCATTGTGCATGGACAACAAGAGGCACTGAGCTGATAAACTGATGTGCACAACATGTAGGCTACTGGCATGGACCTCACTTCTACTAATTTGCCTCAGTTGTTGTTGAAGTTGGTTGGATAATTTAGTGTCATAAAGCTGTGAATCAACAGCAAATTAGCCAAGAGTTTGGTCATTTACGGCGTCTATTTACTCTCCTAACTGCCACTCACAGGGACACCAACTGAATAAAACTGTAAATGTGAATAGGCTACTGGGAACATAATTACAAATTTAATGAATGTTGATATGAAAATGACTCTTTTTAGAGTAATAATTTGCATTTGGTAATTCACATTTTATGGCACATTTATGAGAGCAGAATATGAGCAGAGCCTGATTATTCCTGATTTCTCATCCTACTCTTTGCAGATAACAGTGCAGCTGAATTAAACCAGGCTCTATTTTTTCTTTTTATTTCTTTTCATTTCTTTTTCTTTGTCTGGCACTGAAAAATCGTTGCAAACAATATTCATATAAAAACCATCGTACAAATGAGGAGTGAAGCTTTAACATCAGTGTACTGGCTTTTTCCTAGGATGGCGAAGGCATGACCAGCCCTACTCTGCCTCTGATTGGCTTACCCTGATATTCCTTACCGTAACCCTAACCAATCTCAGTTTTCATGTGTAAACCTAACCAACCCGACCAACGAAGGCAGCGAGTACTAGCCAATCAGAGGCCGAGTAGGGCGGGCCATGACTTCGCCATCCTAGGAAAAAAATTTGGTGGCGTAACTGGCTGCTTAAAGAAGCAGCGTCCCTTAGCAGCAAAGGCACTTCTCGCGAGAAGTGAGAACTTTGCTGTGGAGATGAAGCTACAAAGTTTTTCTTTGTTGTTTAGATAGATTAAAACAAATACGGTATTTATTTTCTCACAAAAGTTAGACGATTATCATGACGATGATTACTTTCTTGAGCATATAAACATTGCTTGACGGTCAGTAAGAAAGCAGAAATGTGACTTCCGCATCCGTTAAGTTTGAATTCGCGGGCCAGCACCCAAAAAGCGAACGTTAAATTGTTGTTTTATGAAAATATTATCAGCCAACGATGTTTTTCCACACATTTTTGACAATTAAACTTATCCTAACGTTAATTTAGTATGTCAACCAATAGTTTAACAATTGGTTAATCGATTATTGTGTGTTGTCACGACAGGGCAGACACAAGCATGTCACTGCTGACCATGGTCGAGAAAGCTACCAAGTCATGCAAAGCTGAACAAGGCAAGATTAATGACTGCATTCAACTCTACAGAGAAATATTACAGACCCTGTAAGTACTGTACACCTGACTCAATAACCCGTTTTTCTTACGGCCTCACTCCTGTCGCCGGTGTCTCGTTTACTCGACGGGAGCGACACTTAATTTTTAAGTTTACGACTACAAAACACTCATATTAAAGAAGAATCATTTATATGCCGCCATTATTTATCGTATACGTGCATGTACAGTACATATGAGATGGCAATCTTTGACTTTACGCTCTCTAAGCCCCAGTTTGTACCTCTCCTGTAGATACATGTCATGTAAAATACACGAGAAGCACAAACCGGGGCTAATGTTGTCTGAAACATCCACAGAAGTTACAGAGATAAAAAGAAATGGTTATTCGTATTTTTTCTCTGTAAATTCAGAGTTTGACTACATAAGGTGACCATCTGTGCGGGGAGTACTCATCCGGCGCTGTGGCTTAGTTGGTTAAAGCGCCTGTCTAGTAAACAGGAGATCCTGGGTTCGAATCCCAGCAGTGCCTTTTCTAGCACTCAGTGATTTGACGGTGTCCACTGTTAATCACCACGACTACTGCACACTTCAGTTTGGACGTGTGCAAGATAGACTGAAAGGACATTAAAGACAAATTTCTGGTGAACTAAATAGCGCTTGAGCATTAAATTGTCTGATATTTCCTTATGGTTGGTATATCTGCGTATATCTTGGCTGATAAGTAACAAGAAATTGCAGTACAGCAATGCCAAATACATGTGAGGTAATTTGTGTAGTGCTGCAACGATTATTCGATTAGTCAATTGACAGAAAATTAATCGCCAGCTATTTCGTTAATCGGTAGATCTTTTTTTTAAAAGAAAAAATGCCAAAATTCGCTGATTCCAGCTTCTTAATATGAATATTTTCTGTTTTCTAAAGTAATCTATGTTAGTAAACTGAATATCTTTGGGTTATGGACTGTTGGTCAGGGCAAAACAAGATATTTTAGGAAGCATCTTGGGCTTTGGGAAATGGTTATCGACATTTTTCACCATTTTCTGACATTTTAAAAAGACCCATCAACTAATCGATTAATCGAGAAAATAATTGACAGATTAATCGATAATGAAAATAACCATTATTTGCAGTCCTGACTAATAGACATACAGCTTCAAAAATCCACTATCATTTGGGATCTTTGGTAAACTGTATGTATCTATACAGAAAATCTATTAAGAGAAAACTCTTACAAAACTGCAAATTTTATACATAATTGCAACTTGGAAAATGCCTGTTAACACTGATGGTCACCTTTTAAACATGGTGTAACATATAGATTGTGCAAATTATATGCGTTGCCTAAGTTTACCTAATTTTGCTCCTTCTGGTTAATTTATATGTATAGTCACATGCAGTCTTCTCCCACAGAACACCACAGCCCAAGACACCCCCTGAGGAATCAGAATTAGCAGATGATGCTGCTACAGGTAATTATCATTTTAATTAATTTTAATAAGTCAATTTTATTTGTATAGCTCAATATCACAAATCACAAATTTGCCTCAGAGGGCTTCACAGTCTGTACAGCAATAGAACATCCCCTGTCCTTAGACTCTCAATTTGAATAAGGAAAAATATATTTAAAATTTTTAGTTTATTTATTAGGGAAAATCCTCATTGATCAACAGTGAAAAATAGAACTGTGAATCAGAGTTAGCCCAGCAGACAAATTTTCATCCTTTGGCACCCATGTTAAAAAGGCACCCAGAAATAGAATAAAACATCATATATGTTCATTTCAGCATTTTTGCTTAATGCAGCCAAGTAGAGAGAGATGAGAGCAATCGTGTATAATGTTATGAGTAAGTGTTTTGAATCATCACACTTCATTCTTTCTACCTCCAATTGTATTATGCTGTATGTAAAGTTGTAAATTGCGTGTGTTCTTAAATCACTATGTATTAACTACTCCAAGCTGCCAATCTGGCCACATCTTTCTTGTAGACGTAGCAGTTAAATACATAAAATGACTAAACTATAACCACGTGTTTGCATGCTGTGTCTGCTGTGTTTAGACACAGATACCTCACCGGGGGAGAAAGAAGATATAGAATTGCTTGAGCGAGCACTGGAGAAAGCCCTTTGGGTTCGCACTGGCACAGGGCCTTTGAAAAAAGACGCTGACAGAAATAAACAATCTGTACCTGGAAAGGACCCAGCTACTACAGTTGCCACTTCCAAAGCAGCATTTAAAGGAAACCAGACAACCATCAGATCAACTTCTAAATCTGCCAGTCTTGACAGAAAGGAGCGCAGAAAGCCTGGAACGTCTGTATCCTCCACGGTGGGCTCAAGACCTTCAGCTAGCTACAATCCTGGAAAGTGCAAAACCACAATTAATAGAAACTTAATCCAGAGCCGCTCTGTCTCATCATCGGGGATTGTTCATTGCCAGGCAGCAAGGAAATCACAGCAGCCTGTCTCGGCATCTGGCAGTCTTGATCATGGTCAGTTACACATCTCAAGCCTCCACTCTAAAAACAAGAGTGTTAGAAGTAGCGTGCTGAGTGGCGAGGACTTGGGCGGCATGCCCCCTTCAAATAACACAGTGCCTGTGTTACACACAGATGACACAGGAGCTCACAGATTACCTCAACAGAACGGGTATGTTTTATACAACTGGAGCATGAATGAGATAACTATGTTTTGTTAGTCACGAACGGGAGGGGTTAACATTTTGTTTTCTGTGTTGTTGTAATAATTCTGATTATCTTTGCTTCATGGCAGGATACCTTTTGAGCAGGCAAAAAAATGGAGGTCTCTAAAGATCAAGCAAAATAGGTAGCCAAAATCAGCCTGTTGACTTTGTGAGAATATTACAACTCTTTCCACAATTTCTTTGCTTTGACGCTTCCCTCTCTACCTTATCTTTAGGTTGTGGGACAAAGTAACAGCTGTGCAAAGGAAACCTGTGCCTGGGAGGAGTCACTTCATGGAGAGAATGAGCGCTATGGTATCCTTCCTCTTTCTAGTGAAGCCTGTCAAAACGGTGTGGGAAGCCTTAGACATGTTTTCCATGTTGTGTAAAGCTGAGCTTGGAAATATACCCCAGTGTCACAGTCTAGTTAGAATTCCACAGCTACTGATTTCCATTCCCCAGCTATAGAAAATCAGCAGAGTAGATAGACAGACAGACAGACAGACACATGGATAAATAATGTGTTTGACAAAACACAACGCAATTAAAAACAACTTAAAGTGGTAACGCAGTGCAAATAAAGAATTTAAAAGATCTAACAGCCAGCAGTAATAAACAGAGGTGGGGGACTGGAGTCACATGACTCAAATCAATTGTTTCAAACTTTATTTATAGTAATATAATCATTTCAGAGCCCCACTCTCCATTGTTGTTCATTTAGGAGGGTTGTTATTGATTGCCACAAAATGTCAAATATCTAAGATTTATAAGGTGTAAGCAGTCTGCAACAGTTTTCATTAATGTTGAAAATAAAACTCAACTTTTCATGACCACTGTCTTTTAACTGATTTAAATGTGGGAACTCGGGTAGATCATTAGAATTTCGTATGACTTGCTTGACCCGAGCAAGGACTTGACTTGTCTTGCATGACTTACAGCAGGGACTTGATTTGCTTGATTCTTCCCACAGTAACTTGGGACTTGCTTAAGGCTTGAAGGTTAAGACTTGAGACTTGCTTGTGACTTGCACATATGTGACTTACTCCCACCTCTGGTAATAAATATTCATAAAGGCCAGTATGTTTTTGAACAACTTTGACCAATACACTTTCATTCCTCCAAGCAGCCTGGATACTCACTGTGTTGTCCATGACCCTGTCCCTCTGTAGTTCCCCAAGGATTGGCCGTGCGGTAGCCCAGATCAGACCAGGGCTTTGGTCCACAGGCTGACTCACCAGGGGCATGACATCACCCAACACTACCAGACACAGGAGCTTCTCGACAAACAGACCACAGAGCTGGGTAAAATCCAGAACACATGCAAACACATACAATTAAGAGTGAAGGAATGAGGATAAATAAAGTTGATGGATGACACAAGTGCGTGCGTGAGAAAATGATAATTTGGGAAGAAATACCACAGGGAGTTGGCAGGAAGTGACTTTCTGAGAGCTGTTTAGATATATCAGTGCCGAGTTTCCTCTGCCAATAATGCTCAGATTTAACTGCGAACATGATTAACACAGTGCAATTCAGCTGACAACTCCATTTGCTCCTGTAATAATGTTGCTAGTGTACTTATGTTTTTTTTATTGTGTAATTTTAATGTAGGTGGTAAAGCAAACAAGTGTGATTCCTATCTGACACCTGAACGGTTGCAGATGACAGCAGCAGAGCTCCAGAACTTTACACACCAAATGAAACAAGGTAGGAATCCTAACATAACCTGCGTTTTTTGAAGTGTTGTATGTTTCCTTAACTTGACTTAGCTATTATGTAGGCGGTCATGAGCAGGACTAAAAAAAGTAACAGTACCAGGGTTCAGATACTTGTATAATAAAGAGGACATTGGTGGTGATATTGTGACCCTGTGTTTGACTCTGACACCCAGACATGCTAATTCAAACACAGCTGGGTAACCAGAGTATCATTCACTCGGTACCTACAGTATGTAACACAGTATAATTTCCATTACCTCCAAAGATACAATCATAATGAAGCTGATTGCCCAGAGATTTTCCATTCGCTCCGCTCAAATGACCGTATCACCTTCAGGCAGGGAGTTTTGTTTATATTTACCAGTAATAGCTCCAGTGCAGCACAAGTATGTTGCTAAAGCCAGTGTGAGAGACAAGTTTCCAGTCATTTTGAACTCCCTGCTTAGCCCACACACCTCCATCTGGTGTTGTCACGTCCACTGTTCAGTAAGTATTTTATTTCGGAGCATTTTATTTTCCATGAGGATTTATCGTTTATTGCGTTTTTAATAGCATTTGAAAAATGATTATGATGAAGGTATTGTGCTAACGAGCTAATGCAGCCTCTCCATCTTGGCGTATGGAAAATGAAAACAGAGCTGCAGTGAAGCCTCAGTGCCAGATCAGTACTTTCCTTGGTCTCGACAGATCCCCCTCCCTGTGACGGTGGAGTTTTAAAGCTGTCTATCCTGACGTGGCTAGGCAAGGGCCTAGCTATTTAAAGATGAGGCAGCAGAGCAGAAAAACGTTTTAGGGTACGGTTGCTCACGCTCACGCTCTAAAAATAACCGTATTTTCCGTCAGAGTGGGAAGCATGGGATCGATGGAGGCCAGAGGGAGGTTGTCTTTGCCCCATTGGGGCAAATGGTGAGTGGGGAGATGGGATAATTGCACCCCTGCCCCTGACTATAACCTACACAACAGAGACAGAGCTCAGAGAGCTGGAGAAGCTGAGGTTTAGGGTGGCACTGCTGCAACAGGAGATTTACCTCGAACAGGTAAGGATTGTGCTCTTGATTGACACTTTTTTTTTGTGCTAAATAATTACACAGCTTGTGTGTTATGAAGATGTGATGTGCTGACAGTCTTTACTCTCTACTATGTGACAGGCTCTGTCGGACACTCTGTCCCCTCAGCTCTCATCTGTTGTACCTGGATGTCCCCAAAGTGTGCTGAGAGACATGTACTCCCTGCTGGGTGAAGGAGGGGAGCGTTTCCCTGCAATAGTCCTGGACTCTGAGCCTGACTGACTACTGAGCATATTAGACTGGGTTACTAGTTTATATGGTACTCTTGTACAATCTAATGCGATCCATGTTTGTCCACCAGCATTTACACACATAAGAGGGATAACATATTAGCAACAACTGTCATTATAATGCAATTCCGTACAATATCAGGTGAATGATAGCCTTTCTGACAAGCTCAATAAAACATGAACATTATAAACTTCATAAAGATGGGATTATTGCAGGACCAAGTTTAACAGGTGTACCTAATAAACTGGTAATCCCAGTAATATTCATCCCTAAAACAAGAGTCTAGAGTTTTTGATATTATTGAGAAGAATGTTTTGTGTGTGTGTGCTGTGACTGTATTTAATCTGTCTGATGCCATGTAATAATATATATGACTGGAAAAAAAAACAAGAATGGGATTGTACTTTAATATTGTTTCTGACTTTGAAGTACTCTGGTTACAAAATGTTGACATAAATCTCTATAATATCACAGATACTACATGATATCAGCATGTGGCCAAATAGATTTTACAGTCTGAATGTTTGTAATTCCAGTTGGTCTTCTCATAAATATTTTTATTTTGAACATGTTATGTTTTATTTTTGTAATGCTTCAGTTATATTTTTAGGTTAATGAATTATATTTTATTTAATATTTCTCAGTTTAATTATGATACATACCTAAATTATCAATTTAAGTATGGAAACATTTTATCTCAAGTCACTGATGGAGCTGTTGCAATACTGACCGTGCCAGCAGGTGGCACTCAACTCGCAGAAGAAGTGACCACAGGACAGTCTCAGCAGGTGACTTGTTTAGTAGCTTGTTTAGTTATTGCCTTGCTGTTGCATCAAAATCAATCAATAAATTGTCAGTTGGATTCAATCTGAGACCTGGATTTACATGTCGAAATAAGACTAGTTCTCATAAAACACTAATAAAATAGTGGTTAGCAATCTGTGTGCTGCATGACTGTCAGCCTGCTGGTCGGTGGATTTAAGTGATGTGGAGGAACAATAGAGGTGTTTCATCTTTTTTTTAATCCTTTCTTTCACTGAAGACAGCAGGGACACCATGACTTTTATGCTCATCCTACGTATGTTCCAGTTTCTTCCCACTGTGGTAGATCTGAGTTTCTGTAGAGCTTGTGAATTAATGTTTGTTAGCCATGTGGTGGACCAGCAACCTTTGCACAGTGTTTCTTTTCCTTATTCATGGTGTCAACCATGACCTCATAGTAATAAAACAAGTGAACCCTGATACTCTACCAGTCATAGTGTTTCTCCATATTATATGTTGTATGATTGGAACGTTGAGTTTTTATAACCAGGTGTACATTGAATGATAGAAAACAAATATGGGGCCAATAATATGTCTCTGTGATTATAGAAAATTGTTGTGGTTTTGCTCACCACAAATGTGATGTGAGGGAGTTTGTGAAATGCAGGAGGGCTTGGAGAGGCCTTAAGGCTCATGCCCACAGATGATGTGTGGATGGCATGGGCTGTGCCAGACAGGGCGACAGGTGGCGCTGGGTTCACACAGCAGGACGTGGGTGTTTGAGCCCTGCTGCATCAATCCTCATGTACACACAAACACAGAGACATACACACCCAAAGCCGGCTGAGTCACAAAGACGATACATTCGCGGGCCCTGCTTCTCTGCATGCCGCAAGCTGAGAATGGCATGTTTCCCTGAGGAGAGAGAAACAAAGATTAGAAAAAGAAGGGGACTCTCTCAGCTTCAGATTGTTAGGTAGCAGACAACAGGAGTGCATTAACTCAAGCATCTGCTCCTGGTTTCAGTGAGAAATTCACTCCCGCAATTCACAAGACCTATGTTTCAGCATCAGAAGTGTCTCACCACTCATGGATTGCGGCCAAGTCATCTGTATGAGACTGTAGCAATGTGCTGCAGGCTTCTGGTCCGCCCATACAGTCTTGGATCAGTGTGTGTGAAGAGAATGGAGGAGGAGGCAGCGAAGCATCCTTGAGATCACGTCAACACTACACAAAGGTCTCATTGGGAGTGGTGCCTACGCAATTCAGCCTTCCTGTGACCTGCATACATCAGCTGTTGCTTGGCTCTGGCTGTCACCAGCAGAACTCTTCCACTCCGGCCAGCATGGCCTAGCCCTGCCCAGGTTACCCATATCTCACGCCTGTGTCCCACTTTTCTCACGCCTCTTTTTGTCACATAATGGAAGATCCAAAGCAGTTTTGTTTTCCATGGAAGAAGCTTCATTTTATTTCCCATGTCAGCACTACTGTATGTCACACATACTCTCACACAGAGAGAGACAGAATCAAATAACCGTTTACATTCCTTCCTTCTGTTTTACTTTTTTTTCGGCCTTTTCCTTTTCTCTTTTTCAGTGTCCAGAGTTCACTGCACAACACACTGGGGTCCAAGTACAAATCCACAGAAACCAAACAGTGCTCCTAGGAATCCACTTCTCTCCTTCACATGCCCTTTGCTCTTGAACATCTCTTTTCTCCTGCACCCTCGCCCCTCACAAACACATTCCTCACTTCCTTTCTTTAACTTCTCTTTTGCTCGTCTACAGCTCTGTTGCCTGTTGAGCTACAGCAGAGGTCGTTAAGTCAGTGTGGTCATCAGTTAGGCTGCATTAGGGTTTATTATTTGATTTCCCCCCACCATTCAGTTGTTGTAGGCCATCTTCCTCCGTCAAGTAGATTTATTTCTATCAAGGAAAAGAATACAGTGGCTTAAAAAATCAGTTGTCCCATGCTAATGGAGGCGTGTTTGGCATTTATATGAGAATATTAGGTATCTGTTAATCAGATAATGTGTGCCTTGTGGGCATTAAAGAGAAGGAATCCTTTAATCTAATTACGAGCGGAAACCTGTTGCTAAGCTCGAGTCATGGTACTCTTTTATAACTGTATAGAGATGTTATTTAAAACCCATAATTAAAGCTTGTTGGTTGCTTTATGGTTCTGTCCCTCACTATGAAAACTTGTGTTGGTTTCTTTTTAAAGTCCCACATCTCTACTTTTTTTGATTCCCACAATGTCTCGGACTACAGCTTTTGTGCAAAGTTTCAAGATATTACTTTTTGGACATATACTGAGGTCAAATCATCACACATGTACATCATTTTAAAACCTCAGTGTATGCATTTTTATCCCTATTATTGAAGATAAAGGTACAATATCTAAAGCCATTCAGCATTCAGCATCAACTTGCCATAATCAATATTATGTTCACAGTTAATTTTCAGAAACCTTTGATAGAAGAAAAAGGATAAAATGTCGCAGTAAATCCACATTCAGTTGTGTACACATATTTATCCTTCCCCAATGTGGCTTTTCCGATATATAGAAGCAAGATTATCAAATTTAGGAGAAGAGAGTTGTCTGGATTGATGTTATTTTCATGGAGGAGAGAGCTGAGCGTAGTAGGGATTATCTACTACTACCTTGCCTTCCATTCAGCGAGGACCGGCACCAGCAGTGTGAGTGGGTGGGAAATGAGTCTGTTTCTGTCTTGTGTGGGCATGCTCAATAGTGTATTTACACTTTCATTACAGAGGCACTATATATTTGGCATTCTCTAACAAACCAGTGTCCTCAGATGTCTGCATGCACATAAAAGGAAGAGTGTGTGGGTGGCTGTAGGGTTTCTGTTTGATGTCGTTGGCCACGCAAGAGCTGGTGGGGTGTAATGGCAGCACTATTACTGTATGATTTCCATATGGAGGTGACACATCTGTGCTATTGCGGTGCAGGCTGAGATAACCCTTTCCCCATCAAGTAGCTGAAAAAAAGTAGCTTTCCAATCTGAGATGATGAGGGATTACCCTTTCTCCACAGATTTCCAGTCAGCAGTGGGTTTCTTTATTCCCCAGGGAAAGCTTTTATTCTGCTGCACAACAACAACAGCACTGCACTGAGAGCCAGTGATGGGGAGATGAAGAAAAGAGGTAGCAGTTAACTCTTCTCCCCTCCCCCTTCCTGTTCTTCGTCAACCCCTATTCTCCCTGCTTCAATGTTTGACGTCACACAAAAGAAGACCAATGAGAGCACTTGGACGTCCCCGTTTTTCCTCCTAGGCTCCTCCCCTTCCCATGGTCCCTTATATATCCTTCGTCACTACATTCAGCACAGTGTACAATGTGCTGCCAGAGAGCCAGCAGGCAGTGTACAGAGAAACAGCCAGAGAGGAAGGGAGAGAAGGGAAAAGTGTGAGTGGATTTCAGCGCTGACTTAGAAGCATTCATCCGACACGCTCCAGGCACTTCTCCGGTCTCATTTAGACCTCCTTCTCCTTTCTCTGTCTCTCTATCTCTACCTTACTCTATATCTTTTCTGTTTCTCCAGGCCAGGGCTGACTACAAACGGGATTCAAGAGGCCAACGTTGCAGCGTGGTTTCAGGATCCACTAGCCCGCACCATTAGGATGGGCTGTACCACAGGCCACCTGGCTTGCCAACCGCAGCCTCAGACCTCGGGGCAGGAGGGTCAGTCCCTGGAGGCTGGTGGTCCTAAAGTCCCAGAGGTGCTCTCCTCTTTGGAGCGTCTGTCCCAGGCAACTGGAGGCATGGAGAAGTCCTGGTACCGCTGCATCTTTCCCTTTGGAATCATCTCTTTGGTGATTGGTGTAGCAGGGACAGGGGTGACCTACACCTATAATGACCTGCCTCAAACCAAAGTGGTGTCAGTGGTGCTACTCATCATGGGGGTTTTGCTGTTGCTGATGGCCACTGCCTGTTGGACTGTCCACAAGAAGAAGAGAAGGAAAAAGAAAGAGGGAGGCTCATTCACCTCTGAGCAATGTCCCCTGTGAAGCACATGGGGGAAACAGTTATAGGAACTTGAAAGCAGAGACATGCCCAGGGTTGGGAGCCCAAGGTTTGGCTAAAGAAGCTGCCACTCCACCTCCTCGTAGTGCCAAATCCCCTCTATTCTTTATCACAGAGTTTGGTACAGCTCATACTGGAGTAAACTTGGGCTGAGAAATTATAGAGAGAGAGAGAGGACAGATAGGCAGTACACTGAGGATCTGTTTAGTCTGTGAGGTTTGGACCATTTTGGATTAGCAAGGAGGGATCACCAACGCCTCACACTCTTTTATCATCAGACAGCAGGTGTCCAGTGTCAAAACAACCTCCAAGGAGACACACACAAATATGCATTGCACGCTGCATGCATATTTACACACACGGATACATGGCCCTCGCAGTCCTCACTCACATATGCACTAGCAGTCACAGTGGGAGCTCACACAGACACCCAACACGCTATGCAGAGCTTCTGCTGGAGTTAATGCTGGCGTCACTAGGCACGTCAGTCACAGCATTCCTCCTGCCAGGACAGGTGACTCTCAAAGAGGCCAGAAGTGGGCCAAAGACGGCAACCTGATACCCAGCCGAAAGAGCAGCGCACCCGCGTCACCAGCCAGCGTCATTCACTTGTCCTGTGACACCGCAGCAATGTGTTGGGGGCTTTTTTTACGCAATGGGAGAGTGGAACTTGAGTCCAGCAGGATCTTACTGGCATCTGTGTGGACGATGAGCTGGAGAGGGCAGAGGACCTGCTGGGGAAGTGGAAGGTGTTAGCGTATGCATGTGGTCAAATAAAGATTCTGGTGAACTGAAAGACTGTTGGACCTCAGACTTCATTGCTAAGGAACAAAAGATTTGCACTTATGGCAATGCCCATGTCATGAAAGGCCTTTTGTAGCTTCAGCTTCACATTACAAAGGAGTGGGTCACTGACTTTCTGACTGACTGATTGCTCTCCTGACAATGTGCGAGCATTTACGCCCAGCCTAGTCTCTACGTGGGGTACCTCACCTCCACACAGGCCAGGATTACTGAAGGACACTGCCCGAGGGAACATGCCACTGCGGGGACACTTTGACTGATCCTGCTCTCCTACAGCCCCTCCCGCTTGGTGCCTTGAGCAAAAACACATGGAAAAAAGCTCTGTCACATTCCCCCGTTTCCATTCGAACTCCTGAGAATTTCCCCCCTTGCTCGCTCTCTCTTTACCCCATCAGGATGTTCCTCATCCCTCCCATATGCCTTTCTGCTACTTCCTCCATCCTACATCCCCAGTTTCTGCCTTGATCCTAATCATTTCCCCATCTTGATATAGCCCCGTGTGTACAGCCTTTTGATACACAAATTAGGACACACACACTTAAATTTAAACCCCACAGTCAACTGACGTTTGGCTTTATCTCTTTGTGCCAAAGAAAGTGGATTATTTTCTCTCTCACAGTGGAAAGAATATTAACTGAGAGTGAGTGGCAGATCCCTTTGTCAGTCTGAAAATAGGGTACAAGGCTTTTCTCTAGTGAATACTGATTCATGTTTGTGCTCCGACTGACTCTGGGGTTTCCCTTTCCTATGCTTTTTCGTTCAGAGAGAGCGGGTGAATGTAGCTGTGAATAGGTGCTTTCTGTTGGTGTGTGGTCTCACATGTTGAGACAAACAATGGCATTTTATTCTTGTCTTAAACATTCTCGCATAGGATAGAAAACACAAATCACGGAAGGAGAAAGTGCAATGCACAGAATGTATAGAGCTTGAAAGGAGTCTCGACTGTTTGTCTCCATGTGAAGGACTGTGTAGTAGCACTCCTTTACCCTTGAAAACTATCATTGATCACTGTTGCATCGATCCTAGCTACCATGTTAGTGACGCTTGTTGCTGAGTAAAATGTGTCTATGCATCCAGAGGTAGCAGTTAATACACAATGCCAAAGACTGTCCTGAGGACCAGCTTGCCAATTACCAGGCTGCAGTCGCCTGTCTGCTTCAATGGACATTGCAGGGTACAAACGAGTGAGGTCTACACACTGTTAAGGTCCCATAAATAATTTTAAAATGTACTATTATTATTATTGTTATAATTATATATTATTATATAATATTATACTTTATAATGTTTTTTTATTATTAATATTATTGTTATTAAATTATTAACACTGTGCAGACCTCACTCCTTTTTACCCTGTAATAAAATATTTTGTCTTGCACCTGAATAATTTGCATGGATGTGCGCACGCTCGGTCCCTCTCCTGCTTCAATAGACATGAAATGGATCAGTCCTATCTCTCACTTTTTTTGCAGCCCAGTGTGCATTTGGTTGTTCTGTTGCACAGTCAGTTGCTTAGTCAGCCAAAGTCTGTTGGTTTCAACAAAGGGAAGAAATCGGGCAAAAGGAGGTAATGGTGGAACACAAAAGCAGAACCTGGGATGTCATTCCTTTCAACTTTATGTGGGAGTATCCTTGTGGTTAGATTGGGATGAGTCATCCGGAACAGAAAAGTATTATGAGGGGGGTATGATGCATTACAGCAGCAAGTAACTGGATATGGAGTACATCATTTGTGAACCTTTCTTCACTGACAAAAAGGATTTACATATATCAGTCTGTATCTGCAAAGACTTGCATATGGCTACATCAACCCTTTGTTTCTTTTAAGGTTAACAATTGACGGAAGTGCTCATAAAGACAAGTATTTATGAATATGTACTATCCTCTAAACAGTAAGACAAGAGAGAAGCCTCAGGGTTATGTTACATTAGATTATGGAAATGTCAGTGCAACAGACTGTTTCGCTTCTGTAGCATATTGGTCCGTGTGTTTCTCCTATCTTAAGATCTGTTCACTTGATTTGGGGTTTGCTCCAATCAAACCTTCAAGGGGTGGAGTTAATGGAGTTTAAACGTCTTGCAGATGTATCATTGAACCGTGTTCAACAATTTTTTTTCAGTAACTGACGAAATCATTAGCTGTGCAGTGTTAAAGAAAGTTGACAGAAGAGCTGTGTTTAGGAATAATGTTGTGTTTATATGTGATGTTGCTTTTGTTAAAGCTGTCCAGCAGCACACACAGTGTTTTCATTAGGGGACAGATGTTGCATAGTTGTACTTGGTAATTTTCAACAATTTTGTGCCAGTATGATGCCACATTGATGGCAGGTGACCAGAAATGGTTTGCTAGAGATGTGAAGTGATTTCCCTTCTGCCTTTTGAAAAATTAAAGGGAAAATCTACCTCACTGTGCTGCGGGGGAAATATGTCCCTCACCCAACGGACAGCCATGCTGTCTGCCCATGCTGTTGATCACTCCAGTGAGTGACACGAAATATATTTGTTTGTGTGCCCTCTAATATTTGGTGCTGTATATACAACTATTTTATATTCGTACTGTATATTTCTACTTATATGTAAATTTGAATTGTTGTATTAAATAAATGTTATGTGAACACATTTGTCTGTGATATTGTAGCATAAAGGTTTGTAGCTTGAAGAGAAACTCCCCAAGCATTTATCAAATAATATTTTTGTTCAAACTTTTCTGCTTTGGGGGATTATTCAAGATCATCTACAAGGTAGTGACAATAAGCTCTATCTCAAAAGGTCTGGAATAATCTGTGGACAGAGCTAAAAATACAGAAGACAGATGGGGAGTGGATAGTGAGGAGACAATGAACTGACACGCTGTTTCAACTCTATTTTGAACACTGTCCGCATTAGATTGCAATTGTCACTGCACTTAATCATTTACATTACAACATTAAAAAAAAAAAAAAACATTTTTGGTTGAGGAGACCACTTGAGCTTTCACTTTGCTTGAGATCTAGATGCTGCATATAGACACATTACCATATGCTGCCCTGCCAGCTTGGATGACTGGTACAGATAGCCAGAGATATGTGGGATACTTTGGTTGTTATGAAAAGCAGCAGAAAGGGATTAAAAATGCACCACCCAGAATAAATGACCCCCCCTACTGGCAAAATAATGAAATAGGCAAAACACTCACCTCATAACAAAGATATTCTACATGTCATTAACATGGTCTGTACAAGTAAGACTCAGAACTGTTCGCTAGGAATTTGTTTTATATTTGAAGAAACACATGTCACTATACACTGATGCTGGGAAATGGCTGTGGGTGTGGAGGGGAACAGTTTTGGGTCTGAATAAAGGGTGGGGAGGCCAACAGGGGCAAAGTACAGATGGGGTGGAAGTGGTCAGTTGGGATTGCTAGGGTCAGCACAGATTACAGGAAACCAGATGGGAGCAACTCATCCGCCTCTCAATCTCCAGAATTTGGCGTAAAACCCAAACATTCAGTGCTGTTTGGCTTATTTCAACATAATTTGGCATAAAACCCAAGCATTCAACGCTATTTGGCTTATATCAACAGAATCTGGCGTAAAACCCAAGCATTCAGTGCTATTTGGCTTATATCAGACTTTGATACACAAAAACTGCCACTAGTTCAAAAAGCAAAGCCAGAAAGACGCAACAGGCACCACAATGTAACATTCGGAAGTCCCGATTTGAGCCATACTGGGGCCTGGTCACGCTATTCATGTTTTATTCAAATACCTGATCAACAGCATCAGAAGACAATTCTGTTTGTGTATTTAATTAGTCACTGCCTGCTGTTTGTTCCAGTTAATACCTTCGTAGTCAGATGGAATTTCATTTCAATTCTGCTTTAGATATTTTGACAGCAGTTTTGGAGACAGGTGGGAATCACACATGCCTGGCCAGACAGTCAAATTGAATCACAAGCACAATGAAATTAAAACGCAGTCTCAGCATAGGTATTGTAATAGAAACAAATGTGATACAGATGAGGTGCACCTGGATTTAATCACTCAGAGATGTGAGAATACTGGAATAATATAATACTGCCACAGACACTGAACACAGTCATGAATAAAATACATTATAGATGCAGGCAAAAAAAAACTGCAGCCCCATGAAAGACCCCCTTTCCTTCTCATCCTCTGTGAAATTTCATCTTCTGTCACTCTCTCTTTCTATCTCAAATGTCAGCACTTCAGCCCACAAAAGACTTTTTTTCAAGATGTGTTCTGCAGTGGATGTCACGTTTCTTTAATTAATGCTTTAATTAATACTTACTTCTTATGAAGTAAACTGTTCAAGTGTGAAGCCATTGCTTTCCCATATACTTTTCAGATCAAACTCAGTTACTTCATGTGGGAGGCACAATCTTGATAATAACACATCTTTTCAGTAAAATATGCTGAGAAATAATGAATGCTTAGGGAACAAAAATTATAGACTTGAACCACGCAGTTCTGCAAGCTTATTGTCTATGGTTTCATTGCTGTAATTATTTTCAATTTAGGTTAAATGCACCCACTGATTTCTTTTTCCCCAGCCATTACTGGTCACTTTGTTTTTTACTGAGAACATGGTTGAGATGGGTTGGAGTTTCTATGGAAACACTGACTGCATCCACTTGAGGATGTCACAGCCTCTGCCCCGTCTGAGGTCACTCAGCTACAAGATAATTTGATCATACAACACCTCCAGTATGAAATGCAGCAAGAATTATGTGCCTCAGTGAACACATGAAAAAATAATAATAATAATTTCTTTATTCACCATCACGCATGTAGCCTACATGTATAGATGAGTGGCAGATAAGGCAGAAGGCCACGTATTTTTCTATTGACTTGCCCTGTTGTAGTGCATTTGGGAAGTATATAAGTTATATAAAATATTCTTTGTTTTAAACTAATCAGAGCATTTTATTCTATTCTTCTTAGAGGCAGCTATTGAGTCGTAGAGGTAGTGTTGAACACCAGCTCTTGTAGGTGATGATGAGATTGAGTGAGCAGGTGATGTGCAGATCAATAGAGAGCCTGAAAGGAACAAATGATTGCTACTGGTAGTGTACTCTGCTCCGTTATGACCCTCTTCAAAAGACCAATCAAGAGGACACTATTCAGGCAAGAGAGTAGTCTATTCATTCACAATAGGGATCCAACACAGTGGTCTTAGTCATCATGTAATTTCCTCAAAGGCAGCTGCGTCACAGGCCAAACCAATCTGTTGCTTTATTCGTTTATATCTCCGCTAGGTCACACAAATATTGATGAATTGATAAGTTTTAAGTGTGCGAATGTGTGTGTGTCTCTCTCTCTCTGTGTGATGTACAAAAGGACAAGACAATGATTTCTTAATGTCCCCTTGGAACACATCAATAATCTTGTTTGCTCCACCAGCGTTTTCATTCTTTGTACTTGCCATTATGCTCACATTCACTTAGGTTTACTTTGGACCTTGGATTCTCGATTAGCCTATAACGCTCAGTGTCCAACATAACACTTTTCTCCCACTGGCCCACTTTGCCAGTAGATCAGAGTTTTACTGGCCCCTTGTATATTTTCACTGGCCTGGCAGCCAGAAAATGAAAATAACTCTCTTTTTCCCTATAATTTTGGTAATTTTTCATTCATTACGTACAACAGTGAAGTTCCCTTTAGATTTGGTTGTTTTCCTTTGTTTTCCTTCATGTAATGTACACAAATATGCAAAATATAAAATTAGGCAGAGACTCACTACTGCAGGTACTGCTGATAGACAGGAAGGGCAGGCTGGTGTCAGCCTGAAGTCTACAAGATTATTAATTATTAATTATTATTAATTAGACTCAATCCTTACATACAATGAACGTTCATAACAGTTCACTATTGGCATAACGAGCTCCGTATACCTGTAAAACATAGCGGCTGCGGATGAGAGGGGAGTTGACTGCTGGAAGTCAAAGACTGTTCAACAGTTGTTTGATAAATTGCAAGTGTGGGTGGTTTGCGTTCGTCGTAAACCTGGTTTACATCGTTTATTTGTCCGCCATGACTCTGATTGGTATGACCCTTCCAGCATCATACCAATTAAATATAAACTTCCTTACTTCTGTATCCTATGGATCCGTCTGGAAATATTATTGTGCATTTGGCAGAATATTATAATTGACTTTATTCTTTACTTAATCATGATTAAACAACCAATATAGATCAGGTGAGGTTGAAACTTCATTCATTTGTTAAGAGCTGATGTGTTCGGTCCTTATGAATGCTGCTAGAGGAACACAATGCTTATACTTTTTTTTTTTTTTTAATTGTGTGTGATTGTAAAACTTTTAAATTTTGGATTCTCGGATGTGAATTGGAGGAGGGTTTTGGTAGGGCTTCAGTAACAAGATATTACACAATTGATGTAGTAAAGGATTGTTGATGCTTATTTTGCCAGCACCTTATTGCTTTATCAATTAAGATTTGTTATATCTCTATGTGCTCTGGACAGTCAAAAGACACAGTTTTCACTGTGGCACAATGTGTTCAAAGCACTTTCCACGTTTTTTGAAGGGACCGTTAACCTGCACTGCCAATAAAAAAATCTACCCTGGCCCTAACTGTGCGACGGTCCCTTTAAACGGAGTACCTTTAAACTGCATTCTCTGTCCAACTACATGTCCCACAATCCACAGCAAATAGGTGGGTCTGTGGACGTTCGTCGTATTCAGGTCAACCAATCACATACGTTTATTGGCGAGCGCGTACTTCGAAATGGCATTACGTTGTCCAATGATCATTAGTTGTTTTACAGTTTATAAAATCCGACCAATCAGTGCTTCCGTTCTTCATGCTAACCAATCAAAAGACTAATAGGTCGTAGAGGGGCGTACCTGTGCTCGACCAATCAGATTGAATGTGGAGTTTAAACTCTGAGCGCGGGCGGTCCTAGAGTAGCTTTGGGGCGGGTCCAACAATTGAGGACGCGTGCTTGAATTTGAATTCAGGAAAGAGCTGACAACTTCTTAAGATATTAGGGTACTACTGCAGCATAATAGAAACAGTGAGCTGTATTGTGACACGATATATATTATTTTCTGGTGAATTCGACTATACATTTGTAAGTGTGTAATATTAGCGAGTATCGCCGCAACGTTTAAATCGCTGCTCCGTGCTGTAACGTTAGCTACAGGCATCACTGTCCGAGGAGAGATCACTGCACTTGCAATGAAAGCGGGCGGTAAGTAACTTTAGCCAACTTAAACTAGCTCCTACTACCAGAAATATGTGAATGACTGTTACGGAAAGACGACTGTTTTATAACTTGTGTTAAATTGTTGCAATTTAACAGATATAGCACTGTTAACTAGCTCATAGCCAACACAAACGTTAGGGTAACATTAACGTTAGCCATGGATTCCTCCTGGAGTTTGAAATACACTAATGCTGGCAGTAATTATGTAAAACGCGCCTTCTTCTGGTTTTTAATGCTTTTGTGGTGTTTGAAAACTAAGATATGTTAATACGCAAGTTATGAAACATGGGCGTAACGTAATGCTACTTACATTTAAACCACAGGAGGGAAATTTGGGCGCTCACTTGGTTCTACTTCGCAGCCTCAGTTCACCTTCGTTAGATAACTGCTAACGTTAATGTTTCATTATATAATGTTGCATTCTCATTTAAATACCTTTTTGAGGTTATTATCTTTCCATGAATTTGAAAATTCAGACCTAGTATTTGACCAGACCTCCCAGAGATGCCTTACGTTACTTACGTAAGGCATTTTGAATGGGGAGCCATAACCTTCGCCTTGATGTGCCTGACTACCAGTTAACATACTAACCGACCACAGGCCCTGCTTTAAATGAACTGCAAATATTTGTGTGACATTAATGTGAGAATGAGTTTGTTAGCCCTGCACTTAGATGTGAAATGCTTTTGGTTGATTTTGTCATGTGTGTTTACCTACATGCTGTTTCTTGAACTGAATATGAGAATTAAAGACTAAAGACGATGAATGAGTTGTGTAAGTTTTAATCCCTTTTTTCTTTCAGTAGTCCACTGCCGTTGTTCAAAATGCTACTCGGTTCCAGTGCGGAAGCGGGTCCGTAAGCGAACTCCAACTGTCACCTTGCTTTCTCTCCCTGAGGAGGTCCTCCTATGTGTGCTCCAGTGCCTCTCTGCTGAGGACCTGCTATCTGTCAGAGCGGTGAGTAAACGTACTGTACACACTGTAGCACTCCTGCACAACTTCTAGCATGTATGTGCCTTGTCATCCCAGATTTGTTCTGGCTCAGTGTCTTGTGACCACCTGATTTAATGGGTCAGATGTTTCTTTTGTTGAGTGACTTAATGGCTTGACCTCTGTTACAGGTTCACTCCCAGCTGCGGGACATTGTTGACAACCATTCCAGTGTATGGGCCAGGGTCAGTTTCAGAGACACATGGCCATCCCCCAACAGCTTATGGTTATTTGAAAGGTGCAGTGTCTTCTGTCAAATTTTTAAAAAAAAATCAATGTGTTTTTGTTTTTCATCTGTATGGATTTTAACCTGAAATCTCTCTCTTCCTTCAGAGCTGCAGAAAAGGGGAATTTTGAAGCAGCTGTGAAATTAGGGATTGCTTATTTGTACAATGAAGGACGTAAGTAAAACACCCTAACTCAAACATTTATTAGCCATTGCACTTATGTTTTTCCTCCTTCAGTACATGTAACCTTTATCCTACAAGATAATCCTGGTTTCATAAAGGTTAAGTGAAATTTAAGGGAAAAAACCCTTTTCGATGGATGCTCTAAATGATTGCAGCTCATAACTTGTGCCTTGTTTCTCTCAATCAGCATTGTTGAGTGATGAGGGGCGGGCGGATGTATGTGGTCGGAAGGCCTCCCACTTCTTCAGCCTGGCTGAGAGCCTGCGCTCTCCTTTGGCGGATCCCTTTATCTGGGTGTTCATCCGTCCACCATGGTCGCCCACTGGCAGCTGCTGCAAGGCCGTGGTGTTTGACCGTCTCAAGGCTGAGTGTGACGACAACATGGTAGGTTTTGATACAGTTGAGGAGACCTTTTCAGCTGGCCTGCATTCATTTTTAGCAAGAGTTTGTGACTTGCATTAATAAGCACAGAAAATAGTCTTTGTTTCTCCTTTTCTTTTTTTATTAATGCAAGTTTCAGGCTAGTGGCAGTGTTTCCACCAATCACAAATTATAGTCTAAATAAGGTTGAGCTTCTGTTATTGCTCAATGGACCGACAAAAACTACCATGGATTTAAATTCAAAGAGAAATGTACATTACATTCATGCCTACATTATGGTTTCATAGAAAGTTTAGGTTTAAATTAAAGGTTGGGTGCTGAATGCAGACCTTTTTTTGTAAGAAATAGGTAGTAATATGTAAAATATTTCAAGTTGTCAATTATTTTTCTTTTTTCTTTACAGGAGAAGAAGGGACCCTTGTTGCACTGTTTGGCCAGAGTTTTGCAGCTGTTTGAAGTGAGTGTGAAAGTGAGACTGAATCTAACTGGCTCTGTCTCTCTCTGGGTGTGGTTAGCACAGTTTCTAGCCCCTAATCAAAGTTTAGAGCTTAGTGCTACTGTCACAGTGGGCTGTTTGGCTAGTCATCAACTGCACAGATAGAATACTTGTTGTTGTTTTTTTTCCTCCTCTCCATATAACACAGCTGTTGCCTTAGAGTCCTTGTTGGTTCTTCTTACTCACAGCCCTGGTGTGCTGTGTAACAAATGATTTCATGCAGATTAATTAGAACTCTGGTTTTCAGGCTCATGACACACAGGCTTTATGTGTAGAGCAGACCACAATGTTTGACTGCGTGACTGAAGATTTTCTGTTCACATCTGGAACCATGTTACCTTTTTCCAGGAGGATGAAAGACGTTCAGATGCCATATCGATGCTGGAAGAGTCTTCGCAGGCTGGCTGTTTACAGAGCTCCTACCTGTTATGGGAGCACAACCGTAAAGCAGCTGTGAGTCTGAATGTCTCATTCAGAATTAGAATCAGTGTTACTCTTGGAAATGTTGACCTTATTGATCTAAGCTATTGTTTAGTTTCTCCATGTCCAGCTCAAATTTATTAAAAACAAAATTAAAGACTAACTAAATCGATAGTTAAAAGGTTGGTTAAAAATCTTTTGTGGGTATATTCATTGAAAAATATGGCTAAACTCAAGATTAATTTAATTCTTTCTTTCTTTTTAATTTTAGATGGCAGATCCAGGCAGGTACCTTCAATGTGTACGGACTCTGAGGGACTATGCTGGCAAAGGATGCTGGGAGGCACAGGTGTGTGATTGTAAAGGCTTGTCCACACAGGAGACTACACAGGCCACGTAACGGCTTGCATTTTATGCATGTAGCCACACCCCGAAGTGTATTTTTGCATGTCAATTCTATTTTCTCCTCTTTTATGCTTGTTACTACAGTGACTGTGTTGGTTTCTGGGTGTTGCCAAAGTGTGGGGGACCCACACTCAATACTGTTTCTGCTGCGTCTTATGTAAAACGCATCTGAAACTCCTGCTGCTCTGCTAATGTGCTGCTTTGGCTACACAGGCTTTGTCAACATTTTGTAAGAGGGACTATTGTCTTGTGTCATTATGTTGCAGCAGTTGGTTTAATGTGTTCTTCTTTGTCAGTCTGCAGCTTTATTCTCCCACGGTCGTTCACTTTAATAATACAAAAGACTGTAATCTGTTTGTCACTTTTCATCTGTCAAGTTTTTGTTTGGTTTCTTTTATATTTCCCACTCCTCCATTTGTCCAGCGTTGAAAGTTGTCAGTGTCAAGAGGACTTGACAGTTGTTGACATACTGTTGATTTTTTTCATTGCCATTCACAGCTTAACCAAAGCTGCACCACTGAATCACAAAAATGAGTCATCCAAAACACAAGCTCTTACTAAAATCCCACTAAGTAATTACTTACTAACTATTGCAGTACTCTTGTTTTTAGTGTGACCCAATTCAACAAGCTGTCAAGCCACTCTGACATATTATTTAACACCTGGTCTTTTCTTTATCCAGCTCTCTCTGGCCAAAGTGTGCAGCAGTGGGAATCCGCTGGGTTTGGAGGCAAAGGCCTGCTCTGATTTAGTGGCCCAGCTTTTCAGTTCCTCTAACCTGGCATCACGACGCTGCGCTCAGGGCATCCTCAGACGAGGCATCAAGGACACCATGAGGTAGGTAGAAGTAGAAAATCCACCAAGCTGTTAGTGGCAGGATTACAGTCTGTTAGTGAATATTTTTCTAGAGAATTGAATGATCCTGTTAGTGTCATTGTGATGATTCACAGGGTTTTGATCATTTTACCTCTCTTTAATGACATTACTAAAGAGAATGAAACAGATGAAACAGAACACTATCAATTTTTGATGACCTTTTAAAAACACCAGGAGAAAAAAGGTTGCATTTAACTACCTTACTTTGAATTTAAACAGTGTTTAAATTTCAAACAAAACTGCCATACTGGCAAGCTGACCTGTCCTTTTTTTTTTTTAATCAACAATTTCCTCACTCTGCACTCATTTTCTCACTCCACGCTGTTTTCGTTGTCACATGTCGAACAACACACTTGTTAAATGATTGGCTGTTTGTGTGTCACTCGTAACATGCTCCATTATCAAGGGATATCAATGGGAGCCTGGGGGGTTGTTGTTAATGCAACTGAACTTTCCTTATTTGTTATGTGCTTTCATGGCGGTTTGCATTTAAGTGAAACTATCAAACATTCTATTAAAAAATGTTCTTATTGCTATTGATGAAGTGTATTGTTAGTACATATCGCTGTCATTTTATTGCCAAGGCTTATGTGCCAATCAAAGGTTTCTTAGAGAATAAATATAATCCTTTTCCCAGTAAGACGGGGAACACAACACATAGCCTTCAGGCCAATTTCAAGTCACAATATGGCAATTGTGGCTGATCTGATCAAGCTCAGATAATGTCTGCTAGTTTAGGGTGGTTGCCGTTGACATTTACCCTAGATTACTTTAGGTATGAGGGTTACAGACTTTAACCAATTGCCTCTCATTACAGTGTAAATCACATTTAGATTAATTTAAAATATTTTTCCAGACCAGAATTTCCCTTTTTTTTTGGGCCACATCATCTTCATTTCTTCTCCACCTCTATGCCTCTGTAGGTACATCCTGGTGGACTGGCTTGTGGAGGTGACCACCATGAAGGACTTCTCCAGCCTGACGCTGCATGTTACAGTGGGCTGTGTGGACCGCTACCTGGCTCTGCGCTCTGTCCCCAAGGCTCGCCTACAGTTGTTGGGAATTGCCTGCATGGTAGTTTGTACACGGTAAGAAAGATATTATATTAAAAGAATATTTGTATTTTGTTGTGAATAAACATAAATTGGTTGTAATTTATTTTTGCACTTCTTTGACAATGTTTGGTTCTTTTCTTTTTCAGCTATATCAGTAAAGAAATCCTAACCATACGCGAAGCTGTTTGGCTCACAGACAACACCTACAAGTATGAGGACTTGGTTCGAATGATGGGAGAGGTCGTCTCTGTGCTGGAGGGAAAAATCAGGGTGAGTACATTAACAAATATCTTTCTATATTTTTATGTGTATAATTTCATGCTGACAAATCTTTCTTGGAAATTCAAGCACTGCGTTTGAACAAATGTTAAGAGAGTCATTTTATGCATTTACCCTCAGAGCCCCACACTGCTGGACTACGGGGAGGTGCTGCTGTCTCTGCACCCTCTGGAGAGGCGGACCAGTCACCTATTCAGCTACATCTGTGAGCTGTCCCTGCTCTACTCTGCTCTCGCCGCACCACCTCCTGCCAAACTGGCCTGCGCTGCACTGCTGCTTACACGAGCCCTACATCATTATGGTAATAACAACAACTCACTGACACACACTTACAACATGCCAGTTTGGAAAGATGTATTGTTTCACCCTTTTAACACAGATGTGTGTTGCAAATAAGTTTTTCAAACAAATATAATTTATGTTTTTAGTTGAGTGTAAAGTTTATGTTCACCTTGAATTATGCCTGCTTGTCCCCCTCTTTGCAGCTCCCATCTGGCCCAGCCAGTTAGCTGACTACACAGGTTTCTCCAAGCAAGACCTCACCCCCCTTTCTGTGCTGCTCTATGTCAAATGGTAAGCTTCTCACAGTGTGTGTTTTTGACTGGATTGGTAGCCAAGAAAGTAATTTCTCTCACCCCCCTCCTGCACAATCAGCCAGTCTGTCAGGTCACATTCAGATGTAGCCACTCCCGTGCATCCACACACGCAGAGCAAACCTTTGTTTTTTTTTATTAGTTTAGTTCAAGTGAGGCGATCAGCCATGGTGAGCTTACTTCTAATAAGACTTACATTTTTGTTATCGTGACCTTGGAAGAGGGAGAGCCAATGTAGGCGCTCAAAGGCACATTTATTTATCCTAAGCAAGGGTAAGTCTCACCTAGCGACTGATGTGTTTGTAGTGGTCACATCTATAAAGAAAGGCACCAGTCATTTTTATCCTTTCAACAAGATGCAGCTTGTTTGGCATCTGCCCTCCTGTAGCTACACATTTGATTAGCCAGGGCTGGCAAATGAAATAGGCTGTGATTGGTGCATTATGTTTCTCAGTTAGTTACTCGTAGGCACCACAGTTCCTGCTTAACCATAGAATTATCCAGCTTGCATAGCTACTTAACCCATAGAGACCCACGATAGACCCATTTTTGTCTATTTTAGGGGGGACAGGGGATCTTTATGGGGAGATAGCAGGTCAACAGTATATGTCACATAGAAGCGATATACATCATCTGAAAGCTGGGAACCTGAAGATTAATTTGAGATACAGCTCAGCACTGTGTGTCAAGTTTTTCTAGTCATATCTGTAACCTCTGTGTGTTTTGGTTAGGCGCCTATTAAAATTTAGTGTATAAGGGGTTAGAACATTCTGATGGAAGTATTTGATGGCCATTCCCATGCTCAATTATGTCTCATAAGTTACCATTTGTTACACAGATTTGGTAAAATGTAATTTTTGACCACTTAAACACCAAGACCTTGGGGGAACACCATAGAAAAATTCATGCTGTGATTTGATATCAAAAGCTTTTGACATTAGGAGATTTCTGTAAGAATTGCATTTTTTTTGCGATTGGATGGTGAGCACTTCTGTTCTGGAAATTGCTCAGAAACACCCTTATTGTCAACATACCTAGGAAAGCCATACATCCTCTGAATACCCAAAGTCTCTAGGTTGTGGGTGTAAACTTTCATGCTGTGATTATCCTAGAGGTCACAGTGGGCCATTTTATACAGTGAGTTTCACTGTTTGATAACCTCAGGTATCTACTTTAGATACCACATAACAAAAGATACAAATACCAACAGACTTGTTAGAAAATTTTTTTCATTTATTCAACTTTTGATTTACTGCACAGCATCCTTTCATTTTTGGATGGGGGAAACACAAGCCATAGAAAATGCGACTGAAAACATTACAGTCTACTGTATTTTCTGATTTGATATCGTACCTTGACTCAGACATGCCTACTACTTCACTGTCTGTCCTCCATGAGAAGTAAGAATATGGAGACTTGTGAGATAACAAGAATTGATTGGTAATTTGTCTGGCTGTTTACAGCATGCTCATATGGCCACACTTAGATGTAAGATTGTTTATAACGTCTGGTGACCAAGAAAATGGATGGCCATTAAGGTTTCAAAGCAAACATGAAGCCCAGAGAGCTGCAGACTCATAAGACAGTAGGAGGCATTTGGAAAGTGTGTGTGTGTGTAACAATCGGTGAATCACCAACTGAGTCACAGAAACGTGCCTCAGGGTGAGTCACTTTGATAGGTGAGCATCGCATCAACAAACTGTAATTCTGAAATGGACAACTAACAGGATTTGTCCCCGAAAGTTGATTTTAGAGATGCAGTCAGCAAAGTGGATCAAAATCAGTAATTTTTCTTGACTCTGTTTTTCCCTGCTCTCTCTATCTCTCCCCAGTTTCAGTCAAGATGTTCCCAAAGATTACAGGCATGTGTCTCTTACTGGTGTTAAGCAACGGTTTGAAGATGAGGCCTACCAGCACATCAGCAAAGAGAAGGTACTTACATTTTTTTATTGAAGGTATAGGAAAAGTCCTCTCTGCCCACAGACTTTACTCGTGGTGGGCGGCGCAGCGTGACCATGGTCTAAATTAAATTCCAGGGAGATTGTCTACCCCCCAAAAAGTCCCTGTTGTACTTTTCCAAAAGTAGAGGAATTTTGGGGGCGGAGTTTGCATGGATGACCGTCACCGATTGGTCATCGGACAGCGTGACTGCTTCAACTTGTGTACCGGTTCATTAACAAAACAAGGGAGTGCTCTAGTACAGGGTTCCCGCAGATCCTTAAAAAGTCTTAAATTAGACTTTCAGAATTTAAGGTTGTAAAATGTCTTTTAAAAAAATCTTATTTTTAATTATGGTAGGTCTTAAATTTTGAGGTGATGCCTAGTTGCATGAGAAATATACTTCCCCTCAGGGTTCACTTATTTAAATATGGTTTGGTCTTCGGTTGCGACTCAGTCCAGCTCTTTCTTTTTGTGATAATTTTTTGATTGGTTTTCTAGAGGCCACCAGCTGCTCTCACAAAAGTAACAGGATTAAGTAATGTAAAGTGTAACAGTGGGACACTGATCATTGCATGCAGTTCATTCAATGTGATTTTACATATGATTGTTTTATGGAGATAAAAAACATCCCTATTATTATTGTCAAATTGATTTCAAACATAAAGTTCAGCCCTAATGTGCATTCGTTTTGCTGTGGAAAGGGTAATTGATATTCTCTGTCAAGGTCTCTAAAAGGTCTTAAAAAGCATTAAATTTGATTTCAAAAAGTGTGCAGCAACCCTCTAGTATTGATTTAGGAGAAGGGGATGACATTTCTTTTAGTTTGATAATGTTAAAAGTAAAGTTAAACTTTGTTGTTGGATTTCCAACTCTTAAAAAAGATAAAAGAAAAAGAGAGAAAGCACGGTGGTGGTCGAGTGAGAGAGGGAGCAGCGGTAGCGAGAACAAAGCAGTGAATGAGAGAAATAAAACATTATTTTCTGATTGTTTCACGGCAGTTACGTTCTAAAGCACAAATAAATAACCATCAAACATTCAACAGATGATTTACTGTGGAAACAGACTATTAGTTTCCTTTTCCTCCTCTGCTTTTCTCCTTTTCATTCATTTATTACATCCAACTTTACATCCAGTAAATACAAAAGACAACAGGACACATCTGTGTTGTTTTGAATTTCGATTTTATCTACCTGTGCGGGTCTTAATCTACCTGGGCGGGCCGCCCAAGTAGAGCCTATGTATGGGAAATGCTATTATTTAAAACGTTGATTTTTCTGAATCTGTCACTGATATTATTTCATGGCCTACACAAGGTAATGGATTACAAAGAGCTGTGTCAAATCTTGGAGATTCCTGAAGTGGAGCCTCAGATGGAGCCTCCCAGTCCTACTGGCCAACCAGCAGACATCCACACCTTCCTCGCCTCTCCATCCAGCACCAACAAGAGGTAAGACTGTCACCAACACACAGGTTCCCCAACACAACACATGTTGTGATACTAACAAACAAATAAACTGTGACAATATGGACAAAAAAATGTAATGTCACATTAATGATAATGATCAATGTGATTTTTCATTTGTTTGTATGACACCTCTTAGTGCTATCATGCAAGATGTAGGGGACATGAGCTGACAAAAATTGGTAGTAAGGATTGCTGAGCAGGTAGAGGCGTTCACTGCTCCTTGCACTCAGACAGTCAAATGACTTAACTGTAATTCAGCCTTAAAGACCAGGAAAAGACACCATTTAAGTTCCCTTGTATCACAATATCAACAAACAAAATCCCAGAGAAAAGAGTCTCATATGACAATATCTTTAATATATTTATATACTAATATAAGTTCCCAACACATTTATATTGCACATAAATAATTTGAAGCCTTTGAAAATCAGGCACTTCCCGCTCATTTAGCAGTTCGTATCCTTGCTGAGTCTCCTGTGCTCAATGACAATCAGACTTGTGAACTGTCTTGTACAGAAGGTGTTTTTTTTTTGTGCCATCTGTGAGATGCTCCAATGACTCACTCTAACCCACTACTTATACACCCCCCTCCCCCTCCCTAGGAGACGTGATGACAACATGCAGGCCCACAGAGGCAGCTTTGTGGCCACACCCACGGCGGAGCTGTCCAATCAGGAGGAGACACTGCTGGGCGACATCCTGGACTGGAGTCTGGACACTTCCTGTTCTGGTTATGAGGGGGACCAAGAGGAGAGCGAGGGAGAGAAAGATGGCGATTGTGAGTATGAGGAACACAAGGGGAATGGGCTGGGCACATTTAATCCAATTACTAGCAGAGCCTCAAATGTTTTTTTTTTTTTAAGTGCATACATTATCAGTCCATACAGCATGAGTGAGTCTTCCAGTTGGACATTAGGTAACAGAGCAGTTGCAATGTCCACATAACTTGCACATACTTACACATACTGTCTCATAATTGGATGTGCTACTATGCTACCGTTACAAACATATGTGGATGGATGATAGCTGTGCAGAGGTTCAGTAGTTTGTGTAGATTTTCCAAAATAATTCACTGTTATAAACTCTTCTCTTTCAATAGGTTCAATGATATCCATCAAACTGCACCCACTCACTGATGAAGACAAAAGACTAGAGCACTGCAGAGCCCTCTCCAGTGATGAAGACAGCTTCTGTGAAGTTGAAAGAGAGGTGAACAAGGATGGCCAAGAGCAGGAAGCTCTTTTCTTCTCTGCAGACCTTCACAGTTCAGGATACTCCTCCATCCAGAGTGTTAGCCCCTCATCTACATGCTCCTCTTCCCTCATACCTTGCACACTCAAGACCTTTACCACTTCCTTGGGCGCAGCCTCCGCCAATTCCCAGCCAGGCTTTCGCCTTTTGGTGCCCATGCAGAGGCCTCGGGGCACCTCCAGCAAACAAGTGAAGAGGAAGAACTCAGCAGCTCACAGCGGAGGTGAGGTGGAAAGGGAAGAGGAGGAAGGGGAAGGAGACGAGTATTCTGCCAGTGCGGGGTTTCTGAGCCTTTAGACAGTGATTGTTCAGCTGGCCTCAGGCTGTTCACAGACCACAGCTCAGTTATCCTCCAGCACTTTTCTTTTGTTCTCGATGCTGTTCCTCACTCCTGCCAGTCTGCACTGGTCCGTAAGTTGCCAGAAGATCAAGAGACTTTGAAGGTAAAGACAAGTAAGGGAAACAAATAAATATTATTAACCTAGAAACTTGCCTTTCTATTACATTACATTTCATTTCCGTGTTTACAGGCATGGAGCAATAAAATACCTCCCATAAACCGAAACAGTACACCCTTTGCCTCGCAGTTAGCTCTGAAACCACTGGAACATGACTTGACTTTCCTCAGGACCCTGGTACAATGGCTGCCATTTTTGTTGTTTTACAGCCTTCTACAACAACCTATCTCAGATCACATTGGATAGTTGTTAAATAAATAAAACCTCATGGACTTGTTTTGGAAAAGTGTTCATTGTGAAAAACATTAAACATAGCTGTCATGTTATTGTGGTTCTGTTGGTTATCATAGTTTCTAATATGCACTGTCAGTACAAGAATCTATCTTGTATTTGGTGAATGTCATCAATAGGTGACAACTGTCATCTTGCTGATGAAAATGTCTGCATCTGAAGCCTAAATATGATTGTATGAATTCTTGTTCAATTTTGTCCTTAGTTCAAGTTCTATGTGTGTTTGGTACGAAGGTACAGTGGTGATGTTATTTGTGTTTTCGGGGGCATCTACTTAAATAGAAACAGCTGTGAAATGAGTCTTTTGATAGTCAGCATCCTCTAGTGTCTTGTACATACACACCAGTTGTGCTATTGATAAATATTTTGATCAATATCACTTAAAGGACCAATGTGTAGAATTTAGTGGCATCTAGCGGTGATGTTGCAGATTGCAACCAACTGAATACCCCTCCTCTCTCTCCCCCTCCCCTTCCAAGCATGTAGGCGAACCTATCGTGGCCGTGAAAAACGCTAAAGGCCCTCTCTAGAGCCAGTGTTTGGTTTGTCCATTATGGGCTACTGTAGAAACATGGCGGCCTCCATGGAAGAGGACCCACCACTTATGTAGATACGAAGGGCTCATTCTAAGGTAGCGAAAACACAACAATTCTTATTATCATGGCATTATACACTAATTAAAACATACTTATGAATATTATATTCCATTTCTGTCAAGTGCGTTCTGCTAGATGTCACTAAATTCTACACACTGCACCTTTTTTAAAGATCTATTGCACACCAATTTGATCAGGAACACCAGATAGGTGTTAACTGTTTTATTTTGTTTGTTTAGATATTGACACACTATTTGTTCATCAAGGTGTGCTGATAATGGAGCCAACCAATAATCACCAGCTGGATGAGTATCACACAAACTTCAGCTTATCCAACACGAAACTCTAACTTGCTGACAAGTTGTACTTTGCCCATTTTTCCTCCCATCTGAATTAGGTCTAGCACTTTTATCATCACAGAAGGAGCGCAAGCCAATGAAATGTAACCATCTCTGTGCTTGAGCAATCAATACTTAAGTATTTTTTTCATGGATATGCTTTGCCTCCTTAGAGAGAAATGAAAGTTCAGACACTAAAGGAAAACTATTACTTGATGGGGTTTTGTAAGTACTGTATGCCTTATTCAGGACACTGAGTACATGATGTCTACATGATTGTGTCTGACTATAAATACATTTTAAACTGTTACACCAGACTGGTTATTTCCTGTGTTTTATAAATGTACATAGTACTATATGTATAAATAGAAGACAAAGAACATGCCACTACTTGAAATTGTTTTTGCTTCATTCCAAAAAAGGCAAAGTTTTCTTTGTGAAACATCTGTTTTTCTACAGTACAGTGTTTTCTAAATATACCTGTGATGTGAATATGTAATTTTGTATTGATTTTAAAATAAAACAAGCCATCATGCAAGCCAGTGTTATTTTCGTGCCTTTTCCCACCACACAGACCCACAGTTTAATTTGTAATAGATCGACTCAGAATTATTATTCCCAGATTTAGCTGAACTGAGGTTGGTAATGAAGTACAGATGTATTGCAGTGTGCTAAATTCTTTTCCCAACCAAGCTATGTTTTCTTTGAAAGTTTTGTGTAGATTTTTGGTTTTAAAAATTTAAAAAGTTGTATTCAAGAGCTCATTAAAACTGGATGGCACTATTAAGCAGAGCCATGGCCAGGATTTTAGAAATGATTTGGTAATGAGCAGAAGTCCCCCAATGAACACCTCCCTGCACAAAAAAGAGAATGTGTAATGTTTAAAAATTATCATTAAAATGGAGCAGCTCTGTCGAGGAAATTCCTCAGAAAATCAACAAATGCTAAAAGTGCAATCTCACAACCGTCTCTATTTTCTGTATAACTCATAAGATTACACAGTTCAAATGGAAATCAGAAAACCTGCCTTCCAAACCAGAGGTGTGGATTTTACCAGGCAGGAAAGGTTTAAGCAAAAGACACTACTGAGTTACATTATGGGAATTTTAGGATGCAGTGTCTTTGGAGTTTGAACTATAATAGAGACTAAAGAAAGGATATCTCTTCCTCTGCTGCATTGATTTTGACCATTCATTTACAAATCCGTTTCTTGGAAGTCCCCCAGGTTTATAAAAATGCAATATTAAATCACAGGAGTACGTACTAATTTAATGTGAAACATAAGCAGTGTAAAAAAAGAGTATTTTTCCTGGATAAATAGGCCAACAACTTAAAAGTCTTAAAACAACAATCAGGTGTCCATATGAACACTGAAAGAGGTTTTCCTCGCTGTAATCATTCCTCCTGTTCATACTGGCTGTTAAAAGATCCCCTTCAAATGTGCTTTCCATGTAAGTGACGGGGGCCAAAATCCACAGTGTGCCAACACAGTCATTTTGTGCAATAATGTATTTAAAAGTTGATGTGAAGCTTATATGAGGCTTCAGCAGTCTGAGTTAGTCATATCAAGTACATATCTGGCACATTTACATATTTATTTTTAGCAATAAATTCCCTCTTTGTGTTTCCTCGGACAGTGTTTCCCTGTACCAGTAAAGTAACAAAAAGAGGGACTAAAAAGACTGTAATATTGAAAGATATCAACTTGATTTGACTAACTTGGACGGCTGAAGCTTCATATTAGATTCAGATAAACTTTTAAATACATTTTTGCACAGAAGTATTGTAAGTGCATTATGAAGGGATCTTCTAATGATCAGTATGAGCAGGAGGAATGTTTACAGCAAGAAAAACCTGTTTCAATGTTCATTTGGGCACCTGACTATAGTTTTTAAAAAAGGACTTGAAAATTTGTGAACCTGTCCTTTAAGCTCAAGAGCTCATCCATGTGTCTTCTTTCAATAACTAACTACAATGCAGTGAGGGGACAATACTGCTGCTATTAATAGAAATCGTAATAATAAATGAATGTGTCAACAAATAAATAAATAAAAATGAGCCAAAACACATACATTTATTGTTCATTTCCAGGCAGCTGCAGGGCAGCTGTGGCCATGAAGCCCAGCTGTAGAGATCACGTGGACACTCTGCTCCAGCGGGATCACGTGACGTGTTTTGTTGACGGTTGTCTCTGCATTTTGCACGATGAATTCGCTGGCTTATCCGGCGGCTGGTGCAATGTCATCGCCACGCTAGCAGGCAGCAAACTGGAGGGTAAAAACCTGGACAGTACTGCGGATGTCCTGAGCTTCACTAATGCTAGCCGGACCTGCATGGTGTGTCGGTGAAGAAGCCCCGCAGTGATGGTTTTGTTATCCGTTTAAGACACAAAAAAAAAAAAAAAAAAAAAAGCAGGAATTGTTTTTACCCCGACAGGAGGAGGAGGGACCACAGCTCGTGAAGTTCATGCTGCTTTTTTGAGGTAATTTGACATTTTTTGTGCGATAAACCACAGCTGAGTGAATTCAGTTGAGATGTCTAGTGATTCAGAGAGTGTCAAATGAAGTCTTGTCGGTGAGTCAGCACATTATATTTCAGAAAAACCTCGCTTTGTCCCTCAGCTCCATCATTAGCATTCATCAGAATCCTTAGGGATTGAAGAGCAGGTCGATTGTCCAATCAGGAAGGCCCGAACATTGCGCTGGACCAATCAAAGAGGAGAAAGGCCGCTCTCAGTTAATAGGGGAAAAGGTTCACGTCTCTAATGGCTTACTTTATGTTTATTGTTTGCTAGAACATACTAATAGAGAAACGGTCGCTGTAAATGGGCAGCACATGATTTTGTGAATTCATTTACACGGATAATGCAGTAAAGTACCCCTGATATATCACGAAAGGGGTGTATCTTCTCTGAGATGAATGGCAATAGTGTGAAATTCAAACAGTCTCGGCATGACTAGTTTTTATTAGATTTATTTACTCGTGTGGTATGCTGTGAAATAGACTCCATTAAGGCGAAAAAATGTTGTGCTATGATACTCCCATGAGGCAAACCTGGTCCCTGTAGCTTTAACAGTTCATTTTTATTGATCGCCTTGTGTGGACAGTATATGTGAGTATTAGCAAAAGTTCACATTTTGTTGTATTTGTTTGTTTATTAGCCCTTAAAGAGGTCCATGTCTGTGACCATCCTATAGTAATTTTAACAAAGGGAGAGAAAAAAGAGTCTCAGTTGGCTTGTTCAACTGGTTAGACATGTAAATGTCAACTGCCTGTTTTTTATCTTTTGCTCATTTGCCTGTGGTTTTCTTTTTTCTAACTGAACTCATTTCCAGGGCTGATGTCAGCTCTTCAATTCCACTTGTCAGTAGCTGCTTCACTTTGTTACGATCCCCCGGATGAAAATAATTTTCCCCACTTACAAATTTACTGCACATACATACATAGATACTGCAGATTGCTCATTTTCACTTCTCTTTTTTTGTTTTCTCGAGTTATTGCTGAATAGAAACTGAGCTCAGAAAACCTTTTCAGCCATCGCTGCTGGTCGAAGCCGTTTCAAACAAACCTCCATAATAAACGATCAAGAGATGCAATTGTACATTTAACCTTAAACCAAAAATAAATAAATGTCACTCTCTTTTTGTCCCCAGCCACTGTAGAAGGCTGACTGGACTGTGTGCCCTGTGTACCGTTCAAAATGGCTATCATGCGACAATTTGGACTACTGGTGTGGAAAAACTATCTTCAGCAGGTGAGTTGGAGGACATTTAACATACAGCCAGCCTACATGTGTCCTTATTAAGGTGCGTGACATTGTGTGCAACTGTGACTTGTCAGAGGTAGCTGGGTTTACAGAGCAGAGGCCTGTATGACAGTATTTGTTATGTGACGTCGTAGATACAGTAAACTTACTAACATTTTGTTTTCTACAAATGATGATAGCCAGCGTCTTGGAAACTGGCTGGCCCCCAGTCGTATCACGTTGGTAGCTGTCGCATGCTCTTCTTAGCCTTATATGGCTGTGTGCGGTGGGAATCCTTATCTTCTCTTAGTTATTTTGTTGCTTTTAAAACTTAATTTTAATAGCTGTGACACAGATCGTGAGACTTGATCATGAGACAGGCATCATAACAATCAGATTTTGTGTTGTATAACTATATACAGCACGTTTACCTTTTTCAATTGTTGGCCAACATGTGAGGCAGGTTACACACCTGATCACATCTCAAAATCCCCAAGAAAAACATGGCTTCCCACAGTAGCAGTTCACTCAAGACTTACACTATTGTGTCGTTCATAGAACTTCATATCATCAGATTCGGGGGCTGTGTGCAGTTTATAGAAGATAAGAAGGACATTTTTACACTGAACAGTGCCTGATTTCCACAGGTGTAGAATATCGGCACATTTCTTGCTGTGTGTTTCTCTGAATGGCTGCTTACGTAGCGTTGAACTCTTAATATCAGTTGATTGTTGCACAATGCTGCAAACATTCAGAAAAGGAGCAGGCTGCCTGCTTCATGGCATGCGTGGTGAGAGGTTGTTGCTCCATCAACTGTTGTGCTTGTCTAGAGACTGTAGAAACTTGATTTGGACCAAGCAGGAAGAAACACTGTGCATCATATTGTTGCTTTTCCGTCTTGGCTGCAGAACACAGGCACAGAGTGCATATTAATCACTTAATCTGCACAAACAAATTACATTTATTGTCACGTTTTTGATTTCACCAGGAAATTGTGGATAATTCAGGCCTGTAAAAGCATTCTTATCCATCTTGTTTGTTGGGGGTATTTATCTCAAAGCATTACTGGCTATAAACATCAATGTTATCATTGGGTGTGCTCTTTGAAGTACAACTGCATTTAGCCTAACACAAGCAAAATTAAAGGCAGACTGAACTGTATTGTAAATCAGGGAAAATGTCCGTATTGCAATATGATTTATCGTCTCCTCACTTAGAAAAAAACCTTTTTAAGGAAAGATTTGAGCTAACCTTTTTATTTCCTCAACAAAAAGCTGGTACAAGTACAAGCAGTTAACAAGGTTAACAAGGTTAATGATTTCTAGGTGATGACCTTTGTTTCTAATAAATGATATCTGGCGTCTGGCTGTGTTTGAGACAATTACCATACTGTTTTGTGCTGTGCTCAAACGTTCAGTAGCCAGTGCACCATTTCCTGTATGTCAGTGTCCACAAGGACCCTGTCTCACTGGCAACAGCAGCACCGTGCCGGAGCATGGCCTCCTGGATACTGAGGCTGTAGTGCACACACAGTTTTTTCTTGTGTTTTTTTTTTTTTTTTCAGCAGCATCTACTGTAGCAAATCAAAAACAAACAGATGTGGTGACAAAAACAGAAGATGTGATCTAAGCATAGCAACCATAGCAGACATGTAATGGCTTGAGAGCCTTGTATACTAGGGCTGGGTATTGTTCCAAATGTTATGATACTGGTTCCAGTATCATACCTGAGTTTTAGTATCTGCACAAAAGCTATGATGATTTTGACGCACACTCCTTCATGAGCGTAGATATGTTTTTCAAAAACAAAAACAAAAAAAAATCATGATTAAGAGTCTGAGCAAGCATCCATTTCCAACTGAACCACAGCTCTGTGGTGCTTGGCGGCACAATCTCGTCAGTACACATAAGGTATTCAGATTTGATTAGCAGCTTTGTAAAATAGCACTCTTCAAATGTGATCATAAGACCAAATGAATTTATACATGAACCTTTTTTTGCCCACGAAGGCGAAAAGTACTCTATTTTCTTGCACTTTGATTTAGTGTCGAAAGGGGAAGGTCTTATATTGGCTCCCTTCTGAGATTGACTGTTTAATGTCCTGAAACTGTCCAAGTCGCTTTGTACTCCAATCACTCAAGCGGAGGAGGCCGTCACATAAATTATGCTTTGTTTCAACTGTCTGTGAAATCCGCTTGTAGTAGTGTGAAAGAATAAAGTGATGCCCGGACCCCATCTGGCCTAAAAATTATTTGTAGTTAGCATTTTCAAAGCACATTTAAATCGTTTGAAATGGGGTCACTTTTGCTTTACCAACACTGCTCAGAATTCATCTACATTGCTCACCTGTGGCTGAAATATGGAGGGATTTATCAGTTTTCATTATATTCTGTCAAGCGCAGCAGAGCTTCTTCAACTCAATACCGTCTCTTATATGTGCTCCATATGCATTCATAATTCACCCCATTTTCCTCATATTCCCTTAAAATCTAAATACCTTTGTCATCATCTTTTATCTATCTCTTTTCATCCTACCTTATGTACCCCTATGAAACAACCAACCAATAATCTCTCTATTTCTGCTCTCCCAGAAACGTCAAATCCTGGTAACTCTGGTGGAGATTGTCCTGCCGCTGCTTTTCTCCGGCATCCTCATCGTGCTGCGTCAGAAGGTGCCTTTTAAAGACTACCCAAATGCAACCGTCTATGAGAGCTACTCCGTCGACAGGCTACCCAGGGGCTTCTTGAAACAATTGCAGCTGGCCTATGTGCCGGGCAACTCCAGCGTGGTGCGTCAGGTGGCAGAGGATGTGCGAGGCAGCCTGTCCCTCTCCTCAGGTGGGTAGTAGTTGGGCAGGAAACGGGCAGCAGGTTCACTACAACAATGCTGGCTCTTATCTATCCGACAGCCTGTGTGTTGTGTTAATATGGTTATTCTCTAAATGCAGTTTCATAAAACTAAAACTTGACTATTTAAAACACTCCATTCCTCATGAAACATTTTTTTTAATGTGATGCTTGAATGCCTGACATGAGGGCAGTGTTTCCAGATTATCTGGGTTTATCTTGTAAAATTTTCCAAGCCCAGGGTGCATAATATGAAAATGCAGTTTTACTAAGTTCAGAGCAGGCTGTAGGGATACTGAGGATCATCCATCTAGATGATCCGGAGAAACAAAAACCATTTGTAGACACCATTTGTAGCTCAGGACAGACCTAAGATTACTGGTTCCTCCAGAAACAGGCGTCGGGAGAGTAAACGGGCCACACCCTTCTTTTGTGTCAGCTGGGAGTTTAGATAGGAACAGCTCACACACACACACACTGTTAGTCTGCTCCCTCAGGACACCTACACTCCATCTCTTTAATTCACACCCACAGAAACACCTTCCCTTCCTGACCGGCTATTCAGATGCAACATGTGGACGGTCTGACGGACAGGTGCGCAGACAGGCTGTTTACGCGTTGACAGACAATCATCAGAGGTTGACGGCAGAAATGTAGCAGCAGGTAGACAGATCTGTGTAACTGCAGGTTGTCCCATGCACACATGAGATCCCAGCTGAGCCATTAATGAATAATTTAGCTGCTCTCAGCGTTCAGAGGGAAAGGTGGAGGGGGGGGGGAACGATTTGAGGCTGAGTTTTAATGTCATGCACACACGCAGAAGACTGTCACAAAATGCGACCTCAGTGTTCTGTCAAAAAAAGCCTTGCGGTGTTTCAAGTGTCACTGTTTCTGACATTAAAGTAACAGACTGATGTTGAACAAAGCGAACTGAAAAGACTGAAAACACATTTGTGGTTTTGTAACAGCTTGTTTATGTTTTTTTATGGACTATTGTGAAATTAGATTTCCTATATTGTGTAATCTCAAAGTTTTTCTAACAGTTGCCTTGTCATCTGACAGATGTTAATTTTTTCTTGTACTGCTATTCAAGAATAAGGCTTTTTTATTTTCAATTAATCTAGATTTGTTTGATTAAATAAAATAATGACAGATTCTCATCACAGGTCACGTTTAAGAAGCTTCAAGTGTGTTTTATATTTCCACTTAAAGGAATAGTTTGACATTTTTTGGAATTATTCCCTTTGTGGTGGTGAATTAGATGAGAAGATGGATACAACTCTTGTGGCTTTAAGGTAAATAAAAGGTTGCAGCCAACAGCCAGTTCACTACCAGCACCTCTAAATAAGACGTTATATCTCGTTTGTTTAATCTGTGAAAAAAAAACGTCCTTGACCTGTTTCCCTCCGTGCCCTCTGTGTGTCTCCATGCATGTGTTTATTTTATGAGACGACTGACCCAGATTTAACCCCGGGGGCCCCGTGTTAAACACAGACATCCTTTACCAGACTCTGAATACCTGCATGTTTACTCGATAAGTGGAATAAAAAAAGGCCATTGCAAAATCCAGCTCTGGAAAAGAAAGATCTTGAATCAAAAGTGAAAAGAAAACCAAATCTGTTTTTATCTATTTTTGTATTGTTCTCATTCAGTTTCATTTGGTTTTTTTTTTAAAGCTGTCTTGTATTTGTGGTGTCATAGCGTCTTTTGTGTGTTTCAGCTTCGTGTCTGTGTATCTCTTCCCTTTTTTTTTTTTTATATGATCTACAGCAGCGTCTGCGTCAGTAAATGCACGCTGGCCGACATTTTGAACTGCATATTCTTCTCTTTGACCTGTTGTATTGATAATATTGGCAATAGAATTCAGTATGCTGACAGCATCTCAACCAACATCCTGGCAGTCAGGATAGTGAGCTCCAAGGTCGGGGCAATGAGACAGGCATGAGAACAGACGTACGTGAGATGAATTCACCACCACAACTAATCTTTGTATGTGTGTGTGTGTGTGTGTTTCTCTGTGTGTGTGTATGTGTGTGTGTGTGTGGGTGCGTGTTTCTTTTCCAGTGCGTGGCTTTGAGACAGAGGAGCAGTTTGAGGACTATGTGAGAAATGACCCTCTGTCAGGAAAGCTGTTGGCTGCTGTGGTGTTTGAGCACCCCTTCAACCATGACGATGAACCTCTGCCCCTAAAGGTATAAGGCCGGATACACAAACTGTCACACACTGTAGAAGGTAGACGGTTGAAGTGCAACTGCGGTGCATTGTGTGTCTGTCTGGTAATTGCACGGGGACACTGCAGAGCCTCGACACAACATGAGTGTTTTTCTGTATTTTAACAGAGGAGAGAAAAGCATTTGAAGGGGTTGTAAAACATACTGTTTATGGTGGATTAGCATGAGATACAGTTTTTGAAATTTCAACAGGCAAAAAAGTTCAAAACATCAGCTGTGTTTCCTTTTTTTTGTTTTTCCTCATTCATGACCTAGTGCCCTGTGTTTTACTGATCTAAATGTGGAACAGTTTAAGGAGAAATGAGAGAGCATATTTACAGTATGCGTTACCAGTTACACTGGTTCAGCCACTTTGCTCTGCTGCCTAAAACTCTGTTTACCTGCAAATGAAGCTGTTTCTTGGGCAGCTGGGCGTTTAAAAGAGCGCAGAAGGAAAAGTCTCAAGCTCATGTTCTGGTCAGGTTTATTACAAAGCACTATAGTACATACTAACAGTAAAAAACTAGAGATTAAACTTATTCTCCTGTGTAGCCGGAAATAACGGACTGAGAGCAGATTAATTCACAGGTTTGTACTGTGTGATTCCATATGGGGAAAGCTTTATCTGGATGTGAGAGGAAAATTCTGACAGACTTAACAAGCTTGACTGTCTAAAGCTCACTGAACTACAAGGGAGAGAAAGATGTACTCACACCTCGTAGGGTGACTCATCTCCCCATATTTATAGCCAAATTTCTATTCACTCTTATTCTATGTGCCTGTGCCCCTCTGTTTCTCTCTCTGTTCTTCATGTCTCTCTTTTGTTTGCCGCTTTCTTCCTCTTTGTTTTTTTTATTTCTCGCCCTCTGCTCGTCTCAGTTCTGTAGATCAGGCGTTCACATGCTTATTAGCACATGACCTCTTAAAACAAAGGGATGTGTACGACTTAGAAACCCCTGAGAGGTTTCATATTTAAACCAGTGAGCAGACCAAAAAAATTCATAACTAATACCATGTAACAGGAAATGAAACCACGACAGCACAGAGCTGCGTATGCAACAGCACATAATTAACACATTTATGAATTAAAATATTCAAGATTTTGTCCGAATTAACAAGTAATAACAGGAAAAGTCTTTATGAACTGTATACGGATCAATTTTTTTTTTTTAACAGAAACCACAGAGGCCGAGCCTGACACGACTCTCACTTATCGTAGCTTTCCTCAGTCTACCGATTCAGTGTCTTTTTTTCTATTTGTTTCTCTCGTATACAGGTGAGCTACCACCTGCGTTTTACCTTCACCCCGCGCAACGCCCCTCCCAAGGAGAGGTCAGAGCTGAATCCGAACAGCGACCTGGACTGGCACACGCTCAGCCTCTTTCCCCTTTTTCAGTTGCCGGGGCCGAGGGAGCAGTATGACAAGGAGGGGGGCACGCCTGGTGAGAATCCTTCCTCCTTCTCTCTGATCCTCCTTCCCTCTATCTGTCTCTCTCTCTCTCTTTTTTTTTTCTGTCTTCATTTTTCTGTGTCACCTTTGCTGTCTTGCAATGCAACTCATCCTGTGTGCATTGTGGGTACTAAACCTCCTTAATATTCTTAAAGTTATTAATTAGGCATTGGTCCTTTAAAATGTCATAAAACAGATTATATTTTTTTGCTTAGACAGATATTATGATTGATGAAAAGCACTTAATTTCCACAGTCTCCAGAGCGAGAGCCCTCTCTTCAGGCTGTGTTTCCATGGCAACCATGTCCCTGCACATCTTTGGCATAATCAGTGTTATCTAGTTTTGGCACTATCAGAATACAGCGTGCCCCCGCATCATTCCTGGGGCATTTGTGAGGTGTCAGTCATCGTTCAGGAGTCATCAGATGCTCTTAACTTTATCTTCACATTTGGCCCTCTGGTTGTTTGATGTGTCAACTTTAAACGACGTGATGATGATGATGAATTGAAGTGTAGAGAAGACGGCGTTCTGCTGGCGCCCACCGGGCCCGGACCTTTTTTCATAATGAAGTTCCAAAGTTGAGTGTGACTATAATGGGAGCAAGAGACATACTCCAAACGATGAAGTCATCCTAACAGCATAATAGAACCGACGAGCTTTTAGCATCACATGAATATGGATTTCCAACCTCCACATGCATAATAACTCATGACTGCAGCTCCACTTGTTCCTCAAGGCCTCTTACCCATTTTCATTTCATGTTAACTTTTAAAGGGAAGTTAGAAGGACTTCGCCTCGTGGGAACAGGTCACTTTGAAACAAGGGTGTACGATGAGTCATTTCATGGATCCAGGTTATTGCTAATGAAATGGCTCTATTAACAAATTCTTCTCAGCGTTAATATCTCTTTTCTCCTCACAGGTTATTTCCGAGAGGGCTTCCTGGCGGTGCAGCATGCAGTCGACCGAGCCATCATGCGCTCTTACAACAGAACTGCTGCTGCCTCTCTGCTGGGACAGACCAGAGTGGTCCTGTCCCGGTTTCCTTACCCTGCCTTTATATATGACGTCTTCATCCTGGCCATTCAGAACCAACTGCCCTTACTGCTGGTGCTGAGCTTCACCTACACGTCCCTCAGCATAGTCCGAGCCGTGGTGCAAGAGAAGGAAAGGAAGCTCAAGGTGTGTCTTTGTGTCTCTATAGGAAGGTGTTGTCAAAAGCTGTCAGGCTGTTTGTTTACCTTTTGCTCTTTTTGTGCATCTCAGGAGTACATGAGGATGATGGGTCTCAGCAACTGGCTCCACTGGAGTGCCTGGTTCCTCATGTTCTTCCTCTTCCTCTCCATTTCAGTCTTTTTTGTCACTCTGCTCCTCTGTATCCAGGTGAGTTAGTGTCACAAAATTATAATTTGTTACCTGCTGTTAACCCACATTCCTGTGTGTAATGCCAGACCTGAGCACTGACTGGAACTATTTGTTTCATAATTGTTGAAGGTGAGCCCTAATGGAGCAGTGCTGAGCTACAGCGACCCCACCCTGGTCTTTGTCTTCCTGCTCCTCTTCACTGTGGCCACCATCAACTTCAGCTTCATGATCAGTGCCTTCTTTTCACGAGGTGTGTGTTTCTGTGCGCGCATTTGAGTTTTATCCACTCTTTTTTTTTTTTTTTTGACTACACTCTCCTGCCCAATTTTGCTGAGATGTACAGTATGTTCAAGAGTGTCTACTGCAGTTGGCGCTCCTCCTAACTGCTCTAAAAGTTAGAAAGTTTGCATTTTCCGTTTTCAGCCACGTGAAATTAATCCTGTCCGGCCTGAACAACATGGACAATAAAGAAAACTATTTTAAATTCCTTTCTCACGTCCCACTTCTCTCTCCCTTTTCACACTCTCACTTATTTAGAGCTTTTCATTCAAACCAGAACCCCCCCCCCCTCCTCCCCTCCAACTTTCCCAGCAAAGCAGCTCAGATTGCTTATCCCGTCAGCCTCGCAGTCACACACAAATACTTATTTACCAGCCACGCTCTCAAGTTGATGTTGTTGGCTTTTTTTCAAATACGATAATAAGAAAATTGAACGTCATCATGATTGGTTATGATGATGCCCTAAAAGCCTAGAGTAGAAGAGAAATGGGACTTAAAAAGCCTTCAGTGACCCTGAACGTAGATATAAAGTTGCTAAGACACAAAGGTCATCATGTAATGACACCCAGGCAGGTTATAAATGATTTTTAGATGGAGGAGGAAAGAGGCTGAGATGAGGGGCTTTTACAGAAAACAGACCAAACCGTGAGGAAGGATCCTTAAGTGCCCTCTTTGGCCATTTTTGAGGAAAGATGTGCTTTTTTTTTTTTTTTTTTTTTTTTGTGTGTGCAGCTGTCTGGATACTTCCCCCCCACCCACTGATGTACTTTTTATGAACAGATAATGACACTTGATCAATGCATGTTCCACGCAGGCTCAAAATGTCACATTGTCTGCCACAAGTGCTCTTCTGAGAGGTCTTGTCATACAGCTCAGAAATGGAAGCAGCTCTGAAAGTCTTTTATTCTCCTCATCCACAACGCTGAAATTTCTTCCCCACTTTTTCCCCCATTTCTCATTTGTCGTCCTCAATGGTTCGTCTGAACAACACTCACAGACTCGCTCCATCAATCAGGGAAATGGGGTTTCTCAGCAAAAGTAGTTCTTTCCTCATAGTAATTTACTTGTCAACTCTAGCTTAGGTCTACAAATGCATGTATTTTTGAGCTTGTCTTCTTCTGTAACTATGACAACAAACAAATATACAAGAGCTGTGATTGCACTCTTCAATTTACTATTTTTTGTGTGTCAAGCCTGGCTATTGCTTGGCATCCCCTCAACGTCTCACTCTTTCTTTTCCTTCTCACTTCAGCTAATGTGGCGGCAGCAGCGGGTGGCTTCATCTATTTCCTGAGCTACCTGCCTTATTTGTTCCTGTGGCCGCGCTACGACTTACTCAGCCATGCCCAGAAGGTGTCAGCCTGCCTTATCTCCAACGTGGCCATGGCCATGGGAGCTCAGCTTATAGGAATGTTTGAAGGCAAAGGTGAGCCTGGAGGTTTTAATTTAAGCGAATTTTGCCATCTACAGCACATAAATTTGGAACTATTTTTTTTGTTCCTCTGTGTATGTGTGTGATTTCTTAGGTTCATCTCGGTCTTTTCTTCCTCTGCAGGTACAGGAATTCAGTGGTCTAACATGTTTGATTCTGTGACGGTGGACGATGACTTCTCCGTGGCCCAGGTGCTGGGCTTGCTGCTGTTTGACTCTGTCCTGTACGGGCTGGTAGCCTGGTACATGGAGGCAGTTTTTCCTGGAGAGTATGGAGTGCCTCTACCATCCTACTTTTTCATACTGGTACGCTCCAGAGCTAAGCAGCTCACACATGCACGGACCCACACACACACACACACACACACACACTCCACCTTCAACTGAGAAAAAAAACAAAACAAATACAGATCAACAGGTTGTTCATTTTAATCTGCTTTCCCAGTAGAGTACAGTGTAATGTGTTTTCACATGTCTGGATCTTTCAACATACTGTACATTGTCCAGGTTCACCATATTTTTTTAATGTTGCTTATAGCATTTAAAACCATATCTATAAATAATTTAATATTATCTTAATATAAAGTACACTTGTGGAGTGGGATTTTTCATATATATCAGAAATATACTTATTATTAGTTTTTGGTATTGAGCACTATGAGATTCACTTGAAAGTTGTTCCCCTTTGGCTTTCCAATGAATTCTCACTGGCGTTTGGCCTTTCAGAGACTTGTGGTGAATGTGGTGTTTATAATAATCTAAAAAAGAATTTTTGATAAAATAGTTTACCCATCGTTTTGTATAAATATTTGCACGACTATCTATAGTTTGGTGGTGAAACCGCTGGTAACAGGCATGCTGCAATAGCGAACAATTGAGGACACAACATCCCTTTAAGATAATGATAAGGATGCAGATACAAACAGCAGCGTATACGTGTTTCTAAAAGAGGAAGACATATTAACATAGACTCACTCATTCACCTAGCTAGGGATATGTTACTCAGTACTACTAGTGCAGTAAAAAGGACATGACCCCATACCGGCTTCTCAGCTGTGAGCACTTCCATTTGTGTTTGCTTTTACATTGTAAAAGTGGCTCTGACCCAATGACAGCAGAGAGGATTGAGAACGTGAGGCCACGACACGACGGCCAGAGGAAGTCTTTGAGTTTAGCTTACTGGAATAACAGGAAATGTCTGAGTCTGTCCAGCCAACACAAATGAGGGTTATCTTTATAACAACTATGGACGCTCACGAAATGGCGTGCCGTTATACACACACACAAATAAACTCTTGCTAACCCATTTCCCAGGAGTCAGGAATTCAAGAGACTGCCAGCAGGGTGTGGATTAAATGTTGACGCACTTTACTGTGTGTCCATTGTGTGTGTGGGTGTGAGATGCTGTTTCTGCAGCATAGAAAGTGAAGGTTTGACTTCGATTCCTAGGAAGGGAACCGAAGGGAGGTTCGGTCAGGAAACACTCTTGTCCAATGTAGAGTGTATATGGACAATGTTAATGTCGGCCCGCTACGTCTTTCTTGTGTTTTGACGTATGACCGTGTTCCTCAGCGTCCCTTGTTGCTTCCTGTAATTACTGTGCTTCATTCTTAATGGATGTGATGGTTTTTCTTCTGTAAAGCAACGTGGAGATACGTTGAATTGCTTGAATTGTTAAGTATCTTTTTCGCCCCGCTCATCTTACCTCTATCTGTCCCTCACTTTATTCCTGTCTTCACACCTACAGCCTTCATATTGGTGCAGCAGCCCTCGCATGGCTTTGGTGAATGAGAAGGAGGAAGAGGAGGATGCAGAAAAGGCTCTGAAAGGAGAGTTTATAGAGGCGGAGCCAGCTGGACTAGTCTCTGGGATCAAGATTAAACATCTCGCTAAGGTGAGCCGCAAAACACACCTCAAGGGTCTGTAAAAGGTGGAAAATTACCAAAAAATGCATTAGTAAGATGGTAATTAAGCAAACCCCCACATCTTTTTTTTTTTACGTAATACTTGTAAATGTTGTGGTGTATCCCCTTGACAGGAATTTAGACTGGGCAACAAGACTCGGCAGGCTGTGCGGGATCTTACGCTGAACATGTTCGAGGGGCAGATCACAGTCCTGCTAGGACACAACGGTGCCGGGAAAACCACCACGCTGTCCATGCTGACAGGTGACCAGCTTCGACACACTTGCAAGCAAGCAATACACACACAAACATACCACCTTAACGATACTAACCCACCCAGCCTTTGTGCTTGCAGGTCTGTTTCCCCCCACGAGTGGCAGGGCCTATATCAATGGTTACGACATCTGTCAGGACATGGCTCTGATCCGACGCAGTCTGGGGCTCTGTCCCCAGCATGACGTACTGTTTGATAACCTTACCGTGAGAGAGCACTTGCTGTTCTATGCACAGGTACACACACAATTTCCTCTTCAACTGAATATTTCTACTTACAGTCATGCCCTCATTAGTTAATTGTTCTCCTGCGAGTTCATTGTCTAAACAGATGTTTTAAAAATGATTATTGAAAGTGCATTGTGTGGTGTTCATTGTTCGTTTGTAAATTGAGCTTTAATTTAACCTTTATTTGTCCAGTTTAGTGTTACTACAAGCATTCTCCTACTTCCTCTAATTCTTTCTTTCTTGCTGTACTTGTACAAACATGCTTTATCATTTGAGTTGCAAGTCCTGCCAGCTTACTGTACTTTGTCAGTTCCTCTAAAACACTCAAGACTTCCCCAAGAGTTTGTTCTCCACCCTCAGACCAAGATGGGTGTAGATACTTTCTGTCAGGCTTGCAGCTTCATTCACATTAATGTGAAGTAGAAGCTGGTAGTTTGGATGAGGGTATGGTGTATAGCTTGTCAGTGTGTTTATCTGCCTTATATCTAGCTGAAAGGCTACTCCAAAGACAAGATTCCAGATGAGGTGGACAGGATAATCCGCATCCTAAACCTTGAGGACAAGCGACAGGCTCGCTCCAAGACCCTCTCTGGTGGCATGAAGAGAAAACTCTCGATTGGCATTGCCCTCATTGGAGACTCCAAGGTCAGCATCACTCCCATTATTTTTTTCCACTCTGGTTCCTTTTATTCCCACGCACCTCTCCTTCCCCTACTTTAACCACCTCTCATCTCCTCCTAATTCTGTCTATATCCAGGTGGTGATGTTAGATGAACCCACATCAGGTATGGACCCATCAGCAAGACGTGCCACCTGGGACCTTCTGCAAGGGGAGAAGCGCGGTCGCACCATCCTGCTCACCACGCACTTCATGGATGAGGCTGATCTGCTCGGTGACCGTATCGCCATCATGGCAGGAGGAGAGCTGCAGTGCTGCGGGTCACCACTTTTCCTTAAGAACAAATATGGTGAGTGAAAATAAGAGTGAAGTGGAGAACACAGTTGAAAAACCAACAAAAAGTTCACCGCAGAGTCACAATACATGATTATTTATGATTAAAGCTATAATGTGTAACTGTTCCGCATTAAAATGTCTGAAAACAACTAGACCTATGTTATATATTTTGTTGAGTTGTGTACTTACATTATCCCAAATGTTTCCAACAATTTTCAAACCCAGAGAAATCCGTAATTTTAATCAAGGTAACTGTTCATTTGGTCGCCTGTCAATGGACGCATACAAGACAATACCTTGGTGTTGTGGTTGTTCGCCAGAAACTGTTATGAATTGACTTTTATTCAGTTTTAAGCCACTTTTTTACAATAAACTTTTTAGATCTTGGTCGTTTTTTAACTAATATCTTTTAACCGGATGAAGGATTTTAGTCGTCGGACCTCTGGAAACAAGCTGAGCTAATGTTAGCAGCAGCTCGATTAGCAGCCCCTCCCAGAAGTCCTGTTCTCACCGAACATTGTCGGAGAAACACTGATTTTTTTTACGTGAAACTGCTTTATTCAGTGTTTTTACCTGTTCATCATCTGGGCTGTTTGTTCTGGAGAAGAGGAGACCTCTGCGGATAATTAGGCTTCAGGTAAAAACATCCTGAACGATGAACAGTGAAGTAATCCTAACCAGGAGAAGCTGGTTGTTTAACAACGAAGACAACAACTCCCATGATCCCACGCTACTTCACAACGTCATCACGCTCCGTCTTTTGTCATTGTTTTGATTGAGAGACCCCTAGCGGCTGAAATTACATATTGTGCGTTTAATCATACATGCCTGTTTCTCTCCTCTGCTCACCAGGTGCTGGCTACCACATGGTGATAGTAAAGGATGCCCTTTGTAACGTGTCCGAGATCACCCGCCTTGTTCACATGTATGTTCCTAATGCCACACTGGAGAACAGCGCTGGGGCCGAGCTCTCTTACATCCTGCCCAAAGAAAGCACCAGCAGGTGATTTTTTTTGTGCATGCATAGAGTACTCACAATAACAGTGGAAATTATGGGGCGGCCTAGTTGTTATAACAACCATTATTCTTTATAACCATCTCTCCTGTTTTAGCTTGTTTTATGTTTTTTTTATATATTGAAAATCAATATTTTCTTTCCTCCTACAGATGGGACTTTGATTTCACAGTGACACTTAGTGCCGTTCTATGATTAGATTTATGGCAGAAGTAATGGCACAACAGAGATAACGAGTGAAACTTGGCAGCTCATATCGTAATATTGAGTGATCCCACTGTGAAGTCATGTGTTTTCCTGATGCACTTTGTGTTTTCTCTCAGGTTTGAGCTTCTGTTTGCTGAGCTGGAGATGAACAGAGATGAGTTAGGGATCGCCAGCTATGGAGCTTCAGTAACCACTATGGAAGAGGTATTCCTCAGGTGAGAATAAGACATGGGAGGAGCAACTATCCTACTGCTTGGCACATTTTCAATTAAGCAGCAATTTCAGGCAATGTACCAACAGAAATTATTGTAATGTACAAGGCAAGACATTTTAATGCAATAGAAAAAAGCGGGTTCCATATAATATTCATGTTAATAAAACCCTGTTATAGTAGTTCTGCAATTATACATCTCTTTTCGAATTTGTGGAACTTGAAAACTGAACCATACACAAATGGAAAAAGATCAATGTTCAGTTTTGTCTGCATATAAACCATATACTACACAGTCTATGATGCAAACAGATGCTTTGGCAGATATGTCTGCCTTCTCTCCTTTGTTCACACATCTCAGTCCCCGCTGACTGCTGCTTACTGAGCAGTTATCTCTGCTTCCCCATGGACTCAATATGTGTATCTGTGACAACGAGCAGGAGCGATTCCTCTGCAGACGACTAACACTGCGCGCTATTTCAGCTAGCACAAGTGTACGACACTGTAGTTGGCACTGCCAAGAATGTTTGTTTCACAGGCCTCATTACTTACAAGCATACTGGGAGTCCATCAGTGTGCTCTGGCCTTATACACTATTTATACACAGAACATCAAACATGACACCAAGAGAAGCTGCTGTTTGTACATGTGGTTCTCCCTTCTGGTGCTTAGTATTTTACTGCCAAGTAAAACCACATTTGTGTTATGTAGTCATGCTGCTACCGTCAGTGCTTCTTTATGTGCTTCTTGTTTCCACTATAATACCAAATTAGATACTATATAAGGGTCTTTTTCAGAGATCTAAAATAGCTTTGTCACAGTTTTGGAGGTATACTGTCAAAGAAAAAAAATCATATTTTTTCTGGAATCTTATTTTATCTTATTTTCTTATTTTTTCATATAATATATAATATACTATAATATATAATTCCACATTTACGAGGTGTAAAAACGATATGCTGAATAACTTGCAGATAGATAGACGTAACTAGGTACACAAAGGCGTACTATATCTTGGTAGATGAGGGTGTCGGGTGTAGTCTGCCCTCCTATGTGGGTGCCTTGATTGGATGGATTCACTGATAATTGAATTGTAAGGCCCGGAAATAGGTTTGTTTGCAAGAAGGCCTGCCTTCCGTCACCTCACTGAGCTGCTGATAGGGAAGAGAGTTAGAATGGATGCATGTGCACAGAAAGTGGCACAAAAGAACCGCTGTACATCTGGTTTTATGTATATGCATTTTGGAGATGTTCTTCCTGGAATTCATCATGTTACATGGCATTTTATAAACTTTATTTGAATAATGTGCCATCAGTGGTGGTTGGTTGCCGTCACATTTGAAAACATTTAAGGCACCTTTTGGTACTGTTTTCAGTAAGGTGGTGGATAACTGTAGATTGATTTGTGTGTTCAGAGTGGGAAAGCTGGTGGATTCTAGTTTGGACATCCAGGCTATCCAACTGCCCGCCCTGCAGTACCAACATGAGAGACGCTCCCATGATTGGACCACAGACGACGCCAGCAGCATCAGCGGCATGACCGATGTCACTGACTTCACAGACAGTGGCACACTCATCTCAGAGGACTGCTCCAACATCAAGCTGAACACTGGGGTGAGATGAGAAAATGTAAACTGATACTTGACATGTACAGAAGGGGCATAAATGGATGTGGTCCATAATGTGCAACTGTGTGTCTCTGTTATTGGATTAAGTGTTTTTCTGCATATCATTCATATTGATCCCTCACACTTTTCTCTCCACAGGTCAGACTACACCTGCAACAGTTTTATGCCATGTTCCTGAAGAGGGCGCTGTACAGCTGGAGAAACTGGAAGGTGATGGTGGCTCAGTTCCTGGTTCCTTTGGTCTTCACTGTTGTGGCCTTAATTGTGGCACGCACCTTTCCCAATCACCAGAATGCTCCTCAGCTGAAGCTGGCACTCAATCGTTATGGTCCCACCAGGGTCCCTGTGGCTGTGCAGCCTGGGGCAGGTCCCTTGGCCTCCGCCCTGGCAAATACATACAGTTCCCAGCTCTTTGCCCAGCTAGGCCAGCTCATCAACATTACGGGTAAGCATAATGAGAAAGACATGGTCCTGGCTTGATTGCTTAGATGATAATTACTGACCATATGTCCCCTTTCTCCTCCTCCTCCCCATCAGACTTTACTGATTACATCCTGACCCAGGCAGAGGAGGAAGGCGGCAGCTTTAATGAACGCTGTGTGGTGGGTGCCGCTTTCCGCGGGAGCAGCAGACAGTTTGCAGAAGCAACAGCCTACTTCAACAACGAGGGTTACCATACACCTGCCACGGCCCTCATGATGGTGGACAACGCTCTGTTCAAACTTCTAGCAGGGCCGAACGCTTCCATCCAGACTGGCAATTACCCCATGCCACGCAACCTGTCTGAGAGTGCCCAGAGCCAGCTCACAGAGTGAGTGGAGGGAGTGGTGGGGGAGCATTTGATTTGAATCTGGAACTTAAAAACATTGAGTGGATAGAGGTACTAGAGAAAAAAGTTAGGAGAGATAAGTAAAGAGAGAAGAGCAATAACATGACTTTTAGGCAAGCACCATTGCAAGCAATGTTCTGATGGAGGAAAGTGAAAGAAAGTGTGACTCTACAAGAAAGCAGCTGTGTATTTTATATCTGTCTCTCAGTTGTTTCACATCTCTTACTATCTCTTCACCCTTCCCTTGCGCATTTCTGTTCACTTTGCTCCTGTCATCAACCCCTTTTCAACTTTTCTCTCCGAATCATCTCACTCTTTTCTTCCCTCTCTAGGAGCAAGACAGGCTTTGCCATCGCCATCAACCTGATGTATGGTATGGCCTCCCTGTCAAGCACCTTCGCCCTGCTGCTTGTGACAGAGTCCTCTATCAAGTCCAAACATGTGCAGCAGGTCAGCGGCGTCTACCTGTCAAACTTCTGGTTTTCTGCCCTGCTGTGGGATCTGGTCAACTTCCTGCTGCCCTGTCTCCTCATGCTGGTCAGTGAGACATCTGATATCGCTTGTTGGGATTGGGATTATGATCTGTGTGGATAGATATTTACACTGATGCATTGTGGCACTTGAGTCTCACATTTTATATCGTTTTTTTTTTTTTTTTGTTGCTCTCAGGTAGTATTCCAGGCTTTCGGGGTCAAGGCTTTTGTAGAGGACAACCACCTGGTAGATGTGTTGTTGTTGCTGCTGCTGTATGGCTGGGCTGTTGTGCCTCTTATGTACCTGCTCAGCTTCCTCTTCTCCACCGCTGCCACTGCTTACACTCGCCTCACCATCTTCAACATGATCTCTGGCACGGCCACCTTTCTGGCTGTAACCATCATGACCATCCCAGGTGAGAAGAGACACTGGCAGCCAACATTGGCCAGACGTCTAAAGTGTCTCAAATGACGTGCACGTTTTGAAAAAGTCAAACAGTGTTTTCTGTGTGGTTATAAATGCATCTTGAGTGCACAGTGCGTGGATGGCACATAGGGAAAAAGCACCTCCTCCACCGCAGCGGAGAATTTGGTTCAGTTATCGACATCAGTGCTTCTGGCTTTGCTGTGTCCCTCATCAGGATGGGAAGCCAGTGAGGGATCATGTTGTAGCAACCTATTGAAATGAACCTGTGAAGCTCATTACTGTCAGATGAAAAAAAAAAAACACTGACTTATGAATTCCCTCTCCAGAGTTGAACCTGCAGAACCTGTCACACTTACTGGATAAGGTGTTCCTGATCTTCCCAAACTATTGCCTCGGCATGTCCTTCAGCCAGTTCTACCAGAACTACGAATTCATCTCGTTTTGCACCTCCAACCCTTTCAGCCAGGCATTCTGCAAGTACTTAAGTAAGTACTGCCTAAATGTGTCTTCAGAAAAGGAACAGGTAATTGCTTTTGCTGGAGGGGTGGCACAGTGCATTATTTTACTTATAAAACAAATACGAATGGGATGCATTACCTAAATTTACCAGTTACACTGTGATGGATGTGTGAAATAGGAGATATACTGTATGATAATGATGAGTCATAACGGGGTTGGCAGTAAAAGAAATGAATTGGAATGATAGTGCTGGTTCATTTTTATAGTGGCAATGATTTGATAAGGATAAATAGGATCATTATTGATAACTTTCTTGATTTCTCCAAACAACCAAAAGTTGTATTTTCTGCTGCAATTTCACTGTAGTTTAGAGAAAACTAGGTCCTCTAGTGACAAGGACAGCTTTAACAAATACTTTGGTAATGGAAAGTAAAGAGGAAAATGGGGGGAAAATACAAATGACATGCAGTATGCACCAGATTCCTGGAAAAATACACAATAAACCATTTAACTACAGACTGTTCAGGCTGCAAGTAGTTTTTTCATTATGTAGTTTTCACCCAGCTTTTTGTATTGTATTAATCACCAAAATAAACACTAATTACATTCACAGATTTCTTGTGTAACCCCTGCATACTTATGCTCTTGATAGAATTTAACATGACTTATTGTTTCTCTGGTTCTAGACATCACATATCAAACAAACTACTTCTCGATGTCGGAGCCTGGTGTGGGACGCTTCCTCGTGGCCTTCTCAGTGCAGGGTGTAGTCTACATTGTTCTGCTGTTTGTCATCGAGCTGCAGTGTGTCCGCACTCTCCGGCGACTCCTCACCTCCCTGTGCAGAAGACGTAAACAGGTATAGATTGTAGGAGCGGTGAACAGGGCACTGTTTGTCTCTTTCCCCTCTTTTTTTTTTTTTTTTTTTTCTGTCAGAATGGAAACTTTCCAGTTTCATCAGACATTTTAGCAGCTTGCACTGTGCAGGAGGTCTCTCTGGGAAACTATTCTCAAAGTGTGGTAAAATATATTCAGACTGAGGCCTATAAAAAAAGGGAAATCTCTAAAGACAACTTGAATACTGGTTGTAGATCCAAAAAATGAACAGTCTTTGATAACGCAGATTTGTTCAAATGTACACGGGATAGACAAAATGGTGTGAACACATGAAACACTGCTACTGGGGTGGCTCATATTAGGTTGAATGTCAGTTGGCAACATTTGTTAGTAATAAAAGCTCTAATAATTAGCACTTTGATTTGTGAGTTTTCAAAGCAACATGAGACTTCCTGCAAAGAAGCCAAATCATCAAGTGCATCTGTCAACAAACCTGCAAAGTGATTTATACCAAGCATTTTGTATATCACACCTTTTTATATAACAAAATCATAATCCCTGCTGCATTACATCAGGCAGTAGAAGCAACAAGGTCTACTTTCATCAACACTGACATTTAAGAATTGCATATCTAGTCTGGAAGACTGAAACCCCTCCAAGGGGTTTAAGAAAACACATCTGCAGAGCTGCGTTGGAAACACGCATTAATGAATAGAGTCATACGTCGAAGACTACAGTTTCCACAGATGTCTTACTTTTTGTGGTTGATATTTTCTGTCATACATTTCCATCTTAGTCATTGGGAGTTGTGTGTGTGTGTGTGTGTGTGTGTGTGTGTTAGTTACCTCTTATAGAGGATGCAGCACTGCTTCCAGAGGACAGAGATGTGGCTGAAGAGAGGAAGAGGGTTCTGGAGTGCCAGCCGATGGTGGAGTCCATGGTTGGCAGCCCCCTCGTTCTACAAGAGCTCAGCAAAGTATGTAACACGGGGCTATTTTTCTTGTATGCCTGGGGACTGAATGTTTTTTGAGGTACTGAATGCCTCACTGTTGAAATACAGAAGGGTGACAAATGAAAGGAAAAACCAACATAAAGTCTTAGTAAGGTGTTGGAACAGCTTCAATGCACCTTGGCATTGATTCTACAAGTCTCTGAACTCTACTGGAGGGATGAACACCGTTCTTCCAAAAGATATAGATATTCCCTCATTTGGTGTTTTAAAGATGGTGGTGGAGAGCGCTGTCTCCACCGGTTCCCCCTCACTGTAGGGGCCAAGGACTCAGACCTGTACCGGTTTTACCTTTTAATTTGTCACCTGTCTGTATGTGTGTTGTTTGTGTCTCTGTGAGATACGCCAAGGTGGTAAAGACCCACTGTTATCTCTCCTTCTCAGGTGTACAGCAGTGGGGAGAATCTTCTGGCTGTGGACAGGCTGTCTCTCGCTGTGGGGAAAGGAGAGTGTTTTGGCCTCCTGGGCTTCAATGGAGCAGGAAAGACCACTACCTTTAAGATGCTGACGGGCGATGAGAGTGTGACCTCCGGGGACGCCTACATCGACGGATACAGCATCTTAAGGGACATTAAGAAGGTATGAATGGAGTAAATCTTTATTGTCCTCACACTGCTTTCAAGACACAGAGATATGAAAGGGAACATTATCTTTGCATTGCAGGTGCAGCAGCGCATTGGCTACTGTCCTCAGTTTGACGCCGTGTTGGACCACATGACCGGAAGGGAAACTCTGAGTATGTATGCCAGGCTCAGAGGAATACCAGAGAAGTATGTGTCCGGCTGCGTGGAGAACGTCCTGAGGTCACTGCTGCTGGAGCCTCATGCTGATAAACTGGTCCGCAGCTACAGGTAGGTAGAATATAAAATGGCTGACATTTCTCTCTGTTTTGTGCCATACAGCTCACATATCAGCCTGAATAATACTGTGTTTTGTTGAGCAAGTGTGTGTAAATGATGATGATGTCACCATAAACATATGCAGTGGCGGTAACAAGAGGAAGCTGAGTGCAGGCATGGCTCTGATTGGCGGGCCTCCGGTCATCTTCCTGGATGAGCCTTCGACTGGGATGGACCCTGTGGCCAGAAGGCTGCTGTGGGACGCTGTTACACGCACACGGGAGTCTGGCAAGGCCATTATCATAACTTCCCATAGGTGAGCTTTATAATATGTCTTGAATGTCAGGTTAACGGACTACATTCAGCCTAAAAAAGGTTGTTTTACTGCTTCTTAATAAATAAAAACCAAAGATGCACAGATTCACTATTCTAATTTGTTCCCTCACCAGTATGGAGGAGTGTGAGGCTCTGTGTACCAGGCTGGCAGTGATGGTCAATGGTCAGTTCAAGTGCCTCGGGAGTCCGCAACACCTGAAGAGCAAGTTTGGCAGTGGCTACACCCTGCTGGCTAAAGTTCATATAGAGACTGAGTTGGAGGACAGCGACCTGCAGCTTTTTAAGGACTTTATCGAAAGCACTTTTCCAGGTTAACATTCAGTTTCACATTTACAATGGTATCTATAAAGATAAATACAGCTATAAAAGATTGAAATTGTTCTTTTTGGTCTTTATTTGGTGAAGGATCTAGTGGTTGTCCTGCACTTACTTAAATAACATCAGATGTTTTAAAGGCTAACAAAAGAAGATTTAACCATGGGATTTTTCTCTCACCCACAGGAAGTCAACTGAAGGATGAACACCAGGGAATGGTGCACTATCATTTGACTGATAAAACACTTACCTGGGCCCAGGTACAGTAACTGATTTACTATTGATTTTAAAGAAAACAAAAACCAAAAATCTCCAATGTTTGGTCAATAGTACAATATAGAAAAATGCATCCCTGCACTTGTGCTGTGTTAGACCTCCCTCTAGTGGACAAAATGGTTCTGTGGCATACTTAAGTGGTACTCAGTACCTCTGTAAATAGCCCGAGTTACAATTTTATAACCTCAACCTCATTCATCTTAATTAGATGTTTTCATAGAACCAACCACAGAAGTTTAATGTCTGAATGGCAAAAACAGGCAAGCTGTAATTTAAAAAAAGATGCATTGATACTTTTTAACTTACTTTTTATACTTCAAAATGCCCCAAACAACACTGAAAAGCCATCTTTTAAAAAAAGAAATACATATGAAAAAAGATGCACAGTAGCTGTGTGTGCAGGATAAGGATATTTATTCACATCACACTTCTCCATGTTTGGCAGGTGTTTGGCACTTTGGAGGCAGCCAAAGAGAAATACCGCATCGAAGACTACTGCGTGAGCCAGATATCACTGGAGCAGGTGTTCCTCAGCTTTGCCCAGTTCCAGCACTGCACAGAGAGCAGGAGGAAGTAAGAGGAGCGAGGAATCCGTCCATCCATTGTCCATTTTTTTTTTTACAGTGTCTGTGTATGACCAGTATACATGGACTTGCCTCGGATACACAGCAGGTGTGTACACAGGCTGGGTTAGAGCGCGGTCCTCTGGCCGTCCAGCTCCATTTTTACCTTGACCACCAACACAAACACACACACTGGGCAAGTCCCCGAACATCAACTTCAGCATTTCTACTACTGTATCATGTGTCTTTGTTGGGTCACTCATGCCATTGTTATTGTTGTCGTTGTGTGACGAGAAAGTGGGTAAATTGGGATGATGACATACAGGTGATTAAGGTGGGAATGAACTCTCAGTGCTGCACCTTTTTAGTGAGGTCAAAGACAAGGACACCACTCATTAGATACTACCACTACTCTGAATTGTGTGTGACAGGGTTTATTTGTGTGCGTGCACTTATGTGTGTACAGCTTTTCTTTTTGTTATTTATGGCTTTATTTTATGACTTGATTATGTTTTTTTTGTGATCATCAGTCATCACAAGAGAATTTGATATGTTTCTGAAATTGTTGCACACCTTTGCGCCTTATCTAACTAACGAAGGTTCTTGTTTCTTTATTATCGCCCTATACAAAATGCCTGGTTATCCTTAAGAGCCTCTTAATGTTGTTGCCAGATGTAAATAATGTGACGTGTTCATGGTACTAGAAACCACTTACTAATTCAGGCCAGAGCAGAACATTTACTCATTTAAAGACTGTTTTGGGCACATTAATGAATGCATGCATAAAATACGATTTAGAGAGTGCATGATACTGGGAGAGCAGAGAGCTGCTAGCAAACACTTTTAAGACCGTCATTACAGAGGATTAATCCTCAAGAGTACTTTTAGTCCAGTCTAAATACATATACTCCGCCTCCATTGTTCAGCTCATGTGAACCAATGATTCTTTGCACGTCATCTGTTTTTTGCTGCTCCACAAGTTACAGCAACAGGTGTGTCACCATGTGGATATCCGGCCATACTAGTTTACATGGGAGATATTTACTAGAAAGTTGTTTGACACTGAAATCATTGCGTGACACAGCAGATCGTTTTCGAATGCTGCTGTTGTTGCGGTTAAAACAGCAAGACTGGAATGACCTTTTGAGGTATTTTTAGTACATTTTTTTTTCCCCCCCTGCAGCTATGCATTCCTCATGGGTACACCTGTGTGTATGTGTGACAGAGAGTGTTAGAGAATGGCAACACATGATTCCTGAATTCATCCACTCTATACTGAAACAGTGCTATGATAGTTCTTGAATATTCAAACTAGGAGATTGTGAATGCACAGTGGACAAACTGTACCGCTTCGTCATATTTAACATAGAGCTGCTCCTTCAGAGAATGTCAGGAAACGCAATAAAAAAGGCCCAACAGTTGTATGGATAGTAAAACTTCATTTAGTCTTCTGCGTTAAAAAAAACTAAATGCCTTGTTCTGAGGAAGAATGATTGTTTGTTTCTCTTTGTCCATTTTTTTTGTCCATTTATCACATTCCCAAAGCCTTTTTTTGTACTTGTAAGAACTTGTAAAAAGATTTATGTATTCTGTAGGAATATGTCAAATGACATTTAATGTTTCCCAAAACAAATCCCACATAATATTGATGAGAAATAGTCTGTCTCCTGCTTTTCATCCATGTTAAAGATCAATATTATAATCTAAGATGAATTAACATCCTACTCGAAAAATCGCTCTGATGAAGAGATGAATGTATTTACTGTCTTACACATAAGCAAAAAGCACTCATGTTAATCAACTTTATTAACAGCTTGATATGTTTTGCAGTGCTTTTTTTCGTGGATGACAAAATATTACATTGTGTGTGTGCGTGCGTGTGTGCGCGTGTGTGTGCGTGTGTGTGCGTGTGCGTGTGTGTGTGAAAAGTAGAGACTGACATTCCAGAAAGACACTGATATTGTATTTGGCTTATTTGTGTTTAAAGGGTTTAACCTCTTAATTTTGACTTTTGTGACATCTGTTTGTATATTTGCACAATTCATGTCTCATTACATGTACGACTTGAATCAACTGCAATGTTAAATAAGTGGTTTGAGAAAATTGTAGAGGTTTGCGCTGCTGATATTGAAGGACTGAGTATGATGAAATATAGTGTATCATATTTAAAAAGGGAATTTACATCGATGTAACTGTGTACTGTACTGTACCATGGAACTGACCTTGTCAACTGTATACTGTATGTATCGTTATTCTTTTTAAATTAAATAATGCTCTATGCAAATGGAAGCAACTGCCTTTGTCTGATCTAATTTTTCCAGCAAGTAACACTTTATTTGCATGCATAGATACCAACAGGGGCAAGTGGTAAAATGTGTTTTTGTTGATTGTGGTGAAGCAGTAACCATTGGAGAGGCCATCTTACTTGGTTTAATAAGTTACACATAAAAGCTTCCACCACAAAGGGTTTTACAATTTAAAAAAAAAAAAAAAAAAAAAAAGAAATATAAGATTATAGACAAATATACGGTGGCCGTGAAGTGCAAATCACAACAACAAACAGGAAAACACAACAGCAAATAATCCCTAATAATGGATTTCTGTTTTTTTTTTTAAAAAAAATCACATGGAAAACAGAAAAACAAAATAATGCATTGTTTGTTTATCCTGTTCTCAAACAAATTCAACACAACTTTGGACGGAGGGTACACGGACCCCAAATAAAGGCGTGCAGTGCCTTTTCTTCCTGTTAAAAAGACAGACAGTGCGTCCGTTCAATCAGTTGTGTTGTGATTTCTGATTTGTTGTCGTGTTTTCTCTTTTGTTAATTTGATTTGCAATTTGTTGTTGTATTTTCATATTTGCTGTTGTGTTTTGTGATTTGTTGTTGTGTTTTTTCCTATTTGTCGTTGTGATTTGCACTTCACAGCCTCCGTACAAATAGCCCAAGTTTTAAATTAGATCAAAAGGGCTAAGCTAAAAGACTAAACCTGTTTGTTGTGGAGGTCAGATCTACTTGCCAAGACAGGATTAATCTTTTGCCAAACAAGTCCTTCTTATTAAACTGTCAACCACAGGTGTGAGACCTTTCTCACACCTGTGTGTAAACAGAGCCAAAAAGGGTGGGGAGATAATTAGTAACCCTATAGGGGCAGGCACATTCCTTGGTGAGGTTACTCCATAAACAACACTCAGGCTCAGTCAGAGGACTACTATCAACAGAAGAGGACATGTCTCCTTTGGAAGATTTTGTTTCCTTCTTCTCCAGTCCTACCACTCTGTTGGGGGCTGTTGCTGTCCTGCTCGTCCTGTGTCTTGTTTCCAGTAGTTTCACCTCCAAAGAAATAAGGAGGGAGCCTCCAGGACCGAGGCCTCTGCCCCTGCTTGGCAACCTGTTGCAGCTTGATCTCAAGAGACCGTACAAAAGCCTGTGTGAGGTAACTGAGCACTGCTAATGTGAACATAAGCCATTTTGTAACAGTTTGCAATCTATTTTAATGTCCTTTTATTTATACATTTTTGCAATAATAAATGTTCTTACATTATCTCTGATATATGTCATTGCTTTTTGTTTACTTCCAGCTTTCAAAGAAGTATGGGTCTGTATTTACGGTTTACTTTGGAACCAACAAAGTGGTGGTGTTGGCTGGATACAAGACAGTCAAAGAGGCTCTGGTCAGCTACGCAGAAGACTTCGGAGACCGAGACATTGCCCCCATTTTTTATGACACCAGTCAAGGTCATGGTATGGCTCCTTTATAAAACCTTTCATTTATGTTTGCATATTAACACAAAAAGAAATACTAGACATGAACACTTAAAACACAAGCAAAATCACACATCACATTTTCTGATGAGTGTTAGACATATAAGACTAGTACAGATTACTTCTAACTGCATGTCATGTTTAACAGGAATTCTGTTTGCAAATGGAGAATCCTGGAAAGAGATGAGACGTTTTGCCCTCTCCACCCTGAGAGACTTTGGGATGGGCAAAAGAGTTGCTGAGGATAAAATCTTAGAGGAATGCCGCCATCTTATTCAAATGTTTGATGAGCATAAAGGTATGGAGTTAATATGTGTAAGTGATAATAACATGATATGGTGTCCTGATACACAAAAATTATACAATATGGGTTGGAGGTGAAGAACGCCTCATCACGAGGTAGAGTGGTATTTCATCTACTGGGTCTTTTATTTTATCTCTGAGTGCATTATTGTGCTCATGTATTGGTCACTTACACAGAGTGTGTATGATTTCTCAATAGTAGAAGACTGCAGTTTAAAATACCATCATGGTGTGTTAACATATGTACTGACTATGTTTGAGTTGTCAGGTCAGACATCAGAAACCAAATCTTTTGGTATAACTCAATGTAACATTTTTTCATGTTTTATAATTTCATTGTTTCTTGCTGTCTTTTTACAGGGAAACCATTTGATACAATACGTCCAGTAAATTATGCAACATCCAATATTATCTCCTCTATTGTATATGGAAGCAGATTTGAATACAGTGACCCTCGATTCAAAAACTTGGTGAGGCGAGCCAACGAGACCATACGCATTACTGGTTCTGCACCAATCCAGGTAAGCTTAACGTTTGATTTTTGACTCAATAGCATCCAAATGATGAACATATACGAGTCTGTAATGAGATCATTCCATTTAATCCTTCATGAAATATGTGCTTTTACACTCATATGGCACATTGAACAGATCTTACTGTTTGTGTTAAAATATCCAGAATGTATATTTCTGTTTTATACGTCTGCATGAAATTTTGCATGCATGAAATGTATGTTTGGGTTTTTGTTTTAGTTTAAACTTAAATCTTCTTAAATAATCTGTACTGTTTTTATTATTATGTCACAGCTTTACAACATGTTTCCCCGGCTGGTCAGTTGGATAAAAAACCGGCAGCTGATATTAAAAAATGTTGAGATGAATATCAGAGATGTCAAAGATTTAATCAATAATCTGAAAGAGACACTAAACCCTCACATGTGCAGAGGGCTGGTGGACTGTTTTCTGATTCGGAAGCAGAAAGAGGAGGTATGACAACAACTTTGGTGTTTTTCAGCTGACAAAAGGTACAACAATGCTTCACAGGTCTGTTTTATAATAATACACAGTATGGGTGTTTTTTCTCTTAGGACTCACACATTATAGACACTCACTACCATGAGAAGAACTTGATATTTACAGTGGCCAACCTGTTTGCTGCTGGTACGGACACCACAGCAACTACACTGAGATGGGGTTTGCTGCTGATGGCCAAATATCCACAAATACAAGGTAAGGACAGAGACGAAGCTTATGAATCTTTCCGCATAGGTGTGCATTTATGTTTTCACCAGTGAAGGCCCTGAAAGGAGAAGGACCAAGGTATATGAATGCAACTAATGTACTCATGTTTTTGAAGTAAACAGCAACATTCTTAGCTTGTGTCTCCAGACCAGGTCCAGGACGAGTTGAGCAGAGTGGTTGGAAGCCGTCAGATGCGGGTAGATGACCGGAAAAACCTGCCCTACACTGACGCCGTTATTCATGAAACACAGAGACTCGCCAGCATTGTCCCCACGTCAATTCCTCACAAAACCAGCCGAGACGTCACCTTCCAGGGCTACTTTATCAAAGAGGTCAGTTTCATACTTTCCAACATGAGTTTGAGGATATATTCATCCACCTCTGAAAACTCTTAAAACAGTGTTCTGGTTCTGAGACGATATATGATAGACCTGTTCTCTATTGCATACAGGGGACTATTGTATTTCCTCTGCTTACTTCTGTCCTGTATGATGAGAGCGAATGGGAGAGCCCACACACTTTCAACCCCTCCCACTTCCTGGATAAGGAGGGTAAATTTATCAGGAGAGATGCCTTCATGCCCTTTTCTGCAGGTAAAACAACTTTGCAGAGTTTTTATTCTCAAAGAATTGCAGAGTCTTTATGCTCGTACAGGAATGATCCAGTTTGACTCTGCAGCTTTTCGTTCTTACAGGTCGCAGAGTGTGTCTCGGAGAGAGTCTGGCCAAGATGGAGCTCTTCCTCTTCTTCACCACCCTCCTCCAGCACTTTCGTTTCACTCCTCCACCTGGAGTGACCGAGGATGACCTGGATCTGACTCCAGCTGTGGGCTTCGTCCTCAGTCCTTCATCTCATGAGCTGTGTGCCGTCAGTCGACAATGAGGCGGTTTAATCACTGCCTGTGGCAATGGCTCTATTATTGTTTTACTCACCCTCACACAGGCAGTAATTCATTACTTGCACGTTCACCACCTTGATTTACATGCTGAGTAGCCCCATCCTCAAGACCAGGATCAGTGAACATTGACCACATACCATCAAGAGACAGATCATGAGACAGTTTATATCAGTCATTTAAGACAGCCAGTTACCTGTGAGGGTATCAATGTCCAACCTAAATGTCTTTATTTGTTAATTGTTATTTGTACACAATAGTCCAAACAGTTTGTTGGACTTTGGGTGTATATGCACTTTATTAGTATAGTATTGTAGTAGGCTATATTCCTGCTTTTCTGCCACTGTCGATCATTTTCACTATTTGTCACTGGTATGATTTGTTATATATATATATTTACCCTTTATATTGCAGCAAGTGGTGGAAATCATGTAGTTTACTTTAAATAGACGAACACCTGTCTGTTCAGATTCACGAACATCCCAAAATACAATAAAAGTAACCTACATTTATATTCCAATACCAGCCTTTTTACCGTTGTCCCTTTTGTTTTGTTTTCCTAAAAATCCTGACATGGGCCTAATGTTGTTTTCAGTTTTTTTGTTGGATACATAAAGGAAAAAGTATATTTAAACTTGTTTATACTATGTTTTATCAAAAGATTAATCAGGATTTTTGTCATCAGTTGACAATTTTAGGCGGTGGCCAGGAAGGGTCAGTGCCGCTGTTGCAACAAGCCTGGACCGTCTCCCTAAAATGCATTGTGTCCAGTATAGAAAGTTATTCATTGTCATGGCCATATATTCCCCATTTTTCACTGAGTTTCTTCAAGTGCATGAAACAGCCCCACTCTGGATTGTAACGGACAGGCAGGGTGCGTCTACCGTTTGGCGCGTGTGTGGTCAAACATGACGACTACCCAAAGGAAGAAAGGTGAATTGATATTTGATTAATAAGTGATTAAGTATCAAACAGTTACTATCATTTGAAACTGCAAATGGACAAGATGCTGGAAAAGAAAGCCAGTCATAGCCTACTCTGTCCTCGAAACAATAGAAAGCTAACAACTTTAACATTTATATATCTTGGGAGAGTTACCTCAGGGGTTATTTTTAGCAGAGGCAGTTGGCGCTAGCAGCTGGAGAACCGCCAAAGAGGAGGAAGAAATATTTTATAATTAATGTCAGATGCCTATTGAAAACACTGTAATTGCTGACACTGCACTAAACACCTGATAGGCTACAGAGAGGAGACTGCAGGCACACTCTGTAGACTGAGACTTCGTTGGGGGTTGACAGTCACGCGGTCCTACCTTTAACCTGCTGGCTGTGTACTTGCGGTTCATTTGTTCTGATGACTGTGTAATGATCACCTCTAGGTAAGTCCTGTTCCATGTAAACATTATAATATGATCCACAGCAGGATAATTCATAATCAGGATGTGGATAATACCACTTATACACTTACCACTAAAACACTTTAAATCCCCAATTGTTACTCCCTTTTTACTCATTGTCTTGTTTTCTTCCACTGTGCCTACATTTAAGTGCAAGTTGGAACCGATAAGTATTTTATATGTATAGATTCATACAAGGAAGTTACGCCGTAAGTTCCGGGAAATTACCTGGTAAATGACGGGAAGTTACACCGTAAAACGCTGGGCTGTATTATAAAGTGTTACCTTCTAACCTACAGTAGAGGTCACCTACACTTTAACCTAAATATACCTTGAATCATGGATACTATGACTTAAAAAAAGCTGTTATTCTCTGAACATGTTAGTTGTGGAGGTCAGGTCTACCTGCCAAGACAGGATTAATCCTTTGTCAATCAAGTCCTTGTTATTAAACAGTCAAATTTTCTCTCCTTTTGAGACTTTTCTCACACCTGTGTGTAAACAAAAGGGCGGGGAGATAATTAGTAACCCTTTCGCTGCAGGCACATTCATTGTTTAGATTAATAAACATCACTGTCTTAGACTTAGTCAGAGGACTACCATCAGCAGAAGAGAAAATGTCTTCTTTGGAATATTTAGTTTTCTTCCTCTTCTCCAGTCCTACCACTCTGTTGGGGGCTGTTGCAGTCCTGCTCGTCCTGTGTCTTGTCTCCAGTAGTTTCACCTCCAAGGAAATAAGGAGGGAGCCTCCAGGACCGAGGCCTCTGCCCCTGCTTGGCAACTTGTTGCAGCTTGATCTCAAGAGACCGTACAAAACCCTGTGTGAGGTGAGTGTAGCACTCCTAATGTGAACATAAGCCATTTTGTAACATGTCACAATCTATTCTTTTATTTATACATTTTTGCAATAATAAATGTTCTTACATTATCTCTGATATATGTCATTGCATTTTGTTTACTTCCAGCTTTCAAAGAAGTATGGGTCTGTATTTACGGTTTACTTTGGAACCAACAAAGTGGTGGTGTTGGCTGGATACAAGACAGTCAAAGAGGCTCTGGTCAGCTACGCAGGAGAGTTTGGAGACCGATACATTGCCCCCATTTTTTATGACACCAGTCAAGGTCATGGTATGGCTCCTTTATAAAACTTTTCATTTATGTTTGCATATTAGCACAAAAAGAAATACTAGACATGAACACTTAAAACACAAGCAAAATCACACATCACATTTTCTGATGAGTGTTAGACATATAAGACTAGTACAGATTACTTCTAACTGCATGTCATGTTTAACAGGAATTCTGTTTGCAAATGGAGAATCCTGGAAAGAGATGAGACGTTTTGCCCTCTCCACCCTGAGAGACTTTGGGATGGGCAAAAGAATTGCTGAGGATAAAATCTTAGAGGAATGCCGCCATCTTATTCAAATGTTTGATGAGCATAAAGGTATGGAGTTAATATGTGTAAGTGATAATAACATGATATGGTGTCCTGATACACAAAAATTATACAATATGGGTTGGAGGTGAAGAACGCCTCATCACGAGGTAGAGTGGTATTTCATCTACTGGGTCTTTTATTTTCCATAACAGCACATCTCTGAGTGCATTATTGTGCTCATGTATTGGTCACTTACACAGAATGTGTATGATTTCTCAATAGTAGAAGACTGCAGTTTAAAATACCATCATGGTGTGTTAACATATGTACTGACTATGTTTGAGTTGTCAGGTCAGACATCAGAAATTAAATCTTTTGGTATAACTCAATGTAACATTTTTTCATGTTTTATAATTTCATTGTTTCTTGCTGTCTTTTTACAGGGAAACCATTTGATACAACATGTCCAGTAAATTATGCAATATCCAATATAATCTGCTCTATTGTATATGGAAGCAGATTTGAATACAGTGACCCTCGATTAAAAAACTTGGTGAGGCGAGCCAAAGAGAGCATACGCATTACTGGTTCTGCACCAATCCAGGTAAGCTTAACGTTTGATTTTTGACTCAATAGCATCCAAATGATGAACATATACGAGTCTGTAATGAGATCATTCCATTTAATCCTTCATGAAATATGTGCTTTTACACTCATATGGCACATTGAACAGATCTTACTGTTTGTGTTAAAATATCCAGAATGTATATTTCCATTTTATACGTCTGCATGAAATTTTGCATGCATGAAATGTATGTTTGGGTTTTTGTTTTAGTTTAAACTTAAATCTTCTTAAATAATCTGTACTGTTTTTACTATTATGTCACAGCTTTACAACATGTTTCCCCGGCTGGTCAGTTGGATAAAAAACCGGCAGCTGATATTAAAATGTCTTGAAATGAATGTCAGAGATGTCAAAGATTTAATCAATAATCTGAAAGAGACACTAAACCCTCACATGTGCAGAGGGCTGGTGGACTGTTTTCTGATTCGGAAGCAGAAAGAGGAGGTATGACAACAACTTTGGTGTTTTTCAGCTAACAAAAGGTACAACAATGCTTCACAGGTCTGTTTTATAATAATAATTTCTCTTAGGACTCACACATTATAGACACTCACTACCATGAGAAGAACTTGATATTAACAGTGACCAACCTGTTTGCTGCTGGTACTGACACCACAGCAACTACACTGAGATGGGGTTTGCTGCTGATGGCCAAATATCCACAAATACAAGGTAAGGACAGAGACGAAGCTTATGAATCTTTCCTCATAGGTGTGCATTTATGTTTTCACCAGTGAAGGCCCTGAAAGGAGAAGGACCAAGGTATATGAATGCAACTAATGTACTCATGTTTTTGAAGTAAACAGCAACATTCTTAGCTTGTGTCTCCAGACCAGGTCCAGGACGAGTTGAGCAGAGTGGTTGGAAGCCGTCAGATGCGGGTAGATGACCGGAAAAACCTGCCCTACACTGACGCCGTTATTCATGAGACACAGAGACTCGCCAGCATTCTCCCCACGTCAATTCCTCACAAAACCAGCCAAGACGTCACCTTCCAGGGCTACTTTATCAAAGAGGTCAGTTTCATACTTTCCAACATGAGTTTGAGGATATATTCATCCACCTCTGAAAACTCTTAAAACAGTGTTCTGGTTCTGAGACGATATATGATAGACCTGTTCTCTGTTGCATACAGGGGACTATTGTATTTCCTCTGCTTACTTCTGTCCTGTATGATGAGAGCGAATGGGAGAGCCCACACACTTTCAACCCCTCCCACTTCCTGGATAAGGAGGGTAAATTTATCAGGAGAGATGCCTTCATGCCCTTTTCTGCAGGTAAAACAACTTTGTTGAGTTTTCATTCTCAAAGAATTGCAGAGTCTTTATGCTCGTACAGGAATGATCCAGTTTGACTCTGCAACTTTTCGTTCTTACAGGTCGCAGAGTGTGTCTCGGAGAGAGTCTGGCCAAGATGGAGCTCTTCCTCTTCTTCACCACCCTCCTCCAGCGCTTTCGTTTCACTCCTCCACCTGGAGTGACCGAGGATGACCTGGATCTGACTCCAGCTGTGGGCTTCGTCCTCAGTCCTTCATCTCATGAGCTGTGTGCCGTCAGTCGACAATGAGGCGGTTTAATCACTGCCTGTGGCAATGGCTCTATTATTGTTTTACTCACCCTCACACAGGCAGTAATTCATTACTTGCACGTTCACCACCTTGATTTACATGCTGAGTAGCCCCATCCTCAAGACCAGGATCAGTGAACATTGACCACATACCATCAAGAGACAGATCATGAGACAGTTTATATCAGTCATTAAAGACAGCCAGTTACCTGTGAGGGTATCAGACAATGTCCAACCTAAATGTCTTTATTTGTTCATTTTTATTTGTACACAGTAGACTAAACAGCTTGTTGGAATTTGGGTGTATATGCACTTTTTTCCTATAGTATTGCAGTAGGCTATATTCCTGCTTTTCTGCTACTGTTGATCAATTTCACTATTTGTCACTGGTTTGATTTGTTATATACTGCATATTTACCATTTATAGTGCAGCAAATGGCACAAAATCATGTAATTTTCTGTAAATAAACAAACACCTGCCTGTTCAGATTCATGAACATCCAAAATTACAATAAAAGTAACCTACATTTATATTCCAATACCAGCCATTTTACCGCTGTCCCTGTTGTTTTCTTCTCCTAAAAATCCTGACATACTATTGATTTCAGGATTTTTTGGTGGATACAAAAGAAAAAGTATATTTAAAGTGGAAGTATAGTAAAAGGCTAACTAGTAACAGACTTGTCACTAAAAAGACTAACGTTGAAAGATATCTATTTTATTTCCCAATTTGGACGGCTGAAGCTTCATATCAGCTTCAGATAAATATATTTTTGAACAGAAGGAGGCTTGTGGATTTTGGCCCCCCATCACTTACAATGTAAGCACATTATGAAGGGATCTTCTAATGGTCACTATGAACAGGAGGAATGATTATGGCAAGAAAAATGTTCAGGGCTGTTTTTTAGCATAGGCGAGATAGGCAGTCACCTAGGGTGCCAGCAGCTGGAGGGCTGCCAAAGAGGAGGAAGAAATAGTTTGTAATGAATTTCAGACACCTTATTTACTGTTAAAAGTCTCACTCACATCCAATGCACTTCTTACATAAAAACACCTGATGGTGAGAAGAGGTTACAGGCACACTCTGTGGACTTTGACTTCATTAGGGGTGGACAGTCAAGTGGTCCTGCGTTCAACCTGCAGGCTGCTGCTTATTTGCTCTCACTGCTGTGCAAGAATCACGTTCAGGTAAGTCTTGTTCCTTTTAAACATTATAATATGATCCACAGCAGGATAATTCATAACCAGGATGTGGATAATACCATTATGTGCAGTACAGTATATAGGCATAACAAAGGATGGAATTATTGATTTAGGGGTCCTAAGCAAACTCAGTCATGGGGCCTCCTTTGTGCCTTATTTTCACCATTTGTATAATTGAGAATGTTGGTATTGGCGGGTCTGTAGCTCATGTTAACTGCTTTATATACTATTATATAGTTCTATAATATGATCTATGATAATGCTTCATATTTTATCTGTTGATCATATACTTTCATTTGATCATATATATCTTAATCTTTAAAGTAACCAGCAACAAACTGTCAGATAAATGTAGTAGAATGACAAGGACAGTGTTTCCCTTTGAAACAGAAGGAACTAAATCCCTCCAAGTAGAAGTGGAGTAGAAGTATACAGCTGCATGAAATGGAAACATTAAAGTACATGTACCTCATAACAGTAAGCATAATACTTTAGTAACTGTACTTTGTTAACTTTTCACCATATGGTATTGAGGAGATTGATGATTTCTATAACTGTAATCATTTACCAGGTTTTCCCTCTGCTTCTCTGACATGAACTGATCACTGAACCACTAAAGTGAAAAGTAACTCAATTAATTTATTCAGGTGAGGTAGGCTACTTGTACTTTGGGCTGTTTTTGTGCTTTTTTTCCTGTTAATAGGCTACTGGATCACTTCTTCACACCTCAAAAAACTTTGTGAGAAGATTGAGCTCCTCATAGCTCATAAACATACAACTTGCTACAAGGGGTTGGAAGCTGATATTAATTGCATTAACAAGTAAAAAAAAAGGTTGGGAACCACTGGTCTAAACTTAGAGGGCCCTGAAAGCTCAGGAAAATCATCAGACATCTTAAAGAATGTGTGATAGTCTGCAGCAGAACCATCTATCAGGGATTTCTATGTACAATATAGGTCACATACACTTACATGTACCTGGAGTCAGAGATGCTATGTGAACACCCCTGTGCTTTAACTGTCAGGCTCAGTCAGAGGACTACCATCAACGGAAGAGGACATGTCTCCTTTGGAAGATTTAGTTTTCTTCCTCTTCTCCAGTCCTACCACTCTGTTGGGGGCTGTTGCAGTCCTGCTCGTCCTGTGTCTTGTCTCCAGTAGTTTCACCTCCAAGGAAATAAGGAGGGAGCCTCCAGGACCGAGGCCTCTGCCCCTGCTTGGCAACCTGTTGCAGCTTGATCTCAAGAGACCGTACAAAACCCTGTGTGAGGTAACTGAGCACTCCTAATGTGAACATAAGCCATTTTGTAACAGTTTGCAATATAGTTGAATGTCCTTTTATTTATACATTTTTGCAACAATAAATGTTCTTACATTATCAAACATATCTCAGTGCATTTCATCTTCTTCCAGCTTTCAAAGAAGTATGGGTCTGTATTTACGGTTTACTTTGGAACAAACAAAGTGGTGGTGTTGGCTGGATACAAGACAGTCAAAGAGGCTCTGGTCAGCTACGCAGAAGACTTCGGAGACCGAGAAATTGCCCCCATTTTTAATGACATCACTCAAGGTCATGGTATGATGGTAAAACCTTTAATATATGTTTGCATATTAGCACAAAAAGAAATACTAGACATGAACACTCAAAGCACAAGCAAAATCACACATCACATTGTATTTGACATCTTTTTAAAAATCTTTTCTGGTAGACATATAAGACTAGTACAGATTACTTCTAACTGCATGTCATGTTTAACAGGAATTGTGTTTGCAAATGGAGAATCCTGGAAAGAGATGAGACGTTTTGCCCTCTCCACCCTGAGAGACTTTGGGATGGGCAAAAGAGTTGCTGAGGATAAAATCTTAGAGGAATGCCGCCATCTTATTCAAATGTTTGATGAGCATAAAGGTATGGAGTTAATATGTGTAAGTGATAATAACATGATATGGTGTCCTGATACACAAAAATTATACAATATGGGTTGGAGGTGAAGAACGCCTCATCACGAGGTAGAGTGGTATTTCATCTACTGGGTCTTTTATTTTCCATAACAGCACATCTCTGAGTGCATTATTGTGCTCATGTATTGGTCACTTACACAGAGAAAGATGTGCTGATTTCTTTTCAATAGTAGAAGACTGCAGTTTAAAATACCATCATGGTGTGTTAACATATGTACTGACTATGTTTGAGTTGTCAGGTTAGACATCAGAAACCAAATCTTTTGGTATAACTCAATGTAACATTTTTTCATGTTTTATAATTTCATTGTTTCTTGCTGTCTTTTTACAGGGAAACCATTTGATACAACATGTCCAGTGAATTATGCAACATCCAATATTATCTCCTCTATCGTATATGGAAGCAGATTTGAATACAGTGACCCTCGATTCAAAAACTTGGTGAGGCGAGCCAACGAGACCATACGCATTACTGGTTCTGCACCAATCCAGGTAAGCTTAACGTTTGATTTTTGACTCAATAGCATCCAAATGATGAACATATACGAGTCTGTAATGAGATCATTCCATTTAATCCTTCATGAAATATGTGCTTTTACACTCATATGGCACATTGAACAGATCTTACTGTTTGTGTTAAAATATCCAGAATGTATATTTCCATTTTATACGTCTGCATGAAATTTTGCATGCATGAAATGTATGTTTGGGTTTTTGTTTTAGTTTAAACTTAAATCTTCTTAAATAATCTGTACTGTTTTTATTATTATGTCACAGCTTTACAACATGTTTCCCCGGCTGGTCAGTTGGATAAAAAACCGGCAGCTGATATTAAAAAACTTTGAGATGAATATCAGAGATGTCAAGGATTTAATCAATAATCTGAAAGAGACACTAAACCCTCACATGTACAGAGGGCTGGTGGACTGTTTTCTGATTCGGAAGCAGAAAGAGGAGGTATGACAACAACTTTGGTGTTTTTCAGCTGACGAAAGGTACAACAATGCTTCACAGGTCTGTTTTATAATAATACACAGTATGGGTGTTTTTTCTCTTAGGACTCACACATTATAGACACTCACTACCATGAGAAGAACTTGATATTAACAGTGACCAACCTGTTTGCTGCTGGTACTGACACCACAGCAACTACACTGAGATGGGGTTTGCTGCTTATGGCCAAATATCCACAAATACAAGGTAAGGACAGAGATGAAGCTTATGAATCTTTCCGCATAGGTGTGCATTTATGTTTTCACCAGTGAAGGCCCTGAAAGGAGAAGGAGCAAGGTATATGAATGCACCTAATGTACTCATGTTTTTGAAGTAAACAGCAACATTCTTAGCTTGTGTCTCCAGACCAGGTCCAGGACGAGTTGAGCAGAGTGGTTGGAAGCCGTCAGATGCGGGTAGATGACCGGAAAAACCTGCCCTACACTGACGCCGTTATTCATGAGACACAGAGACTCGCCAGCATTGTCCCCACGTCAATTCCTCACAAAACCAGCCGAGACGTCACCTTCCAGGGCTACTTTATCAAAGAGGTCAGTTTCATACTTTCCAACATGAGTTTGAGGATATATTCATCCACCTCTGAAAACTCTTAAAACAGTGTTCTGGTTCTGAGACGATATATGATAGACCTGTTCTCTGTTGCATACAGGGGACTATTGTATTTCCTCTGCTTACTTCTGTCCTGTATGATGAGAGCGAATGGGAGAGCCCACACACTTTCAACCCCTCCCACTTCCTGGATAAGGAGGGTAAATTTATCAGGAGAGATGCCTTCATGCCCTTTTCTGCAGGTAAAACAACTTTGTTGAGTTTTCATTCTCAAAGAATTGCAGAGTCTTTATGCTCGTACAGGAATGATCCAGTTTGACTCTGCAACTTTTCGTTCTTACAGGTCGCAGAGTGTGTCTCGGAGAGAGTCTGGCCAAGATGGAGCTCTTCCTCTTCTTCACCACCCTCCTCCAGCGCTTTCGTTTCACTCCTCCACCTGGAGTGACAGAGGATGACCTGGATCTGACTCCAGCTGTGGGCTTCGTCCTCAGTCCTTCATCTCATGAGCTGTGTGCCGTCAGTCGACAATGAGGCGGTTTAATCACTGCCTGTGGCAATGGCTCTATTATTGTTTTACTCACCCTCACACAGGCAGTAATTCATTACTTGCACGTTCACCACCTTGATTTATATGCTGAGTAGGGATGTGTAGGTATCAAATTTTCATGCTACAATTATTGTAGGTAAAAATATCACGATAAATGGTATCATCATCGTGATGACGGTATCATCATTGGTATCAATAATCATTTAAGTTTTCTGAAATCCTACTATTAGTGCTAAAACATAGTTAAATTACACCATGATCAATTTTATTTTCTGCTTAGTGGTCTGTCTATTGCAGCTTTGTTGGACCCATAAGAAATAATATCAATCAAAAACAGTTTAAACTGTAAACAAAAGTAAGTTGTTCAAAGGTTAAGACAGTTGACTGGAAATCACTTAAAATGTAGCTCAGTGTCTCTTACATTACTCTCATACTGTTCACACATTCATATTTGAAAATTCATACATTTTTCTTGATGAAATTGATTGATTTTTGGAGTACTTTGTAGTAGATGTTATCTGCTGGGTCTCAACAGTTAAATTCATTAAAAGGCAGAGAAATTTGTTAGCTCAGACTACTAGTGCTGACTGCCCCTCTACACACCATCTCCACATCACTACTAACAAACACCAGCAGAGCTGAAGCTGACCTGTGAGGAAGAACATGACTAAACACCCGTAAGCCAGCTGTGCTTTAATGGGTTGATGACTAATGTGAATATAGAAAGTCCTGGCCAGAATAGCTGGAGTTGGACAGATAGGAGCCTGGTTCTCTGTGCTGTAGTTTTTCTGTCTCTGTGTGACCAGTTGAAAGCTCCTTCCGTGTGGCTACACAAAATCAAACTGCTAATGAAGGTAGGAGAGCTGCTCTTTGTTCACGGTGTCCTCTTAAAACAACAATAATCAATCTAATCTATTGATATGTCAGAATGTTTCACCGCAGTATATCATAAAAAAGTACATCACCGGCACATCCCTTCAAGAGTATTGGGAAAAATTAATGGTGTCATACACAAATAGGGAGAGTGTCTAGTCAAAATTCTTTTATTTGTTAATTTTAATCTGTACATAATAGTCTAAACAGCTTGTTGGAATTAGGTGTATATACACTTTTTTGGTATGAAACTGCTACAGTATATTTCTGATTTTCTTCCACTGTCAGTCGTTTTCACAACATGTCACTGGTGTGTTATATTGCAGCAAAAGGCATTTACTCCAAATGAATTTACACCTGCCACCTCAAATGGCTGATACACCACGGACATTCAAAATTACAGTAAAAGTACATTTATATTCCAATATCAGCCTTTTTACTTTTGTCTCTGTTTTTCCTTTCTCTAAAAATCTGGACATATTGTCTTCAGGGTTTTTTGATGGAGACATAAAGGAAATTATATCTAAACTTTTATGATTTTTATCAGTTGGTTTATCAGGGTCAGTTGAACAAGATCCTAATGTTTCTTCATACATGTGTGGAGTGGATAAGTCAGGCTTAGCCACATTAAACCTGCTCCTGATCATGTTTGACTGTAAGCATCATTCAGCAGAGCTGTAAAAAGAGTAGATTCAGGAGATAACAGCAGAGGCTAACATATGCTAACTTGTGTTTAGCATAATGGTTCCTTAGGACAATCCACAGTGTGGTACAAACAATCCTCAGTTTGATGATTGCTTAAGTGATTGCATCTCAGTTTATTTTAGTCTTGTTAAAAAAAATTCTGTTTGTATCTACAATCTATTATGTTTAAGTTTTGTTCTTCAGGGCCAAAAAGGGTACAAAAGCTGCTTAGCCAGTTTCTTTAAACATCTCTGCTCCCCTAAATACACAGATTAAATTTCTTTTGTTACTGTTCTGCTGTTGAAAAGTTGTTGAAAAGGGGAGTGTTTGCTTTAATCAAGGCCAGTATCTGTTAACATTTATACTGGCACACAAGCACTTAGCACAGATTCAGTTGGGTTGCCCTGGTACAAGCTGGGGGAAAAATCTGAAGCTGCTTCTCCCTCTGAAAGGTGGATTTGGAAAGGAAAACCCTGTGAGATTGTGTTCTTCCCTTCAGTTTAAAATATTCTCAGAACAAACTATCTTTGCTCCTTTCAACCTGAGACGAATCTTAATGACAAATCAAGCTACAGTAGAAGCTAATTTTGACATCTACAGAATAAGCACACACTCTATCACTATGAAATATACACAGTGAATCTTTCCGACCCCTATATCCCTCAAATAATGAACATAAATTGAAAAAAAGATTAAATTCAACAAGCTAAATAATCCCACCACATAAAAATGACTTTAGATTCTTCTACAATTGTAAGCAATTTACAGCACAAGCAAAGTCAGAAGAAAAAGTCAGGGAATACAAAACAGTAGGTTTCTCCATTCACACATGCACCGTATCCTCCGTGGTTCAACAACCTTTCGAATGTCCTTGTATTTATTGGCCTCATCTTGGCATTTCACAATATTTTTCTAGATCTGGTTACAGTGCTGCACTGCTCAATCCTGATTGACAATTTGATTAGATGTAATTGGATAGCAGAGCTGCTCCAACATGTCCTACTGAAGAGGTGAACTTGTAGTGATTGGTGAAACATTTCCGAAAGAAGGTGGAGACCCTTCACCTACAGCCACGCCCCCGCACAACATTTCTTCTTCATAACAGGAAATCCTGGTTGGGACAAACCAGCAGTTATTTCTTCGTGTAACATAGAAGACAGCTGTCGAAAGGTTTGTGTCTAAAAGGAGTCAGGGGTAAGCTTTGGGGTTATTATAAGATGATGTTAGAGGATCTTTTCCAGTCCTACACTTCAGTCTCCCTGTTGGGAGTTATTGTGGTCCTGCTGGTCCTCCATTTTATTTACTCCAGCTTCAGCTCCCAGGAAAAGAGGATGGAGCCTCCAGGACCCAAACCTCTTCCTCTGCTTGGTAACTTACTCCAGGTGGATCTCAAGAGACTCGACAGCACTCTTTTTGATGTGAGAAATGTGTTTTTGTCTTAAACAATGAGATTGTATCCAATGCATGTTGAGACATTCTATTCTCGGCTTGATTATTGCAACGCACTTTACTCAGATATCAGCCAGGGCTCCCTCCACCATCTCCAATTGGTACAAAACGCTGCTGCTTGACTTATTACTCGAACAAAGAGGCATGATCACATTACCCCCGTGCTTGCCTCACTGCATTGGCTTCCTGTTAAATTTCGCATTGATTTATTGCTCACTTTTAAAGCCTTAAACAGCCTGCACCTAAATACATCTCTGATTTAGTGACCTGGTATGTGCCATCTTGGCCATTAAGATCCGCAGATGGGGTCCTGCTGATTACTCCCAGGTGCACTCCCAGTCACTGTCGGTGACTAAGGGCGATCGGGCATTTGCTATCAGAGCTCCCACACTATGTAACTCTCTTCTTAAAACTTTTCTCTTTGTAAAAGCTTTTGGAAATGTTAAGTGTTGTTCTTTTATTTAGTTGGTCCTATTCATTTTATTGTGTCTACTTTCTTTTTATCTGCCTTGTCTGGTTATTTTACTAGTTAAATTATGTGCAATCATGTTTTCAGTAGACAGTTAATTCCTGTCAGTTACATTTGTTATCTAGGACTGTGAGTCTCAATTTGTCCTGCTTTGATTTCTTTAGCTGTCCAAAAAGTATGGACCAGTGTTCACAGTCTACTTTGGTCTTAAGAAGGTGGTAGTCCTGGCAGGATACAGGACAGTCAAACAGGCTCTGGTCCACCATGCTGAAGAGTTTGGGGACAGAGAGGTCACTCCCATATTCTACGATTTCAACAAAGGACATGGTAAAGAAATATTTTGATTTTGATCATTTGTTTTGTCCAGCTTGTTTTTGTCCTCTATTGTCAACCACTTTTTCCGTTTCTAGGCATACTATTTTCCAACGGCGACACATGGAAAGAAATGAGGCGTTTTGCGCTCACTACGCTGAGAGATTTTGGGATGGGCAGGAAGATTACTGAAGGGAAAATCATTGAGGAATGTCACTACCTGATTGAGGAATTTGAACAACATAATGGTAACAGTATATGCCCTAATGCACTGTATGGTTTATATAGTTGTCACAAGGATAATTTACACTTTCGATTTAACTCCTGTTCATAACTCTTTTTCTCTCAGGTAAAGCCTTCAACAACACCCAAACAATTAATTATGCAGCTTCAAATATCATATCAGCTATCATGTTTGGAAAGAGGTTTGAATACAAAGATCCAGTATTCAAAGCCATGGTGAAAAGAGACCATGAGACCATCCGTCTGACTGGATCAGCTTCCATCCTGGTATAATGAAATGATTTCAGATTGAGTGACTTCTTCCGCAGATTACAAGGGAAATTTACATTGCTATTCATATCAAAACTTAAAAAGATAAAATAACTCCTCCATTTAAACCCAAGTAAATATGCAGTCGCTGTTCATTATTTATTGGAAACTTACTTAATGGGAAGTGTACCAACTGAACACTACAATTAATAGATCAGATTACATTGTTCTCTCTGGGAAATGTCCAAGGATATTATCATAAATTTACAAGTGCCAACAAACATATTTCCAATTTAAATGATGTGACAACCAAGTAAAAAAAGGAAACCAAATAAAAACATAGAATAAAGGTAGATGAAATTGTATTGTGCTTCATTACAGATATACAATGTGTTTCCTTGGCTGGGCCCTTGGCTGAAAAACTGGAAGGAATTGATGAAGAATGTGGAGGACAACAAGAGGGAAGCAAACAACATAATAGCGGATCTGAAGGAGACTCTGAACCCAGAGATGTGCAGATGTTTTGTTGATGTATTCCTGAACCGTCAGCAAAATCTGGAGGTGAAGTGTCCGACTCCAGTGACACTATTCTTCTGCTCATCATGTCATTCAACCAATTACAAAGTAAAATCCCTCTTATCTGTATAGGTGTCTGAAATCAAGGATTCACACTACAATGATGAAAACCTGGTCTACAGTGTGATGAACCTGTTTGCAGCTGGAACAGATACCACAGGAAATACACTTCAATGGTGCCTATTTTTTATGGCAAAATACCCTCATATTCAAGGTGTGAAAACACACACGCCTCCCTGGTGGAATTCAATTTTGTAAAAAAAAAATAAAAGGAGGTGGGGGGTTGGGGGGTTAAAGTAGCATCACATATTCATCGGTTTGAATGCTTATTTCATGTGGGTGCAGACCAAGTCCACGAGGAGCTGAGCAGGGCGGTTGGAAGCCGTCAAGTTCAGGTAGAGGACAGAAAGAACCTGCCCTACACTGACGCCGTCATCCATGAGTCACAAAGACTGGCTAACATTATCCCCATGGCGATTCCTCACAAAACCAGCCAAGATGTCACCTTTCAAGGCTACTTTATCAAGGAGGTTAGCAACTCATAGCTGTTTCAGTAATTATACACACAAATGTGTTTGATATTTTCATCTCTATGAACTCTTAAAATAGTGCTTCGATTCTGAGACTTTATATGATAAACCTGTTCTCTTCTTTTGCATACAGGGGACCACTGTGTTTCCTCTGCTTACTTCTGTCCTGTATGATGAGAGCGAATGGGAGAGCCCACACACTTTCAACCCTTCTCACTTCCTGGATAAGGAGGGTAAATTTATAAGGAGAGATGCCTTCATGCCCTTTTCTGCAGGTAAATCAGCTTTGGAAAGTTTTTGTTCTTTAGAAATTTCAGATATTTTATGGATGTAAAGACATGATCTAATGTGATTTCTTTGCAGGTCGCAGGGTGTGTCTCGGGGAGAGTCTGGCCAGGATGGAGCTCTTCCTCTTCCTCACCTCCCTCCTGCAGCACTTTTGTTTCACTCCTCCACCTGGAGTTTCAGAAGATGAACTGGATCTGACACCAGTTGTGGGCTTCACCCTCACCCCTTCACCTCATGAACTGTGTGCCGTCAGACGCCATTGAAGAGGAGAGCTGAAACTTCTCGAAAAGAGTGTTTTTATGACATGGCAGGAGAGGGAACTGCCATGTTATGAATGGGTGGTGGCGTGTGAGAATGCTGTGCATACCTTTCACCAAATGATAGAAATACACCAAAGGCACACTGATGGTATCAAGGAAGAGCAGGTTTACTGTATGTTACAAACCACATGACAGGTCATCTATGATCTCGATCGAAACTTGACTTACTGACAATAAAAACTTGTTTGATTGAAAACAGAGCAGTTTAACTGGGAATGACGCTTGTTCTTGCATGGACCGGTTTTGTGCTTGTTGCCATGACTCTAAACTCTAATTCAGGTCAGTCAGTCACCCTTACATAGGACAGTAACCTCCTCACTGCATAATCACCACCTTGATACTACTACTCCTATTATTACCACTACTACTACTACTACTACTAATGATGATAATAATAATACAGCTTTTATTATGATTGTTTAAGATCATTTAGAAAAACATTGAAGGAATCAGTTTACTCCTGACAGTATTGTCATTGAATTGAAGGTGTTCCACTCTTCCTACGCTCCCCCTATCAGCAATGTCCTTAAATGCCTTAAAGAAAATGATGCGGCCACAGTCTTCCCAAAGCTGACAAAACTCCTCAAAATATATGCTCCATTGCCAGTGACAACTGCATCAGTCGAGCGATCATTCTCCACATTGAAGCTGATTAAGACCAAGCGTAGAGACAGATGTGGGGAAAGAAGGCTCTCAGATCTTCCGCTGTTGTCCATTGAGAGGGACATCCCAATTAACCATCGCGAGGTCATTAACATTTAAAAACGCATGGCCAAAAGAATTTTATTTCACTGATCTTGCTTTGTGCTTCCCTGACAAGACTGTTCAAAACAGCCAATTTCTAAAAAATGTTAATAGTTCCATGTTTTTACTACAGATGTGTTTGAGAAATAAACATTTAAATTATAACTCATTCCCTGTATTTTATGACAGTGATGTTTGCAAAATGTTTAAAAAGTAAATCCTCTTTTATGCAGAGGGGTTGTTTTCTTATATTCTGAGTCACCCTATAAAATGTTAATCTTAATTGGGGATGTGACCTTTTTACCAAACATGCGTCATTGTTCAGGGGGCCCACTAAATGTATCAGGTGCCCTTTATATTTTTTTCACCACTGCCCCTCAGACAGCCTGGGTCCACCACTGGTTTAGACAGGCAGTAAAAAGCCAAGGTATACTCATACAGTTCACGTGAATAAGACATTTAAAAGACACCAAGTTAGCCACATTTCTGATTGGTATTTGGTCAATACTCCTATTCTTGGAAATAATTACTTCAACAAAAATATTTCTTAACTTTGACTGACATAAAATGTATTTAACTTCAGATGAAAGACTACCTTAAATATATTAAAGGTGTCTGTTATACATCAAATGAATATTACACAACATATATTACCACAATGGAAGATAACGTAAATTAAGTATATATAACTTCTTAAATTAATCTTATGACAAAATCTTTATCTTCTAATTTTGAGACAATAGTTTGTAATTGTACAGAAAGGAAAATGATGATAATTTGCTTTTACTCTTTTGGTTTGAGATACATAACTTCACTGTTAGCACCAATATTGTGCTGGTTTAGGGTTATCTTATCTTCTGGAATACACAAAGAAGAGAGAGAGAGAGGGAATCACACGTTAAAATGACCTTTGAATATTTTCAGAGAGAGAATCATGGCTCCACAGAGGATGTTTGGATAGAGTAATGTTTAACCACACATGCCTTTAAGGCAAAGGCACGTAAAAACAACACCACATACAGAACATAACCATTGAGAAAGACGCAAAATAAACCAAAATCACACCTCACAGACAACCATTACACCATTCACCCACCACGCCTCAAACACACTCACACACACCCTCACTGGCACATGCGCATATACACACCCACACACACACAGCTGCAGCCCTGTACCGCAGCATTCCTTATGAGAACCAGCATACCCGATTATCAACAAAAAAACAAAAACGTGATATCAAGCCCTCACATTCAGATACATATACAGAGACTCTCCTCCCCCACATTACAAACAGCCCTGTCTATACACCAGACCTTCTGAAACCCAACAATATCATTTACCAGACCAAATAATCGGCCAGAAGTCCATCATTCACTCTCTTTTAGCTCCATTTTTGTTCTGTACCAACTTCTGAGGGAAATATCTGGCTCTTTAGCTGCTAAATGCTCCACTATGTTCACCAGCTCTGTAGGTTCATCACTACAAGCCACGAGCAACACATTACACACTGTCAGCTCATACATTGTTATTAAAATATCTAATATGGCCACTTTAACAGTGCCTTCACAAGCATAAAAAACAGTTCATTATTTATGTAAGATTAAATTATCTAAATGTTATTTCACTCATACTGGTGTTAGCTATAAGACCTTGATGTCACATACATACATTCAGGACTGTAGCTCCTGAACAGTCGGTTTACTGCAGTTTGCTTCAAACAGCATTACATAACATGAAGTGAAGCCTCTGTGGATATTCAAATTCCCAATGTCCAAAGGCCCAACCGCAGTAGGATAAGAAGAGGCCTGCTGACTGTTGACTAGCTTAATTGGTTAAAGTGTCCAAAGCAGAAAGAGCACACAGAAATCTGTCATCTATAAATTCTCTTTAACCTCTCAAACCCCGATGATCCTTGTAATTCACCCTTAAGTAGCTTTAAAGTGATCCTCCACCCAAAATCTATCTTGAAACACTCTCCCGCTGACGGTTCGGGGGTGGATGTGAAAAGTTTGATGAAGAACAGCATGTGGTCGCCTTTATTTCAGTTACAGAGATTGATGTCAAGTGTACTGTACATGAAAGAAGCAGCGTATTCAGCCATATTCAAGCAAAGTTCATAGTCTGCGTGAGAAAGAAGTTGTGGTCAGCTATAAAATCTGTTTTCATGGTGGAGAAAAAGTAAATCAAAATCAAAACATCACCAAAAACTGAAATCACTCCTGTAGCATTAAACACTTGTTTTCATCTGTATATTCAGGATTTTGCTAACATGCACCTGTATAATGTTAACAAATAACAAAAAGACCAAAACCTTGACCTACTAACAAGTATTGTTTGCCTGATATATGTTGTTCCTCTGTGCTGTAAAGCTCCATTACTGTCCAAAAACTGTTAACAAGCTACTGCCAGCTGCTAGAGGCTATGTGGCTATGAGCTAAATGCTAACAACAGCCTGCTAACATGCTGATGTTGTTACCATATACCCGCCATTGCTTTCTAGGAGACAAAAGGGGGAGACACTGAACCACTTCCTGATTTTAAGATCTTGCTGACATCACCAGTGATGTCATGGGTTAGACCAAGTATGGGGGTATTGATTTTATTTAGTTAAATGTTTGGTTTTGTATTTATGTTATTTGTACTTATTTGGGTTTATGGTAAGGACTATGCTGTGGTTGATATATGTGTAAACAATGTTAACTGATAAAAGTGACATTGTTATATACCAGTTGATGGTATAACGGAAAGGACACCCCTGATAGAAATACAGTTCTGCCTACATAGATTGGAGGGCCTATTTAAGGGGAGAGTTGATGGTTTGAGAAAAAGCAGAAATGCAGAAAAACAGACAGTGATGATCAGTAGATACAGAGTATCTGATTAGGAGGTTTTGCTCAAATTGTTTTCCTGAAGTGAATTTTATTCAGATGAAATGCAAAAGGCATTGGACCTGGATAAAGTTTTGAAATCAGTTTTGCTACTAGCTACAGTTGCTAAAATAATGTCTTGTTTCAGTGGCAAGTCAACATTTCTGAGAGCGCAGCTGGACTTCTGATTCTGATGCCCCAAATTACACGGTGAGTTTCACTTTACTTTGTTTTATATGCCAACGTCTCCAAATGACTTAATTTGATTTAGATAATGTCCCATTGCTGTCTGTATAGTAGCCTGTACCACTTTATAACTGATATTGTTTTCTTTTATGTTTAAGTACTAGTAGATTTAGTACTATAGTGGCCTATATGAAACACCAGCAATTTACAGCAATATCCCAGTCCTTCAGTGTTGCATCCCTGGATAGATATAATATATATATTATTATAATATAATAATAATAATAATAATAATAATAATAATAGTTTTCACACCCTTTTTTTCCAGGTGGTTCATAGGGATAAAGGGGGCAGCAGTTTATTGTTGCAGGTCCTGGCTTTGTTATGGGGATGTACCTGGGTGAGTGTGTGGTCAGAGTGCTGGGAAGGCAGCAGCTAGCTGCGGCTGGTCCCAGGTGCCTGACTGATATTTCCATGAGTGTGGGAACAACACCAACACCAGGTCTCAGCCGTGTCTTACTGCCTTTTTACAGGGAAACCATTTGATACAACATGTCCATTGAATTACGCAGCATCCAATATGATTTCCTCTATTGCATATGGAAGCAGATTTGAAAACAGTGACCCCCTATTCATAAACATGGTGAAAAGAGCCAATGAGATAAAACACCCCCAAGGTGGGCTCTGTGGCAGTGTCGTCAGGCTCGGTCACCTGTAGGATGGACAGTCAGTCAGTAAAGTGACCATGTTGAAACAAGAGGGTACACTATTGATAGGAAACTCATCCTAGCTCCATGTTGCACCCCCAGAGGGTTACTTCATCAAGAAGGTCAAATGACGTTTTAAAAAAGTACTTGACATGCTACGTTCCCACCAAACCTGTACAGTGCACTTTGTCCATTTAGTGTGACTGGTGAGAACACTTTTATTCACTGTAATTATTTTGCACAAAGAGCATCTGGAACACTGTGACTCAAACTGATCTATTGATATAGAAGATGAAGCTGAATTCGGTTCGGCTGAACGGTTAGTTGCTGTGTTGAGAATGTACAACAGTTTGCACTCTCATCAATTACATCTCCAGCCATCACAACAGCACCATTTACAACCTTAGAATATGTCACCATCTCGTACATATTTTAGGGGACCCCCGGTGCTGATTCTACTGTCATCCAACTAGAAGATATTTGATCTAGGCTCAAGGGTTTGTGTAGGAGAGTCTGGTCAGGATGAAGCTCTTCCTCTTCTTCACCTCCCTTCTCCAGCTCTTTTGTTTCAATCCTCCTCCTGGAGTAACAGAGGTCAGCAAGGTCTGATAAACATTAACGATGTCCTGCAGCTCTTGCATTGCACTCAGGTAATGATATGAACTGTACCTTTTAACAAGCTTCAATAAGAACCCTGCTCTCTTCAGCTGTACACTGTCAAAATCATGTTCTAGTTGTATACACAACTTTATAACAAAGTGTTTTTTATGGAAAATGTCTCAATGCCTTACATATTAAAATACAGAAACATGCTTTGGATCATAACCATCCCTTTATTTTTATTTTTTTTCAATTAGCATAGAGGTATGAAAACTAACAGTTCATAATGCAATTCCTAGTGATACAAAATAAACAGATACAAAATAAACAAGAATTGCACATAATTTGTCATTTTCAGTTTGTCATTGCCTATAGCTATAACCATATTATTATACAACATTATAATCCCTTTATTCCATTGCTGTTTGTATTCTTTTAAAATGTACTTTGGAAATAAATTAATTTAAAAAAATGCTACAGTATGTGTAAAAAGATATGTGCCTTAAATTACTAAACTAAAGTAATTCTTTAAAAAAAACGCATCCAAGCCCTTATGGTCCCAAAACACCTAGACACACAGGCCTGGTTGAAATCTGAAGCCCTCTAAGGTCCTTCCACTTTGATAATATTGACCCGCTGATCCTGTGGAGAGTGGTTGGAGTTCATCACCGGCTGCGTGGACACACTGCAGTCCTGCAGAGTCCTCCCTGAACAGCTGCTTGGGAAATCGGATGTTTTACTCTCTGATCCTCTGTATGTCTGAGAATGTGACTGGCTGAATGTAGAGACATAGGACTGTGTGTAAGGTGGCATGATTGTTTGACTGTTTTGCTGTGGGTATGCAGCTGCATATGGTTGTGTTTGAGGGGGAGTGTGAGTAAGTGGGAGGCTCTCAGTGCTGCTACATGGTGGGAACCCATTCATGCTTGTAGGACTCAGTCCTGGCAGTTTGAAGGCCTCTACAGTTTCTAAACTCTCTAAAGAGTTATAACTTGGCTGGGTTTGGCTACACTGAGTGTACGTGCCTTGGCTGAAGTTGAAGGTGTCTTGGCTGAAGGAGGTAGATGCAGAGGCACTCGGCAAAGCAGAGGGTGATGGCGTTTTGTTGTGCTGTTGTTGAACACTGCTACAACGTCCCAGTTTGGAAGCCAGGTTCTGTAAACTGCTAAGGATCTGCTTCTGAATTTGTGTCTGCTGCGCCTGCTCCCTCTCCTGGCGGCACTGCTGCTCCACCAGCATCTTCACTGCCAGGCCTAAGCTGCGCACCTCAGAGCTCAGGGTGTGAATCTGATCCTGCAGACCACCTCTCCCTCCGGGATCTTGGACTGCCTGCTGGGGGCTTGGGTTCCCCTCACTTCGAGTGGCACCCTGGCCTCCAGGGGTCTGTAGGCGGATGACAGGACCCCCAGGAACTGAGGATGTTGAAGGTGCTGGTGGCCGGTTAGGAAGCCGAATGCCAATCCGAGGGGGAGGGTGAAGGGAACGGACAGATACTCCTGGTCTCTCTGCAAAAAACCGCCTAGGGACACTGCCTCCTCCAGGCTGACACTCCATGACAGTCTGTGAAACATTGAAAAGATAGAAATTGAAATAGTGGAACACTATGACAAGTTATAGTGCAATCTTTATAGAAAGCTGAGAATAAAGACAGTCTTAAGCATGGCCAGGCTCCCAGACTCAGGACAAAACACCAAAAAGGAGAATACCCAATTATTTTTTTGCTTAGGGGCCACTAATCAACTGGTAGCTCTATGCTGGAATACCTGGTGATAATACAATTTCATACAGTCTTAATTAGTTTTTTTTTGGGGGGGTTGAGTACAAGTTTTCCAACCTCAAACAAATGCTAGGGGCTTTAAAAGTAGGTTTTGACACAGTACCACACTGCAGAACAATGCATTAAGGTAATATAGCATGATTGTGAAAATTCATAAGAGCAAAATCTCAGAGGTAAATCCAGGAACTAGTGTGAAGACAGTATGATTCACTATGCAAACATAATCCTTGATTTAACAGTATATAGTCTGTCATTAACAAATGAGCTCTCTTCAGTTAATGTGAATAAAAAGATAATTGCTGGAAATTTTATGGCATTTGAGGTTTGACCTTTTCCTCACCTTTTCAGTGGTCAGATCATATGTTTCAGGCGGTTGTGGCATTGCATTCCTCAAATCAGCACCTTGGACACCCGAGTGATCTCTCCTCACCATTGCTGCCACCTGGTGGAGTGACTGTTTAAAGATAAATTGTACATGTAAGACTAAGTGATAATTTTTTGCTTATGGTATTCAACAAATTACACAGCTTTAACAGACTACAAACCTAACAACTAGGATTGTGACACATGACAGATGTAATGTCTAGGTAGGTACCTTCATCCTGTGTGACAGAGCTTTATCCAAAAGTCTTTTACGAGCTGCCAACATTGAATTGGTGGCTGGAGAAGGCGTAACTCTCCTCCTTATGAATGCTGCAGATGCTGTTCCTGTGGAAGACACAGCATCTGCCTCTGCTCTTGTCACAGTGGACTGGGGACCTCTTTGTTGGCTGTTCTGTGCAAGAGAGGTGACACTAACAATCTGGATGTCATTCTCTTCCTTATCTCCCTCGTGTTGCTGCTCCAACCTGCTGCCTCCACTGGTTTCCCCGGACCCAGACGGTTTTGCATTAGTCTCTGGTTTTGTGGATGTCTGTTTGGCAACGTCTGGAGCTGCTGGAAAGCTAGCATGGTGACATGCCTCCTTTAGTAGGTTTTGGAGATGAATGTTACTCCAGCTCTCTCGTATTCCGCCGGCACGAGTATGCACCTGTGCTGATGATGTGTTGCTTCCAGCCTCCCCAGGTCTGACCCTCCCTGGTGGCCTCCCCTGGAACTCCCTCAGGAACAGGTAGATGGCTTGGGCTGACACCTTGATGTTCTCCAGCTCTAGCACAGCTTTAATCTTACGGAAACTCAGACCAGCCTTCCGCAGCTCCACCACTTTGCGTTTGGCAGCATCATCTAGCCGGCCCATGGTCTCTCACTACAGAGCAACTCAGTGAAATCGGCTGTTTTTCTCTGTAAGAGTCATTTAAGAAAAAACTGTAACCAACATTTGGTGTATGTTTAGTGCTGAGAAATAAAACATGTGAATCATGTGTGACTAAAGGTGCTTGTTGTAATTGTAAACAGTTTTTCAAGGGATCCCTTTTAGGTTGTAATTTTTTTTTTTTTTTTCATGGAGACTAATTTACTACTCTGATTTTAACATAATGCCAAATAGAGTTGCAACAGTTGGTTAATTAACTGACAGAAAATTAATCACCAACTATTTTGATAATCAATTAATCGCTTTGGCTCATTTTGTGAGAAAAAAATGTCCAAATTCTCTGATTCCAACTTCTCAAATGTGAATATTTTCTAGTTAATATGATAGTAAACTGAATATCTTTGGGTTGTGGACTGTTGGTCAAGACAAGAAAGACATTCAGGACATCACCTTGGATTTTGGAAAACAGTGACCTTTTTTTTTTTTTTGCTTTATAGACCAAACAACTACACGATTAATTAAGAAAACAGACAGATTAACCGATAATGAAACTAATCATTAGTTGCAGCTCTAATACCAAATTATTCCATTGTAACAAGAAACTTTTGTCCTTGTCATATCAATAAACACTTGTTATTACACAGTTCCCTTCGTATCTCAGTAAAACAAACTTTCCTCTTTATGAACATGCGTTATACATGTTTTAACGAGAAAAAGATCCAGTCAATGTCTAATGTGAGAACATTGTAGCCCACATTGTTTATAAAAAATGTATAATACCTAATGTACATGATTAGATTAAGCTTCCATGGTTGGGAGGAGATGCATATTGTATAAGTATAAACATATACTGATCCACACATGAAAAAACTAGATCACAACCGCTTCATTTTTCGGTCATAACATAAGTTTACTCGATAAATCAGTAACAAGACGCGGTGGTTACTGGTTAAAGTCCCACTCCAATCAAAAATATGTTTTTCTTGTTCCTACAGTTGAATGTTTGAGCTTCACTGTGCAGAATAATGTATGTGCAGAGTTTGACACTAGGAGCCTGTTTTCATATTCATCTGCTGAAAGTGGAAAGTTTCTCTGTACTAATTGAAAATCAGATTTTAAGGGGCGCGCCTACGAGCATGATTTGTGACATGACAAATAGTTTGGACGCCAATCCTGGTCCAATACTCAATTTACACAAGTGTGATGTGGAAACTTAAAGCCTCCAGTGCACATACACAGAGAATGGACTTTACAGTGAAGTAGGAGACTTAAAGTCAATTAAATATATTTGTATATTCATAGATTCAGGAATTTCTAATGAGGGGTAGATAGGGATAGATGCCATTTTAAGGATTTTAACATGGTAATTTGAACTTTGTGGAAAAACCATATCAGACACACATTATTATACAGTGGAGTATTTTATATACATCTTAAAACATGTCTGGAGGGGATCTTTAACATAAATATAATCTTGTTCAAATTAAAAAGTTAGTTTATAATGTGGGTAATGGGACAAATCCAGAGTAGCCAGTCCCTATGAATACGTCTTCATTTTAACGCTAATTTGCAACTATTCTAGCGTTAGACTAGCCTAGCTATAGATTCATGTAAAAGCTACATTGCAAAATTGGGAAAAAAAAAATTTCGTCGTGGTTACGGGAATACGCTGCAGCACAGTGGTGATCCAGTTTATCTGTAACTACCAGATGTTAGCTTAGCGAGCTAACGACAACAGTTAAGCACAGAATCTTATAAAGTGAAGGGCTCACCTTGTCGGCAAGAAATACGATCGATTGGTGCTTACTAGTCGGTTAAATTCCACGTACCATGATGAAATATTTCGTCATTGCATAGCTGCGATGTAACCGTACACACATAAACATCTTTTTTTTATCGACAACAACACAAATAAACAAATGAGTTGTATGTGGCGCTCAGGTTGGTACGTAACTTCCTCTTTGTCGTCATCACTAAGCGACGTTTTCTCAGGCCGCAAGCAAGCGGTTGAAGCGCAAGCTCCTCCATTGAAAGAAATGTAAGTTCTGCGTTTTTATTGGACTGTAATTACGTTAATCTTATTCAATAACATATTTTATTGAATGCAAAAAGTCATGCCGTATTTTCTAACCGTATGTACACTTCATGAAGAGAGCAGTTAGCGATAAACAGCGGCCCCGTGGCTTCCTGCTGCTTGTTTTGACGAGTCAGTTGAATGAAAATCAATGGCGGCAGATTTCTGTCCGAGAGTTTGTTGCTAAAAAGTTAACTCGACTGAGATGTTTCACTGATGACTTTATGATGATATAAAAGGCTATACAGTAGTGGTTATCAAAGTGGGGTCCTTGAAGAGGTTTCAGGGGGTCCCCAGCAAAAAGAGGAATCATTTATTTTCACAATTATTCCATCCATAAGTAACACAATGGCAGAATGTATGACTGCTTTGGTCATGGGTTTCATACGCTCTCTGTAATAAAACATCTAAAAGCAAACATCTTATCAAATGGGGGCCCCTGGGACAAAATCAAGTGGGGGTCTGTGGTCTAATTTGTGTCAGTTTACGGTTCCTTAACATGAAAAAGTTTGAAAACCACTGCTATACGGAAGAAATTGCTACAGTACTGCAACAATGGAGTGGTTTTGTTGCGATTTGATCAATAAAATGACTCTCTTGCTGGTGCCAGCCTTTCAAAAGTAGGATCATATTATACATAGATTAATCAAAACATCTCAATATACATATCAACAATTTATATGATCTCAAAGTAACAACAGTTTCCCTCCAACTTTAGGGCACCATCACCCACAAAGCGGAAGGAGGAGGAAAAAACAAAAGACAGAGGCAAAGAAAAGACTGGTACCAAGGACGGAGACAAGGAGAGAGGACGGGAGAAAGTAAGGAAACGCCGCAGCGCTTCAACTGGCAGCAGCAGCAGCAGGTTTGTTTTCTAAGACGCCTTGTGACGAGATTATTTGTGTTGATATCGGTAATAAAAGCAGTCTTAAATATACATATGTTCTAACCAAACCTGTTTTTATTTGTTTTGATGATAACCAGGTCCAGATCTAGCTCTACGTCAAGCAGCAGCTCTGGTTCCAGCTCGGGTTCCTCCAGTGGATCCAGTTCATCTGGGTCCAGCCGCTCTGGTTCTTCTAGCTCTCGTTCCTCCTCTTCTTCCAGCTCCTCTGGCTCTCCCAGCCCCAGCCGCCGACGCCATGACAACCGCAGACGCTCCCGTTCAGCGTGGGTCACCTCATCCAATGCAATTGCACAATATTTATAAACTGTCATTTCTTGTATTTTTACTTGCTTAAATCATGATGACGTTAATCAATCCTTTGTTTGTGATTCTGCAGGTCCAAAACACAGAAGAGGGGAGATGATAAGGAGAGAAGAAAAAGAAGCCCAAGCCCCAAACCAACTAAAGTTCACTTAGGGCGGTTGACCAGGAATGTCACCAAGGTCAGCTGAGAAATGGTTAAGCTTTTCATAACAGAACACAAGTACACTAAGGAAGCGCTTTGCTGCCTTAAATGACCATGACAGACGACATGAAAGCTGAGTTTGTGGGCTCAAATCTGGCTCAACTTTGACAACAAATCAGGGGGTTTTGCCAACATTGAGTCTCTTTCATAAAATGCTTGAAATATAACATATAACATATAACATGTATTTGGACAAATAATTCATCCCAGATTATTGAAAAATTACAGAAGCATATTTTCTATTTAATTCTGTAGTCTTTTAATGAATCCCAGTCACGTGAGTGGTGTGTGTTCACAGGTCCCTCATTGTCATAATTTAGCATAATGACATTACGTCAGAAACACCATGCTAGGTAGAAAAGAACAACCATGTTCATAATCTTGAGGACCTAAACACTATTGGAAATTTAAAAAAAATATCATATGCTGACTTATAACTCTCATTCCTGAATGATTAGGATAAATCAGTATCCATGTAGACCATAGTGGAAACACATTATTTCAATGTAAGTTTTTAGTGTCAACATTTTTAATCTATTAAATTAAAAGTAGAGGTTGAGGGCTCTGATGCTCTCTGAAATCTGAGCCATGTCTGTCTTGTTCTCTGAAGTTTGCCGATTTTGTACTTGAACAATAACATTTTTTCCACAGATAGTTGAAGTTTTTTGGTTCTGATAAGCATACCATGTCTTTTTTGCGCAGGAACACATCCAGGAGATCTTTTCCACTTATGGGAAAATCAAGATGGTTGACATGGCGATGGACAGGCTTTACCCACACCTGTCCAGGGGCTACGCTTATGTGGAGTTTGAGACTCCTGAGGAGGCCCAGAAGGCCCTCAAACACATGGACGGAGGTAGGCGATCGTGTTCACTTCAGCGCCTCTGTCTCGCAGACGTGGGTTTATGTTGAATAATCTTCTGTGATGATTTTGTGATTGATAGGTCAGATTGACGGACAGGAAATCACTGCGTCTGCTGTACTGCCTCAACGTGTCCGTCCTCCACCTCGTAGACCCTCTCCCCCTCGCAGAATGCCTCCGCCGCCACCTATGTGGCGTCGTAGCCCACCACGCATGAGGAGAAGGTCAGTCTTATGACATCCTTTGCCTCAAATTTAAAATAAATCTAGATTATATTCTACTTTTGAATGATTTTTTTCATGGTGCAGACCATTCAATCTCCTTCCACCCCTAAAGTTTTTTTAAAAAAATCTATATTTTTATGTTCTTTCAGGTCCCGCTCCCCGAGGAGGCGATCCCCAGCACGCCGCCGCTCTCGCTCCAGATCTCCTGGTCGCAGGCGTCACCGCTCTCGTTCCAGCTCTAACTCTTCCAGATAGAGGATTTTCCTGCCTCCGGATATCAAGTGATCTGACACCAGATCAGCTGGAGTTCCTGTTTTCTCAGACCTTACGGACTCACCAGAAAAATAAAAATCTGCATTGTAGCCAACATAAATATCTGCCTGCGTGTAGAAAGCGGACAGGTTTTTTTTTTTTTTTTTTTTTTTTTAAATGTGCAAATGTGAGTTTCTTTTAATATTTTCTTTTGTTAAGTTGATTCTGACAAGCTGGCTCAGTATTTGTGTTGTTTCAGGCAGAGTTTGAGCTCCACTGAGATCTATCAAGATTTAGCTCAAATTGTGACTCCTTTTTAGCGTGTGTTGAATTTTTAGACATTTTGAAAAATAAAAATGTTGAAACATCTGCAGTATGTGAGTTCAGTTTGTATCTGGGAGCTATGATTACAGTAGATACTTGATACATGTATTATTGGTCATAAAGTGGAAAACACTACAGGCAGTGGACAAAATATCAGGAACATAATATAGATACAATTCACAAGAAAGGTTACAATGTTCAGTTTTAGTTTCGACTGTTAGATTCAACTTGTGATACTTTACATACAGTTGTGTTTTGTACCTGTTATTATATCAGCCTCTGTAGTGTGTGTGTGTGTGACTCAGTAGTGAGCTCAGGGCGGTAGATCATTAACAGCCATCATTAACTTAATTATTGACACATGTGCTTTTCCTTCTGTCAAAAAAAAAGGCTTATTGTTCTGCTCACCTTAACCTGAACACAGGTCAAATCACAATGAAAACACTACAAAATTCGACCATTCAAGTACTACAAGTACATACCTGGCAACAAACCATAAAGTGGGGAGGTAAAAGTTACAGAAAAATATTAAAAGTTTAAGTTACAAGTAACAGTTACATAATAGAATTTCAGTAAATAAGATGGTTGACTTGTAAAAAACGATTTGGACTTGTATTTATGACATTATATGCTGTTATAAAGACAGTACAACCGTGCATGTTCATACAGTTACATTACAGTTCATACAAAGATATTTCCAGGCACTGTGGAGGCGAGCGGGTCAAAGTGGGTGTCATCGCTTGTGTGGGAGTGTCGCGAGCGCATTTTCCTACCATCATGTCCGCTGGGGGTCTCACTAACCAGACAGAGACAGAATACTTAAATGAATCTATTGTATCTATAGACTGTCGGCTTTACAGCATCTACCACGCTGACCATGCTCCGCTCTTTAACCACCCTCCACCCAATGTTACAGTCATTAGTTGTGTAGGTGCGTAACGACGCGCTTTTACATTTCAGGCCACTGCGTCCGGCGGCAATCTTTACTTTCGATGCATGAGAGTTTGAGGGTTTCAGCCTCTGAGCAGAATCGTTTGCATTATGGCTTCGGATCTAGAAAAGAACAGACAGCGTTTGAAACAGCTTTTGGGCAAACCTGGGAATGGAAACTGTGCCGACTGCGGAGCTGCAGGTAGGCTGCGTTTGTGATCAGGTGGAAGGGGATTAGTGACAGATGCTGGACTTGCCTAATAATAATCCTACTTAAATCGGTCTGTTTAAACCTTCTTTGACTATCTTACCCCCTAAAACATCCCCGTGAGATAATATACGATACAAGTAACTACACTACAATCTCTCAGCGTGCCTTTATAGTTCTTCGAAAGAGAATACAAGGTCGTTCAGTTTCTTTTCTCAGACAGTCACGATTTGGTCTGGGCATGGCTGTGAAAGACAGAACAGTTGACACAGGGGAGCAATTCATTTGGTGAGGAGTCATAGATCAACTTCATATATAAGTGAGACTGTCACACCCGTGCCAACGTTTTCGATTTCAGCTTTTCAGACCTGACGTCGTTAAAGTTAAAAAGTGATTCATACTCTTAATTCCTTGGTGGGGCATTTACTCAAACGTCTTTTAAGTAGGTTGAGGGGCCAAACCTGGTGACTGACTTCCTTCTCCATGCAGACATGTGGTTACACACCCTGATAGTCACACCTTGTTGACTTTATTCATTTTTTTTATTATTCTTTATTAAGCCTTTGCTAATTATTTTTCAATAAAATGTTAAAATGAGGCTGTTGGAGATCCAATGTGATGCAATTAGCATAATCAGTAAATCCACAATAACATCTACTCCTATCATATATCAATAAGAATAATTTCAGCTCTCTTGGAGTATATTCATTCAGATTTCCAGAAGGATGCACATTCATATCTTGATGATCGGATTAAATACTGATTTGAATCCTGGTTTGGAGGGTGACTTCTCTGCTGGACTAGTTGATTATCTCAAATAAAACAAGCTGCAGGTCTACATAATACAGAAAACAAGGGAGTGGCTAACTACATATTAGCTGTGTTGTCTCTTTTGCACAGATGCAGTGCTGCATGTGTGTAGCTTTGTGATTATGCACAAGGAAGTAGTATCGTTTTTTTTTGTTTTGTTTGTCGTGCTATTTGTGCTATTTGTGCATTGTGGGCTCTCTAAGTCTTCATTAGCAGTGGTTGAAGGGCTGCAGCATGCTGATAAAAACTACTTGACTCTGCCCCAGTTCTCTGCTGGTTCTCTTCACCACATAAGCTGTAATCTCACCTTGCATTGATCAGAGTTACGATTCTGAAAATGAAAATTTCCAGCAGCAGCAGTGTGTGTGTGTGTGTGTAGCCAGCCATTCACAGCTTTGCTGCAACTGTGCCTTTTCTATGTCAGTTCATTGATCTGAATTCAAATTGATTAGTTTACAGTATATTGTCATAACAAAACAAAAAAAAAACACTCTATCTTGTTATTTACTCCCTGGCTTTTTGCTGAAAAACAAATATGTTGTGTATTGATTGTAAAGTTGATGCTGCTCTCGTGAGCCTCAGAGTGCGGTTTGAACTGTGTGATGTTCTGACCTTTCATTGAATCAAGCAAAATGTCATGACTGCTGAACATAACTGGGTGACACTTTTTTTTTTTCTTCAGTTTATGTCAGCTTTATGTCAGATGTCTTCAGGATGTGCTTTCTTGGGCCACATGAGGTGTTGTTGCATGCAAAAATGTGTGAATGCAATGTGTGTGAATAACATACTGTAGATACATACAATGTGCATACCTCTGAATTTACATTATTCACAAAACAGCAATATTGTATTTTAACAATGTTGTATATTAAGTGAGGTACACACATTTATCAATGTGGTATAGTATATAATATATGTATATTGATGTCTGCCCCTGATTTGACACATTACCCTCAAGGAAATGTTTTCTAATGAGGTGTTGCTCAGTTGCTGCATGGCTTGCAGTAACAAAGCGCAGCAAATGTGGACTAATGTTGTGTAAATAGTGTATTAAGTGTGAACTTCTTAGACATTTTGTGTCTGTGTGTGTGCAGAAATAGTATCTATGAAACATTACCCTGCCAGGGTGAATCAAGGTGAACCATCAGTGGTGCCCAGTCACCTCTTTCACTTCTGTCCTTACACAAATATAAATACCGTCCAGATGACTTGAGATCCCGATCACCTGTTTGACATAATTTTCACCCAGATATTTATTGCCTATGAGGAAATCTAGGTCACTGCACTCTGGGTGACCAGCTTCCTACCTTTTTTTAAGATATAGAGACAAATGACTTACAGAATTGATGGAGCAGCCAGAATGTCTGTTTTAAAAACAGAGTTAGGTTTCTATCATTAACTGTCTGCTTTTTTTTTCATTTCTTGAAGGTACCAGTTACTTCTGTGTGATTATTAGGAATCTTAACCTACCAGAAGAATGACGTAAAAACCTTCTACACATGTGATAAAGTTGCTTTTAATCAACATGTCAACCACTGTTTTGGTCGCCTGCTGTTTGCTATTTTCAACCCGGTTTAAATATAGTCAGAGTCATCAACGTCTGTTAGAAGGAAGTTCAGAAATTCACAGTGGTTTTTGTGCGCAGCTACACATGTGTCTCTATGTTGTGTTGCAGATCCCGAGTGGGCGTCCTACACCCTGGGTGTGTTCGTGTGTCACAGCTGCTCAGGCCTCCATAGAAACATTGCTCAGATCAGCAAGGTGAAATCTCTTCAGCTGGATCCTTGGAGCAAGTCTGAGGTGGAGGTGAGACCTTACTATCTGTAATGTAGAGACACTTTTTAAGTATTCATGCAAAACCCGAACAAAGTAGAAAGCTCTGTGTTTTGCAAGAGAAGATCAGCCATTGATTACAGTCCAAAACTTGGCCTGAAATAACATCTGCAGTCTCTGGCCTCGCCCTCGCCCAGTCCACCCTGCTCCACTGTGAGCATCGCTCTCATCCTGCCACTCTGCCTCTGCATCCCTGCTTGGAAGAATAAGACAAGTCATCAGTCTCAATTCACTGTGGCCTGAAAGGCATGAGCCAGCAGCTGGCAGACACAACCAAGATCTTTGTGTGTGGGTGTTGGTGTGTGTGTTCTTAATCCTTGGACTCTGTTTTTATTACTCACTTTAAAAACAGAGCTATTCCCAGTAGAAATGAAGTGAAGGGAATTGTTTCTATACATCTGGTCCAGTCTGCTGTCCACCAAAATGTGCGCACTAAAAAATGGTTTGTGGTGTTTTTGTCATTTGCTCTTTCTCTCTCTGTGTCCCCTTTTCTCTCTCTGTTTTTGTTTCCTTGATTTGTGTGTGTGTTTGTGTGCATGTTTTTTTAGGTGAGGTGTAGTTTCCTTGCATGCTGAGCAGTGTACTCGGTGTTAAATACAGAGACACAAAAGAAGAGGCTTCATCCCTCTGGGCGTGGAGATAACACGAACCCTGAGCTGCAAGCACCTTATTATGTTTGAATGCGTGTGTGTGCTGGCAACCTATCCTCATCAGGCAAAAAACACATTCATGCACTCACAGCCATTAAGCAACTGAGCACACACATACACGCACAGATATCACTTACAAACATCAGATGTTTCTCTTCCTCCCCTCTGCAGTTTATGGACTCTGCGGGTAACAACGCTGCCAAGGCCAATTATGAGCAGATAGTTCCTGCGTTCTACTACCAGCCCACATACAAAGACTGCATGTAAGTGATGTGCCCTTCTCCACCCTCATTAATGTCTGATCCATGTGTTTCTGTCACCTCTGAACAGGTACTATAAATGCAATATGGATGAATAAATATCTACGGCGCAGTTTTATACTCCAGAAACTCATCTTTCCCTTCATGCCGGCTTTAGGTTGTTCAGATTTTGAAGAAAACCTCTGCTGATATCTTTTGTGGTTATTTTGTATAAAATATTACTCATAGTACCTTTTTAAACTGTAATTATTATTACACAGATTAGTGCATTCAGTGAAATAGGGGCATCAAGTGTTTTTGGTGGCCAGGCTGACACACAGAAACCCCTCAGTGATAAGAATGCCAAGTTCCTGCAGTAGGAACAGGAAGCAACATTTCAGTAGAAGGGTTTCTTCTTAACTGTTTAGTGGTATGAATAAACCCTAACCCAACACGCAACAACAAAACACTGAGCTGTGAAGTTTACTTTACTATAGACCTGCATTGTATTTTTGTAATAGACTATAGTGTACAAAGGAACGGATGATTTGATTAAAAAGAGAGTAAAAGGCAAATCTATTAAGTGTGAAGGACTTTGAGCTCTTGGGGAAGAGCTGTACAAAGCCATTACATTAAAGAGTGTGATGCTGATTTGTTGAAAGAGACATAGCTGGTTAAACAATGGCGACTTGACAAGTATCTGCTCAACTGCAGTACTTAAATGATGATTTTTAGAAGACGAGCCGTGTAATATTTGATTGCCTCTGTTGAGACTTGGCATGAAATGTTGCCCGGAGGCTCGATATTCATGTATAAGTTAATGAGACGTTTCCAGCAAATTAGCTCAAAGCTTGAGTGACCAACACCATTGTCTAACGCCAACCCGTTGTGCAGGCTCCTGCGGGACCAATGGATCCGAGCCAAGTACGAGAGGAAGGAGTTTTTGTGTGTGGAGAGGCAGGAGCCCTACTCGGCAGGTAAGAATGAAATGTGTCCGCGTACAGTTACAAACATGCACGTAAATGCATTATACTTCTTGAATACTCAGGAAGTCATTATCCACGTCTCACACAGTACCACCTATTCAGCATTGAATGAGCATGTGCATCATCCATTTATCATTACCAACATTCTTGAGCGGAACAGCTGACCACATCCAAGAAAGAGGCATCTTCTCACACCCCACTTTGCCTCCACTTAATGTATCATTTAATCAACATCCTTCAAATCTTCATATCTTTGAGTCGTTTATCTGCCTTCAAGATTGTTGCTTGAAAGATATAACATGACACGCTGGTTCGAGCTGCTAAAGTAAAGCATGGCAAACAAACTCTAGTTTTCACCAAATGACTGATAATGATCTTGTGGGAAAAAAAAAAAATGTATCTGCTGAGGTTCAATATGTGACATGACAGTAAAAAGCATGACACTGTGGTAGTAGCGGGGTAGTAATATGCAGCTCATGGCTCCGTAGGCACCATTACCCACTGCTCATTTACATAGCCCAGCACAATTAGCCTGCCAGTCAGATTGTCGGACTGCTCGTTAGGTGGTTTGGCAGATAGACAGTGTGTCGGCTTGTGTTGGGGAAACAAGGGCTGGTCTTTAAGGGAGGAAAACTGCTCTTGGCTGTCCTTGTTTTTCTGCTCTACCTTTACACTTTATTCTCGTCTACATCGACCTCTGTTTCCGCCCAAACCACAGTTTGCTTCACCCTGCTCTCCTCTTTGAGACAATGTGAAATCATTTTGCCATTATTCTATTCTGAGTCGCTCCCTAAATGGACATTACACACAGTCCTTATCTCTGTCTGACAAATGTCTCTTGGCTAATTGCCCTGTGCAGCCTCTTTAAAAGAGAGGAAGTGGCACCAACCTGACTGCTAATCAGACTCAAATCAATAATGGATGCCCTCCAGTCTGACTGGCAATGAGTGTGCAGATGCTAAGATTAGGCCATTATAGTCTCTTAATATAATGGATAACATTTTAAAATCTTGGAACTGTATTCATGGTGAAAGCAAGAGATTGACTTTTGACTACAATCCAGTTGATCCATAACTCAGCTGAAAGAAACACTGTTTCACCTCCCCCCCTATAAAATGCCACTTCTGTTTTGACCATAAGTTTAAAGTTAGTTTTAAACTTTAGTTTAAACTTTAATTTCAAATAATTATTCTACTGCTGACTGAAATGAAAAAAAAAGCACACATGCAGCACTTTATAGTGCGTAAATTGAGTCATGAGTAAAGGATAGGCCCACTGTTTTTTTACTTATAACCATGCAGAGGACAACTTAATGAATAAATTCAGTTTTGAGAAGCTGAGGTCACAGTCTAAGGGGAAATGGGAAGCTGTCAGTATAGTCTGTATGTTCTGCTGATAAGAAAAGATAGACGCCAAGCACGCTTTCTCAGGTTTAACTGTCTATTTGCCTTGGTGACTTCTGTGCCGGAAATGGGAAGTTGCGCGAAACAAAGTCAGTTTAACCTGATGGAAAGTGTGCTTTGTGACAATTTTTTGGCAGTGCATTTAAAGACTTACGCCACACCTTTCCTCTAGAGGTTTTGGGGCGGGACTGTCTCTCCAAATTTGTAGTAAAGTGATGTCATTGCTCGAGTTACAGCGCCGAGTTCACATGAACGTTTCAAGTTCACATGCATGAAGAAACAGACTGTGACCTCTAAAATCAACACAGTTCCCTTTTAATTACACTCAATTCTCACAGGCACACTATTGAGTAACCTCTTGTATTTGCAGTTAAAACACATGAAATTAAGAAATGCCTCAATTTTGCACACAAAACTAAGCAGATTTACAAAAAGACAAATAAAAACTACAGCATATTTGAGAAGGTTAAAACAGCAGCATTTGCAATACTGAAGAAAAGGCCTGAAAGATAATTGGGGGAATTTTGAATCAAGTACTCTCATCTTTTTCAGGAAAAATTAGTATTTCTCATGGGACACTGAATGTATCTAAAAGGCAGAATGACTCTTTGCACTAACATCATTCCATAAGTGATATGTGCATGCAGAAACTGAAAGCAAACTCTCACTCTAAGGTAGACAAGATAAAGAACTATTATCAGAGTCTCATGACTGTCAAACTCTTCCTCTCTGTGTGTCTCTTGTCTTTCTCCCTCTCTGTCAATGGTGTCTTGTGTTGTGCTGTGCAGAGGTTTAGGAGCATGTGGCTGCATGTCTGTGCCACGGAGGAAGAATGGCCTCTTTTGTGCTCTATAAGTATTCTATATAACATTGCTCCTAGATTTTTGAGCTGGAGAAACTAGCAGCGAACTGTTAGAGGCACTGAAGAAAAGACAGATGCTGCCATCCAAAACTCGCTTTGCTCTCCCAAGTGTTTGCAAATCTTTGACATCCCGTTGCTACAGTGAATGACTTCTCTTCTTCGTCTCCTCCGCTGTGTTATGTTGTCGGGGACGGTCTGACCGCTCTTTTCTCTCAGTGGTGGAACAAAACACTCTCACTCATGAATAATTGATGAAGCCATTGCTCAACCAGAAGTTTCCTGATGCCTGTGGCCCAAACCATGACGACTTCATTACTGGTCAAAGAAGCAAAGGAACTGAAGCTCTTCTCTCTGATCTCTGCTTTTTATTGCATTGCAACGTAGCTCATAGCATACCCGTGTTTGACTGAGGCACTTTACGTTCTATGGATTTCTATGGTTATTCTAACAGTTCCTCGCAGGGGAAGTGGTTTATCAGTTGTCTCTGTTGAATTCTATTTGTAGATTTCCATGTAGTCAGAAAAAAACAGGGGCTACTATATGTAAGGCTGTATATGTGTCTGCCATGACGGCAACATCACTGGGGTTGCTGCTGTTCATTTACTGGTTTCTGCTGTGGCCCCCGAGATTCATTGAGAAATTGATGTAAATAATTGTGTCTGTGGCTTAATTTGTTCATATGTGCAGTTGCAGATACATGAGATACAGTTACAGAGTAACTAGTTTGAGCTTGTACTCTCAGATTAAAGCCACACTGGAAGCACTGAAAACAGTTAATCAGTGGTACGTGGTACTAATAAAACTAATAAACTAATAAATAATAACTTTGCGGCAGTTCCTAATTTGTTACTTTTAGGGTTTGTGGCTGTTTAAACAGATGTTCTGACTTGGTTGGTGGCTGAAGCTGCCAACACTTTTTGAGAAGAGGTAAAAATGTGAACCTCCAATTGAAGACACGTTTAGTTTATTATAATGTTAGAAATGCAGGTCTCGGATATAGGGGAAAAAAATAACCAATTCAGGTACTTTTCTGTTGAATATTGCCATATCGCTGGTCTATACAAGAGTGCAGGTTCGTGTGTGTGTGTGTGTGTTTGTTGGCCGAGTGTGTTTAAGACAATGACAACGCATTTCTTCCTGCAGTGCTGTTTCTGTTGGCTCACGCTGAATATGGGCAGAGAGGCCAGTGTCAGGAACAAGCCCAGGAACAGAGCCAACAAGATCCTTTTTTGTGTGTGTGTGTGTGAGTGTGCACGCGTGCGTGCGTGTGTGTGTGTGTGTGTGAGAGAGAGAGAGACAGAATAATGAGTGTGAATAAAAGGAGGACTTATGATGCAGCATGTAAACATAGATTCATGGCACTAATTAGATTGTCAGAAAAATAAAGTTATACATGTGTGTGTGTGTGTGTGAGAGAGAGAGAGAGAAAGAATAATGAGAGTGAAAAAGTCTTTATACATGTGTTTGTGTGTGTATGTGAGAAACAGGAAGAGAGGGAGAGGGGCTTTATTTTAGTGAAGTTTGGGCTTGTAGAGCAAGTAGTCGGTTGAATCTCAATTATTTATATATAGTAAGAGCAAAGGGTGCTCTCTCCTACCACTGCTAACCACATAAGCTAAAAATGTGCACACACACACAGCAGAGAGAGACACATGTGCACCTCATATGTACAAATAAAGTCAACAATACCAGTATTACATCTTTGTAACGTTGAAGCTCTCAGTAGCCTCCACCAGCCTTGACTGACTGTTTTCTGATGCAAAGCTCTCAAAAGTTTAAAGATGTCTCAAATTCTTGGTGATCATTGTTGCATAAAGTAATGTTACTGTTTTAGTATGTTCACAATATACTGGAAGGAAAATTTTATTATCATAACCAATATGTAAACAACATGTATATCATCAGCATCAATTTTCCAATAAAATGTTGTGGGATTATTAAGTGAAAGTAGTTTTGCATTTGATTACTGGCATGATAATATCACTAATGCCTATTAAAGCTGCACTAATCAATATTTTTACATTAAGAATTGATGAAGTGTGCTAGTGTGCAGCTCAGCCCTACAAGGCAGTTGAGCATTTTAGTTTTATGGCCTGCAAACTTTGATTTTGATTTTGGTATATTGTATTTAGTATTTTGGTAAAATCCTGTTGTGTCCATTTGTTTTTTTTTCTCTTTGTGTTCCTGCTCTGTGTCGATGTAATGGGACCCTTGTGGCTCCCCTCCTGGCAGGCTACAGAGAGGGGTTTCTATGGAAACGAGGCAGAGACAACGGACAGTACCTTAGCCGAAAATTTATTCTGTCCGAACGGGAGGGTGTTCTGAAGTACTTCAACAAGCATGATGTGAGTGCTTTCTCTCTCTTTCTTAAACTTGATTTGAGTTGCTTATCTTGGTTTTAAACTTTTTTCTTAAAAATCTCTCTGGAGATGTCATTCAACTTCAAATGTACAAATTTTGCTCATTACTAGCAGGATTCACATTTATTCTAACAATTATGGTATCCCTCATTCTAAAAACTGTAATGTTAAGAAGGAAAAAGAGCCAAATAGTGCCCACAGGGACAATAAACACGTTGTATGTTCTCTAATTATTATTGATCAATGGTAAACTTCTGCATCCTTTTCTATTTCAAATACATATTAGAGCACTTCAAGAAGAATGCAAGGAGAGTCAAGACTGTACATTGACCATCTCTCTTTTGAAAATTGTATTTCTTTTCTGCAGGCCAGAGAGCCCAAAGCGATAATGAAGATCAATACAGTGAATGCCACTTTCCAGCCAACAAAAATTGGCACAGCCCATGCCCTCCAGATAACGTATTTAAAGGACAACAGCACTAGGAATATCTTTGTTTACCACGAGGATGGGAAGGTGAGGTGTAGTACCTGTCTGTTTGGCATTTTTGTTGGGACATGAAGTGCAGGGGTGTGTCTGAGCCGTCTGAGCAGGACATAAAAAGCACATGTGTCCATCTAGTGGATATGGTTTGTAATTACAAGCTTGTGTATAATATAAGTTATTTGTTATGAATTCTTCTAAATAGGAGAGATAGATAATGGCTTCAGCAATAATCAGTGGCTTGATTTTCTTTCTAGTCTGAAATAAGAGAATATGTTACTTCTTCCAAATGGTGCACATCTCCCTGGGGTTTGTCTTTTCAAATGGCATTTCTAGTACAAATGGCATTTATGAAAGCCATTTTCTCTCATAATGAGCGCAGTGTGTGTAGTGTTGGGGGGAACTGGGGACTATCATGGCTGATGATGTGTGTGAGGAGATATTGCGGCATGAGTCAGTCACTGAACTTCCTGATGTCCTGTCCTGAAGGAAATGGTGGACTGGTTCAACGCCATCAGAGCAGCCAGGTTTCACTACCTGCAGGTGGCTTTTCCTGGAGCTCTCACATCTGATGTGAGTACACACACGCACGCACACAAACATGCATGTAGGGCCCTAGCTGTAATTGGAGGACACTGAGATCATATTGTTGATATTCTTTTCTGGGAATGTGTGAGGTTTAGCAATCCGAGGGGAGATTACATCCTGCAAATTAAAAAATACAATATTTCTAGATATAGACACGCACACACACACACACATTCCTATATTACAAACAGAGGACTATCATTCTACATCAACCATGTGTGGACCTCTGTTTCTTTTTAAGAAATTGCCAAGAGGGCACACACACACACACACACACACACACACACACACACACACACACACACACACACACACACACACAAAACACACACAGATGATCGGCAACTAAGTCTTTGCTCTTTCCTTGGCTAGTTGTTGCCAAAGCTAACCAGAAACTACACAAAGGAGGGTTATATGGAGAAGACTGGTCCAAAGGTGATGTTTTTTCTGTTTTTTCAGTAACACTTTTCCACAAAGTATATAAAGCATATAACATGAGCAAACATCTTCATGTGCCTCTCTTGTTCCTGTCCCACAGCATACTGAGGGCTTCAAGAAGAGGTGGTTCACGATGGATGACAGGAGGCTCATGTACTTCAAAGATCCACTGGTACTGAAGCTGCATGTCCTGAAGAAATTTCTGTAGATGTATACTGTGACCAGTTGCTGCTGTTTCTTTGAGAACGGTTTCCTACAGACTTGTGTCAGTGTTACTTAATTAAACAACTACTTGGTTAAAAGTGTTTCCCTATCTGGTTGCAGGATGCCTATGCACGAGGTGAGGTGTTCATCGGTAGTAAGGAAAACAGCTACACTGTGCTCTCTGGCCTCCCCCCCAACATTCAGGGCTACCATTGGCAGTTCGGAATCACCATAGTGACCCCAGACAGGAAGTTTCTTTTTGCGTGTGAGACTGAAGAGGATCAGAAAGACTGGATTGCTGCGTTTCAGACTGTTATCAACCGACCAATGCTGCCTCAGGAGTATGCAGGTAAATCGAACAGCCAACTATATTGAGTCATTGTGAGCTTTATTCTTCTCAATTGCCAAGTCTGATATTGTGTTTTCCCTTTCTCTCTGCAGTGGAGGCCTATTTTAAGCACAAACCATGACTTGTCTTAGTGTTTGAAGAACTATTGGTACAGGATGAGGAGTAGGAAGTGGAGCTGGAGGAAGAGGTGGAGGACCTGAGATACATTTTCCAGTCTCATAATTGGAGCCATTATAAAAAACTGAAGGGTGATCATTCGCACAGTTCATTCTACTCTGCCCATTGTCTTGCTCAACCTCACCCACATTTTGTGCCAGATGCAAGTCAAGGGAGTCAAAATGACTCCTTTTGTGGAGCTCATGAATGTTAGCCTAACTCACTCATCTGTCATGTGATGTGACTTACATACTTGAAAGAGGTCAGTTATCCTGACCTGAATGTGTAGAAGTTACGTATGTACGCCTTGTCTGTGAGAGTCAGAACTGTTGCTGCTCAGACGTGAAAAGATTTTTAATGTTCTCTGTTCTCAGTAGTAGCCAACATACACATGAATTTACCATGCAGATTTCAACCAAGTATACAAACTGTGGCCTTCTGGGCAGTTATAGCGTACTAAAACAAACATTATCTGACACAGGACTATAACATGTCAGTAGGAAGTATTTATACATGCGTGATTTGCAGGTACTCACACACATACTCACATTTATTTCCATGTATGAGTATAATGATATCTAAATCTCAGTGTATTTATTTTTTACTTTCTAATTTGCTATTTGCAGCTTTTAATCTCATGATGCAAAGCACTGCAAGTACAATAAGCTGTATTTTGCTTTTCTGTGCATTTTTAAGCAGCTGAATGTAAAGCACTTTGTGTGATGTTCATTATCACATTCCTTGCATTTCTTTTCATGTCTCTTGTTTTTGTAAAACTATGAAAAATTATGATCAAATTAGGCATTTGCTTTCATGTCATATGATTATTTATCCTCTAGATGGAGACAAAGGAAACGTTTTGAACTTACTCTCACCTCCACAAATACTTATCAAACCACTGACTGAAGGTGTACGCAGCAAGTGTTGAAGCAAAAGATGTTATTGTGCAACATTGGGTGGTGCAGTGATTCATCTGTTTAACTTGAAGAGCCGGGTTCAAACAAACCATGTGAGCACACATGCCCACTGCTGAAGTGTCACCGAACAAAACATTGGATCATGCTCTGAACTCGTGGAGTCGTGTAAGCAAGAAGATAATTTTTCTAAGTGTATCTGACATGTGGTACAGCTGACCATTAAAAGAGTAAAAAAACACATTACCTTCTGTTTTTATTGTAGTTAACTTTCAATTACAAGAAAGAAGCTGCACATTGAAAAGTAGTAAAACAAACAAACAAAAAAAAAAACCCCAATACATCACTCTGAAGTAGATTGGAAAAACATGAGAAAGTACAGTAAATACTGTACAGGGATTTATTCAGTTTCTATGGGTTCTATAACTAAGGCGAAATCTACCAAAGCAACAGTCATATAAAAAGATGCTTATTTTATGAAGAATAGGTTAAATACTATTAATAGATTATAAGAAACAAACTGGTCAAAAATGTTAAGACATTTTTAAGAAAACATGGCACTAAATACCCCATTTATATATTCATGTATGGAAAATATAAGCAGAACAAAAAAGCAGCTTACTAATGTTTGCACTGGATACAAAATAAAACAGAAATAGCAATATACATACTAATGTTGCTATACAATACTTAAGGTAACATTGTCAACATACTGTAGGTCTTTATCCCCCCCCAACACCCACCCCAAATCCCACCCACGCTCTTATTCACCATCTAAAGTGCTATCTGTCCCTATCTAAACATTTTGTACATGCAGAAAAAAGTGTGAAGTATTTACACCATGTTTGTCAAAACCCCAATGTATATAGATTACATACAGTATGTTTGGCTGTCTTTTTTTTAATAACATAATTTCAAAAGTTAATACATATTATCAAGATGAGAGGTTGCATTTGAGCTCTCTGAGACGCAACGTTGACTCTTTTTTGTTGAAACCCCTCCAATAATGTGTCTGTAAAATGTTTTAGGTTCTGTGACCCATGCACTGCCATGTTTCTAAAGGTTTGTTTAAACTACTGTATACCTCATTTGTGCATATAGCATTAATTCAAATCCACTAAAACAATGATTTATTATGGCTAATGATGCCGTTCTGTTCTTCATATCTTTATATACAAAACAGCAACATCCATTTACTTTTATGGAGAAGAAGAAATACATATTCCCAAATATCCACAGCTGAATCATGGACATGCTTAGATTGAGTTTATGCTGGTGAGCTAAACTGGCTCCAAAGAGCCTGTTGAATTACTGACATGAACACTGGACAGAAGACACATCACTATACAGCAAGTACATGAAATATCATCCACACGTTGACCAAGAAGAGAACTCTCAAACAAAATGACAACTTTCACAGACATTTTAAGTGGATGTGAGGAATGGATAACCTCAAAAGACAATGCAAAGGTATTTGCTAGTGTTTGGTTTAAAAGATAATCACGCAGCTACAGGTATGGAAGATAATCTCTATGAATAGGGTAATAACTGATGTGTGTGCAGAGCTTTATATTCTCTTTCACCAACCGAAATCGGAGGGTACATTCACAGCTGCAAAAAGGGGCGAGTGAGGAAAAGTAGGTCACACAAGATAGAGGAGGGCCGTGAGATTTGTAATGGAAAACAAATGGAGTGTTGTGTGTACTGAGACAGAGAGGTATGAATGGAGAAACGGAAGGACAAAAAGATTTATACCTCGCTGGAGCTGACTCCTCCTCTCTGTTTAGGCCAGATACAAAAACATACTGTACGAAGATGAGTCTTACAAGTTGGTTTCCATGTCCACACACACACACGCGCACACACACACACACGAATACACACATACTAATGCACGCCCAGAGAATGACAGGCAGGCTTTAAGACCTGCAGCAGCCAGTGCCCTTCATCTCCTTGTTTACGTACTCCTGGAGCTTAAACTTCTCACTGGGATCCTTCATAGACCGGCGCTTCAGCTCCCTGAGACAGAAGAAGAGCATAAGAAAAGATATAATAAACTAAATATACTTCAGGTTCCTGATTTCCTACCATAAACTGCACATGTGGCTGGTTTATGCAATATGTTGCTCTAAAAATTTAATGAGGAATCTGTAACATAAGCACAAAGACAAAGATAACTGAATGTTTAAAGTATAATTTATTTTTTGGCACAAAATTTTTAACTCAAGGTCTGCTTACTGGCTTTTTCCAGAGGTTTCAACCTGAAATGCAGTTGAAAGCTCTGGGAAAAGCTAGCAAGTTGACCTTGAGTGTGGATGTTACTACTACTACTATTACTACTACTGCCACTACTACCACACTTATGTTTCTTATTGACAATAAGGTGCTGTTCTATCTTCTTAGTAGTACATTATTGTGACAAAGAAATCTCTTAATTAGACCAATCATCACTTGCACAAAGGAAGGTGTACTCACTTAGCCACAGCAGTGAAAGCCAGCTCTACATTGAGACCTGACCTGGCGCTGGTCTCCATGAAGGGAACTCCAAACTCCTGCACAGTCAAAGCAATGGCAGTTAATGGAGATCTGCCTTTTGGACTTCACCCTTTTTACCCCCAGCAGACACATACATAGTTATGATAATTTAACACTTTTTAACTGGATTTTTCTTCTGAATTTAAAAACATTCTTTGATAGCTTTGCAGTACTAGTTGTGCTTATTTTTTACTTTGGATAAATCCAGCTCAGGCTCACTTGTGATAAATTTGTCTCCCAGCCTTTCCTCTGCAGGGGGAATTTGTCTCAGCCCACAGTGATGATAACTGATGTGCTTTTTTTTCCCCCTCCCAGGCTGAGCCTTAAGTTAGGCCTACTTAGTGGCACTTTATTGCTCCCACTTCTATGCTATTTGTTTTGTGTGCCATGCTGTGAAGCAACAGTCAGGGAATTTGATAAAAAAGAAATGTTTGCTCCTGTTCCAGCGCTTATAGCACCAGTACTATGATTAAACCTTTACAGATTATGACACACAAGGCAGGAATATATACAGTAAATATTCATTTTTAAATGAATACAGGGGAGAAATACCTCTGAGGTGTTTTGCCTTTCTTTGTCTTATCTGTCTTTTTGTGTGCAAAGATAAAGAGCAAAAATGAGAGCTGATCTCTGGATAATCCCACCTTTTTGTAATATTCATAGTCTTCTCATCTGCCATAGAAATTCAATCAATCGTACATACTGGCATTTGTACAGTAAAAATGTGTCATTATTCTCCTAACTTCTGATTTCTTCACCTTAGCAAGCCTCTCGCCATCCTCTCTCTTCACCACCCTGTCATGAGTGGCATCAGCCTGGTGAGACAGGGAGAAACAGTAAGGTCACACATGCCAACATCATGCACTGACTAAAGCCACAACATACACCCACCAACTGTGGGAGATCTGCTCGCTGTTTGTCCACAGTTTATATACAAGCCTTTCGTGGTGTTCAGGTCTGATGGCAGTTAATGAGTCATGATTGGCTGTTAGGATGCTAATTAAGGGCTGATATGAAGTGTGGGGGATTGAAAGTAGACAGAGCTCTGAGGCAGAGACATCTGTTCTCCGCTGAGAGGGAGGGATGTAAATGGCAGCCACAGAAAAAATGTGCGTCACTGATATTTGCAATTTAACAGTTTGACAGATATTGTCAGATTTATGTGTGCTTGGAATTAACAAAACTAATTGTACTTTTGGGAATATTATCAAACTTCTTTAGAGCCAAAATAGTCAGTAATGAGTATTACTTTGGTTACATTTTAAATGCATTTTGATTGTACACATGCAGTACTTGATACTGTGCATGTGTGCATCAAAACTGGGAACGTTTTCTATACAGACACTAATACAATACATGAGTTTCAGCAGCAATACCAAAACAATACTTTTTTTCAGTACCTCACATTGAGGAATATGAAAATGATTTTCTATAAAGACATTTTTTATTTTAAGAAAAGAAGCCAGAAATCTCAAATGCATTTAATTTTTCCTAATACAAAGCAGCCATACAAGAAAAAAATTATTATTTAAGTCTTATCTAATCAATGAATAAGTAAATAAGACTGCAAATCTGACCAAGCATTTAGTGTAAACATTCGTTACATGACAGTTATGATACTCTAGAGTGCTAGAGTCGGTACCAAATAAGTATTTAAGTTAGATACCTAACCCTACTGTCCATATACAGTATCTGCACGATTTATCGCTTCCATTCTATCTCTACCTACAGTCACAAATATTTCCCATAATGCCTTGCCTTGTTTCCAAGCAGCATGAGCACCACATCTTGTTGGGCGTACTCATGGATCTCAGTCAGCCATGCCTGGTAACAAAACAGGACAAAGAGACAAGAGAAAGAGAAAAGACAGGGTGTGTTAGCAGAAGACAATTATGAGTGTGAAAACCTAAAACAACCTGAGATAAGAGACAAGAAAGAAGAAATGTGTAGTACACATAACAAGGGCTTCAGGAAAAGAAAACCTTGTCTGGGACTTCACAAGGGCGAGTCTGAGGATTAAATCTAACAACATGAATAAAGAGGAGGAGGAAAAGTGAGAGTGACTAGGGCATTTAGAAGATGAAGGGAGAAAAATGTGCAGACAGATTAGGCAAGAACAAAGAGATAAAAGGGATAAAAACAAGAGAGCACATTCAAGAAAGAGAAACACTGTGAGAAAATACAGGTACTGTAACACACACTCATTATCCTCAGTTTAATCAAGACTGTCTGCTTCATCCTGTCTCAAGCACAGTACATACACGGGGGGAAGATAAAGCTTTACCGGGGAACAAATAGCACTTCTGACTGTATGAGCTCCGACAGCACCTGAACCATCCACTCACTGTTAATGAGCATTTAATCAGCACAGACAGACACCTGCAAAGCCTTCCTGCTGAAGTAATATCCCTCATCTCAGCACAATGCTTACTTGTATCCACAGTGACTTACTCCACATTGGATTTCTGACTGGCCAGTGATCAATCCCCCTTTTCTTTTGCAGTCCTGCTCCGGAGCTGTTTCCCCTCTGTCAGCTCCCTAGTAATTAATTCTGGTATTACGGGATTTTACAGGGGTCACATCTACTTAATGGATTGGCTCAAAATTTGGTATAGACATTTGTGGTTTTGAGTGAAATATCTCAACAACTATTTAGTACAAACATTTATGTCCCCTCACAATGAAATGCAATAACTTTGGTGAAAATTTTGTCCACTACTTTGGTTTATCATCAAATACCCAAAACTAATGACATTCACATCAGACTCAGCTATACTTTGGGTTTAGCACTAATTTGCGAATCTTAGCATGCTAACACGCTTATGGGTAACATGCAAGAGAAAGCATGCAAGCAACAGAAACACTGTGACACTTAAATATAGCTGCTAAACATCAGTATGTTCGCATTGCCATTTTGAAAATGTAGCCATGCTGGTGCTAGCATGTAGCTCCAAGTAGTGAGTATAGCCTCACAGGCTGCTAACATGGCTATAGACCCACTTTTGTTCAAACTGAATTTAAAAGTATTTTTAGGGCAGAAATGATTAGTTGATTAATTGAATTGTTGACCCATAAAAATAATTAGCAACACTTAATAACCAATGAATTTTTAAAAAAAGCAAAAACACTAAAAATTTATTGATTCCAGGTTCTTAGATGTCCAGAACCTGCAAAATTTGCTTATCCAAAGATAATCAGCTTGATATAATTAAAATATGGTCAGACAGAACAAGCAATTTTATGCTAACTTTTTGGCTTTGGGAACTTAGAGGCCAAACATTTAATCAAAAAATAATCGGGAGACTAACAGAAAATGAAAATAATGAGCATTAATGACAAATGTATTTCATTTACATTTTTTATTAAATAAAGATATAAAAATAAGAACTTTTCTCCATTGTCTCTTTTGCTAATCCTGACACAATCATTAAGGTGTAAAAAAACTACACTTTACCCGCAGCATTTCTCCCAAAGCCATCCACAACTCATCCACATCATCTTTAAAACCTTTTCTCAGCCTCTCTCAGAGTCTTCAGTGGCTGTCAAATCCTCCCACATCCAAACTCTGGAGCTTGGAGCCTTTGCTCAGTCAGCCCCACACCCAGCAGAATGATGGCCCACTACAGGCTCACTCCATTAGCATTGCATGACCCTGCTCACACACGCACAGGTGCATATAAATAAAATATCAGCATTTCATTCAGCTACCATCCCATCAACCCAACTGCAACCTGAACTCGAGCAATAAGTCACTCACTTTCATGAAAAATGTTAGAAGGCTTATTGCTCAAGAGGGACAAGGCTACTTTTGATTCTGAAAAGGTTTTCTACCCCCTCTACATATTGCCTTGCATGCAACTGTTAGTTTATATGAACAGTATTTAAAAGGAGAGAAGTAGAGGAATACAACTACAGACAAAAGAAGGAAAATGCCTGAACAAACACTTCATAGTTTTGATAGAATTAATAAATTCTGGCTGTTTAAATTATCTGCTTTTGTTTTATTTTATACAATGTTCAACAAAACTATGATTGTTTCTTATGTGTGCATGAAAACCTGCATACTCTGCACTGTTTTAACCTCTAACCAGTCTTTTAATTTATTGTGTTGCCTTTAAATCAATGCTGAATCACATTTGTATTTTGATGTGCTTTGGCGTTCAGGAGGTCCGAGAGGTTTGGTGAATTGAGAAACCAGACAGGGCTTCGCGGTTCTTTAATCAGGCAATGAGCTCCACCTGTGGGGAGCGGATAACTGATTTAGCGAAACCTTTAGAGACGTTCAGAGAAAGGTCTGACGGAGCCCTCTGCCATTCTGATAAAGCTGGAAAAGAGTGACGCTGCAGTTTGTATTCTGGTTGTGTAATATTGTACTAATAGCGTATCACAGTGCTTCACTGTTTTTATTGGCCGACCATATGAATTTGTATGTCCAAAATGGCCTTTGTAACAGGCTATTGTTTATCTATCTTCAAACTTTGTAACCTTTCATCCTCACACAAAGAGCCTGATCAAACCACTGCAGTATAAAACATTCTCCCTGAGTTGACAGCTTGCCTCTGAGTGACTCTCTTCATATGCTGCGATTACTGTTGATGAACCATAGCTTGTAATTAGATCATTCAGCTTTTTATAGCACATCCCCCCCACGGGTCATTTCACAGATACAGTCATTGATTCCAGATGATGCTGCCTGTCACCTCCACCCTGGAGAATTAAAGTCTCCTATTATCTTTTTATGGTGGAAGAGGGTTTATGTGTGCAATGGCTGACGTTATCATTTGAATGAAAGAAAATATGTTCAAGTGAGTGCATTTAAACTTGCTGAGGAAAATTAACGCCATTCATTCCACTTGATAACTGGATTAACAAAAAACCATACTGGAAATTAAAGTTTGTGCAAAAGAGTGGGAGACAAAGCTTTGCACAGAGGGAGAACAACAGGTTTAGTTTGTCTGAGAGTGAAAGCACACATGATCTACTTATGTTAGAGAAATCAGACCACTTTTTGGAAGTGATATTTAATGTGCAAAATACAGATGCAAAATATAAATAAAGCTAGCATGGTTAATAGCCAACAAAGGGCCTGCATCCCTGCTCTTGCTCTTGTAGCCTTCCCTTTAGATTCACACAAACAAATATGGGTATCAGTTTGTATTTCACTTGTAGACAGGTCAGAGTGTCTGCATAGTGTTTGACGCAGTCTTTCTCAAAACCTTGGCAGCTGAAACCCAATGGCTAACTGTTATCTTAGAAAGTGTAACAGATATGCAAGATCAGTTTTTTCTTTTTTGTTGCAGGCCGGCAGTGTCATCTGCCTCCGGTGTTTGAGCTAAGCTAGGCTAAAAACTTCATGACATGGTAGCATACCAACACTTCCAGTGAATACTTTTAAAAGAAATAGATAAAATAAACCTACTTTTTTATGTGTCTCTTTAGAACAGCAGAGCTTCAAGCTGATGATTACCAGGCTTCAAATAAGTCTAATATCCTCAGTGGCCATGGCTAAAGGAACTGGGCTGGGCTCATCTTTTATTCAAGACTAATACCAGGCTCTCTGGCCAAATGCTCAGGGAGCCAAATGTCAATGACAATGTGGCATGGTGTCAGAGGAGGTAATACATTTCTCTGTTCATTGCCATGGCATTACAGTCCCCAAACAGTGTGGCAAATCATATGCGAGTGGAACTTTAATATTTCAAGGGCCAAAAAACCCTGAACAATAACAAACCCATTCAAATTCAGCTTCTTGATTCCTATTTCATGAACAGCACCTCTGATTTCTCTGTTCGCAGTAAATGTAAGAGTATGAGACCGTAACAATGGCAGAGAGACTGATGTGACAGTCAGAGACGGAGGGGGAGATATGACAAAGAGACAGAGAGGGCGCCAAAAGGCAGCAAGATGGAGAGACAGACGGTGACAGTGAAAGAAAAGACAAAGACCAAAGGATCTGTATCAGAGGAAGGAAGATAAAAGCCAGGCAGACAGCTGCTGGCGGCTGGATCGTGACACTGGCGAGACAAGTTGTCACAGGCAGAGGTATGTGAGGGTACTTCTGATGTTGCCTTGTTTATGTTTTCCTTTTGTTGTCACTGAGGAGAGAAAGCAGGGCTGTGTCCTACGATACTAGACTCACCAGGTCATCTGATAGCGTGGGAATATATCTTTTGGCGTTTTCCAAAGAAATACTTGTTCACCGCCGCCAATAAAAATGTATAACAGGTCACCTCAAAGTTAGAGTTGTTGTGGTCTAGGCTGGGTATTGAATCTAAATACTGTCAAAGTATTGACTCAAATGTGTCCTTAGACTACTGAAAACTGTCTCTAAATGTCTGGTTAAATGCATAATCATATTTCCTTATTCTTTGATGAGATATTTGCTGATAATTTTAACGTTTATCATATAATATTTGGAGCTTTGGCTAGGGTTGGTGCTTCAATCCCCAATTCATATCAGCATTAACAGAAAAATTTCAGAAACCCAGCTCAAATTGTGTATTGTTGTTTGCCTCCACCTTATGGTTTACTGTCTTATCAAGATGCATTATTGCCTACCCACAGTAAAAGATCAAGCCCAGTTACACCAACTTTGAAGTCATATTTCCCTCAAAGAAAATATAAATGATCAAAGACACAACTTTTTTTTATTCTTTTTAGACACAGGCTAGAAACACAAACCATGATTTATACAGAAAACTTTATGCGCATGGACATTTTGGTTCAGCGTGCTTAAAATGCACATGCAGGTTAGTTGTAAGACTGCAATGTTTAAATGCTTAAGTCAGCATGTTAACATGCTCATAATGACGTTTTGATGTTTTCCATGTTCACCATCTTAGTTTAGCATGTTAGCATGCTAACATTTGCTAATTAGGATTAAACACAAAGTTCAGCTAAGACTGATGGGAATGTAAAATGTTTGCATGTAACTGGTCACAAACCAAGTATTGGACGAATAGAAATGTTGACCTGGTGCTCGATGAAATGTTAGGGGACCACTAAAGTGAATAAAATGAATCCTTAAGGTGGCAGTGTGACATTTCCCTCATAAACACAAAAGTGAATCGGGTGGTGGGGCCAGAGGAAAAGTCAGGAGATCACCAAAGTCATAGGGATTCATCCTACAGGAACCATGGATATCTGTACACAATTTAATTGAAAACCATAAGAGTTGTTGAAATATTTCAGTTTGGACCAAAGCTGTGGACTGACTGAACGACATCAGTAGAGCCACAGCGCTAGCATAGCTAAAAATCAGGGCAACATTATTGGAAATTTTTCACAAGAACAATATAAGTCCCACTATAGATCCTTCCAAAAACTCCTCATTCTATTAGGTGTGAAAGTATTCAAATATTCAAAATGCCTCTATCTGAAGCAATGATTTGTCTGTATTCCCCCCGTTTGGGAATATTGATCACCTCACTTGCCTTACACATATTTGCCTCAAAATGGTGAAAAACATCACTAACTTTCACAGATCATCTGAAATAATTCTGTCTTTAAATTAACCTCAGTGTTACTCATCTGACAACAAATAATGCATTATTTGCATCGTGTTAAAAACTCAGGTCACAGTTTTCTGGTACTTTGTTGAGTTTAAGTAATGAACATAACTTAAATTCTTCAAGGAGCCTCCGAGCGTCTTTCCGCATGACCCAAAATTTCCCTCTGTTGCACTTTTGTATAAGGAAATTCGCTATGGGTGACAATGCTATTCTTGCAAAGCTTTGATAAGAATATTACACCAACAGACAGAGTGGAGAAGTCTGCTCCCAACAACTGGCAGATTCAGACTGAGCCAACCCAGAAGAGCGCTGGGAGAAAGTAGGACTTCTCCCCTGAGAGGAGATTTAAGCTCCACGAGGCAGCTAAGCTAAACGGAGTGTCATTGTGTCTGACACATGAGGAAGACGCTGAGGAATCCTGTCACACTCACGCCTGTTTGTATTCACACGTTCATTCAGGTACACAACCATAAACAAATCAATAAACTCTATTTGTTTTATTGAAAAACTTGGGTTTATAATGTTTGCATTAGAATTTTAAAATCAATTGGTTGACTCATGAAAGTAATTTATGTATGTTTCCATCTGCAGATTTTATAGTCAAACACAATATCCTCAATAAAAGACAGATCAGTGAACATCTTCTGTGTCATAAAACTTTGTGCATCACATCATCAAAAAAAAAAAAAAAAAAAACAGATCAAAAAAACCCAAACAAAACATTGGCAGCCTTGTAAGCTGATTTCTGTTGCATGACAGTGAAGAGAAAGCCTTTTATGTTTATACAAGAGCAGCTGACGTGTCTATCTGCCAGCAAACATTGGTGTGAGACATGTCTGGATGACTGATGTGCTTTGAAAAACCGTAGTCATAGAGTGAATGTGTGCATGAGTGAGTGAGACGTGTACAGAGGAACTTTCCTCACATGGAGCCTTCTCTGGTTGCTCGTCTATGGAATAAAATTAGGGTCATAAGTATTGGAGCTGTGTATCACCATATCTGAATGTGTGAAAACATTTTGTATGAATACATTCAAATGTGTGAATGTGTACAAATGTTTTGATCAAATGAATTCAAATGTTTGAATGTGTAAAAAATATCTGAACAAAGAGATTTAATTTTTGAATCCGTAATGAGTTCTGTAGCTGTGCAACAAATGAAAAAGATTTGCATATATAATTTCCAATGTGTAAGTGCATAACTGCAAACCTTTGTGCAAATCTTCTTTATGCACTCACACATTGGAAATTATATATGCAAATCTTTTTCATTTGTTCACAAAAGGTCATGCACAGCTACAGATATAAGCTAAGCGGAAAGTGTCTGTGAGACTTGCAACTAAAGGCAAATATTTTTCATGTTTTCATTGTGATTAGTAACAAGAACATTCTGATGAAAGAGATTTCAACACTTTGCTTTACAAATGCTTTGCCTCAAGGAAAACTTCGCCTTGTTCTTCCGCTTTTTAAATATCTCCTTTACAGATATTGATGCGATTAAGTTTGGCCCACTGAGCAAACAGCACAAAGACAATGAAACACAAGTACAAATTGCCAAAGGAAGAAAAAGTGCTGACAAGCTGAGGATTAAACAAGATCAATTCACAGCATTGCAGATGAAGGTCTTTTCTTTGAAGGGAGAACAAAAAACCAAAAGAAGATATTTGCAACTATTATTAATATTTTACTCCTTAGTTGGGTTTCCAAGTTGTTTTCAAACTACAAGAGTGCGCTATAAACAGCTGAATGTTCTAATTACAACTCTAGATCTACAAACTAAGATGATTTACTTTAATGTACTTGTCATAACTAGTAATTTTTAAATCTTTACCTACTTTGTCACATAATCTTTGGACCTCATGAGACCAACGTGCATTGTAGTCTACTGTGACAGTGAGTGAAGCAGAGGTAAAAGACCAATTATATCAAGTCAAGATGTAAATGTAATCAGTTCACCAACCCTGGCAGTGCAAGTCAGACTGTCTACCTTGTAAATGGATTTCTATGTCTCCAAATAACGAATGTATGAATATAAAAAAGGGAATCAATTATTTAAGGTTTTCAATACATTATGAAGGGAAAGGTAAGGAGTGGGAAAATGTCAAGTGCCAGCAAAATGCAGATTCAGTGTGAGTTGGCTAAAAGGTCTCAATGCTGCACTAAAAGAACAAAAGTAATTCATCTGCAAATGTGCCACTTAGCTACATTTTCACTATAATAAATTGATCCACATACCATCTATCCTCACGGCAGGAATATAGATGCAGAGGTTCCCGGTTAGGTGTGTGGCAGCTTTTGAGATTGTATGCACATTCGCAGTTCTCATTATCATGATATCCTCTGTGACATCTGTGCCAACTGTTTCCAGAGACGTGCACTGTGTTAGAGGAGGGTGCGGGGCTCGGTGTCTTGTCAATCAATTTGATATCCCGTCAGTCCTTGTGTACACAATTCCTCCCTAAGAAAATGATTTTTTTTTGTTCAAAAGATGATTAAAAACCCTCTCGTGTTTATATTAAGTGCTTGTTCAAAGAACAAGAAAACAAATGTGGAAAAGCTCAAAAAACACCTAAAGCCATTTATAAAGCAAACTGAAACATTGATGCAGTGAGTGTGCCATGTGCTGAATTAGGTTCAAACAGGGCTTCTCTTCTGCTGTTACGGACACAACATGTTAGATCCACTGCTAATGTGTCGACATGCTGCAGGCTTATTAATACTAAAGTCACCATGGATTACAACAAATTGTGTTGTACAAACACAAAGACATCAAACTTTTACAACAACGTTGCAGTGATTGGCTTGAAGATACTCTAAGATATATAAAAATACTCTGCTTTGGATAATAATTTGTGTTTAGTTCAGTCCAAGTTCAGTCCAAATGAGACAGAAAATCTCCATATTTCTCTTTTTCCTTTTGGCAGAGAAGTTATAATAAAGCTAAAGCTAAAAAACACAAATATGTTATTTTTTCCTAGACTATTTAGCCTGTTTTTCTTTCTCTGAATCAACTGATGTCCATGTTATAGTGAACAAACTATTAAGTAGTAATGTGTGTAAATATGCTATATTGCAATAAAGGTTTAATTAGTTGGAGTACTGAAAAAATACCAGCAGAGGGTGAGGTATCTTGATTTTTATTGTCTAGTATGGATGAAGCTTCAAAAACAGCAGATTTAACACTTCCCATAATGCAACTCGATAGTAACTTTTGTCAGATTCTTCTTGCCTGTTATACGCCCACGGCTCTGCAATACAAGCTTTCTGTTCAAATTTGAAGTCTCAAAGCCTGTGCTGAGATGACATCATCATTACTACACTAGTATCATTGCAATTATGATTTAATGTTTGTTCACTTACAAATTGAGTGTAAGTTAACTCAAATCACACAACATAAAAATCATATTTTTCCCCACTTTACTCCAGTAGTATCCACAATACATGCAAATAGTTCTGTTTTGTTGCAGAGATTTTGAGACATCAGCCGCTGAGACTTCTACACCCAAATAGAATCGGGGTGATTTGAATTCAATTTGTGGTGCTTGAAGCGCTGAAAATTTGCATTTGAAAAACTCAAGAGCAAAGTGCTGTTCCAGAAACAATGTCATAATTAATCTGGATAACCCATAAAACTTGCCATGTTAATAGTTTTGGGTTGCTGTGATTGTTGTTTGTGATTTTAAAAAAGAAATTAGTAGTGTTAGCGTTCAAATAGTACTTCATCATGAGTTCATGTAGAAGCCACCTACACTTTTTTAGAGGGCCCTTACTATTCTTCTTCTGCATATAATTGAATTCCATTTTCACACTCTTTCTATTGCAAACAAATGCTATAAGGTCCTTCTGTCTGGAGGAGAAAAGGACAGCAGGAATGTGATAAAAAGCCAGAATAACCACAACAAAAATAATGACGCCTCTGCATTTGTTCATGCCAACAAGAGATAAAACACTCCAAAAAAGACAAAAGAAACTGAGAGTGACAGAAAAACAAAGAGTTTTTTGTGTATGTGTTATGTATGAGTGTGTGTGAGCATTTCTGTGAAAGATGGCCAGTATTTGTCTTTGACTAACTGTTGAACTTGTGACAAAGAGCAAAACCATATCTGAGTGCACACAAATATGACTGCGAAGAAAAAGGGAGGAGTAATATCCGCAAGTAGAAGAAAACAAGATGCTTTACCGAACTGGGTTTTAAAGGGATCACATATTTCCTGGAACTGCAGTGTCAATAGTTGCTGTGACTAACTGGGAAAAAAAAGATACAGAATCAGACAAACAATGTAGACAGTGATTGGATGACTCGTCTTGTGCAAACATGGAGACACAAGACATACACTGTAGGACCTGTGGCTCCCTGATTATGTGATGTGCCATGTTACAAAGGTTTTTGGGAAAAACAACAACATAAAAAGGAATTTGTATATAAGATAAGCCAAAGTTGTGGGAAACCTTCCTTAAAAAACTCATTTAATATTAAAAAATATTAAAATGTTTTTTTTCCTGAAGCAGAAAAGACTGGCCACATGCATTTACTAAAAGCAATAAATAAACAGCACCCAGCAAAAGTTCTGCAACATCTGAGTAGGTGTTATTCTTGGCTAGACATCCACAATCCATTTTTTCTGTTTTAGAACAGCTTTTTTTATGTAGCATAGTTCTTTTTATGAACTATAGATCCCAAACTTTACACCCAAGGCTCCCCCAAAAGAACATTTTTTCTTAAAACTGGCTTCCTAAATAGATTTAAAACTGTCTAGCCATGAATGTTTCCTCCTATCATACATCACTAATATAATCAGTTCAGGGTAAAGAGAGACTGAACAATAGAACTAATACATGCCTTTCCTTCTTGGATAACCTTTGATATAATAAAGTCATAGACTTGCAGTCCAAATAGCCACGTAATTTGAGCACTTCAATTTATGATGAAACCTCCTTTGATGTTTCTCAATAGTTCTTGGTGCTTTTTGATGCAGAGATTGAAAGAAAGAAGTTGGCAAAAATCATATTTTCTGAACAGCTTTGACCTTTGTCAGCCCCCTCACAGGTAAAGAGCTTCTTTCTGCAGAGTTGCAACAAACATAAAAGGCACTTTTCTGGTGAACAGGCAGAAATGATGCGTTATGTAACAAAGAGCAGCGAAAGGAGATGGCTAGCCTTTTTTCCATGCTCTCCACAACAAACAGGAGCCTTCTCTGAGCATACGGCTATAAAAGTGAAATAAAATTGTGAAGAACGAAGAAGGAGGGAATTCAAGTTATTTTCATAGAGGCAGTCAAACACCTCTGACATGAATCCATCCACTGAGGCATTTCATTTCTTGTATTCCCTCTGGCAAATTGAATTGATCAAGAAAAACAGAGAGCGACCAACTTATAGGACGTCTTCATTCATCTCGCTGTGTTTGTGTGTGCATTTGTGCGCACATAAGCATCCCATCTGTTTTGTCACCTTGCGGCTGACATAAAAGTAAATGGAACTGTCCACAGAAAGGAGCTTCCTGAAAACCAGTGGATCATTTTTTTTCCCCCCTCCGACGCTTATGCTCTACTGGCTGCATCATATACGACTACAGCCGAGGACAGGCAGTAATCTACTGAAGCAATGGAGCTGACACACTAACAATGTTCCGTGCGGGGATCTAAATTACAGGTGATGCGTGAGTGACAAGCTAATGAATGAGGATTACCGCATGTCATGCCCTCGCTAACTTGTATCAAACCTGACGGTGTAGAATAATCTGTGAAATGTTTCTTCATAAAACATTTGTGAGCCTAAAATAAGTCACCTCTAAAAATGCCAGAGTCTTCACTGATTATAAATGAATGGTATTTGAATTCATATCACTGCATTATTTAATGACAGTTTCTCTCATCACCATCTGGTGCGGTGGTGCCATGACATTTAACAACAGTTATGTGGTAGGCAGGCAGCCATTTCATTTGAAGTCAGTCCATGCCCCCGGGGACAGACTGAGAGAGCGATGAATGAAGGCACAAAGATAACGGTTTCATCTCTCTCATTGCTTTTATTGGGTTTCTACAACGCAGAAACGTAAGCATGATCAAGCATTTGGACATCAACACATGCACACACGTGCAGTCTGAGATCTAAGAGCACGGTAATGCATCATTTAACATTTCACTTTTCAAATAAGAAACATTTTAATATGGAGAATGTATTCTAACCCAGGTCATTGATCTGCATGGTCAATATGAAAGTTTGTCAGACTGCCTCCCTTGAATCCGTGCCTGAGTACTGATCAATTCTAATGTTATGACATTTGAATTGTTAGGAAATATTTCCTTTTGCATTCAACCAAAAGTGTAGGTTCAGCTACAAAACAGTGCATCTGGAGCTGGTGTCTTGCTCAAGGAGAAGTCTGCAGATCAACGAGTCCAAAATCCGTTATTTGCCATTGTCTAAGAGTGCTTTCTGATCTGACACCCAAATGAACAGGACATTGCTATGGTTAAGGTTAGATTATGTTAAGGCACAAAACATTCTTGGTTAAGGCTAGTTTGTGGTCAGTAATAAACAACTAAACAGCAGTCTCCTGTGATCAAATGACCAATGCTGTCGTTTCTCTGTTGAGAACCGTTTCTTGCCAAGACTGTAATTCGGACCTGAATCACAAAGCTGACGGGCAACTTTTCTAATCACCAGACCAGTCTACTGCGCTTTGTCAATTGTGCAATTCAGGAACTGGAGGTTAACTTGCGGACAAAAAGCTTTGTATCTTCAGATTTTACCATCTCCCTGATTTCCCTCAAAGGCAAAAGATTCCTAGCTCTGCATGATAGCACCACAGGAGCCTGGCTGATTTTTAACCTAGACAAATGATTTGCAGCAGAGGCATAAATGGATTCTGATAGTCTCCCTCAAGCACTACTTCTGACATGAAGACATTCATCACATTACTAAGTGGCTCGTGTATTTTTGCTACAATGGCTTACACCCAACAAATACTTGCCATTGTTATTGTTGTTATATTCAATAAACAAAAGACTGATTCATGGCGCTGACCCCAACAGACTACAGGAAACACCTCAATAACTCGAACCATCTCAGACGCAGGCTGGAGCTTGAAATACATGTGCACAAAAAAATATTACTCCGATGAAGATTATAAGAAATGACACTTATCTTCAAACCACTTAAAAAACAATTATACAAAAGATAGCGTGTCAGAGCATGAGATGAATTGTTGTGACTGAGCCTCTCTTTCCTTAAATGTTAAGTCTTTCTGCCTGCGGTGATGGACAGCTCCTATGATGTTAATGCTTTGCTTGCCTAAATGCCTCCCAGCTGGGGAGACAATGATACAGCACAGAGAGGAGCGGGTCTGAGGGCGGAAGAAGAGAATGATTTGCCCCGCTCATTTCTCCCTCTCCTTTAGAGTGGCATTCATCACCATTAGCGTTCATTAACATGAGTTAGTGCTCGTTAGGCAGCGGTGTGCCAGAGGCCATCTGTAGCTTGCCGCCAGCATATTTCCTTGCTGTAATAGACATTGACTGAATGTGAGAGCGGTGGAAGGATGTGGAGATGAGAAAAGAAGGGGGGGAGGCTGAGCAGGGCAGGGCAGGGAAGGACGTGTCAATCTGCGCCTTCTAAGAGTACCCCTAATTTACCTCTGGGAGAATAAAAACTGTTTCAAATAATAAACTTCAGCAGTATCCATGGGGAAACTGCGCCATTGCCTCGGTGAAAAGTAATACAATACAGCCAATAACAAAAGAGACTAGTGTTATGATGCGTCTTTTTCACAGCAGACATTTTGGCTAGTCATTGCAGGAAAAGCACAGGTGCTACTAATAACATTAAGGACAGCTCTGTTCTCCTCCAATATCTTAGTAAACCATGACAGTGAGCCAGGATGCACAATACCGGGACCCTGAAACTGAAGCGGCTAAATGCAATTCAGCCATTGTTCATTTTATTGTTTACACCTGTGCTTTTCCAAGTTAAAAATGTCTGCTGTGAAAATACCTATTGGAGGCTCGGAACTGATGTCTCGTGTAGCGGGATGGATCCGGCTCTTAATTAGCCATTAATGCGACATACCTGGGAGACGCCAGGAGTTGCGATGCTGTGGAGATTATGTGCCATGCAACAAAATTTACAACGTTAAAAGTTGCAGAATGCAGGTTAGTAAAGTAAATGAAGTAAAACAATAATGTCAGAACTGTAAATGTCTGACATTCAACGTATACACTGTTTATGGTGTATACAGTAAACAGCGAGAGCTCATACATAGAATAATTCAGGGCACAACACTGTGAAGGACAGTTTGCGTAGACAGTGCAGGCTCTTCGCATCAGTGTCCTCCCAGCTGGCAGAGGTGGAGATTTTTGGCTCGAAACAGAGCCTGAATCACTGTGGATTGCATTGTGCAGAGATAACACAAAGGCTGAAGGTCCTCTGTAGACACACCAGCTCATCATAGAGAGAACTGGGGTCGTTTTGTTTCAGATGGTCGACAGTTCCCCTCCCTTCTGTTACTGCCTGCCCAACATATCAGTGTCCTTCCTCGCCACCTCCTGCACATGATTCGTCCCTCTCTATCTCCTTGAGCTGCTGTTCACATCTGGAGCTAAAAGAAGCACATTTTGTGATCGCTCAAGCCAGACGGGCACATCATATTTCTCTGGTTGGTGACAAACAACTTCTCCTTCATTTAACAGCCCCTTTCCTGGTCTGAAAGAGACATTTTTGTCTGATGGCTAGTGTTGAAAATTGCCAGCCTTTGTGTTGCAGGGTACACTTACTGCACAGAGAGAAGCAGCAGGTATGATGGCATAGTGATACCAGCTGGCACGACTTCACTTCCTCTGACAGCAGTGGCACTATGAAGGTGGGAAATTGAGGAGATGGATGTTTCAGAAGAGCTGCCATTTTACTGCCCTAACTGCTAGAGATTTGACTTTAACAGGTGATAAAAGGAGAGATGTTTTATATTCTTTACATGGGTCGAGTAGTGCTGTTGCCTGTTTTTCACGAGGGAAGATAGTAGCTTTTTCATTATTGATTAGGATATGAAATATTTGTTTTATTGTAAGATTGTACTAACTGACTTCTCCTCTGCATCTTTTATTATTGCTTTTTCTTCTTCTCTGGCCTCAAAACATTATCAGTTTTGTTTACTTGTTTCCATAATTTTACAGCTCACTTCAGATTTTTGTGGACACAAATAAAATTGAATCAAAAGCAGAGAGCAAAGATGTTTAAGGGAAGTATAGTGCAATCTCAGAGGCAAATTTACCACAACGAAACTCACTTATCTGAATAAAATACAAAAACAAAAAGTATTTATATTGGCCAATGCATGCTGCAAAGTCATTTTTAGAAATATGTAGATAATTAATAAAGGACATAAATAAATTCTGAGATTCCCTGTGCCAGGTTGGCTTTCTGCCCTCTGTATTGAATTTTCATTCTCTTTTCAACAGCTGACTCAATACAGAGAATATATCTTGGCAGCCAAGATTGTGATTTGATTTGTAAATTGCTGTGTGCTGCATCAACCAACCTTAAAGAAATATAAATATATATATATAAAAAAAGAATAAAACTGTGAGCACACAACACACTTTCCCTACAAGCATCTTTCACGTAACCCTTCAGTTTATGAAGCTGTGCATTCACTCAATTCAGTTATGAAGGAAATAAAATTCCCTGGTCTAATGAATGGTTTCCTATGCATGAGTAGTCACGCGATTCTTATCAGTTTCATTCTTCATCATCTAATCTGTTTTCAGCCCTGTTGTCAAGAGTTCATACAGCCAGAACATTTAAACAGTCTGTGCCAAACAAGCAGAACAGGCAGCGCAGTGGCTCAGTGGTCAGCACAGTTCAAACATCACCAGGGCAAACTGGGACCTTTTGGTGTCAAGTTTGCATGTTCTCCCCATGATGGTTTGGTGGTGGAGAATGAATTTAGCAGGCCTTTTTAGGAATACTCCTGCCACTGACCAAGACGCTGGCCTGTGTACCTGTGCGCTCAAGTGTGGCTGCCTACTGCTCTATAATAGTTGGTGTGAGTCACATGCAGAAGACATTTTTCCCCTATAGGAACTAATAAAATACGACTTAACTCAACTAAATTGGTTGATAAAAGCCGTTCTTTTTCAGTTTAATTAACTTGGGAGGTATGGTGCTCTGGGAAAAAAAGAAGTGTAAAGACCAGAGATACAATGTCGGCCATCTTTCAATCTAGGATTTCTAACACGGTCTTTATGCTAAAAGTGAATACTGACAAACTAATTATGGTACATGTTTCTGGCTCTGACTGCCAAAGGAGTAAAGTCAAACCAGGTCACATTCAAAACCTATATTCTTCCTCTTGTTGGAGACATTAGAGCCCAGTGGAGAGAGAAAGAGAAGGATGAAAAAAAGAGACTGTAGGTTTGCCAGATGAATGGACAGTTGAATACTCTCTTTGGTTCATAGAAAGACCATAAAGTTTTAAAAAGCTAAAGCTCGAAGCGGACCGTGCTGTCCCTCACATTCATCATCCCCATTCTTACTTCTCTTGTTTGTTCTGTTGTTTTTCTCTCCCCATTTTTATTTGGTCTCCAACAAAGTGGGAGGAGACCTTCAGATTGCTCTGCCTGCTAAACCATCTGTCACACTGACTGATTTTGATGAAAATGTGGGTTAATGATGTCGCCACAAACAACACTGACAATGAAACTCAGCATTTTGGCATTACAAAGCGCTATCATCCAGCCAGTCATTCATTCATAATGATTGATGCATCAGATGTTACAGAGGACTGATTTAGCTGCAGCCTTTCTTTTATAAATCTATTCTGATGGGCCGAGGCAAAATTAATTAAATGAATAATTTCAACTAACCATGTTTGTTCAGCATGACATTTGTTGCACAAATCCAATTATTCACAATCCCAAAATTGTCTTCACTGATATAGCATAACATGTTTATAAAGGAATAATGATTTGTGGGGAAGTAAGTATGAAAAGGACAGAGATTGCTGGATCAAGCACAAAAACGCTTCAGAGGCTTCAAAGTAGTAATAACAGCTGGAACAAACAAAGAGCAACAAAAGGCAGCCTACCTGTATGTTGTCAAATGATGTTTTGTTGGTGACATCATACAGCAGAAGCAGAGCTGAAAGGAGCAGAGAAAAGTATTAGTGTATCATTTGAAAATTTATGGCTGCAAATCGTTTCATATTCATATAAAACGGTTTGGTGGAAAGCTCAGCAAATGTTTAATTTAATCTTTCGCATTGATGTCTCAATTCCCTTGAAAATTGAATTATGATTATGATTACCGAGTTCATTTTCACTCTGGGCACGCTGGCAGAGCTGAATAATCCATGCTCTTTCTCTCTTGCATGACAAAGTGCCGCAACACATTTAGGCAGGACTGGAACGAGACCATTTTTTTTCTTTTAAAAAAAATACTCAAAATGATTATCAAAATAGTTGGCAATTCATTTTCTGTCGACTAATTGTTGCAGCTCTAAACAACAAAAATGATAAATATGAATACTAACAAAGACAACAACAAAAACGCCAAACCATCCCAAAAACCAGAGTTCAAGATGTCAAACAGATGAGCTTGAATCAGTAAAGATGTGTAGTAGCATACAGGAGAGGCTAACATGAAATACAGTAGGAATACAGTAACATTTTTACACTGTTGAATTTACAAAGAACCTTACAAAGGCAAGCTCTTGCAGTGTTAGCTGTAACATGATAATCTTTAAATAACTCCCCAAATAATGATTTATTCACCAGCACCAGCCATGCCTTTCTAATTTAAACTTTTTCAAATACACAGCGTCACACTATATTAAATATTTTGTATGAGCAGTTCCACTTCTGTTTAGTCCTAATATGACCTTAACTGAATAATGTAATTAGAGTACAGCCTTATTCTGGAAAAAAGATACATAGAGCATGTATATGTGTATATTCTGTTTTTGTATTCGACTTAACAGCATGAATGATGCTGAAAAAAAGAGAGTGAAAGGGCCTTTTGAACTGCAGAGATGCCTCAGTCTATGTCCCCATAGCTATCTGCAGAGGAGCTTGCCCAGGGAGAGCGCAGGTATTTGCTAAACTTGTCCTGGAGGTGTTTCTCACTCTTTTGCCATCTGTTCTCAATCAATGGTTGAAGTCAGGACACAGAAAATCATAAACTGCTCTGTTGCTAAGAGTGTGTGCCTGTGCAGATTCATGCATGTATTTAAACATCCTTTCCAAAAGCTGTTCTCTATTCATAATTTTTTCCAGTATCTGCATAGGTCAGCCTCAATTGTTATTTATGAGAAGATGAGTTAACCAAATCAGTTTGTGCGTGTTTTCTTTTAAGCACTGGAAACAATGAGATTTATTGGCAAGTGGAACAGTGAAATTGAGGTTTGGATGAACAGAGATTGCGGGCGCAGAATAGACAAAGATATGATGAGATGAAAAAGAACAGAAATGAAAGGCAACACAAAGGAGAAAGAGCTTAATTGGCAAGACGCTTTAAAGGAGGAAAAACAATGACATCGATGAGAAGGAAAGATAAAAACAAAAGATGGAAGAACAGCAATGGAAATTGGGGGAAAACTTCATGACGAGAGTATATTTGTGCATCTTTTCTTCACATTCACGCTCCAACATTTCATTTCCATTATTTCAAAAGTTTTAATTTGTTTCATACATTTTGCATAACTATTTTTTACTAAAGTTGTATTTTTTTTAGTAGTGTAGCTTGTAAACTGGATTAAATTGTGCCTGGAGTTTATAGATCAGTTTTGTATTCCAGCATCCAGTTAACTGGCTAAAGTATCTAATGAGGAGAGGGGCAAACAAATCAAAGACCAAATGAAAGTAAGAGACTGGGGGCATTTGAATCCAACTTAATTTGGATTTGGAAGAAAATGCCGGAACAGAGAGCCTTCAATCAATCGGGGATGGGACAAATTAATGGTTGTGCAAAATTACTGTGTGAAAGGACACTTACGGGCATATTGTGTTAATATAAACCATCTCCCATAATGCTGTTTCTGTTCTGACTCAGGACATGGATGCTTTTGAGGGGTGAAATGTTTTGCAGCCTTTTGTTTTTATCCAACAACCTTTCTGAGTAAACCTGTAATTTACACTTTGTGTCTTTTTTTTTGTTTGGCTTCTTTTTATCACCACATTTTTTCCCTCACTCTGGTTTTATGTTTTTATCACAGCATACACAAATAAGCTAAACCAAGATAAGCACATAAACTGTTGAAAAACATCCTGAAAACTCAAACTACTCTAAATAATCACTGAATTTTCAGCTGAGAAAATATCTGATGGCTGTCTACACTTTTTCTCCCACACAGCAGATACATTTTATATCCACCAACATCTAAAATAATCCTCTCTACAGGCCTCTCTCGCTGCGTCTCCTAACTCACAGACTCCCTCCACCCTCCCACACTCGTCAGCTCCCTGGAGGCACTGGCACTTTAGCTCTGGACTTTCTCTGCCTGCAGCTCTGCTCCGGCCCCCAAAAGTTGTGGCAGCGACAATTAGCTCCATTCATCATACTATGCTTTAGCGTCATGCAGGAATGTGTTTTTGCATGTCAAACGTGTGTGTGTGTGTAAATGGCCATGAAAGTGCTGCTGGCAGGCCTTTCCAAACTGAGCTATCTATGAATCCTTTATTGTGTCATAATTTCACTGTCATTGGCTGAAACATATAACAGTTACAGTAATCCATGGCTGACTGAAGTCTTTAAGGGGGCTGTAGGCAGAGTTTGATTTGTGGCTGTTGGCATGAAATATAGTGCAGCTTTCTGGCCTCATATTATTGTCATTCATTATTTAAAGCTTGAGGTGTGGTCAGACTTGGCAATTACTTTGTCAAAAAGTGTGCATGGTGTCCTGTTGCCGTTAAGTTTTGTGTATTTACTTCAGCTGTACAGTACTGCTAAATAGTGCTTAGTATTTGGTTTTGTGGTGTGACAAAGTGCACTGCTTGCTTTTAGCAAAATCCTCAGTTTTTAATAAGTTTGAAATGTTGGCCAGAGGTTTAGGGAAAATAAGAGTTTTTGGTTTCAGAGCAGAGCCTAGAGGCTTGAATAAGAGTTTGAATAAAAGCAGAAATTTTGGCATCAGGTGTAGTAATCATTAAAAAATAACTTAACGTCATCAGAAAATCTTGTTTTTGCTGACCTCCAGTCACTGAAGTTCTCAGATGTAAAGTGTATTCACCCTGACATCACTGTTGGGTGTGGTTGAAGACTTGAAACGTTTAACTAGAGTCAGCGAACTGCCTTTCAACTTGGTGTTAAATGACTAATAAATAACTAGTAAATTACTAGTAATTGTCTTTCAATCACCTTATCACACTTTTGAAGATATATCATGGTCATTATGTGCTATTGGACACCAAAATCTTATTTATTGCACCTTTAATATTCCTACGCCCAGCTGGACTATATCACTTTCATATTCTGCTGTAAAACTAGCACCAATGTCATCTACAAAAAGAGAAAAAAAAATTGTTAACTTGAAGATCGATTATTTTGTTTTTACCCTCTGCCAGACACAGCAGTTAAAGATTCATATACAATTCAAAGCGTAGCTTTGCCCAAGGTCGGCTGGCATTTCGCAGAGATACTTTGATGTAGACCGATGTACAGTGTAGCTTCAAGCAGGCAAAAAGTCACCAGGGCTTACCCTAAAACCTGCAATGACTGCTCATGCAATATGATCAGTTCTCTGTTGGGATAAAAGGAAAATAAAAAAGTAGACTTCACAGAGAAAGAGTTTGTTTTCAGTGTTTTGGGGAATCACAGAGAAACTGACAGTCAAGAGTACGCACAGTATCAAGGTAAGCAGCCAGATCAAAATGTATGTGCTTTTGTTTGAACATAACAGTGTAAGCTGGGGAAAAATAGACTGTAGCAGACCTTTTTGTACGACACGTCAGAGACTTCATAAGCTCACTGACAGTCTTTTGCTGAAACAGGAGTTTGTTCAGGTTAGACAAAGTTGCAAGGAATTGATCGGCAGCATTTATAGGCTCGGTATCTAGATGGGTGTTGAAGTTATGAGTGGAGTGGACGGTTATATTGCCGTTAGGACTCACAAAAGAAGTTTTTTTTATATTCTTCATTTACACAAGCTTGTCAAGCTTTTATGAATCCTACAAGGGCCACTGATAAAGTGGAATATTCAGATCTTGTACAAAATCTCAAACATTTTAATGTCTCTCCAGTAAAACCGAGGGGCTATTTCTTATTCTTTTATCACTCCAGCTCTTAGAACAGACAGGTGAGAAGGTGATCAGCATTTAAAAAGGTCATATCTCCAAGGATTAGGATGTGTGGATATTCTTGATGTAACACCCTGCCCTGTGGCATCAATAGTGCAACTGCCTGAACTTATCTGGTGATATGCTTATGGTAGTAATGAAAAAGTAATTGTAAGTCACAGACACTGACACTGAGATGTCTAAGGCTACAATCCAAAAAGAGATGTGGTTTTCAGTGGAAGATATGTTCCTAGGCATCGCGCCTGAAACTGGACCTGCTAAAAGTCCTCTGGGTTCCCCCTCCCTCCAGGAGACAGAGACAAATAAATCCTGCTATAATTATGCAGGCTAACCGCCAAACCATGACACGCATAATGACGATAATACACAGACACAGATAATTTACACCCACTAATCATGTATGCATGCGGTTGGTCACACACAAACAACCATACACATGCGCACACAGACAACCTGTCCCTGTTTAGTTGCATAAACTTAAATGGATTCAAGGAGAAATACACATTGAGAAGATAAAGCTTCCCTTTGATCAGGGATCCCTGACTGCCCTGAGATTAACAGACCAAAACAGGTAATGCATTCTCTGTACACATGGGGGGACAAAATGACACCTACTGCAACAATGTGTGAATATCAAGTACCAAAAAAGGAGCAGAGCCACATTTGTCCCCTCAGAGAAAAGTCAGGAAACTAAAGGTAATATCCAGGCCAAGCTGTCACTGAATAACTTACTCTATAAAGTTATTTAACAGTGTGTGTGAATTGACAATATGGGGTAACATCATGCAAGAGTGGTATTTACACTCCTCGTCCTGTATAATAGCCTCAGAGTCTTTGGCTTTTATATGACAATGCCAGTTTGAACAAATTATAAAATATAAAAATTCATTCATAAAACAAAGAAGTACTCTAGTATCAATTTAAGACCAGTTTAGGATGAAAGGATGACACTTCTCTTCATTTGTTAATGTTAAAAGTAAAGTAAGGCTTTGTTGTTGGCTTCCAGACTCATTTTAAAAAAGAGAGAGAGAAAGAGACAGTGTGGTGGTGGTCAAGTGAGCTAGAGACTGAATGAAGAGAGGGAGTGGTGGTAGTGAGAACAAAGCCAGTGAATGAGAGAAATAAGACTATTTTCTGATAGTTTCATTGCGGCTACGTTCTAAAGCACAAATAAATAACCATCAAACACTCAACAGATGATTTACTGTGGGGACACATGCACTTAGTTTCAGTTTCATTTTCCTCCTCTGCATTTCTCCTTTTCATTCATTCGTGATATCCAACTTATGCAGCTGTAAACACAAAGAACAACAGGAAATGGGGGCTATACATGGTAGTAAACTGAATATTGTATATTGGATTTTGGGCTACGGATCGGACAAAACTAAACATTTGAATACGTCACCTTGGGCTGTAAGAAATTATAATGGGCATTTTTCACTATTTTCTGATATTTTATAGAAAAAACTTGATATAGATCAAACGTTACTTGATTAATCGAGAAAATAATCAGCAGATTCATCGATAATAAAAATCATCATTAGTTGCAGCCCATTTGATTCAAGCAATTTCCTAAAAGCAGCACTGCCTTGAATACTGGCTTTATGACAAACCAATGGAGTATTTCCACTTACAGCTGTACAGAAACACACAGCCATCACTGATGACTGATTACTGAGCATCAAAGGGTCCCATCAATCCTGAATGTGTTGTCCTTCCATCCAAGGAGAAGAGTTATAAAACCTCAACGCATAATAATATTGCACGGGTGAAAAAAAAAAAGAAAGACAAATCCTGTATACTAACAGGCCTGTGAATTACATTACGTATAAAAAAATTTATATTCATGGCTCAATTTCACTGTACGCACAGAAAAATGCAGTGTATATGTTTTATATGTTCATCTACTGCTTATGCATCAAGCTGTAAAAGAACATGAAGGTATAAAACTAACACTGCACTGTCATAAGGCCATAATCTGCAAAGTGGCGTGACTTGCATGTCAAATACCTGAGGGCGAACAGCAATTAAGAGATCTCTTGTAACTAAGAACAGTAAACCCTCTATAGTATAACATTCATAAAAAAGTATACAAGTATGAGTGTCTCACCATGGGCGTCACGGTAGTAGGCATGAGTGACACTGCGGAACCGCTCCTGTCCAGCTGTGTCCCAGATCTGCATTGAGAGAGGAAGATAATCAGTGGACAGAGAGAGAGGTTTCTATCTTTTTAATAGGTTTTCTGTTTGCTCATAGAGTTCATTGTAAAGCCCTCCGTTCAATTTACTTCCGTGATACCTGATAAGTCTTGAATATGGAAAAAGACACTAATATTTAATAGTCCACAGTCTCATGAATTTGACAATGAAAAAAGATATAATTAAAAGATATAATTAATGTTATGCATTATTCATTTTTTGACCACTTAGGAGCAGCACAGCAATACAAAACTATTACATATTATCACCATAGATTTATTAGCAGCATACCACCGCAATGAAGTTGTAACCCGTTAGCAAATAGTTGCCTGTTTACACAAGCAGCTGACAAGGACTAACATTAGCATTCATTTGGAGTTGTGTTTATGTCCACTTCATGAATGTAAGTCTTATATTCACTCTCCTTTTAGTTAAGTCTTGGTCTCCAACTCCTGAGAGAGTTTATGAGCTTTTTTGCTGAATACAGAAAAACAGAATTGATGAGAGCAGTGAAACTGTAAAGCTGCAGACTGTAGAACCAAAACAATGAGCTGAAAGACACTGAAATGTGCCGTAGAGCTCAGATGGGGTGATAATTCTCTGTAGGTTAGTCAATACAAGTGACCCTTTGTACATTACATGTAGTTATTTAATCCATGGCTAATATATAAATATTGATTAGTGCATTAATTACTAATTCTTTGCTTTGCCTGGGTCATGATATTGAATATAAATCAGCTGTGGTCGATATTCATTCACCCCACTGTCCGACCACAGTGGAATAAGGCTAATTAAGTCCTTCTTTCCCATCGGCAGCACTGTCTCTCACCACAATTTGGCTCTGATGGCAATTACATTTCCTTCTCACCCTAGAGAAGGCCTGTGCAGCTTGACTGCACCCATTACTTGTTTTTTTTTGTATTAAAAAATATTCCCCATTTTTTCAGCATTTTTTTCTGGACCCTTTCTGGCCTTGCCATTCCCCTCGCATACCTAAGCAATTTCTCTCTCTCTGACACGTCGGCTTTGATGCTGCCTCTGCCTCCTGATTGTCTCCCGGGGGCAACCGTCCCCTCAGGATCCAAGTGGCAATAATGAAGAATGGCAATTACAGGAGGAAAAATAACTCCAAATGAATACATCACAGAGCGGAGGATCACTCCACCAGCATCCTTCAGCCCCTAATTAAGATCATTATTATTTGCTCTGTTTGACAGAAATATCAAACATTCAACAATGCTGAGTTGTTCTCAGTATGGGTGCCAATTCTCAAAACAGTGAATGACAAAACTCAAAGTCAAATGGAAAGTATTCATGGATAAAACATTCAGTAGCTATCTTTTAGGGGCTTTTTGTGCTGAGATCATCATTGTCCTCACAAAATAAAGCTGGCCACCAACCAGCTTTTCTTCATCTCATCATGTGTCAACTGTGGAGCGAATAACAGGTACAAGCTAAAATGGGTTCATCTTAGAGCACTTAGCAAGACTAGCAGGGTTGAAAACAGGAGCACAGGGTAAATTAAAAGTTCTTACCTGGAGCTTCACCTTGACTCCATCAATGTTCAGGACTTTATTCTGGAAATGAAAGCAAGAAATCATGAGTGATGGTACCTAAATTTGGGTATTTTCTCAGCCAGCAATAACTCAGTAACCTCAGGTCTGTGCGTGTGTGTGTGTGTGTGTGTGTGTGTGTGTTTGTGGTCAGACACCTGTCTGAACAGTCTCCTCTCATCTACCAGCCACACTCTCCTCTCCTGTCCTCCCACCATCAATATTGCATGTTTCCACCTCACTTTGGCCCCTTTTGATGAAGCCTCGCCACTTTCCTCCAGAGGATTAACCCCCTCTGCTCTCCTGGCCTTCCTCCATCTCTCCATCTTTGGAGAGACATTCCTCTGATCTCAGCTTGGATCTGCTCCACCACAAAGCAGAGTGAAGCTTAGCCAATGGTACATGCGGTACACTGCATGTACCACTGACCATGCAGGTCAGAGGTGGAGTCTGTCTTGAGTGTTGGGTGCACAGAGGTTAAACAACCTGCCATCAAATTAACTTCAGTCTAAATGATGAAAGGCTCAAGTTAAAAGTATCTTGAATGAAAAGAAAAACAAGAAAAACATCAGTTTAAAAAATCTCAGTTGAGCTGGATAACCTGATAGTAAGAAGTATTCCAAAGTTTCGGGGCAAATGCTTGGTCTCCGTTCATATTAGGTCCATCTTAAGGAACATCCAGAACAGTATGGACTGACTGGTCCTTGAAGCCCATTTGCACACCTGACCCATGAAAGGTAGTGACTGAGCAGACTCAGATGCATCATCTTGTGTACCTGTCTTGTGCCCTCTGCCCTTCACCTCATTGATCAACATCATTCCTGTTCCCACAACTAGAGGGGCAGCACATCTTATAAATCTCCAGCATAAGACCAGTCTTTCACTTCCACTTCTTGTGGAGGAAATTAACACCTAATGATTATTTCAATTAATCCAATTAATCTGCAGATTATTTTCTCAATTAACTGAATCATAATTTTGTTGAGATGTCAAAAAAATAGTGAGTCCCATTTAGGGCTGCAACTAATGATTATTTTCATTATCTAATAAATCGATTCATTGATTACCTGATTCATCCATAAAATGCCAGAAAATGGTGAAAAATGACAATCACGGTTTCCCAAAGCCCAAGGTGACGTCCTGAAATGTTTTGTTTTGTCCACAACCCAAAGATATTCAGTTTACTGTGATAGAAAACTAAAGAAACAAGAAAATATTCACATTTAAGAAGCTGGAATCTGAGCATTTGGACATTTTTTTCTTCACATTTTCGATTATCAAAATAGTTGGCAACTAGTTGTTGCAGCTCTAGTCCCATTATTGTTTCCCTGGGCCCAAGGTGGTGTCTTCATATTCTTTGTTTTACTATTAGTTTAAAATGCAAAGATATTATGTTTACTACCATATATGTCAAATATTCAGAGGAAATGTCCCCCTTATCTTTCCTGAATATTCACATCAACTCATGCATTTCACCACATGCATTCCCATTTTCTGTGAGTTAGTGACTGCTGTAGAAAGGAGAAGGTCAAGATATTCTCCAGTGACCCAAATGTAGGCCTCCTGGTACGCTGATGTGGATTACATCACCTGGTGCCACGGCAACGCTGAAAAGCCTTTCCCTATCATCATCCCCTCCGAGATGCTGACCTTCTAATACCCTGATCCCCAAGGAGAAACAAAAGATATTCAACCTTGACAAGATGCTGCTAATCTGCCAGCGGAGCACTTAGATAAATATACAGTCTTTGTTGATGTGTTCAGATGATTTACCTCCCTGAGAGTCACAAAGGAAGAATCTCATACATATTCACCGGCAAATCGAGCTGCAAACTAGTTTGTAAGTGTGCTCTGATAGGAATCAGAGTCTCAAAAGACTTTCTCCCTGTTGTTGTTGTCACTAAAAACAACCCACAATGTGCTTGGAGGCTTCATAAATATTTAGTGACCCAGAAAAAGAGGCTCATGATAGGATTTTGGATGGTTAGTCAGGCTTGATTGATAATTATGTTGGATTTGTTGAGAGTAAATACTTGAAATCAGCCAGAACAAAACATACTGTAAGACCTATTTATGAAGCACGACCAGGATAAAAAGTCTGCACTGAGCAGCTTATGACTACTGTGGTAACACAGGCAACTGAGGGATTTGTAGATAAAAGACTGTCAACACTTACAGCAACGTTGTCTCCACTTTACTTTCAAAACTTTCTCAAGCTTCACCATCTTTACAAGCCGACACTGCTCAGCTCTGTGTAGTTACAATTTACTGACGGGGGCGGCTCTGAAGCTTGCACCACTTTTCAGGTCAATTTCATTCCCCAAGCTCCAGAAAACACCCTCCAAACAGAACACATCTTCAAATACAAACTGCTCTACTTACCGGCCAGACACAGGATGGTAGTCATTTAATGCCTATCTCCCCCCCCCAAAGGTACATGAGTGAGAAGGTACAGTCAGTACAGAATGACTGTTAACAGCACTTCACAGGGATCATAAATTACAAATGTACGAGGAGCTTTCAGGGGGGGCCCAAGAAGTGTGAGCCTATAAAACATTAAAGGCAGCGGGGTGAAGCAGAGAACCGGAGCATGATGGCCACAAAAAGGTTGTGTATGAGACAAATTTGTAGCATTGATAAGAATAATGAGAAAGAGGCTCAATGGCACTGTTCCTCAATGTATTTCCTTTCGTTCTGGAAACTCACTGGTGCATAATGGCTGCCTGGCCTCAACACACACGTCAGAAGTCAAAGCTATGGGGAAAATAGACTAAATAACTGAGGGCAGGGCAGTACAGAGAGGCAGCGCTCTGCTCTGCAGTCAACCCAACACCCAGCTGTCAAGTTTTCTAAGTCATGCTGACACAGACATATGCACACACTCGCCCATACTGTAGACACAAACACATTCAACCCTCAGCACCCTGCCTACTACAGAGAGGCACACAGGGTTGCTAGTTTTTAAAGAAATTTGGTGATGATTATGATAAATGATCGCTCGCTTCACGTCAATTAAAAATTACCCCTTTTTTCCTTCTTCTCTTTCTGTCTTTATCTTACTCCGCATTGGATCTCAGCTCATAGCAGTCTTTGGTCATTTCCTGCAGTACAGTATAGAGGCATTCAAGCTTCAGCTAAATTCAGATCATAATTAGCCAACAAATGATGTACCTCAGCATCAAGTGGACGTATAATTTGATGCCAGGAAATTGAATCGGCCAAAAGAAGATGCTCTCAAGTACTTACCAAAGCAACAATTGTCACAGCTGTAAATAAAATGCCCGTAGCTTACATTCCTGATGTTTTTTGCCATGTGTAGCCCAATATAATCTTAGTGTAATTGAAAGACATTTCTATCAGGTTGTTCATATGTGAACTTGCCTCCTCTCCTCTCCTGCTTCGTCAGCAATTTCAAATCACAAGACACTTTTTTTACAAATAGTCTCAATTAAGCTGAACTGGATATTCTCTTGGAGACAGAGATAGCACAATAAATCACATTACACCAGACACACACATAATGCTACCTCTAGACACTGTGGGATTAAGTCACTGTTGGCCAATATTTGCTGACCCAGCGCAGTTAGCACGGAGGCCATAGCTCATGTGGTAATAATTATTTCACTTGGTAATGACTGCCTGTGTGCTCAAATGGTTGGAAAGCTGGGAAATAATCTGAATGAATGACTAAAAAACACAAATATAACAAGATGTTGGGAGGATATGCAGGGCAAAAGAAGGTGGTTTTGGTTCGTCAGTCACAGCTCTGATTGATGGAGCAAAGTCTGCTTCTTGGAAACACTCCTGACTGCGCGCTAATAGCCGGAACCTTCCTGTTATTGACTTTCTCACTTGGGTGACCCGGTGAAGTTAAAAAACAGAGACTAATTGAAAGAGCAGTGAGCCTTCGGGCCCTTTCACACCAACATGCACTACTGCAAAAACGCAGGCTTCCTCATTCAGTTCTAAGAGAGAGAGGGAAAAGAGTCGGGGCAAAAGTTAGTCCTAGTTCTTCTTTGCATTGCAACAGTCAACACACAGGCATTAGCTAAACTAATAAATACTTTCCCGAATTATGCTCCAGGGTGTACAAAGCATTCAAATTTGACTTTCAGGGGTCTCTTCCCCAAAGCAGTATTTCTAATGTACCTGAATAACAGTGTGAAACCGAATAGATATCTTTTTACATCAGCCCATGTTTCAGCTTAAAGCTAAATCTTTGAACAAGTTCGTATTTGATCTTTTACCTGTAACCTGCAGCAACACGCTCACACCAACGCAGACCTTTGCTGCGATCCAAAAACACCCGTAGGCAGTACATACACATGTGCACACACACTCACACAAACAAACATACACACAGAGAGCATTTTGTGATCAAACATCCATTATTAAGCTGAATGCTGTGAGAGCGGTGCCTTGACCTCTCTGAAGCGCTTGCTTAGGATTTTTTCCCACACTGGCATGATACAAACCAAAACACAACGCAACAGTATACGGTGTGTTTGTTGTGACCATGTGTGGTGGTGAATAATCTTTTGTGGCTTCATCAGAGGACAGAGCAGGCTGTAGGGCAAGCTGTTGGCTGGAACTCTAGTTTTTTCAGTTTTCCTCCCTGGTATACAGTACGTCTTGCACTGTAAAGAAACACACGCATGCAAAAACAGCCACTATAAGCATGGCCAAACTCAAAGCCTCGTCCTCTCTCTCTCCTCTGCCCTCCCTCTCATTTTTTCTCAGAGGCACATTTATTTATTTTGGTCCAATATCATCACAAACTTGGAGAGGAATATCTGCCAACGCTCAGACGCTGCTCAAATTTATTACAGTTTTTCTCAACTGCTGAGACACATTTCCTGAAATTATGCACCACTTTCTTGAAACTATAAACACAAAAGAAAAAAGAAAACACATTAACTTGTGCAAACCTCAAACTTAAAGCATAGCACTCAAAAAAAAAAAAAACACAGTCTCTTCCATTTAAATCAAATGTTGCCTTCAGATGTCACACGGGAGCCATAAAATAAACAGACTGTGAACTACTCATGATTCAAAACACTAAAGGAATATTCAGTATAGCCACTAGAAATTATACAGGTGTGCAGGGGCAACAACTGTAAACAACAAAGAACAGTACATTTCAAAAAAACAACAACACACCCACTACTTCATCTTCACCAACATCCTGTCTGCTGCATCAGGCCACAGAAGTCTTTTTTACATCACATGTGACGTAAACGCTGACCAGGCCTCAGGGGAATCCATCCCTGGATAGACTCCACTGAAATGTCCCTACTAGTGCACTACAACTGGGGAATTGAGTGTTGATTGAGTTCAGGGTGTGATGACCGTACCGACTGCTAATGTTTACTTCACGGGCACTTTGTGCAACCTGTGATGTATAAAAGGTATTTTAAACAAAAATAACAAATCATATGCATCATATGTGCAAATGTGTTAATAGTGTTTTGGGAGCTCAATCTTCTTTGGGTAGCTGATTAAGTGGTTTTAGTGTTTTGTTCAGGTGTAGCGGCTAACAGAAAAAGATATTCTCCATTTTCTCATCTGCGAGTTTAAGCACCTGATCACTGACTTTTATAGCTGCAGCTGTGAAATTAGTTTGTGAGAGGATACTTGAATAAATAACTCTGACATAAAAAGGCACACATTTTCTGTTTCATAACCGACAAAATCAGGCTATAGCCAAGTCTCTATCATCATTATTTATAATTAAAACCATGTCCAAATCTGCAGGATGTTCATTCCATTCACATGTTATCGTTTTGGCCTGCTTATATCTTCTGTTTCTCTGCAGCTCTGATGTCTCCCTCAGCTTTATGTTTCTTTACCATCGCTCATCAGCTTCCTCCGGCGATTCTACCATGTTCCAACAATTCACTTCCCCACCTCTCATGCCACCATTAAATATTCATGCTGCTCCTCAGGGCTCGCCTCTCTAGATCCCAGTGACATTAGGGCAGCAGGTGGCAAAGCTGCTTTTCATTAATTACAAACACCTCCCTAGGCAGAAGTCAACCCCTACCCAACAAACACACACACAGAAGTTTACACATGCATGCACACACACACTCACTTGGACAAACAAAGTTATCTAAGTTGAAGCTGAACGCTTGACAACTTTTAATTTGGCAACAGTTAGAGGGTGTGCTTTTCATGCCTTTTTTTCATATCAACACAAAAAATGGCTGTAAGGTGAAGCTACATCATAAACACACATGTATTGAGTTTATGGCTCGCATTGTAGCTCCTGCTTCATCTTAATTCAATTCATTTTTCAAGCAAAGAAAAAAAAAAACCAAAAAAACATTACTGCCACTTGCTGGCATGATTACGCTTGGCACTTTAATTGCACCCACTCAGAAAAGGCAGGCAGTCAGTCAGGCTGACAGGCAGGAGAGTGGATAATGGAGAAATCAGTCAACCATCTCTCCGCCAACTATAAAAAAAGGTATAGAAGCTGGAAACAAATGAAAGACAGATGCATAAAGAGCGTCACGAATGACACAATGGATTGTCGGCGACATCCGCAATGACAGAGGAAGTATCAAAGAGGAACGGAAGCTTTCAGCGAAGGAGACGTAATCATCGGGTCACACTGATTTTTATGACGGGTCCGTTATCGTCCTCTCACATGCCAGAGCTGCCTCTCTCCCGGCTGTCTGATTTTCCATCTCTTTTCATACTTGCCCTTTTCTCTCTACAACGTGCACAACAGAGACACACAGACTCATATCATGGCATCTGCAGCTTTTAGAGAGGCGTGCCCAACTTTTTAAATCATTACTGGACCTAAATTTAAAACCTTGAGAAAAAAAAAATGGTGGTGGTTAGTGGTGGTGTTAAGGGTCAGGAATTATGATGTATCCTAACCCCTGTATTCATTTTAAAGACAGGCATGGATAACTGCATTAATAACTCTAATTTGTATGTGTATTTAAAACATACAGTTTTTTTAAAGTCCTACAATGTATTAAATTTACAGAAAGACTACAGGCAAACACAAACATGCAGTCACACCTCTTCCACACTCATCCCTAGTATAAATGAAGAGATAAATCCTTGGACCGGCGTTTTGTCAATAGTGGGAGGGACTCAAACACAACAGCATCCTTAAACTTGTCAAAGCAGCAACCTCAACCTTTGTATTTCTGTCGTCAGCTTTGTTTTGACTCCTGCTGATCTACACACTCAACAATTATTCTAAAGAGATAAAAAAAAAAGCTCCACAATCAACTGTGTTTTTGTTGAAAAGGGAAATCAACCACTGGGTGTTTATCACCTTGCGAGGCAGCTGGATTTGCTCGCGATCATGACATCACAAGATCACGCGAAAATCCATCTCGTCAGGCTTCAAGTTATGCGCTTGTTTTCTGTGTCCAATCGGCCTCCTATGAAGGATCTCGCGAATCCAGCTGCCTCGCAAGGTAAGACGGTGATAGACAGACGGCTCATCCGAACACCTGCCAAGTAATTTTTGAAAGTGCCTGCCCTTTTCCAAACAATTTCCAAGGACGACTTCTCAAAGGGTTCTGTGTAACAAACCACCTGGCGCATCAGGTTAGAGTGTTTAACCATACAACTGAAACAAAATTAAATGCATCTAGTTTTTGCCTCCAACTGAGTTGCAGTAATTATGCGATGACTAATGTCCACTTGCAGCGTGAGTCACTCTCAAAAACATGCTGTCTGGCGATGATGACCTCATGCTCCTCTGAACAAAGAGCTTTTCAGCTATAACACAGATACTTCAAAATGCACTGTATACATTATGTACTCTAGAAAGTCTAACATCAAATGTCAGCTATGATGATTGTGCACAGAAGACAGAGGTCAAAAGCAACCTGCAGTGAGTGTTTGGGGGTGTGCAGCATAATGTGCACACACACACACACGTTGAGTCTTTTTCTAGCCAGAGATGAAAAAGTAAAGAGAAAGTGATTCACGTCATGCTTGTCGTCATTTAATCTATTTCAGAGTGCCATTGCGAAGGATGGACTTGCTCATGAGTCAATGGTGCAAAGGATGAGTGTCTGTATATGCATGTGTTGTGTGTGTGTGTTTGTGTGTCATGTGAGTTCCACACCTCAGTAAACAGCGTGCACTACGTTATCAGCGCGTTTCTTTTTTCTTTTTTTAATCCTTTTAAACAGCGTTGGAGCAAATAACTTCTGAGCTTTACAGAAAAACTGCCGGCATTCGAACACACCGCCTGCATCCCAAAACAGGGTGAACTTGTAAGTAGACCTGTGCCTGTTTTCACAAAATGTTTTATGCCCAGCAGTGATGCAAGAGAGACAATGTCTGACAACAGTCTGAAGAGAGACACAGAAAAAAAAAGAAGAGGCAGACGCGCAACAAGAGCTGCTGGTTCTCCCCTGGTTCATTAACAGTTTGCACATCTGTTGAGCATTGTTATCAGTGTGAGTTATTGTGTGTGCGCATATGTGTGTATGTTGGCGACAGCAAATGTGCCGCTGAATGTGTGACTGAATGAAATGGAATGGAAACTACACCGGTATTAACACCAGTATCTCACTTTAACACAGGCGAGACAGACAGCCACCCCTCCCCCCCTTCAGTAGAGATTTATTTTTCATATGAGACATTGAATGTTTAATGTCCTCACCTTGCAAATATAATCTTACACACATACACAGCTCCTGGAGCCACAGCCAATTCTTTTTCAGTGTGAACGTACATATACTTTCTCCCATTATGTTTTCACCAATAGCCGCATCACCTCCCTGGAAAAGTAATCAAAATGAAATAATGTCTCTTTCTCTTTCTCATCCCTGTTCGGCTCTGGGCTCAGCTGAGATCAGCGAATTGACTATCTAACACATTTTCAGACCATTTAATTACTAAGCTGTTTTCAATGCTATTGACCACACAATAACAGCTTCCACTGAAACCATTAAAACACTGTTTATTGGAGGATGACCAAACCACAGAAAATACAACCTTCATGATAAATCGCATGTCTAAGAGAGGTGATTGGCTTGGCATTATGGGGGTCAGAGGTCAGGCAAGAAATCAATATTTGCAGCTTCAATTTCAGTTGGTATGACCGAGAACATCAACAATCTTGGAGCAATATGGTGTTACAGTGTTAAACACAGACTTTTATTGCCTCTTTGAACATAAAACGTATCACTACCTTTGCAGTTTTTCCCATGGGAAAGGAAAATGAGTAAAACGGCGAATGTAAACGCATTCATGAAGAACATGATTTGAGACCGTACAGTCTGTATTTTAGGTTGATACCAATATTGATATCTATTACATCTCTATATAAATAAGCCTCAAACATTTAGGATATTTAAGACTTGTGACCAAGATATATACTGAGTGGGAAATTTATATCAATACTAAAAATAATACACATATTAATTATAATACTACATAAATACAACAAAAATATGTAAAATGTAAGTCAAGAAAAATCGACTGGGCATTGGTTGAACTCCTAATATCAACTGCAGACCTTTATTTCGATGGAGCGAGCGCAGAATTCACAGCAACTCCTATGTGTCATTAGATGAGGAAGTATCTTTTCTTATCTCCACTGTGGTGATGGATCCACACAAACTCACAGCTAAATTAAAATCTCTCCAGTAGATGAGATAGATGGAAAGAGGCTGTTACCTTCTGTTACCTTCTTCCATATTTTATATATATATATATATATCTTTTCAGGTGACTGGGGTCTTCATTAGAGCACGATATATGCAGGAACGTTCTCAACACTTTCAACTCCTCATTATATTTTCAAAGACTTGCAACATGTGCAGTAAGTGTGTTACGTGTGTATTGGTGTGTGTTGTCCCTTTGCCAACTTCATGGTTCCTCTCTGGTTATTAGACTGTAAGATTTACAGCTGATTCTGCGCCTCTGTGACTCGATTAACATGTCCTGCCACCTCTCTGCTGCTGCCACTGTCTCATCTCTGAAACCCATCCTCTCTGCTATGTAAATGCACGCGCGCACACACACACACACTCTTATCAAGATGATCTTCTGCACTGCCTGCATAATAAGAGTGTTTGAATTATTCAACAGTCTATTCTGTTCATCATCATTATTATTATTATTCTCTTTATTAAACAAGGACCATGCACAAAAAACATTAATCTCAAAATGAGAAGAGATGGTTTATGCCAGATTTAGCTATTAGTTAATTTCCATCTGCAGTCTCTGGGCAGGTACACACAGAACAATCACCAGACACTAGAACATTCAATTTACATGCGACACCATTACATAGTCTCTATCACACTAACAATTATAAAGACATATCTACAAGCACACCAGCACATTCATCCAGTACAACTATAAAATTACAATTGAAAATCTGAAAACGGTCAAATTAACGTCGACATGACCGGTTGCGCAATAGAATTTTGTTTTTGCACCATGGGAAAAAGGATGAAGGTCCGTGCAAGTTTTAAGCTCAGCTGGAAACATATTCCAATGTTTGATGGCCCGTAAATGAAAAAGCAGATTGTGCAAAGGCAGTCCGCCGCAGAGGGATGTTAAAGTCTGAGTTTAGAGCAGATCGAAAGGTTCTGCCCATTTGCACAGAGCTGAAAAAAGCTCTTCAATGGTAGAGAAGCAGCATAGATAGATAAACGTAGAAACTATAATATACTTACTATAATCAGTAATTGCTGATGGTTGATGCAACTGTATGGGACAGTTCCTCCAAGACAACGAAGGTCATTGGACTCATACAGTATGTAACTATAATGCTAGCTGCTGCCTCAGTTTTTAGTGTATGAATAAATGGAGATCCGTGTCTCATTAGCGTTCAGCGTTATTTGGGTTTCATCATGGTTAATTAGGAGGAGAGTGTGGCGCAGGTTGTCGTCCCCAGGGCAGTGGAGGGCAAAGGTCAAAGATGTTTACATTTATTATTTAATGCATCCTTCAGAGTTACAGTTGTAATGTTCTTAAATACCAGAGCAGAGTGCCGAAATGCATCTCCGCTTCAACTTATCTTAAAATCAGATGACTGAAGTGTTTCATGAAATGTTGCCTGATTCATCGCCCCCTCCCCATAAGTACACCCAAAAATACCATCAGAGCAAAGAGAAATCAGAATCAATGGGGCTGTCTGTTATGTGTGAAACTCCCCTGCTGCGCTTAAAAATGGAAACTTGATTTTACATGCTTCAACTCCATTAACGAGGTGTGAAACTTCTGATTGGACATGTGACACGCAGGGGTCAGAGTGTCATTAGTGTAAATGAGAACATAAAGGGCAACGTCTCAAGAAAAGCAGAGCGGATGGAGGAGGAGGGTTTTACAAGTGTAAATGAGTAGGATTTTCATTATTTCACGTTCACTTTTACTGAAATTATTTCATATTTTGCAGTTTCCTGAACTTTAATCCACTGTAACTAGTTTGTGTTATAAGTACACTTTGTGTAAGAGTTATAAAAATAAAAGCTATTATCTATATCATTATCCGGTTCACATTTTGCATTAAAAAACAGCTTCTGCCACCCATTATTCAGTAATGAACATAAGCCCATTCATTGTAAAAGACAACTTCCCTAATGTAACACTGCAAAGTCAATCATTAAGATAAAAACTGTCCTGTGTACAATACAGACTACAACCAGGGTGAGATGAATTAGTATGCCAGGTGTGATCCACGTCTCTTAAACCTGTTGGGCAAATTTTATGGACCACTCCTGGATAGAGTGTTGGAAGTAAATTGTTAGAGAAGGGAGGCAGTGTTGGGGTGTTTTATCTATCCTGAGCTGCAAAGTGTGGTCTGTGGTGACCTGACTTCATTGCCAGAGTGTAAGATAAAATGATTGTTCATCCTCAGGGGAGATATTATCTGTGACCAACTCAGTGGGCAAATTTTAATATCGTGGTGCACATCACACGCCAACATGAGTTGAGTTATTACACATTTTGTTCACACAGCAGGCAGGAGCAGGGGAGGAGCGGTCTCTGGGGTCAAGGGTGGTTATGTATCTCAGTCAGAGCGGGTGTCACTTAAACTCACAGTCAAACAGTGACGGCGTCTATACCTCACTCACTCACTCACTCACTCACTGACAAACTATTGAGCCACCGCATCCAATAAAACACTCCAACGTTTGTGTGTGTATGTGTGTGTGTGAAGGGGAAGACTCCATGAAACAGGTGCACACAAAATCTTAATCATTTTGAAATAAATGATAAATTTTTTAAGGTAACAAAGCCTGTCTTTGTCTCCATAGCAATGGTTGCTAAGGATCATGGGTAATGTAACCTTCCAGTATCCAAAACTTTAATTAGGAGGATGAGGAGAAGGAGAAATAATTAAAACCGGCCATAACATTGACCTATCATATTGTTATATTATATAGTTATCAAGGACACTTTTGTGTTTTTGTGTTGGGAAATGTTGAGGATATCATTAAAAGAAAAAATTAATATGGGAATTGACAGTGAGGAAACAACTTCTGGGTGGCAGTCCTCTGGTCCAAACACTGTCGGACCAGATATTGCCAGCCATTCACTCCAATATCAAGCAGTTGGCATGATATTAGAGTGAATGGACTGTTGCTCTGGGCGTCAAATATTGCAGCGGATGGGTTTACATTGAGCTTAGTTGTCTGGAGCGTCTCATACAGACGCTAACCTTGGGAAACAAGGGAACCTTGTATGTCGGTATCAGACACAGAGGGGTGTGACAAAGCAGCAGTATTTGATGACCTTGGAATAAGAATGGGTTGAATAAGCAGGATGAACGGTAACCGGAGATGTAATCGCAATAAAATCTAAGCACAAATGTCAATGTCGTTGTGGCAAGAGGAAAAGTCAGGATTACCAATGTCAGTAGGATACATTATCACCATGGCACCACGGATATCTGTACCAAATTTTGTTTCAATCCATCCAGTGGATGTTGAGGTAAGATTCATCCACTGGGGATCATGAATGTCTGTACAAAATTCCATTGCAATCCATTCGATAGTTATTAGCATATTACAGTCTGGACCACAGTCGTGGGCTAACTGACAGACAGACTGAAACTGTTGTCCCTAGAGGCAAACAAGCCATAAGTTTGATCATCCACCCTCACAAGCATATTTCAAGGTCTGTCTCCCTGAGTCAAACAAGCGATTTTTTTTAACGGGGTGCAGGGAGGTGAAATCTTTGGTTGCATCTGTCACTCGGGGCGCAGAAGACATAACTGACAGCTGGGAGCAGCTCCCTTGTCTCTCAGTGGAGGTGAGAAGTGCTGCTCTTCTTCCCCATCACTGCATTTATGTCAACTGAGGGATTGAAGGATTACCCATCTCCTCCCTGTGTCAGGAGGTAGATCGGTAAGAGGAAGAAAGGTTGTTTTTCTGCCACAATGGAAATTAGAGTAAGGCATCTTTGCTTCTCTGCTTTGTTCCCCGAATTCCTTTCTTTCTTTTATTCTTAATTGTCCTCTTTTTTTTTTTTTAACTCTTGAGATATTACTATTCGATCCTTTTTTTTTTTTTTTTTTCAAATTAAGATATTCTGACCCAGACGGTAACAGAGACAGAATCCCCTCTCAAGATGACGATATCGTTTTTCAATAAATAAACATTTGGGACTCATTATGTTTACAGCCAAGATAAATCCACCAACTTCCCTGCTGCTATATGTAACTGTGGGATTTAGTTGAAAGTGAGAAAGAAATGTTTATCTTCAGGCTACAGCATTTAAAAGAATAAACAGCATATTATTATTAGTGAGAATATGCACAAAATGCCAAATAGCATGCCGGGGAGGAAAGTGACAGAAAAATGAAGCAAACTAAAAGTTTGATGGATGTGAAGAATTACAGAGTGGAAAATTGAAATTGGTCCTTCAGTTTGTGAAAATCTGATTTGTAGCAGATTGAGATAGACTGGCTGACATCAAATATTTTAGGAGTTTTGTAATAGTATTGACAGACCTGGTAGTGCAATTCACTACAGCACTAAGGACAGTTTACATTTGTTCCCTGCCCACCTGAGTTGGACAGAGAACAAGTTCTTATCAGCTGAGTTGATAAGAACATTTTAATTTCACGGAAAAACTTCACCTCATCCTACACTATTACTGCAGGTACGAACACCAAATCCAACCAATAACAATACAGTTTCACGGTATTATTAAACATCCTGTTGCAAAGTGTTGGTATTAGTTAGTACCAACTCCTTCCTGATGGTGCATTCAGGTGCTTATGGGAAATTAAGATAAATGGCTTTTCAGCCTAAAACCCTATAGCAAAGTATGGTATATGCACATACAGTATATGCACACATTTACTACTTAAAAGAGTAAAGATACTCTATAGTTTTCTTTTGTCAGCAAATCTCAATAAAATATCAAAAAACAACAATCAATAGATCCAATTAACACGTATTGCTTGTGCAAAGGCCTGATACAGCTTATTCTTCTGTGCCATAGAGCTCCATTGTTGTCCAAAGACTGGTTAAAAACACATCAATAAGCTGATTCGCATTAGGTGACATTGTCCTTTATCACAATAAAAACACTGGCACTGTAGTTTACTTTGAATCAGTCGCACTCACACCATCCTGGTGCTGTAAATACTCAGAGCACCAAATGTGTATTAATCTGCAGCTGAAAGCAATATTTTGTACTGTTTCAGTAACCTTTGATCAAACTACAGTGCCAAGCTGTTTTAGGAAATGATTTGACTCCTTTATAAAAAATGAGCTGTTTTTAAAGATTTCAGTAGGAGCCAATGGGCTTGGAGCTGAGTGCCACAGACTGGGTATGAAAGTAGTAAATTATTGAGAGACAGAATGATGCATTATTGTTTTTGGTCTTTTCATGGGATTTTCTTGACAGTGGAAAAAACACTGGAAAACAGTACGGGCCTTAATAATGATCACAGACCCACCAAAGCATGGTGTTAAAGGAATACAGGTTCCTCTTCTTTGTCACACTAATGGGGAAACTAATGAATGCAAAACTACTGTTTCTACTGTTGATACTACTGTCATCGCTTGTATCAACCGGTTTATTGTTTGTTAGCTCAGCTTTTTTCAGAATGGAAAGATTTCTCCTGTAGCAAAATGTATTCACTAATTTTGAAAGCTTTTTTATACAGTTGATAACACATGTAATTAATTTGTTCTGTGACCATTTGGATGACATCGTTTATCATATCTGAATGAGTGTAATGTCTAATTTGTCTAATTTGTATAAATAACTAAAAAGGTCTAAGAAGCAGATATCCTGGTAAACAAATACATTTGCAGCTTCCCTCTACTGTCTGTCTTTATCTGTGGTAGACACATGAATCTGCTGATCCGTGCCCTGCAGTGCCAGAACTTCTAAAAAAGACAAGCTTGGAGGACTCTTCTAGTAGGTAATTGCTGGTTTCTCTTTAGAAAGTCCTGCAGAGGTGCTTTTGGTTCATTTTATAGAAGAGACTACAGCTGTCTTCCACAGACAGGGCATGAACCCAACCCAGTATCCCTTGGAGATGGAAGGAAGTCAAAAGACAGCTAAGTTACATAAGGTGATTGTGTGTGTCAGTGTGTAGAAGGGAAATGGAGAAAATGGAGGAGGAAATGTCCTAAAGATGTGCAAGTGTCATGTGATGTAAATCCACATTTCATTTAAATACTAAACAGCAAGCTGCAGAATTAAGAATACATCAGGTCCTTTTCTCTCAGAGAGCACTGACAGCTGCAGGAGTCATTTACACCCACCTGATGCCTCTCACATACTGCTTATGACCTCTTGAAAAAAACAAAAATATAAAAATATAAGAAAATCACCAGCATTCTGACTCGCACAAACCAAGAACTTTAGAGGCTGCGCAATCAAGAACGAGGACAGCTTTGCCCTCTGGTAAATCCCAGTCACCTGCCTGTTGGTTAGCACCTGCATTACCATGGTAACTGATGACCTGGACATCCTGCATCGCAGTTTGCAAGTGTGTTGTATTCTCTGGTTTACTAGAGCCAAATCTGGTTGAAGCAAAAACCTGAATATGATGCCTCTTTATCGTTGTTTTGTGAAAATACTTCTGTGCAAATCAACTATTACAACTACCACTACAACTATTTCCTTTTAAAATAAAAATGTGAAGACTGACCTTAACTTATAAAGCTTTACATTTTAGTTGCATGTCTAAAAAAATCTTTGTCATATGCAACAGAGTTTCTACCAATTCATATGATGAGAAAACTTCATACTGCTTCATCTTTTATGGATCCCTTTATAGGAATTATAGGGAGATTTTATAATCAAATGCAATTTGTGTAGAGTTGTATTTTCTATTCTGACTCAATGTATTTAAAGTCAACAAGGCACCAGTGCAGCTCTGTAATCCTGAGAACATGCTGAGACTTAAACAAGATGAGACTCCAATAAACAAGAGGGAGAAAAAAAAAAACATGGCATCTCGGTGCAGCTTTGAAGTGGGGACCGGATCAAATCCCCATACGAAGCAAATTGCCTTTCTTTCCCAGCAACTAAAAGGGATCAAAACTGTCTTTTCCTAAAAATAACGATCACTCCCCGTCTCTCTGTTTCTCTCTGTGTATCCTCCATGGGAAGACAAACAGCAAGGACTTTCATATGCTCCTACTCAACAGAATCCTGGTCTCTCAACTTCTCAAACAAACACGCTGTTTGTGCGATTTGTGCAGCCACATAAAGAGTAACTTTACATGTATGCATTCATAAAGTGGATGTTATCTGTCTGTGGTTATGTGTGTATTTATTCTGTACTTGTGGACATTGTCAGTTGCATGCAAAATGGTAAAAAAGCAAAATAAAAATGCCATTAGGTCTGTATTCTAATTAGGGCTGAACAATTTTGAAAAAATATCTAATTGCGATATTTTTGACTGATATTGCAATTGCGATAGGATTTGCGATATTAGAGGGAATGATAATTTTTACATCATTATTCTCATTTTCATTAAAAAACATCGATTAATTGTTCAGCCCTAATTCTAATTAACAGAACAAAAACCATTGCCATATCATTACTGACCCACAGAATGACTCAGGAAAGATCCTCATATATACACAGAGGTCTGTTTCAAAACTGAACCATTTAACAAGAAACCATCCAGAAGAGAATGGGAACTTAGAGGATGATAATGAAATGATTTATGGCACACAGCTCTGTGCCACACTCCAATTAAATAAGTCAATATGACATAAGAGCAGACTAAGCACTAAAGTTTATGAATTGTGTACTTTTCCTGCCATTAGTAATAAATGCAGATAGCTGATGAAGGTCTCTGCTTTGCTTAGATAGACCCAAAATGTACATTGGGACTACAGACGCAGTTTTATAAGAGGCGTTACATAAGTAAATAAATCAACTGCTCATCCACCCACAAACTCATCCAACCCACACACAAGGCTATACAATGGTTGGATACTTTAGCAGACAAACACACACACACACACACACACACACAAACACACAGTGGCAGCCCATGTGAATATGCCTCCCAAGAGTATAAAGGATCTAATGTTTCACTTACACTTTATGTAATGTGTTAACTTCAAACAGCATTTTAAAATAAGTTCCGAGTACATTTTCCATTAAAACATTCTACAATTTCCTCCCCACCCAGTCAGTGCAGGTGGTGATTAGATGGTTGAACGGACAAGTTGAGAAAAACTTACATGAACAGTTTCCTGAGAAAGATTGGCGGAGGAACAACTGTCACACACCGACTAAAAGTGGTGAGGGGAAGGTAAGCTATAAGATGCATCCTTTTAATGAGTGACTGGATCAGTGAGCAGCTCATTACTGTTAAAACTGTGGGTTAAGATTGAGTACTCCCATTAACATAAAGTAAACAGAAGTAAAAAAAAACAACACTGAATACAACAAAATCGCAAACTATGGCACTCAAAAATTACCAGTTCATTTAACACCTCTCAGACACAGTGCCAACAAAAAAATGCAATATAATAAACACAAAGACAGGCTGTTTCAACAGAGACAAGAGAGAAAAGAGACAAAAATTGCAGATACATGGCTATTAGAGTATATAGCTCTCATAAGGCCTGCTAATTACAAGTAGTAGTTCAGTGAACACCCTGGGCTGTAACGGCAGCCACTGAAGAGCCGGAGGCAGGGAGCTGTCTCTCTTTCTCTCTGCTGTCCTGGGTCTCAGGGGTCGCCTGACTACCTTGACAGACACAACTGATGGGGACTATTACAAAAAGATGGACAAATTCTTTCCTGGTCGGCCATGTGGGACCGTGAAACTGGCACATGACAGACACGATAAAAAACGAAAGCATGTCAAACTAATTTAAGAAATCAATATCCTATCTTGTGGGACTTTTAACACAGGAAGTACTCCTAATGTAGCTCCGGGGTATATAAAGACACTGAATAGCTTTGAAAAAAATCCCACTAGCACATGTGACCTTGTTTTACAAAAAGGTTCCTGGAAGTGTGTTTGCCTGAGTATGTATGTGCAGGATTTGTCTGTGTATGCTTGTTTGGTTTTGGCGTCATTGATTTAAACTCACCCTGAAGTCGATGCCCACAGTGGAGATGAAGCTGCCAGCTAAGAACGCACCGTCTTTGAAACGCACCAGCAGGCAGGTTTTTCCCACACCAGAGTCTCCGACCAGCATCACCTGCACAGGAAACCAAGAGCGGAAAAAAAGTCAGCCAGCTGGAGCTGCCAGGAATGACTGAAAGACTAAACTGAGAAGCACACAAAAATGCACAAAAACAGAGGTGTGAGGGAGAAAGCTTCAGACTATCTGACTGAGCAACAAAAAGGTAAATGTCAGACAAAACTAAAATAACTAGCAAAATCAAAAACACATGTAGGAGCATGAAAAAGAAGGTGCCATTGCTATATTGGTGTCTGATTATTTGTGCTCAGAAAAACCAGAACATTTGAATCACTCATCTAAATTCGTCCTCTGATTTTGGCTGCTTGGCCAGTGTAGACAGTGTATGTGAGCGAGTGTTTTGACTGCTCGTTATGGCCAGTGAACATCCTTAGATCCTTTCCACAACGCGCGTGCAAGCATATAACCACCTTACGGCTCCGTGTATGTACGTTAGCGTGCATACGTGACAGATACGCTTGTGTTTCATTCCTGCTGAGCACGCAGTTGTGCGTTTTTCTATTTTTATTCAAAGCTGTGATGAAGTTAAAGGTTTGATGTGATTACTGTTATCAGGTTAGCTGAGGGACTGTGGGCCTTAGACCATGGAACTCAAAAGTGCCTCTTGGGTGCACAGAGGAAAGCAGTGAGGAGATGAAAGACAGAGGAAGAAGAATGAAGGGATGTTACAGGGTTGCTGAACAGATGTAAAAATGCAGCAAAGGGTAATGTCTGAGAATCTCACCCCCTTGTCCCCTGTGCTCCTTATTTCCCGTTTACATACTTTTCATCTCTCCCCCAAACTCTACAAACACTAATCTAAACAGGAGTTAACAGTATGCAGGAGGGAGTACCAGGTCTCTCTCTGCCTTTAGGCTTTTACAAATAAAATGCAATCAGTTTCCTCAATGAGGAATAATGATATTACAGGGGGGGGCAGTAAATGGTGAAATATGGCACAAACATCTCTGTGCATCAGAAAGTTGGATACTTGTACTGTTGTTTACTACACTTGTAAAGCTACAGGTGGGTTTTAATCCAATGTTGCAACGTTTAGAAATAATTAAAAAGGGAATGTTATTAGATCAATATGGTGCTAATGAAAGAAGAAGAAGAACAGGTGAGGGTAAAAAAAAACAAAGGTTGAACCCAGATAGAAACTGGAGCATGTAGCCTTTTCTGTAACTGTTATTTTCATGGTTGCAGCACCCAATAAATAACAATTAGATAGAAATGTATACAGTTTCCTTTGCATGGGTGGAACAACTCACTTGTTCTGCGAAAAAGAGCAACACAAAGCCATCACGCACTCACATCAAACAGCTGCTTCAAAAACATGGAGTAGGTGGCACAAGTCCCTTGAAGCTACGCTGGGAGTCCACACGGAGAATCTGTGGGTGTGAATCTGTGTTTGTGTTGCGGTGAGGTGACAGCCCCCCTCTACTCACACACAACTGCTCACATTATGGTTAGTTAAAGACACCAACCCCCCCCCCCAAAAAAAAATGCCTCAGTGTAAGCTACATGCAAACCAAATAACCTGCACTGCTGAGACAAACAATGCATTCAACCAACTGCACCGCGGGAGCAAATGATTTGTTTGTTGGCGGTGTGCACCTCATCGATCGTCTATTGACACAGCTGGTGTCAGGGGCTTGCTGCTGTTTAATGAATAAAAGGTGGTTGCAAAACGGAAGGCAATGCGAAGGTTAACAGGGAAACAACCCTGGCAAAGACTAAAGTAAACCACAAACAGGTTTATGTTGTGTATGTTTCTCTTCTATCATATTTGTGTCCTAAAAGGAAACAAAAAGCCTACAAGTGTCCACGACTCCGTATGTTGCTTTATAGTGAGCGTGTTGTGACCTCTGTGGCACCAATTTATACCATCTTATCATCGCTGTGATTTCTTCGTTTAAAACGTAAAAATGTACTTTGATTTGAGTTTCATGTCTTTCTTGCCATAGCTGTAACTGTATCCAAACAGCAGGTGCTCACCTTGAATGCGATGTCATAAAACTCGCTGCTGTTGCTGATGGAGGGTCTGCTGGGATGGACCACACCGTTCATCTGAACAAAGCCCGGGCTGCTCCTCGCAGCTTTCCCGCTCCCTTTCCCGGTGGGGCTGCCTGCAGACGGGCTGCTGGTTGCGGCTTTGCCTTTGACAGCCTTCTTGCGCGACATCTCTCAAGATTTCAAAACTATCTCTGTGAATCGGAGCTAAAGCAAACAAATAAACCTTCCCCGAATTTGCGCAAGCTAGTGCCGAAAAGTTGCAGCAGCAAATAACTTAAAATTTGCTGTTTTTTTTTTTTGTTTTTTTTTTCACCTGCGCGCTGGACGCATGTTCCTCGACACCTCTCTTCTCTATGTAGAAGTGAAATTGTCCCGAGATGCGAAACGCTCTCGCTTCCGTTGTTGTTCAGCCGCTTCCTGCTCCTGGCAGCTTGCTCTGTTCAGGGCAACAGTCTCAGCACTGCGCGCTGTAGCGGCAGCAATTAGATGTGATGTGGCAGACAACTCCACCTGGAGCGCAAAACAATCAGGACGCAGGGGCGCTGCACTTTACACTACACACAGCTTGAGGGCACCTTGAGAAAAAGCATCAGTCCTTTTCCCCCTATATTATAAACTTCCTCTTTACTATCAAGCCTGATATTATGGGTCTATTGTAGAGAGTGTGGAAACATTTAAAGATGAAACATCTCCATGTTACTTAAAGTTATCTATGCACTTGTATCACATGGATATGTCAGGACTATCGTGCTAATTAATGAGATCACTGATGGTGATAAGGGCTACAGAGGGCATAGGACACTGTCCATGGTGCTGAAAAGCAGCTGCATCTGTACACATACTGTACTGAAAGTAGCTCATTTTCTTCTATCTGAAAGTGAAACGTTGGATCCAATAAAACCTGTTCTTGTGCATTGATAAGGTGTAGCCGAAGAAGAAAGAACACTTCAAATAATAATATGACATATAAGGTGGAGGAAAAGAGCTGAAATTCACGTCATGTCTCTCAGCCACCTGTGGAACGTGATGGAGACGTGATTTCAATAATTCACCACAAGAGGGCAACATAAGCATATAAGATTATTGTCACATGACTGTAATAGATCAAACTGTTGAGCTGCAAAGTTGATGTTAGTCTCTGTAATTGCAGTTGCGTTAAGCATTAAGTGATCACTATAAGATGATGAATTTTGTGAAAATTTAGTAAACAGAAAAGAATCAGCAGTCCTGAGAGAAAGGACAACAACAAAAGATATGGACTTCGATATTTAAGAAACATGTCACATAGTTTTAATTAAATTGATATACATATCCAGTAGATCTTACTTGTTGATGGTAGGGGCCCATTTAGGCTACAGCAGATTGTGATCAGAGTTGAGGAGATGGTCACTGGCCTCTCTCTGACTCTTACCCACAACTGTTATAACTCATAACATAATTCATACGTCTCTCTATAACATGGAGGATGTCAGTCTGTATGGGGCTCCCACATATTGTCTACATTTGCAACAAAGAACAGCAGCATATTCTGATTAGACCCCGATCCTCTGCGGCCAGTAATGAGATGCTGTTTTTTCCCCCCTCTCTGTAATCTAGTTTGTTATGCAATATGGAATTTGTGTATGACACAACTATCTTTCTGTTCAGATGCCAGGCTGTCCAGGCTCATTACAACATGCTCAAAGATCATAGCCCAGAGACCTTATTTGCTCCCCACAATAGGAGACTGAAGTGAGGTTGTGTTACGTCTGACCTTTGTGATGTGTAGCATGAATAATACCAGGCTCAACTCTCAAAGAGGCATTTTTGTTTAATACGCACGAGTTTAGCAAAGTAAAAATCGATCCAGTCTGCATTTTAACATTCAACAGGAAACAATGGAGCAATAAATAGGTTAAAAGTCATATACTGTATATGGGGGTTTCTGTGCAGTGGATGGAAATTGACTGTATGTTCATCTCTTGCGGGATTTGGTGAAAGTTTAGTCACAATATTTCAACTGATCCCTGTGCGGTAAATATGTATCACTAAAACTTTTCATGTATACATTTTAATGTTAGCCTAATGCAACATTAAAGCACTAAGCATAGGCCGTTCCTCTTATATTTTCCAACATCCAAAGACAAAGAGAGCAAGCGGAAGATTTTGGGGCCATTTTATAAGTTGAACCCAGAGCTCCGGAGTGTACATGTACTGACGTGTACTGAGCAGTTTGGTTGTAAACACACAGACAGCTGTAGCCTCTGGTTTCGGTACCTAAATCTGTTGCCTGTCAGCGTTTTTCCGTACTCCACCCAACTCGCTGCGGCGTAGAGAGCGGAGTGTCATTGGTCTGAGGGAACACAAACCCCAAAATCCACCAACCCCCACACACAACTCCTCTCGACAGCTGAGATTCGTTCTGCCCCTAAAGCAGCTGTCTACAGGAGCAACAGCTGGGCATTTTGGAGGGAATAGGGGGACGTGGATAGAGAGGGTGATTGGAATCCATCCCTGGGTTCAGAGAAATTAACAGTCTTGTCAAGATAAGTTAAATATGCCCAGTGAGTGTTCTGTACATTGCAAAGCTATAATGTGTACGTGTGTACCGTCTGCTTGTGTGTGTATGTGCCTGTGAATATCCGTGCCAACATATATGACAGCACTAGCACATAAAGAGGTCTATGAATACAAAGTGTGGAGGCAGTTGAGAGAAATGAAGCAAATGTACATTTTCTTTGCTAAAACTAACAAGGCGGCGATTAAACTAAAGCATCGAATTACATCATTTCAACATGTTAATTAGGAGAAAATTACAGCAATCTTTCCTGGGAGCGAGCATGATTAGAGCTGTCCCTCTTAGCCATGCCATCTCCATGACAATTAGTCAAACAGCCTGACAAGTTTGAGTGATTGCGAGCGCAATATTCTTGGTCAGGTGCTTGAAAAAAAACATCATGACTGTGAACATAAGGCAGACAGAGGGGTGGCTCTAAGGTCATAGCGCCTTCAGGGTCACATCACTCTGCAGGCGCACCCAAAGGCCAGGCATTTGTCAGTTTACCCAGGGTCAGGTGCCCTGAACGTGGGCTGGGTGGCGTGCAGCAGCCTGGACAGTCGCTCAACCAAACTCTCGCCAACTGTTGATCTGTTGGCCGCCTTCTCTTTCAGCTGCCTGCGGCCCGAGCGCTGCGAGGAGGGGTAGGGGGCGTTCTGCCAGCTTGCACCCCTGTTTGTCAGGCCTTGGCGAGAGCAACCATCAGTGGACTGGTACTGCCTGGCACTTATTCGCTCCCTGAGAGATGAGAGAAACAGTGTGTGCGCATGATTGCGTGTGTGTGTGTGTGAGAGAGAGAGAAAATGCTGGATATGAAGAGAAGGAGAATGGGTAGCATTGGTGCTGGTTGTTTATAGTGAGGTATGTAACTTTGATTTGTGTGTAGGCCTAATTATTAGGGCATGTTTTAATTAATCAAAAATCCCAGAGAATATACCGTTACAATATAACCGGCACTGTTTATTTTGTCCTAGAAAACTTATTTTTAATGGAAGGTGGTTATTAAATTTGAGGTATCTCTTACTTTGATAATGTTCATTGTTTATTTCCATAATCCTGAGTATGAAAAACCCTACTTTTGAATCCACAACAGATAAAAAATACCAAACATATCATGTCTATGATCAGTTAATGAAGACTTTACTTTACTTGAATGGTGTACAAAGTAACCTTTTTGTGTCATGACCCCTTAAAATTAAGCAATGCACATGCAATCCCATTTTTAGAGGCCTGAAGAAGTAAAACTGTCCATTGTTTCACAAGAATGAAGAAAAAATTAGCGAAAAGACAAAAAAATCATCTTTGTGTAGCAGATCTACATCTTTTTTCTTTTCTTTTCCTGTTAAACATCTTACAACCCCTCAGATTTATCTTGTGACCCCCTGGAGAGGTCCCGACCCTGATTAGAGAGCATGCTGTTTTCCTCAGGCACATATAAAGTACAGTACTTTCATTTCAGTTGAATTTTTGATGCAATTTAATTGCTTCTGCTTTAAGTGCACCAACTCTGACTTTGGTTTAATTTTTGATTTGATAATAATGATTTGTTAACTTTTCTCTGCTTCTGAATTTCACCCCAGGAAACAAAAGGTGATGCAGTAATTATCCCAGTAACATTTTTAATGTCTCCACTGGACTGTGTATGCAAGAGCTCAGTGTCTTTATATATACTGTACTGTAGCTAACATAAGCACCAGACAAAATGGAGAGAAATGAACCTTTTCAAAAACATTGTGTTCTGGTGGCTTGAAATTGCCTTGGCATGATTATTTTTGCTCAGTTTTGCCATATTTTAATGTGCTAAACCAAAGAAGCCAAGCCTTGGCTTCAAATCTGTCATCATACAAAACTTTTAATTCTCTTTCCTCTACGTTGTAAAAAAGGTGACACCACTAATTATTACCTTTCCAAAGACGTCATCACAGCATCTCAGTGTCATTTCCACCTCTGTTTTAACACTGTTTTCACAGTTGAGGCTTTTTTTTTTTTTTTTTCATTTTTAATTTTGCTGTAACCCAGCAGGGGGTCAGGCCTCAGAGAGCTGTAGCAGGGTTTAATCTGAAGTGTTGAAAATAATACATGCCCAACCCTCCCTGGACCCTTTAAAAGATCCAGACGCAAGAGTCTGAGCCAGGGTACCAGGATGGAAAAACTCTTCAAGGAGAATAATCACTACCAGGGGCCCAATTTTCCCCAATATCTGCTCCTTATTTCAGCCTCCTTATTTATTTGAGTATGTGCCCTTTAAGTGAAATTCAATTTGAATCTGCTCTGCGTTTCGATGGTGTGAAACACTTTTGTTTCCACTTGCAAAGATGCCAGTCTGTCATCTACTGTGTGCATTCAGAAGTGATGGGTGTGTTATCCAAGGCCTGACCATAAATCCTCGCTAATTCAGGGCGCTTCCTGAAAGCGTCAGTGTCTTTGGATTCTGTTGCTGTGGTGATCAGATTTATGACCTCACACATGGCGCTGCTGCCAAACAGGAAGCATATGTAAGTGCGCTGAATCGCTCATACTTGCACAGGAGTGATTTCACACACTGATCATGAGATTCAGTGGTCAGTCCAGAAGATGAATCTAGTTGGAGGTGGAGTGTAAAGGGGTGTAAAGCAGAGAAAAAGCAGAGATTCACTACAAGGCGTGCCTAAATTGCCCAATGCCATTTCAATCCTTTGCCTGCTCTCAGACACAGAACAGATTGAGTTTTAGGTGGCCGTAATTTTCACAGCTTAGAGGAGGCCAAAATAAAACATGACTCACTGTCCACTTTTCTCTCTTAAGCTGCTGGACCAACGGTGGGCACTACATGTCTGCACTCAGCTGGAACCACAGCAATATAAAAAAAAAAAAAAAGACAATGGCACACGTGCACACATACACACACACACACAATCTGCAGCAGAGAGTGGGCACACAAGCACCAACTGGAGAAAGCCATGGTGAGCGGGAAAAGGTGTGAGCAGGAAAAGTGGTGTGTGTGGGTGAGTGTGAATATGCGAGAGTGAGTGAGTGTGTGTGTGTGTATTTGTAGAGTTTTTGCAGTTGTGACAGCTGGGATGAAGGAGTGGAGGCGGCGTGTGTGATTGGAGGAGGTGCCAACAGAGCAAGTGTCTCTTTATTTTCATCACACACAAGTGTGTCCGTGTGTGTGGATATATGTTCGTGCACATAGGTACATCTGTGTTTGTGCCTGGTAATGTACATCTTCATGGTAATTTTGGTCTGTGTGTACTGAACTGTCTGACCTCGTTTGATTAGAGTGCAATATGGGACAGCCATGCAATGTATACAGTATGTAAATTAGTCTCATGTTTACATGATACATGCATGTTTTTGTTGTAATTGCTATGACTGTACAGCTAAAGGGTCAATTCACCCAAATAACAATAACAGAAACGCTTATTGTCAGTGGTACTTATCCATGCAGATAGTTTTGGTTTGATTTGCAAAAGGTTTGAGATATCTGCCTCTGAAACCACCACTCTTTACAATGGAGGTGAGTGGAATTTTGTTGATCAAAGCATTGAAAAATAACCTCGGAAAAAATTCAATAGCGATTCGTCTTTTCAGAGATAATGTTCGGGATACTCCACAGACCTCGCTGCAGACAGTTTTGGAGTACTTCATACGCAGAAAGTAGTTCCAGTAAAAACTGTTAAGAATGACGTCTGTGGATTATTCAGGATAACTGGGACATTGTTTCTGCTAAGACACAATACTGTTTGAGTTTTCAAATGTCATTTTTCAATGCTTTCTGCAACACCTCCATTATATTGCTGTAGAGGCAGAAATAGCTGAGATAGATAAAACTGAAGTTCAGACTCCGACTCAAAACTGAATCACTGGTAGAAAGCCGTCTTTTTGTAATTTGAATGCACTGACCCTTTAAAGTTTTGCATGTTTTGGACGCTATGCATCAATGTATCTGCTTACTTTGCATGAGTTTGTGTGCTTTGGTCGGGTAGGTGAGGTCACTCCGTTGCTGTTGCAGTAACGAGCCATGGCAGCCGCTGCAGAGAGGCAGGCAGGCAGGCAGTGATGAGGTCATTCAGCAGGCAGGATTAAGGCCGTGACAACTGGCGCTGCGATCAGTGCCAGTGCTGACCGGGGCAGTTGTGCAGTGGGCATGGTGCTATGGTCCCAGCTTCGCACCAGCATTACCCCACTGTTGTTTTTTCATTAGCTTGGTACTGGCCCAGGGCGCTGTGCGGCTTGCCAGGCCCACAGCGTGAACCCACAGTTGCAGGGCTTTGGGGCCTTCTCACTCTGTCGCTCTCCCTCTTCGTCTCTGTCTGTGGTCACACACTGTGACCGCAGTCCTCACAGGGAATAAAGGATCAGGTTACGTACCAAACACACTCGTTAACTCAATTATGCAAGCCTTGAACACTTTGATGTGTAGCGATAACTCCAGGATTATTGAAGGGACAGATGCCATCTGACCACAGCCGAGCTTTGTTGCCACATGCCTGAGCTACGGCTGATGAAAGATGGACAAAATGGACTGGTGAGGGTCAGGAGAAGGACCACTTATAACCCGATAGGGTTGAAAGAAAGGGACAGACACGGAAGAAATCAAAGTGGAGGAAAGCTTTTTGATTATCTTAAAATGCGTGTCTGATATTTGGGATGTGAAATACTTGCAAAAGCTAAAATCGCTTGTAATGGATGAAACAGTTCCAAATTCACTTCACCTAACATCTGTTTAATGCATGAAGTAGTAACAGGAAGTGCTATGTGTGGCTCTAAATTAGGTGATTTTGGTCTCCATTTTCAATTTTCTGTACTTTTAAATTAAATTCTTCTTCTTCTCTTGCAAAACGATGAAAATGAATAAAACACAGCAGCTAGTCCTTCACTGGTTACCTCTTATTTTTCAGTGGAGCTTGGACATAAACCTAAAACCATTAGCTGCACCATTGAGACCAATTAGCAAAATGTAGGCAAACAAACCTTCCCTGCTTTACAACATGTTCTCTTATTTTATCCTCCCTCCTTTCAGTCCCTCCATTTTTCTCTCTCTGACTCTGTTGCAGGCGGAGAGACCGTTTTAAAGTGTTTTTGGCCTCTTTGGGCTGATGATAACTGATTTATTCATTATGAGCATTCTTGATGCTTTGCAACTGTGGGGATGATCTGCTCATTCCCGGCTTATGGCCTAAAGGCTTGACATATTGATGTCTATCTCCCACATAAGCTCCAGATGTGAACTCACTGGCTTGATGTTTTTAGGAGGAATGGATAGAGGAGCTGAGTTGGAAAACTTCACAGTTACAGACTAACAGTCTGAGCTCAAATAGCCAATGAGCAAAGAGATGACTGCTGGTTTGAACACCTTTCAGTCACTCTGGGCTCAGCTATACATTTATCACTTCTCTATCACAGCTTTTACAGACCATACTCCCTCTGTTTACTGATTATACATTAACTAAAACCACAGCAGTCTCTGGACAGTAAACATCTTTTCCCACTAGGTGGCAATGCAGTTGCAGACTCACATCATTGAGAGCAGGCAAACACCTGTGGGATTACAATATCTCATTCCATGCTTTCTCGCTGCTGTCAGTCAGTTTGTTCAAATTAGATATAAAGATTTTTCATCATTCATCTAACATCTACAGAACTGCTGCATTATAGCCCGGTTTAATTTGTCTAATACAATATAATGTTCCATCAATAACAATAAAACGTGGAATATCATTTTATTAAAACTTCACTGAATTGAGTTATAGCAGAAATTGCTGGTTTAGGGATACACATTGGAGTCACTGATGACGTGACTCAAATGACCTTACCAGTCTAAACCTTCTGTTGTTAAGTAATGTCAATGAATTTTACATTCTTGTCATTTGGCAGATGCTTTTATCCAAAGCGACTTACAAGGGAGACAATCAAGCATTAGAGGACAGTGACTGAGAAAGAGCCGTGGTACAATTTTTTTTTTTTTTTTTTTTTTTTTTTAAACTTCAAGTAAGAAACGGCTGGATGTACATAAACATTTCATTATAAAAAGGCTAAATTTGTACAAAGATGTGCTACGTTTTTGCACACAAACACTTGAAATACTAACTTAATACACTGTCACAATTATAAAACTTAACATATCTAACAGTTAAATAAGTGACAGAGGCTTTAGCATGTTTTCCCCCCCAATTCTTCTTTATTTTGGATGCAAATAATGTAGCATATATTAAATACAAAAGCTTTATTTCTAAAAGACATCACATGCATATAAATCTTTATTTATAATTTCACTTTGTAAAATATGTTATTGTTTCACAGAAAATCACAAAACATTTTTTTATCAAACAGTAAAAGGAACAGCAACGCAGTAAACTTGACATCAACATTATAATCAATCTTATCGTATTGAACTATTATTAGATATTCTAAAGCTGCATTGTAGTTAACATGCTCAAAGTTGCATTTTGTTGTGGCATAGCAGTGCCAGCTACCACCTACAGCTGAGTGACGCTTAAATATACAATTAAAAAAAAAAAAAAAAACCCACATCTGGATCACAATGTCCTCATATGCGGCTGCAGCATTTACCAGGACCAGTAAACCACCTGCTCGGCCTGTATCATTATATCCAGCGGAGAGTGTGACCATATTCATGATGTATGCTCATGTCACCAAGACAGAAAACACGGATAAGCCCAAAAACATCAGATGAGGTGAAGCTTTTCTCCTCCTGCACATTGCTGTTGTCATTGTACGCAGCTACCATTAGCAACCAACGGCTGAGCAGTTAGGAAAGATTCTTCATGACCTTCTTACCTCTTTTGGTTTGAGTTCTTGCTCTTAAGCTACAGCCAAAAGAACAACAAAAACAGCGTTTGATGTTGTTAGTGAGGTCTCTTTCTCTGTCTGCCTGGAAGTCCCCTTTCTCTTCCTAACTACCACCAAATGGTGTCCTGTAATTCACAGTGTGCATGTACATCATTTGAGAGCAGACTAAACCCAGAAGCCTGACCTTGGGATTTCTTCGCCACATGAAATGACTGCCATATTTAATGTAAATATATGGCCAATAAAGCAAAAATAACACACAAATAAACAAATCAGTGTCACAAATAAATAAATAAAGACTATAAATCAAGGGATCTTGTTAGCCCCTGGAGTGTAATCGACTGGGATTGGGGACGTTGTGGTTTGCCAATGTCCACAGTGTTTATTTACATCTCACAGGGGCACGGAGAAGACGACGAAAGAAGAAAGGAATGATGTCAAAATTGGATAAAGTGGGTGCTGAGACAAAAAGGAGATGAGAAATGAAAGAGACAGAAAGCAGGATAAAGAAAAAAGTGAGCACGGGGAGAGATGAGCCTGGAATCAATAATCTAGTTTTTCTAGTTGGGCTGAGGAGGGGAGAGCGAGTGAGCGGCGCCTGAGGACAACAGACCGCATCCTTCCTTCCTGTAAGGCAACATGGGGACAGGAAGGGCCACCAAGGGAGGTCACTTGGCCAGCGACTTACTTCCTGTCAGGGTCGCCAGGGATCAGGGGATAAGTACATCCGGGTCGCAGGAGGAGCCACCTGTCTCTGATTGTCTCCCTCTGTGTTCAGCCCCCCCTGAGTGACTATGTTAACCTCAATGGCAGCCAGGTGGGAAATAGATACAGCGAAAGGGGGATGGGTATGGGAGCGGGAGGGAGTCAGGACCTGAGGGGTGAGGTGGCATCATTCTGTGTCCTCCGTCCACCAGCTGGGAGTTTAAAGTAGACAAATAAGTCTGGGGGTGAGGTACATAAGCTGGCAATTTTCCAATACATCCATCTGACAAAAGAGAAGAAAAAGCTTATTATGCTTTCTGTTAACTGCCATTTTCACAAAGAAAAAAATCAGTTCTGCTGCAAGAAAATGGCAGAGTGACAGGCAATATGTGGCTGCATTTGTATGTTATAATTTAAGCAGTTTGGTGTTTTGGTGGCATCTCCTCTTTCTACTGAGATTTCGATCATCTCATGCAATTTTTAGACCTGCTTTACAAATGGGTACCTTTTTTCCTGAAAGTATGGTTTCTGGAAGCCTTTTTAGGGTTGACTATCATACAAAAATGCCATGAAGGAGAGTTTCCAGAGTGGAAGAGCATTGTTGATGTTGAGACAAAGAGGGCATACATTGAAATAATGCGCACCGAAGGACTGTGGCACCAAAGGATTGCACCAAAGGCTAGAAAAGTGGACAAACTCTGCCACCGTGACAGGGAGAACAGAGGACTCGAGCCAGCTGATGAGCGTGTGCGTGCGTGTATGTGTGTGTGAGTGTGTTTGAGAGTGTGCCAAGCCAACCAGAAAGCCAGAAAGTGCTGGCAATTTCCTTGAGATACAGAGCCTCACCGCACTCCCCAGGGGGAGGCCAAATAAACGTCAGATGTGCAGCAGGATCTGTCGTCCCCCCCCCACCCCGCCCATCCTCTCCCCTCGCTCCCCTCCACCTCCAAAGACTACAGAAACACATGGGAGTGGAGAAGAGAGGGATAAGAGGACAGCGAAGGGATGAGGGAGGTGGAGAGGAAAGGGGGAGATTTCGGCTGTTTCACTTTTTCAAACTCCTTCACTGTAAGTTGTCATTGTAGTCAGCTCAGAGGAGGTTTGCAGATGTTTATCATGTACAAGAGGGAAGAAAAAAGAAATCATAAATTGTTCCACGATGCATCCAAGGTCATAAGTTCAGGCCCATAAAGTACACGAATAACCCTGCAAAGTGTAATTATGGAAGTAAACCTCCACGTCCTAGGCTGCGAAATTTAACCTCTCGAACCCATCTAAATCACTTCGGAAAAGAGGCTGGAGATGGCTGTGTGATGTATGGACACACGTGTGTTTGAGTACACACACACACACACACACACACTGTAAGGCCAAAACAGTCGTCTGGCTATACTGAGTTTAAGAAGAACACATTTTAAAGATAGCAGATTGTCCCAGGGGCTAAAGCCATTTTTGGAACAAGCATGTCTGAAACTTTGCGACCACATTGTAATCATGTTTGAGTTTGAATGACTGCCCCAACCAAAACTGTTCTCTCTAATCTCATTCATGTGGTCCCCTTTGAACCAGCCCCTAGTGTGACTACCTGGAATGGATCTGTGAATGTTATCCGAGTCACACAACAACTTGAATGTAACCGATTTAGAAATGATGTTGTTTTGATAAGAGAAAGTGTGATGCAATTTCTCCTAAATCACCTGTGCTTATCAGTAAAAGCTTTGCCATCGGGGAAAGGTCATTTTGCTTGCATTAATAAGGGTCCTCTGTCACACCCAGTTTATAACCACAATGTGTGCTCTTTAAGCACTCGGGGAAACCCACTCCACACCACCCGGCCCCTCACAAAGACACATACACACCCCTGACACCCCACCCTGTCCTGAGAGTCCCCTGGCAATATCTGTGTGTCAACACACAGTGGCGGGTAAACAAATACATGTGCCACCAGGGTGTGTACCTGTTTACCCACTGCCCATTACCCAACCCCCTTCCCATGGGAGCAATCTCATTGCATTGCTTCACAGCAGAAAGTTTTTTTTTTCCATTCTTTTACTGAAATTAGTCTTAAAATTAATATTTGTAATGTAAAACAAAAGCAAAATTTAAAAAATGCCAAGAACTAATAAAATAGTGAAGTAGTAAACTTAATAGTGGTACAGTATAAACAGTAATGAACAAAATGTGAAAATGTCCATAAATGGTCATATACAGTACTATAATATAGACATAAAGTATTGTGGGTTGCAGACGAAAGCTATGCATACTGTTCCAAAATGCTGGAAAAAATCATTCCAAAACAGACAGCATACAGTATGTACAGAAAAATGACTGTGTGGAAAACATGTATGGATTATCATCTGCTCGCAATATCGCTATATTATGAGAACATGGAACAGGAAATTTGTCATGTCAGCTGTCACATGTCCAGAGAATGCACAGCAGAGATATGCAGAGCAGTTTCCTCCTACATGTTGTCCTAGATCTAGGACTGGCAGTAACGGATCATCAGACTGAAAAATTTGGAGATGTGGGCAGCGATTCAGATGTCTGGGTTGAGGCTAAATACCTTGTGCAGTCAGCCAACTGTCTTTTTGTCTTTGCACCTTCATCGTTTCTGGAGACCACAGCTGTTTGAGTACAAAGAATTTACAGTATGGCCCCAGGAACAAAAAAAAACAAACACTCCAAGAAGCACCCCGAGGGAAGAAGATGCTCTGTGGCTGCTTTTGGGTTTTTTAAGAATACGTCATCTATGTCTGTTTTTTTTCCAAGACATCAGTTCGCAGTGTAGGCTCTGCTGCCACCTCTGTGGTTTCCAAGCACGGCCCTCCAAAACAGACAAACCTTTTCAACGATTTGATCATCGCTCTGTTTACATTCTCAACCTTTGGCCAGCACTAGTTGACATACTGTAAAAACAGCTTCCTCAGAACATCATACTTTTGTGTTCATTTACATTTCTTGTGTAAGTGATTATAAAATACCACTCGTATAAACACATATCCCGAAACATTATGCATTAACCTGAGCTACAGGAGACTAAACAGGCTTCCCACAGATCCCAAAACCAACTTACACAACCACAGCAGCGCCTCAACCCAACTGCTACCTTTATTTTCCTTTTGGACTTTTTCTGTTTTCGCAATCATCATTTAACAAGTCTGTAAGCTCCAGTAACAGCCAGGCTTGTGGCTAGATATGAGCTTGTGATGGACGTGGGGTTACTCTTGCCATACCCAGACTACTGGGCTCACAGTGGGAAGTATCCGTTTACCCTGGGTCTCCCCCGCTTACTCTGACTCTGGAAGGATGCCTGTACAGCAGAAGGGAGGGAGGGCGGGAGGGGTGTTGTATATGTGTTTCCATTACGACTATTGCACCCCTGAAACACTAGAAGTCTCATTTTGGGGGTCCAATTTTATTAAATCAACTGTGTGACAATGTTGGGCTGTTTCCACAACATGAGCAGGTACAGTGGGTGTTAGGTGCGCAGACAAAGTGCTCTTTGAGTGCTGTGGTCAGGCGCTTTGCCAGACACCTTTCCACACCTAGCACTTGGGGAGCCTTATTGAGGGTATGGGCTGAGCCTGTCGTTGCCTTTACCATTATTGCACTCAACACATGGCCAAGAGGCTGTGATAGCTGTAACACTGTTGCTACCAAGGACTCATTTTGAGTGTGCGTGTGTGTTTATAGGTAGGCTCGTTGAATGTTTTTGCTTCTGTCGGTGCTGGTGAGCCGAGATGGCGAACCCTGACGCGTGCATAAATGTTCTGACACTAACTTTACACTAATATAGCTCTGCTGCAGTTACATTAATGACGAAACATCCAGGTTCGAAGTATAAGTGGAAAAACAGGTGACAGGTAGGCGTCTGACAATCAGCGGTGATGTGTGTGCAAGCGGGCCGAGCGAAGTGTGACATGAAAGCAAGCAAGTCCTTTAACCCCGATAGAATAGTTGAGAGGCTGCAAATCATAATGAGAGTCTAAGTAAATAAATAAGGGTGAGATTATTTATTTGATTTCGGGGAAGCCGGAGCTATAACTCATGTCTCACTGGACTTGGCGCCGGTGGTGCTGTGGTTTCCAACATGCTGGGAGCCTCCTCCCTACCAAGCTCCTCACTGCTCAGGCTCAAGACTCAGCTTACAGCAAAACACACACAACTGCTAACACCCTGTAAAGCACAGCAAGAGAAGGGCAGGCTTACAGGGAGATAGGTCTGTGTCACACTGTTAATGTAACCACTTGCAGGCTGGGGTCATATAGCAGTTGGTAAACTGAGCATCAGAAATGCAGAGGAATCATCGATTTTTATTAAGAAGTACAATGCATCGGAGGGATAATGAGGAGAAAGAATGGTGATGGCGCAGTTAAGCCTCTTCACACTCTTCTCCTCACGTTCTTACATGTTGCCTCTCTGCAACAGGAGGTCTGGGAGAAAGCTTTAGCGCAGATTCTAATCCCATCCCTCCTTCCTTTGGCTGTCGGTTTGCCAGCTGAACATTATATAGGACGGCTGCCATTTTTGGCAATCCCTTACATACTTATCAAAGGCTGATTTTCCCCTTGGCCCAGGTCTCCTGAAACAAGGTGTGCTCACTCACTGGATAGGCCCTTAACAATCTGGGCTCAATTTAAAAGGGGAGTGAAAGAGGAATGGGCTTGCTGAGATGTATGAAAGTCAGCTGGCTGGAAATCAATGTCATGTCACAGCTCGATATGATTATGGTAATCTGTATTAATTTGACCACAAGTACATAAATACAGATTAGGATAAGCCATCTCTGGTGTACGCACACACCCACCAACCCACACACGTGTGCAGTGCAAACGCACTCTCTGGCCAGACATATGGACGTACCTTTAGAGGCAACAGTGACAATGTGCGATAGAAGACAACAAGTTTACAAATTAGCTTGTGACAAGTTTCACATGCTCATGTGGTGGCGTCAGGCTGTGTCATATCACATGCTAGAAGGAAATGAGCGACCAAAAAGAGCAGTTGCCGTGGTGATACGTCTGCGCAGACACACATTAACACATGCGTGCACTTGCAGACAAACACAAACACGCATGCACACATTCGCAGAAAAACAGACACGCACACCCAAGAAAACACACTTGGCTGCAAGCTTAGTCCAAATGGCGATACTTCCCTGAGTGAGACAGCACCCTCTGGCCTGTGGGGCTAACAATAGGATCCATTCTGCACTGTCCCCTCTGTGTTGTTCACAATCCTCCCTCCCCTCCCTCCATGCTTATGACTAACGAGCTCGGGGCAGGGGTAAGTTAGGGGTGAAGGTGGGGGGCGGGGTTGATGCTGTCACTGGAGAAAACAACATCATCACTGGATCCCGACTCAGCCTTTGTCAAACCCGCAAAAAAACAAGTTTTAAGACGCAAGACATACCCCTAAATAAAAAATAAATAAAATGAAGTCAAATTTGAGTGAAAGCGTTTACTGCCCCGCGACGGCATTTGTTGTGTCAGTCACTGTAAGCAGCACTTTCATCAGTGATGTCACTCGACTGATGTCTGCCCATGTGGAAGTTACAAAGAAAAGTCACGTTTTAGACAAATGAGGGATAGTTTGCCAGGCGCGCATTTGCTGCTTCAGCGAGCATGCCAGAAAAGCTTTGAACATGTGTCACCGTGAAAAGACATTCCGCATTAGGACCATAAGAAGTGCAGTTAAGGCAGTTGCCACATCTCCCTCTCAATCAAAAAAAAAAAGACGTTTCAAATAAAACCCACCGTATCACATTTCCTTTAGGAATACTTTAAATAGGCTACAGGATTGTATAGCTGTCTGAGGTTAGCACATGTATTACTCAGCTGGAGGACTACAGGAGGGTGGCACCGTGCCAAACCTACTTGAGGGGAACGTGTGCTGGGTGTGGGGGTCAGAGCAAAAGGCTCGAGCTGGAGCACACAGATGTGGAGGCACTGACGGATGTATCTGGGACAGATGCACACTTTGCTCAAGCATGTGCAGCTGTGCGGACGTGCACACATGTGTCTTTGCACTTTTGTGTACAGTATTTGCGTGTGCACAGTACCAGTCGAAAGTTTAGATGTTTGTACAGTATGTGAGTGTAGAAATTATATCTGCTTGATTTTTGCATCCTCAGTTACAATAAAAGGCACTAAGAGTCAATGTGATCTCAGTATTTAACGTGCCCTGACTATTTGTTTGCTACTTCCTGGACATTAAATATTAATAGACGGCAAACTGGCCCAGCAAGAATGATGCAACAGTAACATGGCAGATATTTAGAGGGAACTAAGCCAATGGATTCACAGGTATCGCGGCTCCGACAGCTCACTACCTTTTGTTGCAGTCAGCGATCAGCTTCACATGGCACAGAAGGATAAAAAAGCTACAGAGTGAATCAGAGTGTGCGCCCCGCTGAGCATGTGTGCGCACGTGCGTGCGATCGTTGTAACTGTAATCACAGATTGTGTGGGTTACTGCGCACACGTCTGACTGTGTGTGCGCGCAACATACGCACTGTCTCGGGCACACTTGCATCCAATGTGTGGTTGGAGATGACGTAAGACTTGTTGGTGCAAGCTGGTGCAGTGCTTAGTAAGGCCCTAATTGGACTGCTTGCTTCAGCTGCCTGATTGCAAACAGACCCAGGTGAGTGTGTGACAGAAACCTTCCTCCTCCTCTCTCCTTTCCTTCCTTTTCTCCATCACTTATTGTCCCATCCAGCTAACATACTCTAATGAGTTTCGAGACCCATCTCATGCACATTACTCAGTACACTGCTAATGATTACAATTTGTCCAGCTGCCTGATTAAGAAAGTGACTATTAGAGCTCCATGCCACACTTTAATCCTCCCCCACTGGCTTAGCACAGAGTTTTATGGGCGCAGGCGATGGAGTGTCACTGAGGAATAGCTCTGCGCCATCAAAGCTCTAATGATCCTTAATAGCATATGCATGTATTTTACAACAGTGCTGGTTACAGAAAAAGCCACAATTATATGTAATATTATTCACAAGGTGTAGTAAAATACATACACTTTGGGAGGAGGAGCTTAGATTGTGGTGTTAGGCACCCAGACAGGAAACAAAACTGATTTTTACAGGGCAGGGGCACCCGAAAGTAATTACTTAAAACATAGGTTGAGGTCTGTAATAAACAATTACTTGGATTACACCGGCGTAGTGCCTCATAAACACGGCAGTTCTAAACTACACCTGAGTTTTTAGCCTGTCTGCAGGCTGAGCCAAAGCACTACCTCATACGAGAACCATGTCTGACAGCTTGGCGGTCCTCCAACCCAGGGAAGCACAGGTTTTCTCAAATGCTCTCATCATGTTAAGCTTTATTAAGATTAGTGAAACGGGAATAAGGAGCCAAAATAAGTCAAGTATGAGCTAGATATTGGTAACAGACAACAGCAGCACAGACTGATCCTGAGAGTAAAGAGAAGCGACAGGTTGGGACAAAAACAACTGCACCAGCAAACTGGTGTGACAGTAAGAGACAGTGATCTGTGACTCATGATGCTCTTTTCAAAGAGTTGAGGATCATCCACAAATAAACTGCAGGCCATGTGGTTCCCTCTATCCAGCACAAATGTTCTGTTCCTCTTCCCCCCAAAGGCCAATAAAACAAACAGCATGGACTCCACAACACACCAACTCCCCCCACGATGAGAACACACTATGCGACCGAGTGTTCTCTATCGCTCTTTTTCTCCTTCACTGTTTCACTTCTGCATAGTCATGGACTCCCCTCTGTTCTCCGCTAAATCTTCTCTCTCCTCTGATCTTGATCCTTCTATGTCTGAAGATAAATGACTAGAGAGCAGTTAAGGAAAAGACAAATAAGTGATTGTGTATAGAAAGTTTTTGTCTTTGATGACAAACCAGCACCTTTTTGGTCACAGTACCCAACTCGTTTCTCGGTCCGCCCTTCCTTTACTTCCTCTATCCTTCGTTCCTTCTCTGGCCTGCTTCCTGGCCTCTGCCAGTAGGCGTAATGCTGGAACGCTCTGTTCCTCTCTGCGTCGTCTCTGTTTGCCTGTTAGTCCTGAGTCCAGCCCGACAGCTTAACAGGCCAGCGCCCACGACCCAGAGCCAGGCAGAGTGAGATTAACATGAGCCTGGAGTCATTACGCTGTTCATGAGCCGTGTCCAAAGTAACAAATTTTATAGCACCTGTAACACACCAGCTAATCTGTCTGACACCCCTGACCAAATAAACATAGCGATTGCCACTCCACTCCAAACACACACACACACAGGACTAATGCTGGCTTTGCACACAAGCCACCACTGAAATCACTGAAGCAAAGCAGGCAAAGCATCGATTTAAAAGCAAGTTGCCTTTAGTTTTTGTTCTAAAAATGAAGCCATACATATGATTGATATATGTGTATTGACCTTTGGCTCTCAGAATGGGTTCTTAAGGGCAAATAGCAGCAACAGGATATTCCATAAACACACTCACGCATGCACGCACATTATGCCAGACCCCTCTCTGTCTCCACCAACACACCACCACCTCTGTCTTATCGGTCAATGCCAGGGCTAATCAGTCAAAATAAATCCAATAAACCAAAATGCAGACCCCAACATTTAATTACAGGAATTGGGATGTTGGAGGAGAGCGCACTCTGCCAACACACATACTGGCCTCTTTATCGATGAGCATACTGCACTAATTGCAGCCTGTGTGATTATATAATTTAACTGTATTTAATCATATTAGTAGAATAGTGCGCACTACCGGGGAGTGAACATAATCCTCAGGAAAAAGAGATGTATATAATTGAATAATTTTCGATTCACAGGCTGATAAGGAGCGCGTAATGGAAGCGAACCTCTCCATATTGGTTGCAATCCCGTAACCATAGTCTTCTCATTAGGCGTAGTCAAAGACAGCCTTGTGGTGGGTTTGCCCTGGGCCGGTAACTACTGCTCTGTGAGTGAGAGCACAGGAATGATGGTGTTCCCAGGGAAGCTGGGGTTAAAAGGTCACCAATCATCAAGGTACTCATGGTGGATTGTATACATTCTGATATTTGAAAATGCAGTTCATGGTCAGAAAATTGGTTTAAAAAGTAGGAATTATACTGATTAGTTGATGAATTGAACAGAAATTAAAATTCATTTTTGCTAAAAAGTTATATATGTATGTATCCTTGGTGTTTGTTTTGACTCACAAAAAGTTTTTCTGGTAATGTTAATGGTGCTGGTAATTTAATTGTTCCGATTTCTGTGTGGTCAGGCATTAAAAATGACTTGTAACATGACTCAATTTCCAACGGACACACAGGCAGTTAGTCCCATCTGAGATTTGAACTTTCCCTATGATGCTACACAGCTCGGGAGGAGTCACTGAGAAAAAGAAAATGAATTTGTGTGCACGATTTAGTAATTTGTCCGGTCAGCACGTCTCTTAACAACACTGACTCTCAAATGTCAGTCAACCACTGCTAAGAGAACTGCCCGCCCAAAGGCCTGGAGTTAAGACACCGCTTTAATAAATATGGTAAAAAAATCTGTTTTTTTCCTTTAAAAGGGGTAAATTATGTATTATAACTGCAGTATCGTTATAGTATACATTTCCTTGCACAAAAACTGAGAATTACAATTTCTGTTTGACTTGAAGATTTAAAATTTTGCCAACTGAATGAAGCTGTGTGCCCAGATAAGTGGCATCGTGTAGTCTCACCCACACTTAGTTGGTGCATAGAAACCGGGGTGAACTCAGTTCAGAGGAAAAGTGTCGGTTCACACTCACAAATATAAACATTTCAGACTTTTTTTAGTGCGTAAAGAATAAGGCACAAACATTTTAGCTAACACCTTTTCTAGTGTGTTAACTGAATTTAAGGATTTAAAAGAAAGTCAAATGAAAACGGTGCGCAAATACAAATAAAACAAAGTAATAATGATGGAGATGACGATGAGGATGATGTTGCAGCGTACAGTGCTGATGAGACGGGAGATTTCTCAGGCCCAGAGGGAGAAGCAGAGAGGCCCTGCAGGCGGAAGTGTGGGTGATCAGCAGACCTGACATGTGGTCAGGATCAAGGGTCATCTCACCCCCATCTCTGCTCCCCCGCACCACTGCACACAGGAAGTCTGAATCAACACACACACACACACACAAACACACAGAAGCGAGCATGCACACACATGTAAAGGCATGCACAGGCGCACACAGCAAGGAAAAAATTCCTCTCTTCTCCTCCAGGGCTGACCCAGTAACAGTCCCCCTGCAGCAGCCGTGTTCTCAGCACAGTGATGACCTGCTCCTTGAGCTCGTAAACACAGGCCACCCAGAGAGAGAAAGAGAGTGAGAGGTTGGTGGAAGGTGGGGGGGTTGGGAGGGGGGCGGGCTTGCACTAGCCTAAAGGCTGCTCTCCACTGGCCAACTGTCATGTCCTGTGACCTGACCTACCGGACTTAGAGCTGTAATAACACACACACACACACACACACACACATACACACACAGACAAGCACACACATAGCTCTCACACAAAAACTCTGGGAGAAAACCCAGCACAGTCAGGAAGACAGATTGTGTTACTGATGCTGCAAAAGTTTCCAAAAGGTGTTTGTCTGGGGTTTCTTCAGGTGCAGCTCTGGTAACAAAACAAAAAAACAGATCAGTTTTACAGGTTTATGAGGAAGAGATGTACTGTAACTTCAAATGTGCCTCAAACTTTGCTGATTGAGTATTACAGATGGCACAGATGATTGTTCTTCCTTAGATGCTCATGCAAAATATCCAGTCAGGTGAAAGAGGAAGTGCACCTGTCAACCAGTTAACCCCTGGGCTGCATTTGCAGCCTTTGCTTGCCAGTAGGGCAAACCAAGGCTGATAATCACACTTCTTGGTTGTGTGCCAAGGCTCTGGGCAACACATAAACTTACATGATTCATTTGCATAGCTTAGTGTATAGCTGGACTGGGATGGAGCCTTTTTTTCTCTCTCTCTCTCTCTCTCTCTCTGTGCTGATATACTGGCTTCAACAGCAAGCTGCAGGCTGAAGCACAAATGAACAACTGCAACTTAAGGGCTACCCTGTGTTTCAGAAGTTACCCAATGAATTACAAATGTTCTTTTAGCTTACAAAAATGTCTATAAATGGCTCCTTTCAACCAAACTTTTTTGCTTGTCCAGAGTTAGCAAACAGAGGTTGCTGTGAGACAGAGCATGGATTATGTGCAAGATGTTGGGGGGGTGTTAGATGAAATAACAGTGTGATGACTGTTCAGAAACCCACCCCAGACACAGACTTTCATTAATGACTAGAGGTCTGGTCATGAACTTGTGGCCTGGTCATAATGAACGCATTTGTGGCCCTGCAAAGAAAAAAAAAAAACTTGTTTAACTTCTCTCACTTCTTAAAGTAGCAACTGAAGGCAATTTGTTATGTTCTTGCTGATTTTTTTAGTGTATTCCTTTAAGGCCATTCTTAATTTAACTTATCAGCGCCTCGGCAGATGTGCGTTTTGTTGTGTGATGCGCCAGATGTGTTGGGCACCTGTAGAGTGCTGTCAACGCTGAAGAGAGAACCCAGCGGGAAGCATGACAGTAGAGCTTGTCTGGGCAGACACAGATGCACAGGGTCACACAGGCCTGCCATTGTGCAGACACTATTCACTCACACACACACACACACACACTCTCTCACTCTCACACACACACACACACACACACACACACACACACACACCTGGGATGGGAGGCAGCAGTAAAGTGCCACTGTGTTGAACTGAATCAGAGAGCCAGCTGCTGTCTTGCTGTTACTGGGACTGACCAGTCTGCACTGGCTGTAAGACTGCAGAGGTCAGACAGAGGCTGACTGACTGACGTGCCCTCCCCCCACCTGACTCTGAATATTAGTAAATGGCTAGTAAATGTCGTCAAATAAGAAAGGAAGTACGAGCAGTACAAGCATCATCTTCCAAAACAAATAAGTTTGAAGTTGGAGTTGTTCATGCAAGAATAACTCGATCGAACAGATTCGTTCTTAAGTGGCACATATGAGAGAACTTGTCACATTCACCAATATTCTGTTGTAATTTTCTCTTACAGGAAGCTAGAAAAAAACACTTGTTTGACTTAAGAATCTCATCGTAATGACTTGCCAATTTACTGAGAGGTTTGAAAACATTTCTTCTTTTTTAAAATTCTATAATTATATCTGCATATTTTAGCCGTGCAACACTTCAGCAGTAGTGAGGAAAATTCTGCCACTCCGACAGCTGCCTTAGGTTCTTTATGCAGGTGTTGAACATCCTCTGTTGCAGCGGATGGTGTAACATCATCCTAAGTCATGGACCGCGTTGCTTTAGCAAGACATTTCTCAGCATCTAACTTTATGTGAAACCATTCCTTCTTTACGAAATGAGCAATTTACAACAATCTGTCCTACCACTGATGCTGAAGTCTGTGCAGTTAAGAGAGAGTTTGGTGAATCTAACACTTGTACAAATGTTCCAAGAGAAAAGAATTAAAAAGTATTATGGATTTGGGATAAGAATAAGAATAATGTTATTGTATGAGGCCCACTGACTTTTTCCTATCTCTCACACTGATATATACAGTTCAGCTCGATCACTCAATCTGTGTCCCTTCCATTCATAATGTTCCAGTTATGTCCCCGGACACATGACTGATTTGATTTTGAAAAATAAAAAACCTGTCCAACTGTTGAGCCTGCCATGTTTATCCTTTGATAATTTTACAGGAAAGTCCCTTTTTTTCAGGTTATACTGTGGCTGCTGACGGTTGATGATTATATTGGCAGGATTCTATATAGAATTAATCCACGTCTTGTCAGTTTCAGGCAATATAAAAGGCCATCTATTTTTGGTTGGAGCACTAATATGTAAACCGGATTTACTGTACTGTATATCCCACTTAAACCAAATTATGAAACATCAAAAGCAAAAAGCAAATTCCAGAATCAAATCAACAGAAATAGAGTTGTACGCATCACTGCAGCTGCCTGACATGGAGGCAAAAATAGCTGTCTCAACAACCGAGGGTGGCACATGATTGATCATTACAAACTGGTGGAGATACAACTGTAAGGGTGTGTGTTAAAAGTTTGACATCAGCCAGATTTTCCAAACCAACTTACCACTAACTTAGTTTCCTCCACCAGCTACGCACATACAGATCAGAAACAAATTTGCTCTTTATCAGATAACTGGCCTGCAAATGATGTGAGTGTGATTAGATCAAACTGGTCTGTTAAATACAGAAAATTAAAGTTACATATTCTATGACAAATACAAGAATTGCTATGATACAAACATGATAAACAGATCAGCAAAGATATTTGTATATGTGAGGGGGCAGAGAGGAGAGAGGAAGAAAGTAGATCTGATCTGAGGTCTGCTCGTGCTATAATTCAATGCCAAATTCTTCACCATTGTAGCAATTGAGGGTGGATGATAACAACATTCCTCAAGAGCTCAATGCCCAGTTTAAAAATGCAGATGTCAGATAACCACCCCCACCCCACACCCCCCCCACCCCCTCCTCTCCTCCACTCTTGATCTCTCCTCTTTGATTTATTCATTTTCTATGTTGGAGAGCCAGACAGGACAATGGTGTCTTTCATAACTGAGGCTGTATTCCCACTACCAGCACCCTCCAGTCCCCCAGAGCCCCTCATCAGCCAGGCCAGTCTGATATGACCTGGTCACGGAGGACTGGTTCTAATGAAACACAGGAAGAGAAATCGTATAAGGTCAAATGTTTATTCGGCAAAAGATTGTCAGACGCAAAAAGACAAACAAAGAACAAAAGTACTTTTGACTCAGTTAGGTTATCTTGTTAAATAAAGGTCAAATAAAATAAGTATCCAAAACTGAACCAAGAAGTGTATAAACCTCTCAACTTCTTTTTTTTTCATATGTTGAGATTACAAGTAAAAGGGGCAAATGTATTATTAATACAAAGCCCCAGTCTTGACAGAGCAGCTCGATGCTGCAGTTCTACGAAAAAGTTGAAAGTATGCGACTGTTTCAGGACATGTTGAAAAGGATGTTAATGGTCCCCCATGCCTTAGAAACATAGCCAGAACATGCATAGTCATGTTTCTCCCAGGATATCAAAGAGAAAGATGAAAAACAAAAACAAAAAACTGAATTGTCCGATTCTACTATTCAAGAAAACTCGCCATCGCAAACACTGCTGAGTTTTGTGTATGTTTCAGTTCACTTCAAGATGAAGCAATCGGTGTGGGAGGAAAATATGGAATGAGAAAAGAGGGACGAGAGCTGAAGGGAACGAAAGGAGCAGAGAGCAGTGCAGGCAAATGAGGAGGGGGGGTGAGCAGGGGTCATGTTGCCTCCCCCTGTACTTTCTGAGGTACAGGGAGGCTGACTGCATAGTCAAGGCCCCTGCTTAGAAAGACAGCCTTTCTTTTCTCCAGGCCCTCGCTAATGCAATTGAGAGAAATTAGTATAATTATGCTCCATATTGCAGATTGAGGAGGCAATGTGGCCCGTGGGATGAGGATGGGGAGGGCAAGCTAGCGTGGGTATTTGCTGACGGGAATAACTAATTCATCAGCTACTTTTGCCATTTATCAGAGTACATTCTTGCATTTATGACATTACAGCTAATCAAATAAAGAGGTCCTGGAATGTGGTATCTTTCTCAAAATGCGATTCTGCTAATGTGAAAATGACTCCTCCTCCCTCCGGCCCCGCGGCCCTCCTATCAACCACGTTCCAGCTGCTTTGCCCACTCACCACGTTGGGCAGAGGAATCCGTCCGAGGCAATTGAGTCGTCTCGCCCCGCGCAGTCGTCCCCTGATGTTAATGCCAATTCTGGTGCCATTGTCTTCCATTCAATAACAGCTGCACATATGCTGAAACACATGTGAGTGCACTGCAGAGGACAGATCCATCAGATGAGTCCGCAGTGAGACAGATGTCCTCAATTCTGACACGTTTATGAAAGGAAAATGTTAAAAAGAAACGGTACAAAACAAATCCATGTCAATAATGTATTTCTGTACTTGACGTTGGCTCTGGACTTCTGAGGGAAGGCACAGGAGGGGTTCTTCCAAGCCCAAACCAGAAGTATGCATTCGTTACCACAGTTTGCTTGAACATGGTTTCAAGGCCCTGATCCACCATGCAACTGTGACAGTAATTAAAGAGTGCTGTATCCAGGGGTCAAAATGAGGTGCAAAACAATGGTGAAAGATTGATTTGCATACGAGGGCCTTGATTTTGTCATAAAGCGACAGCAGGATAGAGAAAATGTGAGATCTGCTGTATTATTAGAGATATGTAAATAAATGTTTGATAATGATATCCAGATGATTTACAGGAAGTGATGATGATGCAACATGTGTGACAATGTGACCTTGAAACACACTTGAGGAAGACTTCTTCTTCCTTAAGCCCGTTCGTCCGGACCCCGCCCTGCAGAGATGGAGGGAGCAGCGGGGGGTGGAAGAACACCATTTGATCCCTGCTCCAGGGAGCACCAGGCCTACACATCATCTATATCCTGTTTGGGAAAGCGATCTTTTGAAACCCATCTGCACATAGCTCCCAATGGCATCATCAAAGACACGTATGAGACAAGAGCATGCAACAAGAACAGGCCGGAAACCATTGGCTGCTTTTCATGATAAGAAATTCAGCATTTGTAATTAAGTACCACGAGAACAAAGTTTTAGATAGGATGAAAAGCTGCATTTTGCATAAATATAAATATATAATACAAAAAAAAAAAAAATCCTTGAAGGAAAATTCTCAGCACACACAGGGCTGATGTCCACCCACTCAGACGTCCACTGATCATATATTCAGTATTTTCCTTTTGGGAGTAATGGGTCAAAAACCAGATGATGCCTGGTTTTAGTCCATTATTATATGCTTACATCATGTGTGTTGCATGCATGTGACAAGAGTCAACCCACGCATAAACACACACACACACCAACATAAAATGTGTTGAAAATAATTGGCCTGAACAAGTGGTTTTAAAATTAGAAAATAATTAAATTCAGGAAAGCAAGATAAAAGACCTGTAAGCGACAAATCTGATTATGACCAGAAAACAACTTCTATTGAATCTGAATGACCCAGATTTGTACGTGAAACAAGAAACATACACAGCACATTAATATTTAGGCAATACAGAAACTCCTCAAACAAAACAGTAATCGTAAAGAATATTTCAAACTGATATTTCTGTTGTTATTTTCTTAATTACTAATTTGTTAATTTTATTTAAATTGACTTTTTTTTGTAAAACAGCAATGCACAGGGTACATTTTCTGTGGATTCGGTGCAATGCGGTGCAGTACTACAAAAATGCTAGTTGTAAAAGGTGAATGTGTAACAAGCATATTATATATTGTATGTACTAGTTAAAAAACAAACAAACAAACAACCCCAGAAAACATGCTGGAAAAATAGAAACTTTTTTTTTTTTTTTAATATAATTTGAAAAGATCAACTGTAATTTGAATTAAAGCCTTTTCTGGCATTAATATGTATGCACACACTGTACTACAAAAACTAAAACAGGTGACTATGACAACGATTTAGCAAACCATAGCAGTAAGTGAGTAAAAAACAGACCATGTAGAATAATCATTAAATCATATTAATAAACATTAATTACTAAAAAAAAAAATGCGACATAAGGAAAAATTGGTTTGAGAGGAGATTTACACTGGAGATTTGTGGCAGCGCAGTGTAATAAAAAGTTTTGTGACCGAAAAAGAAAAAAAAAAAAAAAAAAGATTGTCAAGGTTGTCGAGACACATAATGTGGGCCGTTAATCAGTCACGGAGCGGAGGGAGGCGGCTCCCTCAGGAAGCAATTAGCTGTGTTGGACCAGTTGCTAATAAAACACTTTGGTTACAAGCTACCCACAACCCAGCCAGGCCAGGAAACCCACGATACTGTGTGTGTGTGTGTGTGTATTGAGGCCTAACAGGTAGATAGAAAGCTACAGTAGCAGCAACTGTTTGTCAGCGTCGGTTGCTGTTAAAGTGATATTTCATCCCAAAAATCAATATTTTGAGTATTTAACACTGTAGACTTGCAAGATAAAAATTTTGTTGTGTTGTCAGGTTGAATTATGTTGCTTGCAATGGATTCCAATGGTGACATGTTTTCATAGTGGAAACAAAAACATTGACAGAAATGTCTTAAACCACTCTATAATTCACTTCTCTGCTCTCCATTTAAATGATCCGTATGTGCAAAATAGCCATATAGTTTCACCATAATGTGTCCAAATGCTCTGCCTCCGTCATAAAACACAGTAGCCCTCACCGAACCACTGTAGCTCTGCTGTAAACTGTTTTTAGTTGTATTTTTGCAAAATAATGAATTGAGAATATACAAACAGAAAACTGGTGTAATCCAAGTTAGCAAGTACAAACAGCCATTTTTAATAAATCCATGAACGAATGAACAAACTGAAGGTATTTGTCTATAACATTAAATATTCATGACCAAATAATTAGACCGCAAAGTTAAAGTTTGGACGTAAATTGCACAAGTGTCATCAGATTCTGACACAGATGGTGCTACACCCTGACTGGTGCACATATATATATATGACATAATCTTTTTCCAACTCCATGTCAAACCATTAGGGAAAGCTCAGAGAAAGACATTGATAAATCGCTCATTCAAAATGACCTGAAAGGCTCTAATGTTGGCAGAAGAAGTTGTATTAATTTAGGACCCATCAGTCATAGGAAGAAGCTGAGGTTTTCAGGGCCTTTAAAGCCAGCAGGGGATGAGTGTTTGATACTTTTCGATGCAAGATCCCTTTAAGCATTTTCCCTTTTGTTCTCTGAAACACATTTAATTGTTTGTCCCATATGTTTATGCTGGCAAAAACAATAAAACAAAATATGAAAGTTATAAATGTCTCCTCGTTGTCACTGCCATTACAACGAATGAAAACATATTATCTACTGTAAGTAACTAAAAGTAAAGACTAAGACTAAGATGTATTTGAGGAACATTTAGACCAAAGGGGGTGATGGATGGCAGTGAACCATGTTCTCATGGTGGGAAGCCATTGCCCTCAGAGCCTGCAGAGTCCTGAATAAAGCAGCCAGCAGCCACTAAGAGGATCCTAAAAACCACCTCTTGTGGTGTGGCGAGCACAGCGTTAGATTAGGTTTCAGCTCACCATCCAGGCCCTGCCAAAGCCCAGACACTAGACACAACAAACCCAGGCCGTTTAGGAAACAAAGCCCAAGAAACGCCACTTCAAACTCTTCTCCGAGGGCGAGAGACAGGGTGAGAAGAGATAGAGGGAGAGGAGAGAAAGACCAGAGAAAAGGACTGAGACAAGGAGGAGGAGGAGGAGGAGGAGGAGGATATAAGTGGAAGCACATTGACAAGCTGTAGACAGCAGGCACTTCTCTGCGCGTTTAATGCTCGGTCCTGCATCCAGTGTTTAGGAAGGATCTGTTGAAAAGATTGGTCACTGACGGCACACTTGGGATGCAAAACCCCACTTGATGGCTTTTTGTAAGGATTAGTCTCCACAAAAGGTCCCATTTTTCAGATTTTGTGGAAGGTGTTAACTTGTGAGCATCATAAACAAAAGCCCATTTGGCTGGCAAATATGAAACACAGTCTCTCTGAAACTGCCATACATCTCGCATAACATAACAACCAAATGCTTCAATATAGATGGTGTCTAATGTGTGTTATAAAGCATTTCTTGATGACACATCTTATACTCATGATTACCATTTATCATTTTTCCAGCTCCATTACACTCAATGGACATAGCCCACGTACTGTATGTGAAGTGGAAGTGTAACTTAGATGCTACTCTCTCTCAGATTTGGTCATGGGGAATACATTTGAGCCGTGATTTTATTTTAAAGCATAAATTACACCAGAGATGGCCGGTGCTTTCTGCGGCCCTCTTCGAAAGTTGGCTTCTTAGTTTGTCTTGAAATACCGAAGATCTATTATTTGCCATGTAAAACAAATTTGGCTGCTTTGGCAGTCAGAGCACTCTGAGGAAAATGAACAATGTGGAAAATATAGACGCATTAGTGCAACAACCTCCTTTAAAACATGAAATCGGGGGCCTTGACTTCTTGAGGAATGTCACGGTGGTCAATTCAAATGATTACTGACAAACACGAAGCATTTGGATATGCCTGCCAAATGCAATTAGTCATACCAGACACACGCAAGCAAAAAGGGAGTTTAAAAAAAAATCAAATCTGAGCCTGACTGGCTAAACTCAATGTAAAATAAATTCAGTCTTTCAGGAACTGTCAGTAAATCAAAAAAGAAATACAAGGATACACCAGCATTTACAAGGATAAGCAACACAGGTACATGTTCAGTATCCCCATCTGATGTTAACTGAAAACTTTCTCTCTACTTGGCAGACAAGCCAATGCTGGTGAACTCCAGACACATCTTCTGTTTGCTTTCAGCTGTTTAGACTGCACCACTGCTGACCATATTTAATTATTACCAGTTTAAAGAGTTATGCACAAACGCAACTACGCCGGTTATTGCTACAACAGAGAGAGATGAGATGATTTCGCGTCTCTCATCCGTGGTGTGAAGTCGTTTTGTTGTGGGAAAACACCCCATGTGCGCATGTATGTTTTATTGCACATGGAAACTGAGGTGTGTCTGCGGGCCAGATTTTCTCACGCTGTGTGGTCTTGCCTCTAGAGGTGAGGAGAAGAAGAAGAACCTCACCCTTCATCAACAGAACCGGAGAGTGTATTTTCTGGAATCTCGGTGGAGTGCCGATTTGCTTTTCCCAGAGAATGACTCAACATGGAGTGAAAGAGAGAGACGGAGAGAGAGAGAGAGAGAGAGAGACAGAGAGCGAGCGAGAGAGCGAGAGAGAGAGCAAGAGAGAGAGAGAGAGAGCAGAGGAATAGTCTCTACCCTATCAGACCTGAGGGAGCCAATGGCAGGCAAGATATTCCCAGGAAGGCGGGTTTCACAGAAGAGATGCGTCAGCATATATGAGCAAGGATGCAATCACTCTGTCAATAGCCGGATGATTTAACAATGAAAACAGAGAAAATGTTTCTGATTTCCAAAGATGAGAGGAACGTGGGGGAAAGGGGAAGACCCAAGGAGCGGTGAAAGCAGTGGGAAGGTGGGGGAATGATCTGGGAATTCTCCATCCACATCCTCCTTTTTTATTGAAACAATTTAGGTCAGGCGTGCCCTCCCCCCCCCCCTCCTCCCCTCCTGGCCTGAGGGTCTCCCCAGCACACATGTTCACTCTGCGGCCAGCTTACAGCGATTAGCCAGGCCTTCCTCTCTGACAGGTGCACCGTCACGCTCTCACAAGCCGGGTGAAGCCCCCGCTGCTCCACCGCAACAGATATAAGACACACTCGGTATATCCCTCAGCCAAGTACATCTCTCTATGAAGACAAACCAACAACTAGGCATGCATACAGAAAAGCTGATAGATACTGTAGACAGTCAATCAAATATTCTAACTACTTTGGAAGTAGGCAACAGGCAGTTAGAGACTAGATACTGTATTACTGTCCATTTCATTACAGATGATGCTTTTGTATATTGGTATTGATATGAAATCCAATTTCTCCTCCACAATTTATAGTCTATGGGTTAACCACAGCCAGTGACATTTCCTCAAGGGAATCACGCAGGGCCAATATAAATTACCGACTTGAAAGTTAAAACATTCAAATAAAACAGATATTAGACAGACCACATAATGTTTCTTGAGTTCTGCGAAAACTAAAGAGCTTGCTTCGCCTTTTTCTCCCATTTAAATGGCCTGTAATTACTTTCAGTCTCAGGGAATCAACTTTGGTTTTTACAGTTGTAAGCACTTAAGGAAAATTATATTCTTGGCACCTGAATTCCACTGTGGCACAGTCCTGCTTCCCAGGTCCACACCAGTCTGATCGAAAAAACACTGGCAGCGCTGTGGCAGCCTCAGTGTTTGGCAGGCAACACAATGCAGCAAACGCAAGGAAGCCATAAGAATCATTAAAAAAAAAAAAAAAAAAAAAAAAATCCAGACATGCCGTCTGTCTGCTTTCCTATTTGCATTCTAGATGTACAGTATAGTGTGACATTGCTTACTGGGGAGGTGGGTGTAAAATGTGATTTTTATGGTGAAGAAATTGGAAAAAGAATAATAGTGATTGCAACCAGGCGGGATGATAGTGCTAAGTGCCAAATGATGACAACAAGAAAGACCAAGCATAAAACAGAAAGTGGAAATGCCATCCAACTTTAGTGTTAAATGAGCACGCAATACACTTTCATATGGATAGCATTATGTATGAAAAGCAGATTCAATTGGACAAGCAAGGACAGGCTCCCACATATTGTAGGACAATTCCAATAGTCCTGCATTAACACAAGTCAATAAGTGGCACTTCAATGTCCCACTCAAATATATATTTTAATCAGAGACAATAGTTGTCAAGTTGCTGTAACTATAACTTCCTGTCTGTTTTTTAACGATTATGCTAACACTTTCCCCACTGGACATTTCTATAGAGAAGATTTTTATGGGAGGATATTTGCTTGAGTTGATGATAGATCAGTTTTACGTATACATTCCTCTTCCACTTCCCTCCTTGTATCTGCATGAATACAATATGCATACAGTTATAAGGAGAGGACACACTTCAGAAACTCCAGAATTGCTCTGACCAGCTAGTTAGCACCAAAGTTCCCCAAACGCCCAGTGAAAGAGTGGCCAAGTGAGCTTTAGTGGCACTGCCGCCTCAGTAGAAACTGTACTGTAGATGCAAATGTCCAAGTTTGCATCTTATTTTGCATTAAAAACTTCCCAGTTTGCTGTGACAGCTGGAAAACCAATGTGCATGGTGATGTAGGCCAGAAAAGAGAGAGTGGTAGCTTTGAATATCCAAATAAGTTCGGTTCAGCTCTGTGCATTTTTCACATGGCCAAGTCCTTTTTCAATGCAAAGTGGCCCAGTTGGCGCGATGTCTATCGCTACACATGTTACTGAGGCTGCTGAAAAATAGGGAAATGAACGTAGCAGATATGACAGTTAGCTGGCTCCAGCATAAATGCTTTACTTCCCTGTTCTGCTGCAGTTCAGTTTGGTTGTTTGCATGTTTTTTTTTTTTCCACACAACACTTAAGTGTGCATGGTTTCAAAAAAGATGAACAAGAATTAGATAACCATTTCCTGTAAATACGATAGGAACATAGTTGCAGAGTTGTACAACAAGTTGTACAGGAGTAGATAAAAACGGACATTTTCTATCTCTGTCTTTCTGTCTTATACACACATGCAAATACACACAGAGGGGGAAAAAAAAAATCTGTCTTGTTTGTGCTGTTGTCTAAACACAAAATCCTTGTGGACCCTGTCCCCCAGCTCCAACCCCCCAGCTGTGTCCCAGGGAGGTGAAACCCAAACCAGAGCGCAGAGAGCTCTCTCAACTCCTCAACCACTCAACACATCCTCAGCACTACCCTTTGAAAATAAACCACGCCGGCAAGCCCCCGTCTCAAACTCTCGCCTCATATGTGAGCACACATGCCCCACACTCCGCTGGGAGTTCTTTGGAGACTTCCCCGCTGCTGTTCCAGGAAGCAGATGTGAGAATGGCGCAATCAGACATGACGCTTCACTAGGCAATGTGGAGGCCATTACTCCCACAGTGAAGATAGGGAGGAGAGGTGAGAGGTGGCGCATCTTCTGGAGTTGCCCGTAGCTGGTTAAGATGACACAGCACCAAGCCAAAAATAATCTGATCAGTGCCATATCATCAACATCTGGCTTCATTTTGTCACACTTCAGAAATGTCAGTTGGACGCAGATTGCAGGGCACAGACAAATTTAACATGACAAATGAATTGATGTAAATGAATTTAAATGACATTGATGGGAGAGTAATTGGCCACAAGAAAAAAAAAAAAGGAAAACCACTCAAACAATAATTTCCACACACCCACGAGTTAGGACAGAGTTGATGAAATATTTAGTGATTTGATATAGACCAGTGACACGTTCTTGCTGCTTCCCACACTCTAAAACATGTGGGGAGATGGAGCTCCAGATGGCTGGAAGTCTGCGTTTTTCAGAGATCCACCTTCTAATGATGATCTCTCACACTTGCACACAAACTGTAATCTAAGCAAGCGAGGAACCCAGAATGACCCGGAATGTGGTGTTTCTACTATATCAGATGAACCGGTGTGACAGATAAGAAAATGAATAATAACCTGGAGCACCGCATGAGGTATGGGAGCCGTGTTTCCCCCGCTGGTGAGGGGCAAAGAGTGTGTCTGAGAGAAGCCTGCAGGGTGCGTGTGATGGAGCTGATATCACGTCACTGAACTCAGTGTCTCAGCAAAGGTACAGCCACATGAACGGTAGAAGACTGACCCATGAAAAGAATTGAAGTCATTCAGAAATGATGGAAAAAATGACAAATAGATGATTCTGATGATATAACGCCAGTGGAAATTTTTTTTTTTTTTTTTTACTCAGAGACAGAGAAGAATCAGCTGGATGGAAAAATTGTTTGGTGAAAATGAAAATATGCTACACTAGGTTAACAGAGACAAGATAGGGGTGAAATTTGAAGGCGATTGCCTTCAGAGAGAGAAAGAAAAAAAATTGCATAGCTTCTTTACACCAGCACACACACACACACACACACACATAGGGTATCCCACATGAAAGCAGATATATCAGAGAAATCATAAGTGGATGTCCCTGGTAAAACGCTGATGGCAGTCGCTGGTTATTACTTGAGTAAACCAGAAGCTTTACAGTACGACTCAGTGGTGCTTGCTTGCAGGACTCTTTACTAGTGATAGAGATGTCAGCGTGTCTCATGGCAGGAATACTAAGTGTGTGGGACAGTGGGCTCTTTCAGGGTACAACCCTGTGGGGCATACTGTGTATGAAATGACATTCAAGCATTTTCAGGGTAGGACAGAAGGACTATTATTATCAAAGTGGAGGATTTATTGCACACATGATGGGAGATGGGTACGCTGAGGTGTGGGGGAGGGAGCGATGTGCGTCAAAACTCTCATTAAGAATACAGAGAGATTTCAGTAAGAGAAACATATTTCATAAAGTTGAAGAATGGTTCACAAAGCCCACAGCTTTTTGTACTGTCCAACTCCTTCGCATCCCATTAGCATAATGCTTTTATGATTATCAAAAAGCTTGTTTATGGAACGTGACGACAGAGAGAAAACATATGCAAAGTCAATACAAAATGTCATCCATATTCTGACTGGTGCTCCATAGAGAATGCGCATGTAAAAAAAAAAAAAAAAAAAGAGGAAAAAAAAAAGCAGCTCGTCTGGAGCTGGAGCTGATTAAGGGTGTAGATGGAGACGATAAAGCAAAGTGGGAACATTGTTTTTCATTTTTTCAGCTTCAATAATACTTCACTTTGTCTATAGACTCCTATCTCCAAGTTCGTTGGATCAGAAAATATAGCAAAGCAAATCTAGATATCTGTGCATTTTATGTCACCTTGGTCCAGCGTCATGTCCCCTGCAGGGAGGATGGTGTGACATCTGAGCCGACTCACCAAGAACAAGAACAACTCGCCTGCATGACTTCCTCTCCTCTCTTTCATTGCTTTCCTCTCTTCATCTCCTACCCCACCTCTCTTTGAGCTGCACAAAGCCGGATGAGGGTCATCTTACCAATGTCCCCATTGCGATGCAGAAATCCAACATTTTGGCAGCGCCCTGACCTGTTAACATCCTAACTTCACAAAGCTGACAGGATCTTCCTCCGCTTTCTGCAACACTTCGATTGCCCTTGTTATTACTGCTATAAGGCTACAAAGTCTTAGCTTAGTATCAGCATTGAGTATTAGTGAGGCAGCACTTGTTTGTGTGTTGTTATAATTATTTGTGCTGATTTTCTAACTTTCTGCCAACATTTTCCTCCTTGTATGAATGATTCCAGTGATGCACACTTGTTTGAGTGGGCAGTATTTCCACTGAGGCAGTCCTTTGACATGTGCATATTGCTGTATTGCTGTTTTGTGGGTGTTACTGTGTTTGTATTTTGACATGGTATAATGTTTGTTTGTGTGTGCGCTGGGGTGGGGTAGGGGTGCTCTGAGGATGTAAGTGCATGTGTGTGTGTGTGTGTGTGAGTGAGTGTGTGTGTGTGGGTGGGTGGGGGAGGGAGGCACAGCTCTGCAGCCTGATATTCTGGGAACGGCAGGGTGGCGTTGTTGACCCACCTGCTCCCTTCTCTCTTCAGCTGGATCTAGTTGGATTTCAGCAGCTGCATCCCCTCACAAAGCACCTCTTTGTAATCTTCCCAAGGCGCACAAATACAACTGCAACCAGGAGAGGAGAGAGGAAGGAGGAGGGAAGATGGACAGTGGAGACAGAAAGAGGAAAAGGGCGGTAACTGTTCTGCTTGGTGTGCACCAGTGTCACCGGCAAGATCACACTGTATCTTTAAGTAAAGTTACATACAGTAGCAGCTGCTCTTATAATGGAGTCATGATTTGCTGCCACGAAAAAGACACACACACACTGAAATGACCGTACACTTACACCTGTGCACATGCATATGTATGCAAAAAAAAAAAAAAAAACCTGCATGGTTTGATCAGGCACTATTATTTAAACAAGCTGTTTAAAAGGTGTATGCAAAGTATCTTTGCAAATGAATGTCCTAAAAGAAAATGAAAGAAAAAGTGAACGCAACAAGCTGCCTCACAGATAGAAAGTGACAAGAGCTGAGAAGTATGGCCTGTTTGTTTCCCATTAGTACAATTCCCCCCTGGTACTCTCACTTGCAATAAATCCCACCCCTCTGGAATATGCCATGTCACATTCAGTCATTTTATGCTCCACACTATACAGAAAAAGCAAGGCCCTGTCTCATACTAGTCTCTCAGCCACAAAACACAGTTTAGTTTAAGCCCTAGTCTGGAGAATTTGCATCCCTAAAATGAGACCCCGTTCTCCCCATCCTGTCTCCAGCGTTCAGTCCCTGTGGCCCGAACCCAGACTCACTGGTGGCAGAGGAAAGGAGACGTCATTAGGAGATTAACTACTGCAGCTCACTTTACTGCCATCATAAATACATGTACCTGAGTTTGAGGCCATAAATGCAGCCATGAAGCAAAAATCAGGCTGTTGGGTCGGTGGGGGGGGAGCGAGGTCATTGGTTCTGATTAAATTTGGTACCAATTTATCCAAAAACATGTGGCAACTCAAATGGTCTCAGCTGCATAGATAGCAACACACATACAGTATATAAACTATTTCCTGTTTCTCCAATTAAAAATATTCTGCCGTTTAAATGTCAGATGCTTAGACTGGCTTTAGAGAGCCATATCACTGTCAAATTATAGATGATGAATTCATCCCCCAAAAAACAAACAGGGGAGTAAGCAATAATAAAAAGCAATAATCAATCAAATAAACCAACGATGACATATTCTTCATATAATCCATAAGAAAGTTGTTTTTCACAGAGCACCATAAAGCAGCATCTTGTCAAGTGAGGGACTGTATAGCTCTTTAGATTTACATTCTGTGTTAAAAGCTGTCCCAGGGGCTGCTATTAGCAGACACAAGAGGTAGGTGGAAGGCGGTGCGTCTAATAATCCCTTAATTCAGCTAAAATAAGCAGAATAGTAGAATTGAAATCTTTGGTAAAAATAAAAACACATTGTACCTTAAATTAGACATGAAAGAAATAATGATGCAGGCAGTGGAAGTGATTGAACCAAAACAAGAAAAGGGACCAGAGAGAACAGAGATACACCCCTCCACCCACACACACACACACACAATTACACACAGTGAAAGGTAATCCAAGGTGAGTGTGGTGAGTGGAGTCAAATGTTGTTGATTTGACCAACTTCAGCAGATATGTAATTTCATCTACGCACTGATAGTCGGAACTCAGGGTTGAACAGAGTCACCAGACAGTAGAGGTTAAACGCTCACCAAAGGCAGCCTTGTGATCAAACTGGTCTGAGCTCTTTCTGCTAAAGTGTCACTTCTTCAACACGAACAGCAAACGTTTGCAATACAACTCAAGATTAGTATGAATGCGCTGCAGAAGGTGGAGGAGAGCGCTACATTTCCAAAGCAGGCAATTTTCAGGGGAAAGTTAAATTCCTCTGCGAATGAAAAGGTCAGACTCTGTTTGTCCTCTGAAAAGACTCTTTATGTCGTTCGGGCTACACAAGTACTTCCGTGTACTCTTTTGTCCCCAGCTAGCCCAGCACCTCTTTAAAGGGAACAGGAAGTGACCCTGGTAACCTTGGACTCCCACACCATGTGACCTGCAGCAGTGCACTACCATGCAGCCATGGCCAAAACTCCTCAAAACAACCCTATAAACTTAACACAAATAACCTCTTTATTTCCCACATATCCACAAGTACTGTAAGAGTTGAGTTGTTGATGTGCTTTAACCCTTACATACTGTTCATATTCTGACCCTTGACAGTACGGAGCAGGTCATTTTTGACCCGCCTCAAGAATTCCTTTATAATTAGTCCCTATACCAAATTTTGATCCACAAATGTATTTTGCTTCTATATATATATATATATCTTATCAATCATTAATGAATGGATGATTTATCCTTCATTAATGTTTCAGAGAGCAGAGAGAATGTTTTCTTTGGGTTTGACACTATTCATTTATAGAGAAAATACATTCACAACTTATATATTCTGCATTGAGTGTATAAGTCATAAAACAAAACAGCAAACTGGTTTGCAAATTTCAAACTAACAAAACTGCAAAGAAGCATTGCTTTTGCAATACTTTATTGTGCAGAAGTTGCATCTCGCTCTCTTTTGTCCCCTTGTGGCAATTGACTGTGGGACTGCAGATTGATCAGGGCAAGATTTGGACTACTGTGCTGCTGTGGCTGGTATGTGGGGAAGGTGGTGTCGCCTGCATAAGAGAAGTCACAAGGACCTTTCCTCCATTTTCCCTATGTTGTCCTCCCCTTCTAATAATTTGTCTTCAACTCACTGTCTCCTTTTTCATCTTGGAATAACAAATCCACCAAATCACTCTTTCCACTCCACCAAATCACCAAGTGAAATAGGGGCTTAGGTACTTTTTATAGTCCTATGAAAGCTTCCCTCCATTACAGGGAGGACTGTGTTGGGCAATCACTGTGTTGGTTGTCTGGGAATTGATGGGTTTGATTTGTTACATTGGCTTGTTTGCAGGTGCAGATGCCTACCTGGGTGGTAACCCTGGCAAATGTAGCAATATGTTGGGAACACAGGCAGTTCTTCTAACAGTGTCAAGGTCCCCTTTGAGCTCCGATTCCACATAACCAGCCTTTACCTTGATTTAACCCCTTCTGGTGAAATTAAATTCAAATTAAAATCCCTTTGAATAAATACGGGTCAAATATTTATACCAGCTGCACAAAAATAAATAATTTTGAAATATTTTGTGTATTCTGGGCCACTTTATCAAATTTCAGGCTTAAAGCTGGAGTGCGGGACTTTTGTCTCTCCCTTCTGGCAGTGAGAGTAATTACAAAAACACTGTCAACACATGCTTACATCATAGGCTACACCGTAGCCTACTCCGTTGCTACTGTTGCGGCTGTAAAACGATAAATTGCCGTGAACGTCACACAACCCCTGCAAAATGACTCGTTTCACTATCAGAATTTGATCCATTTGTTCCGATGACACTTGGAAAGTCTAGAAGAGCCGCACGATTCAATTATTTCATCCTCATTCAAGCTAGCAGAGGGCTAACCGGAAGTTAGCCGACTCGGCCGGGGTGCGCAATCAAACAGCCAGCGGGAATGTCCTTCCCGAATGTCCCTCCTGACATGAGATTTAAAAACTCTACTGTGAAATACAGAGAGATTTATCTGGCAGTAAGCATTGTGTGAACTCGTTCGGCAAGGGCTTGAATGTAACTGACGTTTATTTATATGTAAAAGTTCTGCACTGCAGGTTTAAAGAATGTCATTAAGAGTGTTTTTTTTTGCTTACAAATGTCAAGATGGGTCACATTTGACCCATTTTGATGTAAGGGTTAAACTACGACACGAAACAGTCTTTTTAATTTGTTGTTTTGCATGTCTGCAACAGTTAGTCAGGCAAACAGTTGGAAATAGTGAAGTGGCTACCAGGAAATACCCTGTACCCTACAGCTGGTGGAAACGGTTAACAAGTGCTTCCTTCTTTCCCTGCCTGAGGCAAATGATGTCAGTGTGACAGTTGATGGAGAAACTATTCAGCATGCTACGGAACAACCCAAACAGGAAAATGAAATATTAAGTCACAACAGATTAAAAAAAAAAAACAACAAAAAAAACTAAGCAACCTTGCCCAAACCAAAAGAATTCGGGATTTAAAATAAAGTGCAGAGTTGCAACAAAATGTATCTGCATTTCATCATTAAGTAAAGACATTTGTTTTTTGAGAGTAAGAGTTAGGCTTAAACTGACATGGTGCTGCTTGTGGATGTTTTTGGACTGCCCAGGCAATGTTTAAAACTAAAACATCATGCAGTATAAACTCACTCAAAATGGAAGCAAACCTTAATGTCTCCACTGTAATTAAATAGCAGTTTTTAATATTAATATAGGATGCAGGGGTGCTGGCCTTGTCCAGTTGAGAAACTGCAACGCTAAGCTATTTTCCCTTGGTGATGACATGTTGGGCGCCCCGATTCAATTTTAGCGTTTTTGACAACAGATCAGAGGCTCTGTACTGTAGCTGACTGTGTCTGCGCATGGTGCTAATCTTGGGATAATACTGCAATGCTGTTTTCTCTGGTCAGTAACACGGGCCCTGATGGGTGTTTATAGGGGTATGAGGATATGCAATGAAAAAGACAGCGCGAGTAGTTATGGAAGAGAAAGGGAGGGAGGGAGGGGGGGGTTTTGCATTATATTTCTACAGCTTCAAACGTTCCTCCTCCTTCTTCCTACCCATAAACACATGTATTAATAGTCAATTTATAACAGAAGTTGTAAATTTGCATAGAGTATGTGTGCAATGTGTTTAAAAAGTGATGCAATATTTTTTATAGCCATCTTGCAGGGGAATTACCTATGATCATATGTTAAGGCGTTAACCAGTTTTCAATTATGCAGTAAATTAATCCACATTAACCCATGGGAATAATTTCAGAGCTGTAAGATCATATCATATATTACAACACTCATCCAAATGATTACTCTTTATAAAGCTAACAGCAGGTGTACTGATGTGCGTTTCAGTGTAGCACTTCTATTACAGGTTACAGACAGTGTGGAGACGGACTGCTGCTCATAAACACTGAACGCGTTGGCTGGTACGCTAATTGGAGAATTTGATCCACTTCAACAATAATCATTTTAATAGCTTATAAAAGATCCTGTAATATATGAATTATACACAAGAGATTTAGGCTTCATACTGTGCCGCTCTGTGTGCACCGCACACTTTTGCTACACACCATCTTTCTACACTTGTGTGTGTAATCGTGTGTATGCATGTGCACAGTTCTTGTGCAAATAAAAAGGGACATAAAAATGAACAGTGCAAATGGCTTTTTTTTTTTTTTCTTGCTTTAATCCTCCGTAAATAAAAACAATCCATCCACAATCTCAGCGCTGTGAGGCAAAGTCCCTGCAGCCAGACGAGTCTTCTAAAATAGTCTTGCTTTTATGGAGCAGCCTCCCATTTCCCGTAAAGTCAAGGGGTGGGCTCTCTGTTCTCTCGCCGCCCCTGAGCCCTGTCCTAAATGTCTACATGTCCCGCACCATCTAATTCACAGGCAAATTAGGGAGATGATTTATGAGAATCAAAGATCAAAAAAGTAGACAATGTGGAAGACTGAGTACACCGCAAGTTTATTCAGAACATATGCCATGAAGTTGAGAGGGAAGAAAGACAGAAAGATGGGGGTGTAGATCAGAAAGTGTAAAAAAAAACAAAAAAAAAAACACTTACACCCACGCTCCTCTTGGGATAACTCTGGGACAAGATACACCATGGGAAGTGCCATTTCTGTTGAATATCTTAGCATTTATGCTGCCATGTCAGAAGAAGATAACCAGAAATTGACATGTCCGCAGCACATGGAACATTACATGGAAGTTTGTGGATCTGTTCTCTGATAACCAACCCTGAGCTTCACCTTTAGGCAACGTTCAAAAACAGAAACTGTTGTGTCAACAGCCAAAACCATTATGCGCCTCACACATGCAGACACAAAGTGTTTCTGCATGTGTGCATGTAAGATACCTACTGACAGTTTGCAGATCAAAGATTTACAGCGAAGCCTGAGGGAAACTAGGGAATGAGGAACAACCTTGACTTAATCCTTACTGATCTGCTACTACAACAGCTTCCAAAACCTCTTTGTCCATACACTCTAATTCATATGAACATACAGAACTATCACAAGTAAAACTGCTGCCTCACAAAACCATTATGTGTCAGGGAGAAAACACAGCAAATAATCTGGAAACACTTGAGCTCTTTTTATACTCCTGACATTAAAAACGAGTGTGGCCGAAGGCCAAACACACCCTGAGACGTTTTGGACTAATTGTTTCCTTCAGTCTCAAACACTCCCCCTTCAATCTATTCAAAACTCCCTTCCTTCCCTCCACACCATGCAACCACTCCCCTCCACCTCTCTGCGTCTACTAATAGGTTTAAATAAAACCTGCAATTGGTTCAGTAAACCCCTCATTATGGTGTTTTAATAGAATGAATTTAGGATAGTGCAGGGTCAAGGGTCAATGGGAGGTCCTAACTCACAGCAGCTGCCATGGGGGTTGGACTGTGATTAGAACCAGTGGAGTCAAACATCCCCGGGCCTTCGACCTCACCAAGTAGACAACCTGGAAAATACATTTGGCCACAGACCAAAATGGAAAACATCCACCATCCAAGTTCCAGAGGGGGTGGGATGAGAAGAGATGGGACAGAAAGGAGGAGTAGGTACATCCATCACTGAGAGTTTGCTTTCATGTATGTGTGAACCGTACTGGAAAAAAATCTTTTTTTACCTAAAGATGTAACAATACACTCGCCAGGGCTGTAAAATACGCGTTTTGTGTCTGAGCAGGATTTTTCTAGTGGGGCTTATTTATTCATATTCTAACCTGTATCCATTACTTCCAGTTTCATTTGCTTTAACTGTAAATTTTGCTCTAATTACCTTCTTTCAGAGTGTGTGAAACCGAAGATAGAAGTGGTCTGGTTGATGTGGTGCAGGGGTGAAATATGGCTTGTTAGCAGCCCAGGAGCTTGTCCCACATGTGGTTAGGCAGTGGTTGGGGTAGTCTGGGTGAGAGGGAGGACATGCCAGTCTCCACAGTTCACCAAGTTTACACTGACTCAGAGTGCAATCAGTGAGATTATTTAACAGAATGAAGGCCTGTTGTTTGGGTTAGGGTTAGTGCGCTGTGGTGACTGTAGAGACACAGGCTACCACAGTTGTTCTTCATGTGGAAAATTTTAAATAAATTCTATCAGGATTGCTGTGGTGCAGAACTTATACATCATGCGCAAAAAGGCAGAACCTGAATATTTAATAAATGTTTAACTTACAGTATTTTCGGGATGCAAAACAGACATTTAACTAAACAGATGTTTTATGAACTCGACCTTGATCAACTTTTCATCAGGTTCACGTCATCCTACCACACCTAAAACTCTTTTCTACACTGTACAATGCTGTGGCAATTTATGCCAATTTAAGTGAAGAAATGTGCCTAAGTGTATTAAAACACAGAAGCAGAGACCAAAGGGGGCAAGATTCCTGCGGGTGACTGTGTAATTTAATTTTGTATGCGCATTAGAAGCCAGAAAGTATAATTTACATGTGGGGTAGAAGTGACTAGGGCCCAGGAGAAATGGGCTAACATGCTCTGTTAAGGCCCTGCAAAAAAAAAAAAAAAAAAGCCTGAAATCTTTACCCTGATCTTTCCTTTGAGATGCATCTTGCAAAAATAGGAAAATTAAAACCTTCCTTCATTCTTTGGGACACTTTAGGTTCATGCGCGGTTACCTCTCCTCTGTTGCTCCTTCCTTTTCTAATCAAGAGCCCAGAGCCCACAAACCCTGGCCAGAGTTCTCCCCACAATACAGGGAGGCATGAAGGGGGGAAGGCTGGAGTCTGTTTAAGTCTGTCTCCTCTCTCTGTCTCTTCCTCTCTACCAAGAAACCAAGACTGTCTCACAGCTTAGCGGGGCTTGACAGCAGCTGTCATTCATATTGGGTTGATTCACCTTGGGTGCCATTCTAACTGAGATGAGATGATTAGCGAGAAGTAACTCAATCAGCCGCTGAGGTTTTGTGCTTCTCTTAATTTTGCATTAAATTGGCCGACTTTCTTTCGCTCAACCATTGGTTAACCTACAGCCGCCCACACCATCCTCAGATATAATGAGTTGCCTATTATGCCAATAAATTCAAACCGAATGAGGCACTTTTTGAACTGTGACACACTGGTTTGATTACAATTGATTCGTTTGTTTATTTGTTTGTATGTCTGTCTGTCGGCAAGATACCTCAACCCTGACGAAAGGATTTCCATAAAATTTGATGGGGAGACAGGACTTGAGCCAGGAACAGTTGATTCAGGTTCAATGGTAATTGAGAGCAGGGGTTTCCAGAATTAGATGGCTGTTCAGTGACATTAACAATGAAAGATTTAATTGCAAATACAAAAGGGAATGTTAGCAAAAATAACACTTACTTTATATCAGAACAAACAACAGGTGAAAGTCGTAAATCCAATGATGTCTAATTACAAAAGTGTTTAGATTTGTCATTGTAATTAAAATGTAATTCAATACTTTCACACATTAAGAAAGAGCTGTACAATTCTTCATATCTGATTCTTACATGCTGACACATGCCATTGACACACACACACGCATGCATACACGCCGTAAATACTTCTCCATGTGTGGAAGCCTGTCCTGTCTGTCTGTTCACACACACACACACACACTCTCACACACAAACACACACATGCACTGAACTTGACCCAAGCGAGCACGCTTTGACTGCAGCTGCTAGAAAAGGAAGATGGCTCAGGACTGACCAAGTGAGCATGTTTCATTTTATCCTCTCTGATAGAAGGTAACATTTAAAGAAAATCAACATGATGTGTCACTCAAACATCAATAGGTAAAAGACCACGTTCTCTCACACCTGCTTATATTATATGTTCGTTCAGACTGACACATGATCCTTTTACAGACATCACCTAAAATATCATTTCATCCTGTCCCTTTAGCTTCTAGAGCCTATTATTTATATCCCAATAAAAAAAACAAAGAAAAACCAATGCAAGTCTTACCTTGCTGTGCAACCCATTACCTCTTTTTGCAGAAAACTTTGTGTGTACAAGCCACAGTTTCTATTATTTCCACATACTGCAAGCTCTCCTCTTCCCTCAGCCACCTGCAGTGTGCATTGAGCAAAGCAAACTGCCGTCCAGCACAAACATACCTTGTCTTTTCATAGGGAGGCCGGTGATAAAAATCATCCCACAATACATGGACACAAAGACACCTTTAACAAAGGCAGTGATTCAATCTATCCTCTTATCTCGTCTGCTTTTTATATCTTCGTTGTAATAAAAAGCCTGCTTCACTGGTGGTGAGAAGTAATTTATGTATCACAAACAGACTGCTGGGACAAATTAACTTCCTCTAAATTTGGAACATTTATCAAAGCTATAATTGGGCCCGTGAGGTCGGAGGCTTTTTTTTTTTTTTTAATCAAAGCAAACACAACTTTCTCTCAGACGTCTATCCAGGAGTGAGATGAGTCCAGAGTCAGATTCAAATTCAGTGCTTTACAGAAATTCACATACAGAGGAAAGCATAAAATGTGATTGGCTTAATATCACACACTGGAATGTGCTCAAAAATAAACTTGTCATTGTTGTAAGCAATATTTAATATGGTTTTATACCCCCTAAAAAGATGCGATATTGAGCCCCAACAGACCTGACTTATGTGTGCTGTAATTTGCAACCCTGACAGCAAATTTATATGTTACAAACTTTGACACATTTGTCATTTTATGCTGTACAGAATGTGCTTATGATACTGGAGCCAAAATACAATTCTTCAAATTACATTTTGACTCACACTATATCTTGTTATCTGAGAGGCAACTTAAATATAAATCTTCCTTTTACTGCCTGCATGCCACAACTTCCTCTGTGGCTCACTTGGGTAGCCTCAGATGTTTAACTCTAATCTTCATTTCAGTAAAACATACCCCTCTAAAAAAGAAAAAAAAAAATCGGAGAGATTATTGACATCTGGGAACGCTGCTTTTATACTAGTCATTCAAGCATCGCATTAAAAAATATGTTTCATGAGGAATGTAATTGTTTTAAACAGTCAAGTTTTATCTCCTATAAAATACAACCAATTGTATGCTGCCATTTTGGCCAGGTCTCCCTAGTAAAAGATGCATCTCAAGAGACTTCCTGGTTAAAGAAAGGTTAAATAAAACATGACATATCATTTGATAATAAAATATCCAAATTAACATGATTATTTTATGTCATTATAGATGTATTTATAATATCAAAATTATTTCATAAAGAAATAAAAGCCTGCATATCCACAGGGCATCAACATAGTGTTAAGTAATACCAGTCATGAAATTAAATTATCATTTCACTAAATGTTATTAATTTACATTTTAGAGATTTAATATGTTAACATTTGCTGTAATAATAATAATAATAATAATAGTAATAATAACGACACATTCATTCACATAAAAAAGCTTCTTTCTATAACATTTAAGCTCTCAAGTCATTACATTTCCTAAAATGTGGCAGAATGTTTGTCATCCAACGTGTGCAACTTTAGTAAAAACAGAACTGTGTCACCGGTGGAAAAAAAGAAAATCATTATAATAATGAAGCCCACATAAAAACCTGAACCAATGGAGGGAAAGTGGTGATTTGTTCCAGCCAATCCCAGGCGGAAGGTGGAGTGACGATTTTAAAACTCCAACTCAAGTTGCTGTAACGTGTAGCTCTTCAGCTCATATTGAGGACCACAACTTTCACGACTGCACCTCCCATGACAGCCTAGGAAAACAAGACCAACGAAGACAAACAAACAGGGAAGCCGAAGGAAAACAACGGACTCTTACTGACTGAAATTGTTGAAGGGATTTACTGTGGCGCAACGTGCGTAAAGGGCGCGCTGGCCACTTTGCTGCGCGCTTGAATTTAGTGGTAACGTTTCATTTCTTTCTTTAATTGAAGATTACAGCTTATTTTTTCGGATTTTCATCTCTAAGGGACTGAACAAATAATGTTAAAAATGACAGAGGAGCATGACAAGTGTGTCAGCGATCAACCGTGCAGCCCATCGGGCACAAACAGCTCCATGTCCCAGGACGAGTCCGACTCCGATGCTCCGTCCTCACCGACAGGCTCCGACGGCCAAGTATCTCTGCTCAGAGGTTTGGGCAAGAAGCTGGACTCCGAGGATGACGACCGGTTCCCAGCTTGCATACGGGACGCCGTCTCTCAGGTCCTCAAGGGATACGACTGGTCCTTGGTGCCCATGCCCGTGAGAGGGAACGGATCCTTGAAGAATAAACCTCACGTCAAGAGACCCATGAATGCCTTCATGGTCTGGGCGCAAGCGGCCCGCAGAAAGCTGGCGGATCAGTATCCACACCTGCACAACGCAGAACTGAGCAAGACGCTGGGGAAACTGTGGCGGTAAGGAAACATTTAATTGCTTATAAAGAAAAAATGCAATGATAAAGACTGGGTAAATTAATATTATTAAGAGAAAATAATCATGAGGGCACCAAGTGGTCATGACCACTGATAAATAATATTTAATGTTAACAGCTTTAGCAATACATCAAATCATTTTTCTCAATGAAAAAAAAGTTTAGTGGCTTTATATTGTCATTTGCTTCTGACCTCTTTAAATAAAGCTCCAATAACTTGAGCCAACTAATAATTTTATTTATATATTTTTGTTTAGTTTTAATGTGTATGTAAATTTAACATTTTATGTTTTTTTTTTTAATTTTTAATTTTTTTTTTTTTTTACTGTAGCTTGCTTTCAGAGAGTGAAAAGAGGCCGTTTGTAGATGAAGCAGAGAGGCTTCGGGTTCAGCACAAGAAAGATCATCCAGACTACAAGTACCAACCTCGGCGACGGAAGAATGTAAAACCAGGCCAGAGCGACTCTGATTCAGGAGCAGAGCTGGCACATCACATCTATAAAGCTGAACCAGGGATGGGAGGACTTGCAGGGATGACTGATGGACACCACCACCCTGAACATGCAGGTTTGTTATCAAATTTTATATTAAAAAAATATGTATCAAACACAACTGCGTGGAAATGTGGGAGATTTTTGAATTTTATTTAATTTAATAATTCTAGGCTGCTGTGAATAGTTTTGTATTTGGAAAGACGAACGCTCAAACTCTATTTCCGACCTCTCACTTTTCAGGGCAGCCCCACGGTCCCCCTACGCCACCCACAACTCCCAAAACAGACCTCCACCACGGGGTGAAGCAGGATCTGAAACACGAAGGCCGTCGCCTCGTCGACAGCAGCAGGCAAAACATTGACTTCAGCAACGTTGACATCTCTGAGCTCAGCACTGATGTCATTAGCAACATGGAGACCTTCGATGTACACGAGTTTGACCAGTACCTCCCACTCAATGGCCACGCCTCAGGCTCCTCCACCCTGCCCTCAGACCACAGCCATGGGCAGGCTCCAGCGGCCGGTGGCTCTTACACTTCCTCATACAGCCACCCAGGCGCCAATGGATCAGCGTGGAGCCGCAAGAACACCATGTCCACCTCCTCTCCCTCCACCAGTGAGGTGGGCCAGCACCGACTCCATATTAAAACGGAGCAACTGAGCCCTAGTCACTACAGCGAGCACTCCCACGGGTCGCCCTCCCACTCTGATTACAGCTCCTACAATAGCCAGGCCTGTGTCACCTCGGCCACATCAGCTGCCTCGGCCGCAGCCTCTTTCTCCAGCTCCCAGTGTGACTATACTGACCTCCAGAGCTCCAACTATTACAACCCTTATTCTGGCTACCCCTCCAGCCTCTACCAGTACCCTTACTTCCACTCATCTAGGCGGCCCTATGGCAGCCCGATCCTCAACAGCCTGTCCATGGCTCCTGCCCACAGCCCCACCGCCTCCAGCTGGGACCAGCCCGTCTACACCACGCTGTCTAGACCTTAAGGGCGCAAGAAACAGTCAGTTCGCACCAGTGACTCATTCAGATTCATGCACTACTAATGAAGGAAGTAAGGAGCAGGTGGAGAAGTGTGTAGAGGGTAGTAGGCTACCTGTGACCATTTGAACGTGAAACAAAACAAATGAAAAAAAGTGCCTGCTGATTTTATACAAAGTTATATCGTTGCAATGAAAACACACTTGTACAGACTTTTTACACGGAGAGAAATTGTGTTGTCGGTGAGCCAAACTCCTCCATGAGGACATATCGCCTACGCCTACATCCTGTACATCCCCCCCTTCTTGTCAGTTTAAAATTGCACGCGTGTGCACAGTTGATGTAAAGCAAGGGCCCATCGCTGAGTTGTGTAGGAGAGAAACAGTTTGGCCCACTTCTGTGGTGAAGCAGAAGGAGAAGCAGATACATTGGAGAATATACACGGGACCAATTACGGTGAATTTGCAGTAGAATTTACATAATGGCCGCAGCTATATCACAGCACATTTGGCCATTTGCATCAGTGGCCCAGTCTTAACTAAATGGCTCATATGATTCTTAGTGTCATTTTGGCATATATGTATTTATGTTCATGCATTATTGTTTTCTTTTTTTTTTTTTTAATTTGTTCTTAAGTAGATAAACACATGTAATGTGGGTTTGGTTTTTTACAGTACTGTTTTGGCTTTTAATGAAAACAAGGTAAATGACGTGAAGGACAGTACATTGCATCTGATATCATTCCGTTGAAGACCAATTTCCAGAAACATCTCCATTCCAAGTTGCGAGCAAACAGTGCAGGACCAACAGACTCGCACAGGACAGAACAGGTGTCTGAGAGCTATGCTTGGCAAATTGCGATTAGTCATGATCTAGGGTTAAAGGAAATGGGGTAAAATAACACCACCCTCTCTGAGTGACATGTCAGCTGGACCTCCTGTATACGTGGATGGACAACACATGGATGTGTGTACGTACATGCATCCGTGTGTGTGTGTGTGTGTGTGTGTGTCAGGGAGACAAAGTGTATATGTGAGACATTTCCTTTGGCAAGAGATACATATCCCATGACATAATACATACCAAATAATACTTAAAACAACTCTTCACTGATAATTACCTTTGAGCATCATCCGTTACTCAATGGAGAGTGTTTAGGTTTTAAAAGAGGAGAGGAGACAGTGTGTGAGTATTTGCCCATATTTATCTCATCAGCCATCAAGTGCCAACTCACTGCTGCAGTCTCGCGCAAAATGTTTTTGTGCCTTCTAATGCTTATTGTCAGTATTTCAATATGAAATTGAATTATTAACAAACTTCAGGCAGCACACAATCAGTAATCCACACCAGAAACTCCGACAGTTAACTTGCTCTTGATTATATTCTTAAATTTGACATCATTCCTTACAGTCTTGATTTGTAATGTTCTGTGAGATGCTGTGCGAGAAACGTGCAGAGCATTGTGCTCCAAGTTTTGTACACAGAACTGTGTTTTGTATATTACTATGGTGTATAATTTTGAGAAAGGCTGTGAAAATTATTGTTGTTCTATTAACTAGAGTTTCATTCACACATGCACAGCTAACCCATTCGCTGGCCGTTTTTTTTTTTTTTTTTTTTTAAATAAAAAGATACTTTTTCTTGATATTTGTCTTTGTCGTTCTTATTTGCATCCACATTTGTATTCAACTTGTTCAGTTTTTCTTCAACATATTTGGAAATAGAATCAGAATACAATTAATTGAGTTGAAGTGAGCGATGTCCATGGGTTTGCCTGTTGCGCTGGATACAAGCTGTTCACATTAGCCTCCTTGTCGAACATCTGTACTGTGTGCTACAGCTGTGAGAGGAGGCCGGTGAGACCTTTAGGGAATTATTCTCAGCTCTACTCCCTCTGAGCAGTTTTCCAAAATGACAGTGATTAAACCTTCACAGTAACTTTAATCAGACTTGCAAAATGCATGTGTCAGAAACAAAATTTCAACATTTATCCTACATTTTGACCTCTCAGAGCCTTGAGTTGACACTTCATATGTGGCTATAGTTGTATACCAAAAGGGGAGAGTTCAACTTTTTTCGTTAAACCACTGACAAGAGAGGAATGAGGAGAGATCTCCTCTGGTCCAGTGGGTAGAATGTTCAAGTTGGGCCTGGCATGCATGCCAAGCAGCCGTCCCTAACCAGCCCAGGGAGAAGCCAAGTGCCAGGGCCGCGCTGCTGAATTTTAATGATTCATTATGCTGTGGAGGGGCCCCATTGTGTCCCTTTATCCGGAGAGCTAGAAAGGAATTAATTGGACAGAAAATGGAAGGGCAAGGGGAACTGACAAGCCATTAAGAGGGTCCTGAATGGACGATTAGATGCACATGGGGGAGGATTCCCCCCCTCGCTGTCTCATATCACAGCGCTCCACAAACAAAAAACAACAAGAACAACAACCACAATAACCACCAGACCAAACTGTAGAAATCATATCAGCGCACATAATCTGTAGATAATAAAAGAAGATAATACCACAGCAGATGGGGTGTGGGTGGCTCAAGAACGACTTGTTTTTCTTCCCTCAAAGTCTTTTTTTTCACCAGTGTTTGCCAAATACTTTCAGGAGGAACTCTTGAGAAAGAACAGGAGTGAATAAAAGTGAGGCAAAAAGGCTCTTCAGGGTGCTTGAGTCCCGTTTCCCTGGAACTTGTCCACAGTTTCTGATTGGGCCTCTTGAAAGCCCTACTGTAAATAGCTAAAAAAATGAACTGGAATGGGGGGATTTCAATGTGAGTTACATCAGCACATTAAACTGAATGAAAGAACGAATGAATGAACGAAGGAAGGAACATTTTACACTGCAGTTGCAAGTTAGACTCTATTAAACGCACATCTAACATCAACAAAAAATACATACACACATACCCCATCCCACTCCACACTCACATATATGCTAAAATTGGAAATTGAATATATCTTAGTGATTCTAACACTGCCGTGTTGAGGCTATGCTACATTCCAGCTGTCACACTTATTGTTGATGGAGGAAGGGCGTTATTGGCTGTAGAGGGAGACGCGGTCTTGGACCCAGAGGACAGGAGGGGGAAGCGAGATGAATCCGGTGAAACTGGTGCTTCCACCACCTGACCACATCCTATTGTTAGGGGCAGGATAACTCGCCTGGTAATAGTCTCATCCTGTCTAAGGAGCCTGGCTGACTCAGGGCATGTTTCGGGGAAAAGAGAGAGGGAGCTGGGAACTGCGAAAACTCTGAGAATGCGAGGCTGATTTGCAAGGGAAATGAAGTGGACATAAAGCATGGTTATTGCCTGCCACTGACTCTGCCCAGCACGATTCCACTTGATGCTCAAAGTCTCTTAAGTTCTCTGAATATTCATACCTGCATACAGCTATTTTAAATGTCATTGATAGCATTTTATTTGAGACTACTGTCTACAAAAGGAAAATGATAAAATGAAAGATTAAACAGACTAACTTATTTGTCCTGAGTTATAAAGATGTGAAATAACCTTAATTGCTGTATGTTTATTCAATTTTCAACAGGGGCAATTTTATTTAAGTTTATTTCACTGTGAAATATTCGCATATAACTTTACGACTTAGATGTTTCCATTGTCGTGTATAAGTAAAATCAAAATGTTGAATTAAAAAAAAAGCTGTCTGAGCCTCTTGTTTGCTACAGTATGTAATGCTGTGTCCAAAGCAAACACGTTCAACGTAATTTTAGTTGCTCCGCCCAAGTAAATGACTTCCTGAGGCTTATTTTGCCTGGTATCCCTGTTCTTCTTACTAAATAAAAGGAGTCTATTTTATTATTGGTGTCTCCTGTGTTTTCTAGCATGACCAGGCCAAGCAAAACAGGGTGGCAGACAGAACCAACATTTACTTCCCCAGTTCCACACGGATGGGCCCGCACAGAGAAGAAGGGAGGAAGCCACAGCGCCAACACTACAGCTTTCGAAATGCCACTAAATTGACGCTGGCTCCACCAAGGTCACCTACGTGTGGCCCGCCATTTACACTTCCTGTGAGGACCTTGTGCTAACTTTAACCAGTTTAGCTACTTAACGAAAAAAAAAAAATTGAGAGGGAAATAAAAAAAAAAAAAGAGGGCTTTATTCAAACATGTCTGGAGATTCAAATCCAAACCATAATGGTTTGGATTAAAATGTCTGTAAAGTTGCAGTTTGTTTGTACTTCAAGGATTGCAATATTTCTTGGTAAATCAATAAATAAAGCTCTATGTCATCATAAAATCTGAAATTTGGTGCTTCAATCAGGCATGGAAAACAAATTCATTCTGAAGTAAATCTGTCCCGGTGGAGTGACTGATTATGTTTGTTTGCCAGAAAGATAATCAGACCTAAGTCTAAAACTATTTGCAAATAATTCTTAGTGTCTGTTTCAGCTTGCTTGGAGTGCCAGATGGGGAGGGATTACTGCACCAGGGAAAGTCAGACGGTGTCAGGTTACTTTTTCTACTTTTCTGATTAATGAAACTTTTCTGGTACTCATTATAAATTTCACATTTTGTGAAAACCACATTTTTAATACTAAAAATACAATAAACAAAAGGCTGGATATCATTTTAAAATAATTTAAAAAATAATTTGAGCAAAGACTGACGACTGTAAGCTGATAGTTTTGAAGAACAGGAATACATAGTATGTGGACACCAAAGATTGAGTGTTACTAAATTTTTTAAAACAGTAAACCATAAAAAAAATAATAATAAAAAAAAAAAGCAACAATTTGACATCTGGTCATATTCTGTTCTCTGAACAGTTGTCCACAGTCTTTCACTTTCTTTTTTCATTTGTTCTCTCCTTTTCACTTTTTCTTGGCACATCTCAATTGTGAATGGGGTGGCAGCATAGCTGCTCATCTTCTTTCCACAGCTTTAAGACTTGTTGATTAGTAACTATGGCTGTGTTTTCATTGTCGCAGCTTTCTGCTTTTGTTGAACTGTGGCACACTTCCACCATCATGTACTTTTCTTTCATCTTTACTTGAAGTTACCTCATCTGAACCTTTTTCCCTTAAAACTTGTCTCCCTGCCCATCAGACAGCCAGTTTACTGCCATGTGTTTTAGTCACTGGAAGGACTTTTGATGATTGACAGTGGTTAACAATATTTTTTTCCTTGTATGAAATTTTAAATATAAAAGCATTTCTAGCTTTGCATGTATGTTAAATACAATGTGAAGAAGCCATCAAAGATTTTACGTGCTCATGATACATATCTTACTGTAATATACAGAGACAAGTGGGGACTTGGGGCTTATTGAGACCCACAATAATTAATTTGAAAATGTTATGTCCTCTGGCAGATGTAATTAAGGATGATGAATTTGCATAATATCCCCCACCCCCCTTACACACACACACACACACACACACACACACACTCATATTGTTACCCTGCCCCACAGCCCCAAGCACCCACACAAGTTGCACTCCTCTGTCACTGATGAGACAGAGGAGAGCGAGACTGAGCCACCAGCATGTGGGATCCTGTAAGACCCTGGAATGTGGAGTGTGGGAGGAACATTTGCCACAAATTTTTCATGCTACTGATGCACAGAAGTAGTAGAGGTAGAGACTAAGCGAGAAAAGAGAATGGAAGAGGAAAAACAAAACAAAAAAAAAAGGAGTGAGAAAAGAAAGAGGATGAGGAGGACAGAAGGTTGGAAAGGCTCAGGTAGAAAGAAAGAAATACAGAAAATAAAATCTTATTCCTCTTGTTGGTTTGCGGAGCTGCTTGGCAGAAAGTGTGGCAGGGACAGCAGGACCATGAGTTTTAAATGTAGCTCACTGTTGGCAGAGCCGTGTGTGAGTGCACTCTGTGGGAGCACCAAATCTTGTCGCCCAGTGCAACATGGCGATTCAGACAATAACAGCAGAGCCCATCGAAACCCACTTACCCTGGTGGTGCGTGTATATACCCAGCAAGTCTGTGGTTGGATTTTCTATACTCACTAGCTGAATTCTCACAAGCCTATATACTGTAGTGCCATGAGGAATGCATTTTAAAACCATGTCTGGGATGCCACACTTTCTCTGGTTTCTGTACTATACTAAAACAGACAGTAAACCGCAACATATTAGGTGACCATTGCAATATTTGTTTAATACGTATATGATCAGCAACACATGTCCATCCTCTCACACTTGATATCTTTTGTGGTATGACAAAGAGCAGGGTAGAGGGGGAGAGGACAAAAAAATAGGGAAGAGTTTGTTCTCCCATGTGGTTTTGGCCCATTCTAAGGGGCTTGGAGCCACGCCAGTCTATCCCTGGTCCAGCCTTTGATATGGAAGGGGTTCATTATGTAACTGAATCTATTGTCGAAGAATAAAACAATATGGGGCCAGAAGGAGAGGTGTGCTGTTTGTGTGTTTGTGAGGACCACAGAGGACATAAAATTCAAGTGGCTGAATAGGCATTAACACAACCCTCTATCACCTTATCACAGTCCTGACAGTGTGAAACACTCCCAGAGCTGCACACTGTATCAACAGCAAAGATCTTCTCACTGGTTTCTCACTTTGCAGTTGCGGTGAAATGTGTTAGAGCATTTAACAACAAATCTTTCAAGAATTCATTCACTTGTGCTTTTTTTTTTTTTTTTTTTTTTAGGTTTTCACTCATTTTCTGCATTAACACAATGACAAAGAATGAGCATAAAGCCTGAGCTGAATTACAGGTATCATTATCACCTCCCAAACACTGCAAATGGATATCATGAAACAGATTCTCTCTGATGTATAAACCTGCTTGCCTCCTCCCTGCTGTTTCCTCTTACACAACACATATCTTTTAACATTTTAGACTCAACACTGACCTGAAGAACTTGATCAGTTGCAGTCGGTCAATAGACAATCTCATCTGCCCTGCAACAAACACAAACAGGGGTAAGACAACCACAACGCTGGCTTTCACCCTCATCCTGTCTTGCTCTTCTCCTGCTACACTGAGACCTTTTGCTGGTACTTCTTCGGCCTCAGGCTGGGGAGCTGCCTGGGACTGAGCGTGGATAGTGAGAGGAAGCCTTAGCCGTTTAGTGGTCTGCTGGGTTCATTATGGCTGAGCTATGGTGGGAGCAACAAACCTCAGTGTGGTTGCAGAGGTCACCCACTGCAAAATACTCTGGCGCCTCCAACCCAAAACTGGGTCCCTGACCGTCACTTGCTCTCACAGAAAGGGAAACCGGAGGGGACATATAGGCTCTGAACCATGGTTTAAGGGCATTGAAATGGTGTGTGATGAATGTCACTGCTGTGCCGGAGACCAGCAGTTTGATTTGACTGCAGCAGCTAAACGCTGCTAAATGCAAATGTGGGTGGCAAGTTATATCTGGACCAGCAGAGGCTCAGGATGATTTGAATGAATGAAAATTAGAGCAGCGTGTTTACTGTTTGAGGGCAAGATATTAGAGGGTAAAAGATAAAGCATACACAAACTTTACGGGTTGTGCTCGCTTGTTGCCAGTGTGCCACTCCAAACTTGGTGCTTTGCAATGTCAATGACGCAAGATGGAAGGGATGACTCAGTGTAGGTAAATGGTCAGAGGTGGAGTTTGTGTTTGGGAGGGTCAACCTTGACCACAAACAGCCAGTAATACAAGAGTGGGTAAAGACTGGAGTCTGTGGTTTCCAACCCTCCTCTCTTTACTCCCCTATTCCTTAAGGTAATGTTTGGCTTGGTTCTGCTCCATCATTTTCTTCCATGTTGAGAATCAACATGACAACAGTCAGTGCTCAGTGGCAATTATATTCATGATATTTCATAGAGAAACAACAACGATGTTTGACAGCACAATGTTGACTTTTCAGGAAGGCCAGGAATAAGCATTATGCTAGCACTCAGTAAGGACACCCACAGCCAGAACCCCAAAAAATAAACGGCTTGGTTTGGGTTCAAAGTCAACATAAACCGGAGATCAAATGTCTGCCTGTTTAAATAGTCATTAAGCAGCTTACTGGTTGTGTATTCATAAAAAATACTCAACAAAAAGATTCAATAAAGCAATTTAAATCTCACGTCTGATGTATTACATGCTGGATGCTAAAATTCCCACATGACCAAAGATAAAAGTCTCCCTCATAAGTCTCTCCTCAGTTCTTCAGCCAAGAGCCAAAAGAAGAGACCTGCTTTTTTTCCCCCAACGTCGTCCTACAACCAACTTCCAGTGACATGCGGCAATCCAGCTAGCTGTAACACTCTTCAAGAGAAGAAGACACAAAAATCTTCATTTGTCTTAATGACAGAGCCATGATGTCACGTGGTATGAAGTAATGGCAGTGTCAAAATTCAAAAGTCTGAGACAAACACACAAGAAAAAAGGACGAGAGAAGACCGAGCAGAGTCCTGCCAGGCAGCAGGAAGGGTGACGTAGTGAACTCTTTCTCTTGCCAGTAAGACGAACCATTCACTGTAGCAGCTAATGAGCTTGAACTTTGGCCCCTTAGCTAGGGCAGGGAGCCTGCTGCTAGACTGCCCCTGGTACTGCCTAACTGCTTTTTATGATTTCATGAAGGAGGAGTGGGCTGGAGGGGAAATGGTGCAGAACTCTGTAGAGCAAGAGAGAATATGTTGATACAGAAAAGGATTTCAGTGCACGACTTGTAGTCTGAAATCGAACAGAGCTCCAGTTATTTCTCTGCTATGTTTCAGTGATCTGTGTAGAAAGAAACATTTCACAGTAAGATTGATCATTGAGCAAGCTGCCGTGTAACTAATTTCATTTGGATTTCTTTATTGAGTTAGAAAAACTATCATTATCCCTCTTCTTCAGCTTTAAATCACAGATGCCAAAGATTTTGCTCCAAGGTATGCATAGAAAACACACACACACAGCTAGACAGGTAGCTAGCATTTCACTTCCTGGCAGTGTTGAAATTGGGTAGGATGGTGTGCAGGGATTATATGATTGAACATGTAAAGTGATCTGTAGTTTGGGAGGATGGCGTTTTTTAATAAAACAGACCTTTCACTGCTTTGCGGTGTGATATCCCTGAGAAGAGGTGCTCTCATTGCTGCAGGTTACTGGAGGTTAAGAATCTATAAAGTAATGAATGAAATCCCTAGAATGGGCAGATTTTTTAAAGGCATGTCTGAATGAAGGTGCCTCATACAAACTTTAAAAAAAAAAAATATTGGCATTCAAATTATCTGCATTGTTTGGTAAGCATCAGGAGTAAAGGTTGTCATGATCTCATTCACAATACTGTAAATAGTTAAGCACTGGATTACTGTATCAGAAGGCAGGGTGGTGAGTTTAGAGGTTGAAAGAAAGAAGCTGTCTCCTGATGCGGGCTCTCGTCTGTAGTGTGATGTACACCCAAAAAAAAAAAAAAAAAAAAAAAAGACATTTTCACTTGTCAAACACTGGTGTAACAAATAACACGAATAATGGCTGCATCCTATTTAGAAGTGCTAAAGCCGGCGTCCTGCTATGGTGCTAAATGACACGCATACCATCAATTGAATAGAGCCGTCATTGGTGCTACACCTGTGCTCAAAATGTCTGAACTGAGAAGTGTCTCTGGGAGAGGTAAACTAGCAGAGAAATGTTTGAAACTTAAGGTGAGTTAATCTAAATTTGATAGACTGCTTTGAAGGCAACAGATTAATTAAATATTACATGAATGAGACCATCCGTTGACCAACAAACTCTCTACACCACCCTCCACTCTCTAAATTAAATTAGTTTAGATTAGTTGTCATTGTTTTTGTCTTTTCGGTTCCATGCCTTCATAAGTGAGTTTTTTTAAGCTCACCTGCACAATCTTCGTTTTTTAACACATCCAAATAAAGACACTAACTTATCAGTCATCCTGGTCGAGGTCTGCATACTTGACTTTATTTATACTGCTGGTTGTGGTCACTCAGGAATGTTAAGTTTCTCATTTTTCCATTAATGTTGACACTTACCTCTCTTTCTCGGCTTTGCTTTCCACCCCTCTCTGCAGTTATAGGCTACATATGCATCTAAAGTATGTGTGTGTGTGTGCGTGCGTGCGTACATGCCTGCCTGCGCACATGTAGATGTAGTTGCTCTCCCAGGATGGGACTAATCCCAGGGTGGCAGGGGTGTGGGGGTGGGGCAGCACATGTGCAAATCTTTCAACTGCGGTTTGCGATGTTTAGTCTTGCTTCGTCAGCACTTCTTGAACCCAGTCCAGAAAAGCTTTCAATTGCCCATAATTCTAGACTCCCTCTGCATCCTGAAGCCCAATCACCCTCTCTGCCTAGAGGACTTCCCCATCACAAGATGAAAAAATAACAAAATGAATATAACAAAATCATCATCAAAATGTGATGTTGATTTGCTCCGAGGTAAAGAAGGAGCGCCTTTGGTCTCTAAGGTTTTTGCCCTGCAGGGACTTTCCAAATATCACTCATGATCTTTCATCACATGGCAGGTTGGCACCACCATGACTAAGGTATCACTTGCTTTTCATCCCCATTTCTCTACCGCCTCCCGCTCCCTCTTGTCCCCAATTTGCCTCTGAATTATCTCCAGGGGTTTCCCCTGAATTTGTGGGCTACAGTACATCCCTGTAAAAATACAACCCACAGCCATGTAATAACAGCAAATTGCATCTGAGAGGATGGGAAGGTGCATGAATGTCACATGCTTGTTTAATCAAATAGTTAAAGTTAATACATTTAGTTTAGCAATACAAATCTAATTTCAGTGAAGTTGCATCAATATTGTGTGCACACTGGTCTGTTTTGTTTGCTGCATATATTTGCCAGTATATGAACTTAAATTTAAGTGGTAATATTGTTAATATTAGCACAAACATTTATTTTTTTGTTGTTTGTGTCTTTTTATGTGTGTGTGTATGTATATGTGAGTGAGATCACAGTTCTCTCTCCTCACTTTCATTGCTTCATTCAGCTATAATAACACTCAGTGGCCCAACACAGGACAACTGCTCAGCACTGTAATAACTTTTGCTTTCTTGGCTCTTGCAGCTGTCCAGTCACCCAGGTCCTCAGTTCATAACAACAGCTGAGGCTCAACCTCTTTCCTTACAACAACCTCCATGTCACGACTGGCAGCACAACCTTGCGATCCCTGCAAAGCTCTCCTAAAATAGTTTTTAAAACTTATATATTTTAACAGCCCTTCCATTTAAACCTTGCATCCATTTGCACAATGATCTAAAACATACTAAAATTAGACAGGCTGAGGCTTCACAAGCTTTATCCCAATTCCCAGCTTTACCATCAAAAACCAACCCACTCAACCCATCCACTCGAGCAATAAAAGGAGGTAGAAGCAGAGCCTCTTGTAACAGCTAAAAACACACAAAACCCAGTGTATCTCTTACCCCTTGTGACCTTCCTCCCACGCACACACTTCCTCTCTCTGTACAGGGGGAAAGTAGAATCAAACAGGAAAAAAAAACAAACAAAAAAAAAAAACCCCAAACGATCAACTTACAGCTCAAAGTGGGGAATTTGCGTGTCATCTTCACTTTCTCCTGGAAAATATAAGACCCACAGGTGGCTAGGGTGGAAAAAGGAGATTTCCCCAAAGAAGAGGCCAAGTTCCACCTGTTCTCCCAGTTACCACAGAAACCAGTCACAGCTGAGTAATACGACCCTCTTAAACATGAAGCAAAGCTGTAAATCGTTTTGGTTCATGTGAATTTGTGGGTTAACACTGACAAAAATATATATGCTCATGGGAGTATACTGAATACTATAGATGATAAATGTCTTTCCATAAAGCTGTCTTGAGCCATTCAATAGACCTGGGGATTGACTGTAGAAACACATCGAGGTGTTTACCACAAGATGGCACTGCAGCACTTCAAATGAACTCATTTTGATCCTGGGATCTGTTGCGCCACCAAGTGTTCAGAAGGACACATTACTACCAACATAAGTTCCCTTATTTCCTCTGGTACATCTAAAAATTGAATGTATCTCACTGTGTGTGTGTTTTAATGCTGTCTTATATGAGCCCACCAGTGCTTGTATGGAAAGTCTTCCTATAAACCTGCCATGTTCCAGGCCCATATTACCAACATGACTGAAAACTGCCATCACAGTTTTCATTAGAAAGATTGCAACTGAAGACCAATTTCCACCAGACTCAACAGAGCAGAGCTCACGGCAACTTTTTTTGGTTATAGACACTGACCAGGTCCCCAAAACAGCAATCAAACAACCTTCCATCTAATGACGCCTCTGCTTGGACTCTAATAATAGTAATAGTAACCCTAGGGATTTTCCATCTACTTTTACAATCTGGTAATACATCACAATAAGGTATACAAAACCCAGTGTGAAGTATTAACTTATAAAGAGCTAAGAAGTGGTGCATTTCAACGATTTAAACAGCATATGGTATATGCAAATGACTGCAATCCACTCTGGATCTTGAGAAGAGCCTGAATTTTGTTTTAGTTGCATCAAGTACCAATTTAAGATGCATAAGAGCACACATTAACATGATTCATTTATACTGCATAATTTGCTTAAACAATCAAACAGCACTAGACATAGCAGAGAAATGAAGATAACTATGTGATTCTGACGTTGCAGTGGAGAAATCTAAAACAGTCTGATGCATAATTTAGCTCTATTATTCAAGTGCATTAACCAAACAAAAATGGTAACCATTAATTTCCAGGGTTCGGTAAATGATGTCAGCGTTGATAGATGATGCCTCATTAAACTTTTATCTCATTAAATTGCCTCTACAATGAGCCACTGTGGAACCTGGTGACCTGTCTTGTTTGCACATTGCTGCTTACCTTAGCAACATACAGTTTTATTCCACAAGACAATCTAGTTTAACTGCAATTAATTTGAAGGCACAGATACAAGGAAATTATAAATACATGCCAAGTGGAAAATACACTGAAGCCCTGAAGAAGGCACAATGTGAATGCCCTATTGCAAATATGACATAGTACTTGGGTTGATTGATGTAAGCCAAATGATAATGACACTTTTTGTTTGAGCATCAGTAACTCAGTGGTTGTTCGTGCTAGATCTCTCAAACTTTAAAAACCAAGTGGCAACCTCTGGGGCTGAAAAATGAAGCCAGCGCAGGAAGTGCCAAAAACTGCAGTTCCTCGAATGGCTACTTGAGGCTGGCTCCAAAAGCGAGTCAAACCCCATAGAGCCCCATGTTAAAATGCCCAAATTTACAGTTTACAGCCTGGTACAAAAAATGATTTTGGTCTCTATAGCTAAATTCCCTGTTCATGACAACTGTTGGGGGTGAATTTTTATATAACTCATCCCTTCTAAATTTGATTAAGGTTATTTGATTAAGTTATGCATAATTAAGGGTGTGGCTGCTTTGAGTGACAGGTGGGTGCTGTCACAGGCAAGTCGCTACCACGGCAACAACGTCTGTTAGGTAACATAACCATGGCGTAACCCCAGATTCACAGAGTATGGGTGTAGCTGTCGCCATTTCCTGTGTTTTCAGGTCATGAAAGTTAATTGCAACCTTTTCATCGCCTTGGTTGTGTTTGGTTGTACTAAAAGACCCTCTAAGGAGTTGGGAGTTCAGTTTTTTTCTAGTCAGTACATTTTGTTTTAATGATTTTAAGCCTGTTTTTCACTAGCAAAAATTAGCATTATCGGTAGCACAGTTAACCATAGACTGTAAATGCATCGTGCTAACCAAGATAGCAGCTAGCAGCTAGTGTTAGGGTCAGCTCCACCCTCTAGTCCAAATGGCAACAGTCAAAATGCGAACTCATCCATTATTTTTTGCAGTCTACGTTTGATGCACGGTACCTATATTTGTCTACTACAAATAAAACTCACTTGGACGTCTACTACACAATCACAGATTATGTAAGTTAATGTCAAATACAAAGACTTCCATTGTTACAACCTAACCCACTACTGGGGCAAGTTGTAACACTAGCTGGGGATAGACGTAACAATGAGAGGTAATTTGCTGAAATAAGATCCACACTATCCAATTTATGCAAGAACTTTTTTGAAGAATAAAGAATAAACAGTTTTGCATAAAGTGAACAAGCTAAAGTGACACAAAAAAACCCCACTTATTTCTTCTACAGCTTTAAATTTAGCACAAAAACAATTGCTGTGTGTGTTTGTGGACTGTATTCCTGAATGTGCATGTCTCACATAAGGGTTCAATCACTGTCACAGTTGTGGCAAATGTAGATGGCTGCCCCTGGGGTGCAGGCTTTGTGGGCCCAGAACTGACAACATACACACTCAAATCAACTGTTAGAATCATCCCCACCCCAAGCAGCCATGACCTAGCTAACTGTTTTAGTATGTGGGTTTGAAGTTAGCATGAATGCAAAGCATCAAATTAAACTAGAGAAACTGCTACTTTAGGTTATGTAAGTCAGTTGTATCTACAATACAATGAATGCTCAGCAAAAAATGTTACTTTCTTACCTGAAAATCAATGTTTTGGTTGTAAAATCCACAGTGTTGCTCACAGAGGCATGCCACTTCTTCTGTGAGTTTAAAAAAGGAAATGGGAGGAGAGGAAAAGGAAAAGGTGAGTAAAAATGCACCTACATCCATCAGATGGCAAACACAACTCCAGAAGAATGCTAATGTTGCTTCGTGCCCACTGGGTGTATAAATAAGCAACAGTTTGCTAACATGCTTGTTGCGCTGCTCTCAAGTGGATAAAAAATGCATTCAAGGCAATTTTAACAATTTGTGCTCACCGAATAAAGGCTTGAGGTGCTGGAGCTGATCTTCAGTGAATAAAAAATAGGTAAAGCGTCACAAACTCCTTCAGTGAGCAACAGCATAGAGTCCTGATACAGAGCACCTGTGCTGTTGGAGCATGTGAGCAAAGATCTCTGGGAACTGTAGTCTCAAACTGTAGTCTCAAACTTGGCTTCACACTAGTTCATAGATATGGCAGTATAAAGAGACAATCAAAACACATGATATGGCATAAAACACAATACATTAAAAATATATCAAATTTAACATATATAAGCTTTTATTTTTTTCTGACCAATCTTTAGAATGACACCATACATTGTGTGACTGAAAACTCTGAAAAGCCAGTAAATGGACCTTTGAACTTAGATTATTTGTTATAAATAGTGTTCCCAAAGGTCAAGAATGATCTCTCATGCTCAGATGTGTTGCCATTGTTCAACTGCAAAACTGTTTGAAAGTCACTTCCAAATTGTTGAGAGAAGAAAGCAAAAACTCCTAGGTGATAATTTACCAAACTCGGTGCTTTTTGTAATTTTGGCAACAAACTAACTCACAAATTTTAAAATGTGTTTGACCATATTGACTACACTGTGGTTTTTATATCACTTTTTCTTTTTACTTTCACTTCACCCACTACTGTGGTTAAATTAGGAAAGCTGAAAATGGCAAGTTGGCAAGCTCAATGACCCATTCTCATTTCTATTTAACAGCTCTGCCACTGAGCCCTGGCATTAGGCCGTTTGTTAGACAGCCATTTACACGTGCAAATGCTCTGCTCCCATTAGGTAATGCAGGATTACGGTGGAAATCCACCTTCATAAACTCAAAGTGCTGCTGGCTGATAGCTCATTTATTTGACTTCCTCTGTCACTGTTATTACAGTGTCTGGATTTGAGAAAGTGGGTTAATTTGATACAAGTTGGACTGGTGTACGGGAAAAGCTGGCATTTTGTGGAGATAATATAATCACAGGGCTAATATGAGTTTTGTCTGGCAGTTAGCCATCAGTTTACAGGTACCAGATACACGATTGTGATAGTTGCATAAGAATCAATTTAAGCCATTGATTTAAACTTTTGAAAACATTGGTTCAAATCAGTTTACATATTTTGAAATATCTGAAAATCCTGGACAACTTTCTACATTATTGCTAGTGCAATATTGCTTTGTAATATGAACCCCCGCTGCAGTGTTTTCATTATTGATTTTCTCTCTTTCTATTTAATGGAGACATACAGAATTGATGATATATTTATTTTATACTGCAGTCAATCCCAGAGCATGTATAAATATTGATGCATGCCAAATATAGACATGAATCCACATAAAACAATTAGGCATGCCCATTACACTCATAAGCAAACAGAGATTTCATTTCCAAATTCATGAGCATATTTTATTAATGCCATTTCAGGCGAGGAAATGAATGAATGAAGCCAGATTGGCTTGCTGCGGAGAGAAGCTCGTTTATTTTGTAAATAACGAAGAATGATAATGGGCAGCCTTATTGAGTGTGAGATGAGTCACAAGTGCAGTCATTGGTTGCTCCATAATAATGAGTTGGCGATGCGGAGCAGATGTCTGTTATTTAGGCAGCGGGGTTAAGAGATTTCATTGACTTGAAAAAGAAGTTTCAAAATCACAGAAAGAGAAGGGAAGGAAAATAAAATAAACAAGCTTTTGTTTATGCATAGATACATGCATGCACAACCCAGTTTAGCTTTGGTGTATTCCCATCTTAATGTTTATTATTTATGTGACTGATTTCCCAAAAAAGCATTCTAGTTTATAATGATGGACGAGCAAGAGGCAGTCCACGTGCCGACAACAAATCCATATTTGAATATCTGAAGAGTGAGTCCCATTGTCAGAGAAAAGAAGAGCTCAGGAGGGAAGAAGAGAGGAAGAGGAGGAGAAAGGAGGGGAAAAGCATGGGGTACAAAGATTTGATTCAGCCATCATATACTGAAGGCAGTGCTTAGCAACAGCCTCCATCTGAGTCCCTGTTGTCAAGGAGACAAGCACAGGATGTAGAAATTTGCGTATTTACTGTACCAGCAATCTGAATTCACAGTCCACATTTGCAAAGAGACACAACTTATGGATTTTACAGTTTGTGAGTTTCAAAGAATGCAACTCTTCATGCAACTCAGCTGCACTTTTTATACAGTATGATGCTTCAAAATACACTTTTGTCCTGTGCTATATGTGTTTATTTTCTTTTTTCAAACAAGAAAAAAGAAAATAAACTGAGGAATTACACAAGAAACAAAGAAATCAGTGGAAGATTAAGATGGATAATTTTCTCATTATCCATTTACCATCATCCGTTATCGCAAAACAGACAAGCCGAGAGCCAACTGGCTTTACCCCCAAATGCATAGGTGTTTTGCCAAACATTCCCACATACGTTGGGTATTCAGGGACCAGTTGTGTAACACAGATTGAGCTACAATTCAAATAAATATTTCTTGTGAACTCGCATAGAATAAATCATAAACCCCCAAAACAAATATTTCTTTTTCATCTTTTTCCAAACACTTAGATGCTAAAAAACAGTGCTCCGCTGTTGTCCTGTCAAGCTCTTTTTCCTCTGAGCTAGCATTACCCAATTTCTCTGAATTATTAGATTTGTCAGTTACTTTAGGCACATCTTCATTTCCAGAAAGTCTGTTATCATAACCCCCCCCCCAATATCAGGGTGGAAGCTAACATAAAGAAACTTCTTGTGTCTGACATAAAATGAGGAAAAACAGGAAAACGCTACATTGCCTGCTATCTGCATACAACAAAGAACAGAAAAAGACTTTAAAAGATACAACCCAGGGTCTCTAAAGACCTCATAAACCTTTTAAAGAGAAGAAAAAAAGATGGTCCCAATTCTTCGAAGACCAGAGGTATGCGTGTAAGGGTTAAGCTGAGGACATAAATTGAAGCAAGATGCTGTTATTTCTTTCTGTTTGGGGAATTCACAGCATTTGTTTGGTGTGCTGTAGGTGAGTCACAAGTTACGGCTTTCGGAGATGGGGAATGTGATTAATGTCGGGAAGCCAGATGGCACTTATATAACAATGCGGTTATGTCAGAGTTCACAGTACAACACTTCAGGTGAAAGAAACAATTCTCTATGGCAACAGCTCTCAACAGCGCTGTAAATTTTACATGCCCATGTTATGTTTAGTTGTGAGTAGGGCTGCAAGAACCTGTATGAAAAAATCAAAGCATTCAGTAGGTGTTCTGAGAGTTAATAAATAAATCAGAAAAAAGTAAAAAATAAAGGAATGTATATCACAGGTTTATTATGCTTATTGCTTAAATATGAACAGGGATTTATTCCAGTAATGTCATCTAGCCTTTCTTTTAAAATCCTCACACATTCACTGTTGCTGCCTTCTGAGCATCACTGAAGATGCCCAATTTGCCCCAATTTTCCAGTTTCTGCTTTTGTCAGAGATCTTGAATGAAGCAGAATATGTCCTACACATGAATGTCAAGAGAATCCAAGGTACTCAAAAAAATGTTAATGAACATGTGACTGCAGCCTCCTGCGGTTTGGACACATGACCTCACACGTGCACGCACACACACACACACACACACACACGTATTCAACTGATGCACTGAGTAAAATTCAGTGGAAACATTTTTTTGGGGGTCTATGCTGAATGTATTGCAAGCTGTGTCTTACTTAAATGATTAAAGCCAGGATGAGAGAAAGATCATGCCAGCACTTTGGCCAAGACTTAAAGACCTAAATTATTTTATTAATGTAATGTATTCATTCCAGTAACCACATGAATGAAACACAAAGCTCACCTAAAAAATACAAACGATAAAAGATAAAGATATTTTTAAAAGCACAGCAAAGATAAAGATTTTATCAGATGGGTATATCTTATTCAAGAGACATATCCATTCAGCCTTCATTAATCCCCGCACATCATTTGATATTGCCTACCTTTCCTATCAGTTCATTCTCTTAAACCATTAACTAATAAGGCCACTAGATGGCATATTAATATAACACTGATGAGCAGTTGCAATTTTTTTTTGTCTTATCTGAAAGACTTTCCAAACACAGTTCAATGCAGCAAAACACAAATCCCATGGCACTTTAAGACTAATATAACTTTCCTCTGTGCACGTTATGTTTTGATTTTGATGATATAAAAGGTTTACCACCAGAATTGTACATCAGATTATGATGACATGACTCTTTTAACTGTTGCTGTCCAGTTTCTGTAGCCTGTGGTTGTTTTGTGTTTAACTGTGATCTAAAAGTGGTGTATGCATTATTGCATAGACATAGATTATTGTTGAGGGTTAACAAACATCTATGCAAAGGTTCAAAATAAGGAGACACAGGAGAAAACAACATGGTGACTACTAGTTTTTGTCCCTGATGTACCATTGTGACCTTCATACAACTCAGCTAAAATCTCTGATGCATCGTTTTTGTCCTTTCTTGTTTCATTTTCTCAGGTATAGGGCACTTGTTCACTGAGAAATGAGTCAGCTCTTTTTTTTTTTTTCTGTTCCAAGCACAGGAAGGCATTAAGAGTTCTACTTCAGCAGTTTTATCTGTCTTGATTGAGCCTGGAGCAAAGTGAGTCACAGTGATGGACAGACTTCTGACGCTCAAACAGGTCAACCAGTGAAAAATGTAGCAGCTGGTATCATTTCTGTTGCATTTTCTAAATAAATTAGTTCTCCTGAATGGGCATAATTAATAACCTCGTGGTGGACTGACTCTTTAATGTCCCTCTGCACAGTCAACCCAGAGTAAACCAGTCTGTCAAGGATGTTTGTGTTATGTATGTTTGTATTTACTTTTAGTTTCATCCAGTTCATTGGCAGTTAAAGGGCTCTTCAGTGATTTTGTATGTCACTTCCTAACACTGGGGGACTTGTGAGACACAGATTTGAAAAAGAATTAGACCACGCCTGCCTGGTTAATAACCTTATCTTTCAAACCCCACGATCCCAGTTTGTAACATAAGTAATGAGTAATGACATTTTTTTTCATACATTTTTTTTGTAATGGAAAGAAAATGGAAACACTCAAAACAATTTTCACATTCTTAGAATAATAATGTGTTTATTTGTTGTCTTACTCTAATATAAGACAGCATAATATAGTAATGATAATATTGCATTTGATGGCATATTGTACACTCCTCCACGCTCCACAAATCTGGTGGGCTGGGACTTTATGGTATTTATAAATGGAGGTCACATATGTACAAAAATAACTGGAATATATCTGTCTAGATATAATATAGGGATCAGGTTCATATACAGAAATATGTGCAGGTCCTCATACATAAATGCAGAGTAGAATTTAGACAAGTAGGGCACACATACAATACAGCTGGTTGAAGCTGGGGGTTTGTTTTTCTTCATGTGCTCCTTAGCTTTTGTCACCACAGCATTTCCAATGTTCTATTTCCACTCTGTAGTTTTTTTTTATTCGATTAGACTCCCTCCAGAATAGCTTATAGCGTTACCTGTGCCCCAATGGCTGTAGCTGCAAGCCAAAAACAACTTAGAGCATACAAAGAATTAGCTTTCGCTAAAAGAGACACAAACGCAACCCAAGAGACTTAGCTCTTAGGTGTCAATTTTTCAATTTCAAAAGAGAGCATGAACTTTTGTAATGAAGGCATCACATGCATAATATTTGGAGTGACACTGTTCTGCCTACTGAAATGATCAAAACAGGGCACTTTAAATTATATATTAAAATATACATATATCTCTTGGATAATGAGGGAATGAAGATTAAGTAATTGAAGAAAGACATAAATGTTTTCTTTTGTTGTTGTCTTCCATACAGATGTGCAAGGATTGTTTTTTCATTTTATTGAGAAGCTAATGGAGACCAACTTATTTGTATGCATAAATAATAATAATAAAAACCCTTAGTCAATATGGGAGTGCTGTTTACTTCTTCATAACACGATGGCATCTTAAAAGGACACAGACTGCAGAAGCCTTTGTACTAGTGAGACACAGTTAGTAGTTGCATAACAGCTGTGCACTTGACAGATCTCAGAAGAAAAAATATGTTCAGTGTAAAACGCTACCTGAAGGTCTTTTCGGTGGTGAAGCGTAATTCGTTTCCTTCTAATGCCTCAGCAAAACAACTACAGCGAGGTGTTTTTAATCAGTGAACTCTGCCAGACACAAACAAGTGCCAGTGGAGGGAAGTGAGAGCGAAGGGTGTAGCAGGGTTTGTGTGTTCTGATGGGACAGGAAGAAAAATACTAATGGTTTCAAGTGTGTAATGGAGGGAAAGGCAAACAATTTGGCTTTATGTCTCGGCCAGTAAGCAGTCAGCTGTTACCATTACGAAACTGTGATCAGGCTAGTTTTTTTGATTTAAGTTGGTATTATTATAACACTAATACATGACTGTTTCTATGTGGATAACATGGGTACAAAGTCCCACCTAAAGAGTCATACTGAGGGTTTTGCCTGCTTTACTCCATTACCTACAATTTACCAATATTTTAGGTTGCTATGCAGTTCAAAATCGCTATGAAAAACGTTGTATTTGTTCAGTGATGCACTGGAAATCAAGTGAACAGTCTTTAGTTAGTAGTCAAAATGCTAAAGCAGCAGTGTTTTCATTTAGGCCCAACAAAAAAGCTGAATAGTCGCAGACAGAACATCTAAATGCTTTTCCAAGTGCAGTGTGATGAATTACTTCCTCTAACCTCAGTGTTCTCTGTTTGGCACGTGATGAGTTTAAAATGGCACACACATGTATTAACACCTTCCTCTCACGTGCGAGTCCGATTAGGACTTTCATTATTTACTCCCACCTCAATGTTGATCTGTTTTTCTTCTACTGGCTTTTTCTGCCGTCAATTAGGTGACACTGACACAAGCAGTTTCTGTTTTTGTCAGCGGGCTCAAATGCAACTTCCCTTCCAGCAATCAACAAGTCTCATTCGGTGCCTTTGCTTTGAAAGAGCACCTTCACGCATTGTAAAATTCATTATGTGCTTTAATGAGATTAACATAATGGTAGGATTTGTCCCATAGACTGCATGGTTTGACCACATTGTTAGTGATAAATATAGTTTATTGTGAGCACAGTCTACAGAAACATTCTGGTGCAGCCACAGGAGCAAAAACTCACCTTCACTGGCCTGAGCAGAAGATGCTCATGTGACAGTGACACACACACACACACACAGAGACATGGACTAATTAGATGACATGACTGTGACAGGGTTATACAGATATATTTATAGTATCATATGTACACACACCTCCAGTCCTGCGATTGATGACCCCCAGCTCTGCACGTGTCCTATCTGGTTCCTCATGTGACACAGCTGTACCTGATGTTTAGTGACTGCCTGGGCTAGTGACATGACCCACCTGGATCCACTTACTTGTGTGCCAACGGTGTTTGTGTGTGTCAGTGAATGCATGCATTCACGTGCTAATGTGTTTTTCATGTACAGTACTGAATGTGTCTTTGATTGAGAGGGATTTTTCAGTTCAGTTGTATTAGTATGTCACTGAGATCAGCAGCCTCACGTGCCTGTGATGAATAGGATATAATGAGTATAAGTCCCCACCGCAGCTATATGATAATTTAGCGCTATGCTAACTGAGGTTCGCTATTGAGAAGCCACATTGACAAAGAAGAAAAATACTTGTTGACAACAATCCCATCCACCTCCAGTCCCCATTTAGATCCCCAACATCCAATGTTTGGCTTCATCTCCTTTGAAAATCCCAAATTGGGGGCTCATTTCCCAAAGAACTAATTAAAATGTCTGATCATTAATGGAACTAGAGAGCTGAGATCACTCCAAAGACACTATATACTGTAACTGGGCTTAAGAAATACTCGATGGGACCTATCTGCACTTGTTGTCATTTTCTGTGTATCCTGTTACCTTACAGTTAAATAATTGCCTCAAAGCTAGACCTTAATCTGTAATTTGCAGTTATATGGGTGTTAATTGTGCTGGAAGCTTGCCATTAACTTCTTGTCACATAACTAAGAAATGTCATAAACAACTCTTCAGCACTTTCTTCACCTTTATTTTCTGCTCTCAGCTGGTGATTCAGAGCTGTCACAAACTCTTACATCACAGGTAGGAAAGATAGATTTTCAGATATGGACTACCGTTCCTCCTTGGCTGTCACCTTCGACAGGTGATTGAAAACTTAATTACTTAGATAGAGAGACATGAGTAAATGGCAACTTCCTGTCAGAATACCGGTGTTGAGTATTTTGTTCCATTGGCTGCTGGATTTAAACCCTGCTTGTTTACCATAAGAGATTAAAGTCATCATCTAGGGAGCCAGAGGATTATGATCAGAATAATCTGCTGTTTATATCTTTATCTTTCAGATTCTTTGCACTTCACCACCACTTTCTCATCCATTTCTACTACCTGAAGCTTTTTCTGGGTAGTCAACATAGCAACAAGACATGGTTTACTGTGAATAACGTCGATCAGCCTCCTCTTGTTGCAGGTCACGTGACAAATTTTGGATGCATCGGGACATAAAATCTGGGTAAATATTGGATTAAACTGGTGCACTCCTTAAAAAAAATCATGGAGGATTCCATATTATTACAACTCCTTAAAGCTATAATATGTAACTATTCTGCATTGAAATGTCTAAAAATAACTAGACCTATATATATTGTTGAGTTATATATTTTGTTGAGTTGTGTACTTACATTATCCCAAATGTTTCCAACAATTTTCAAACCCAGAGAAATCCATAATTTTAATCAAGGTAGCAGTCCGTTTCCATTTGGTCGCCTGTCAATGGCGTCATACCCTTCTACCAAAGAGTATACACACACAAAATGCATTCGTTGGCGTTGTGGGTGTCCGCTACAATGGCGTCTACCAAAGAGTATACACATACAAGATAATACATTGGTGTTGTGGTTGCCCGCCATAAATTGACTTTTATTCAGTTTTAAGCAAAATTTTTATGATAAACTTTTTAGATCTTGGTCGTTTCTAACTGTATCTTTAACCAGATGAAGGATTTTAGTCATTGGATGTCTGGATCTTAAGTTATCAGAGATACAAGCTGAGCAAACGTTAGCAGCAGCTCGGCTAGCAGCCCCTCCCGGACGTCCTCTTTCCGTCAAACAATGTCAGAGAAGCACTGATTTTCAACGTGAAACTGCTTTATTCTGTGTTTTTACCAGTTTTAATCACCATCTGTTCTTCTGTTTCGGGGGGGGGGGGGGCAATTTGTATTTTGGAAACATCCTTTGGGTCTATGGGGACATAAAATCCAGGTAATTAAAAAAAGAAACGGATCTGCTAAAAAATCACCTCCATACAGTTCCTCCATAATGCATTTATAGTCTATGTAAGTAAGGGCTACTGTACATGTGATGTTGCTGTATAAATAGCCTCAAAGTTATTTAAGGAGCAAATGTGTAGGTACTCTGCATGAGCAAGTTTGATTGAGGTAATTTGCTCCATGACAGCCGATGGGATGATCTCTGTCTCCAGGTCCACATGGCCTCCTCCTGGTGATGTTTCTAATTAGCCCTCGTCTGGAGAGGTTTCACTCTGACAGACAGTGTTACTGTAGACAATTTGCAGATGTTGAGCATTGTATCAGGAGAAAAACATGTGATATTAGAGTCACTTTCAACTTAAGTTTCGAAAAGAGACAAAATTATTTCAGTTTTTAAAAAGGGATATTGAAAGAAACCTGCTAGCAGAACAGAGAGGGACTTTGGTTCTTTGTTTAAATTGTCAAAATAATCTTACTTTATGATTTAAAAAAAATCATTACTGGGTATGCAACCTTTGAAAGTCAAATGTACCATACGGGATGATTATTATGTGAAACAGAGCTCCGGATGGTAGTAAAATTAAGCTTAGGGCGCAAAAGTTACCAATACAGGAGATTGCTGCAAGGACAAGGTCAAAGTCCTGGACCCCTAACATTATAATTGAAGTCACCAGAAATCCCCTGGTAATACTGATGCTGCTGGGACAAGTATTAAGTCTAATTATCAGGTCTTATTCCTTAAAGAGGATAAGCATGAGCTTCTTTTCCTCCCAGTGCTGGTGCACATAGGAGGCATTAAAAGATAATTAGTAGACAGCAGACCAGGATGACAGCCACCACACCTGCGGTAATTGACTTTGTATCAGAGGGTATAATTAAAAAAAATTAAAACCAACATGATTATTGATGCAGGGGCATAGCCACTTTCACTTTGTTTGTCTGCCTCTTCTTCCTCTCGGCAGTTGAACAGAGACAGACACGCTCAAAGTTACATGACAATGCAAAATAAAATTGATATAGCATCACTATGGCCACCAAGCAGATCAGTGCTCTCAATGACTATGCCCACAGTTCCCAATGTCATGTGAGTAGTTTTGCCTTTGTCACATGGCCTTAGGGGCGTGTTGCTGATTTACCCATTTATGATATTTCCACCTTGTGTACATGGACCAGTTGTGACACCAAGATAAATCATCTGCAGGTGACTTAATTCAGTCCACTGAATCTGAAAATGCTCTGCAACCCATCCTTTGTATCAATAAAAGCATTTTCTTTTAGATTGGAATCAGGAGGGCTCTTGGTCCACTGTTGGTTTCCCTCATTCTGACTCTCTTTGGCAGAGAAATTATGGCGCCGAATTGCATATTCATGCATCATGAAAAGCAGCCCCATGTCTTGTGGTTTAGCACAATTCACTCACTATAAGCTCCAGTGAAAACGTCTTGTAATAAAGGGTGGATGTTTTTACATTTATTCAAAAAATTGTCACTAATGAGGATACAATGGCTGAATATAATTTCGCTATTTGATAAAAGAGGCTTTATTCTGGATTGCCAATTCATGTTCTGAAGACATCAACAGCACGGGGACAAATTTATAAATCCCATTAAGCTGCTGTGTTTTTGTCACTACTGTATGTCCGTGATCGTGTTTGTGAGTGTATATGTGTGTATAACCAGAGAGTGTGTGCCTGTGTGTCATTGTTTCTGAGTGTATCTCCAAGTGGAGATCTCAGTGTGTACCAGGCACGTGTCCTTGAGTGTGAGCTAGAGAACAGAATCAACGTCAGCAGCTCAGTAGGCTGGTTACAATGTTGCTTTCATGTGCTCGACAGTATGTTTTACTCTGTGTGTGTGATGTGTACCCAGCCTGTTTCAAGGTCTGTCTTCCGGTTTTGTATTCCTCCACCTTGGAATGATAATGATTCACAAGCACTACTGCTAGCGAACCACCTGTTGTAAATGCTACAGGGGTGACTGAGTGTGGGTGTAACTAAGGAGTACATTTGCATTTGGTCAGCAATTGGTGTGTTTTCAGCCAAACTGGGTGGTGCAGCTCCCCTTCCTGAATTGTTTCTAAGCCAATATGGTAGCATGTAGTTTATACCTGTAAACTTACAATACTACTGCATGAACAAAGTACAACATACCAAACAAATGTTAAACATTCTACACACATAAATGCTGACAAACTGCTACACCAATATAATGACTAACTACTGCACCAAAGAACATTTCCTTTCTCCATAGCACAAAATGCTTACTGTTTGACACCACTGCATTATGCATATTTCTACACAAAATGTGTACTAGGCCTATTGTATGACAAATGAACAGCCGGTGCTGCAGAAGTCTGCGTGCTCTGTGTTGCAGATTGGGAGGATGAAAGGTTGTGTACGTAAAGTTGGCGTTGGATGTTCACAAACTTGCTTTAAGCAGATGACATCATATCCCCTCTTGCACATACAGTCTGTTTGATTCTGATTAAAAAGAAAAACAAACAGTTCTCATAGACCGACAGCCTATCAGCCTATCAGCCTATCAGCCTATTAATTATAATAATGAATTATGAAATTACACTTGACTGTGCACATAATAGGTCAGCAGCAACAACAAGATTTTTAAGACTTGCAATAGTAATTATGAGACCTGAGCATTGAATGAGGATGATGGCCACACTTGTTTCTCAATCAGCTGACAATAATGATCAGTGCAGCATAGCTGTGGTGTGAAGTCATCAGTTAGTCCTTGTTCACAATTAACATGAGAGAATGTACTTTATTAAAATGTGTATGTTTTTTAGAAGCTCTTTGTTGAAGATATTAGCATCACAATTAGGTGAATAATGTGGCATTACACTAAAACTCCAAAAAAACACAAACAGCTTTATACGCCATCAGAAGATGTAGAAGTTGTGTTGTGCTGCCCAGTTTTAGATGAAAGCATACAGTTTCTTTGTCTAGTCTATGTATTCAGTCAAAACCTCTAAACCCAAATCTGCATGCTTGTTTTGGTTTCATTACAAAAATTATTCCTGTCACTTGTTATTCTGTTATGTTTATTGGTTTATAGCAAACAACAGTCGGTGCCCATTGGTAACAATTAGTCTCAAATTAAAGGAACATTGAATCCAGATATTGTTGACCACATTTCTCCAATTTGTCAGGGGAACTGAACCAGCAACTTCCAACTCATTATTTGTTTGAGGCGTTAGCTTGAACGCAATCCCAGTCTATCAGTGTGCGAGATGTGCTGATTATGTACACCCATGTGCACAGAATTTCCTCACAGCTAAAGAAACATGTTGTCTTTTGTTCTGGTCTTTCAATAATAGATTTTCTGTGACCGTGCTAACTATCTGCTCTGAGAGTCAAACTCATGAAAGAAAGAAATTGTCGTGAGAATCCATTTTATGTTGTTCTCAGACTTTGAATTAAACAGCTTTGAATACTTTTGAGAATGCATGCACACACAGTTAGGTGCAGACCAGTGTGAACTTCAATGGAAGTCCGTCAAAATTAAGATGAGTCATGCAACTCCTTCAGGGTACTGATGAAGGCTTAGTGTTTGTATATCACTGTTCTAAACATCAACCTCAGTTGGTTGTTGAACTGTGGACACAGAGAGTTGATGTCGCTTCTGTCAATACTGGAATATTTTAATATTTCACCACCTGTTCTTACTACTATTTACATAGGTGATGTATTTCTTTTGGAGGCTCTGTATTGTATTTTAATTTTATGAAACTTCATATACTCTATTTCAGATGTATATATTGAACTTTTCACATCCTTACAAATATCTGTTGGCTGCAAAAGATTAGAGGAGAACAGAAATATATACTTCCAAATTTTAGTGCTCACACATCCCCACCTCAGTATTGGTCATGAATCTTAAAAGTCTCCTATTCAAAGGAGCCTATGAACATGGTTTGTGACATCACAACTAGTTTGGAGCCAGTCATGGTCCAGTATGCAACTTACACAAGTGTGATGTGGGAACTTGAAGCCTCCAGTGCACAAACACGGAGAATGGACTTTCAGTGAAGGAGGAAACATCTTTTGTCCAGCAGTTAAACTTCTGAAATGAATGGATGTATTTAGGTTTTTAATTAGGTAATTGTATTTTTTTTTTTTTGAGGAAAAAACAAGTGTTAAACACAAACACAAAGAAACACAAAGTGTTAGACACTTAATTATTAATCCAAGCAGAGTATTTTTTATATATTTTACAACATGTCAGCTGGGGATCTTTAAGTTGAAACATTTTTTTTCAAAAAATCAACAGTGAGGATGTTAGATGACAAACTCAGGAAGTACATCTTTAAAATCTTAAAACATAATGAAATCACCAGCTCCAGCACCAACTGAACCACCTGGAGTGCCACCTAGTGGTCCAGGTGGACCACCCACTTTGACTTGAGTAAACTTTTGTTTGAATGGATTCTACTTGAATGGAATATATTTCCACTTTGCAATTACTTTATATATGTACAGTAAGGACTTCTGCCACCACTTACCAACATGATGATGAAAGAGCAAAAACACAGTAATCATGTGTAATGAAACCAATAAACAATTGTTGTTTTTATTAGTAGTAGTAAAAGGAAAATGAATTGAATGATGCCTGAGGACCATCAGCTTATTCTGCTAGGAAGATAATAATTATGAGGCATCATGAATGAATTAAAATATATATTAAAAAAGAATACCCAGCTGTGAGAGGAACAATGTCTGTGTATTTTCTGAAATAAGCTGTTTTTCTATTCCATGCCACCCACCACTAACTCATCTACACTTCAATAAGATTAGCCAGTGGGTCTGACACTGAAGTAGAGGAATAACATGTTCTTATACATAGATGTAAGGTTGTATCATCTGTTCCATTAAAAAGCCCTCTCTCCTAATGGGAATGACAGAAACATCATTGTTCAAGATGTTACCTGTCCTTGCATATTATTGATGGGGATTAAAAAGGATCTGACTGTGCAGTCTGGAGAGGTGGGTTCCCTAAGCGGTGAGTGGGAGAGAGATCATAGTTTTCCTTTTTGTCTAAATAATGGAAAAAGGGACTCTGCCTGTGCTAAATGCTAACAAGAACAGTATGTAGTATCAGCTGTCCTGATAGAGAGACAGAAAAAAAAAACTCAGGAAGCAAGGTGTAAAAATGTGCATAACACTGGTCAGACTGTGTTTCGCCTGCTGAGTCAGGAGAGAGAACAGCTTGTCCAGTGTGTGTGTGTGTGTGTGTGTGTGAGAGAGAGCGAGAGTGAGTGTTAGCCAGATCTAGGCGTCCTCTCCTCTTAACCTTTTCCACTACGGGTTCTACTTTCGGTCCAAGACGTGCTAAGCGCCTGGGATAATGTTCTGCTCTTTTAATTATGCTTTGGCAGAGATGGCCTTAGCACGAAGGTCTTGTGATAGTCAGCACTTTTCTCATTTTGTTCATGTCTTTATATAGGCTTTATTCCCTGTTCTCTCCAAAGAACAAAGTGTGATAGTCAAGGTAACTTCCATTTACATTGGATGTTTTTCTTGTTTGCATGCGTTGTATTACCTATTAAAAGAGATCCATTATGTGTGTCTCCTTCAAACAGTTTCACTCTGTTGTAACCTGTTGAATAATGAAACAGTCACTGAGAACAATCTATTCCTGATTGATCTGGATAAACAGATTTTCAGAGATGAGGGTTCATGTTTTTCATTTTTCATTTAACCTTGTTACACAAGGATACAACAAGGTTTGTGTTTATTTCATTCGTTTTTTTCCTTTGTACTTTGTACTTACCGTGCGCGTTGGTTTAGTAACAATATTAGTTTAATATGTTGACAACACGGCCATTCATGCCATAAAGGGAATTTAAGTTTGTCTCTTCAGTACAGTACACTGTTAATAATCTTCTGTTCTATTTTTATTGGAATCGGAGGGTTCATGTTAAATGATATGAGTGGATTGGTAAACTTTCTTTCAGCAATTATAATGCACTTTTGCAACAGGGAGGTGATGCATGATGCACATAAACATTTCGGGCTTTAATCAAGAATATTCATACAGCAACCACTAATCCTCTTCCACTTTAGTGAACTTTTCTATATGCAGTTGTTATGGGTCACTGGGTCCATCAACAACAATTACACCAGTGGAGGTCTACATGAGGACAGGTGCGTCCTTGTCTCTTGCTGTGCTGAGGGAATACATGTCTTGGATAATGGCCCTCCCTCCCAGCTGCTGCTGCCGTGGCTGAAACTCTGTGTTCAGGTCTGTCCACTTCCTACGTATGTTCCAGCCACTGCATTGTCCTATTTAGTCCTTGTTAATGTTAATACCAAAATGTTGTGTTCTTTTTTATATATATAAATAGCTTGGATGGCGAGTATTGTTTCTTGATGTGAATGAGACAAAATGAGAACTTGCGACAGAAATAAATAAAGCAAAAACTAGCAGGTGATGGAAGGATTTCTTTCTTTCTTTTTCTAATAAATTGCTTGTGCATTGAGAAAAATTGAGTTGTGACTTTAATCTTAAAGGGAAACTACTGATTTTCAACCATCATTGTATCATTACAATGTAGGTAGTACATGCAAATGAACAATGTTTAACTTCCCTCCATGTTGCCTGCACCCAGAGCTCCACACTCATTTGCCTACAACTTATGTTTCCACATTTTCTGTAGCGGTGCCTTCAAGGACAGTAAAATGTGGGTCTCCCAAAACACTCCCGTCTACCATGCTACACTAGCAATGAGGAAAAGCAGACACTAAAATATCATACTACTAAATACTTTAAAATATCAGTACATTTGGAAGCTTGCTGCTCTGTCTCTGCTAACTTTGTCTTTGGTGCTAGGCTGGTCGTGAACACCATGGATGTATTATAAGAGCTGGATATCGGACCAAAAATGGCACCCATTCGCTCCAATAGGAATTGCTCGGCTGGCGCATACACCAAAAAAAGTTTCTAGCTTCCGGGTTTGCTTCCGCGTTGTGCAGCCCACTGAACATGCACAGTAGTGTTTCCCCCACTGGCCCCACCCGCAAGTTCCCACTCAGCCCATAGACTTTACATTGTGATGACATCACAGATTTTTAAAACGCTTTTCTCGGCTCTAGGAAAGTTTTACAAATATAAAACCTCCATGGATCAAAAATTCATACTAGAAGGAGTCATAATTGACCTTGTTTGCAGTTTGAGGTGTCCTGTCAACAGTTTACTGATGTCTCTTTTACAATGGTGGTCTATGGGGAAAATGCTTTTTGGGCCACAGGGGTATTTTTCACTGCAATGCTGCAAATGACCACTGGGAAAAAATGGCTGCAAGGCTGAGCGGCCTATCCAGCTCTTATAATACATCCGCGGTGAACACACCGCCAGTAGAGTCAGTCAGTCTGATTGGGCGAGACGTGTGCAATGCATTCTGTTCGTTGTACTGCCTCTGCATGTCTGAGCAACATGGTCTCTTATCATATTTTACCCAAACATCAAACAGATTTCCTGCCACTTATCACAATTTTAACTGTTGAAATTAAATTAGCTGCTGAAATTAAAACATATTTACGGATAGATCAGCACTAGCATCATGGTGGCTTTAATCAAAGCCTCTGCAGATTTAAGAGCTCACACAATCTGCAGATGTGCTTAAAACACAGTTTGTGGTTGGGAAGTGATAATGCATGTCATTATGATGATTAAAAAAAGATTGCATTGCACGTATAGTGCATAATTACAGCTCATTATAAACCCAGAGAGCTAATTGCTATGGTACATCTTGTACATACAAAAAAAGAACACATTTTGTCACATGCATGCGACGGACAGACAGTGAGTAGATGGAAGACTGGTAAAAGTGTAATGTGTTGTAAGTGTTTTTATTGATGTGTGCTCTGCTCTGAACATGAATGCCATGAATGTGAATGAATGAGAGTATACAGTAGTATGTGTAACACTTTTTTTTTGTACATTGCCTCCAGGATATAATATGTTCATATTTAGCCATGCTGTTGTTTGGTTAGTCCACCACTATTGTCAGGATAACTATAACTATGGGATGGATTGCCATGACATTTTGTAGCCTAAATAAATTCATGCTTTGTGGGCATGTTGTGGCTCTAGACTTTTGTTATTGATCATTTTGGCTAACATGTGGTACAGATGTGCACAAAGTAAGACCTCAAAAGTACACACACACACAGACACAATAAAGACAGCTACATAAATGAAAACCTAAAGCTGTAATTCTCGTTGCCTGCAGGTCTCATAGCTGTTTTAATTACAGCTGCTATTACTTTTTTTGTAATAAAACACATACACAGAACAGGTAACAGGTAATAGGAACAGGTAGAAACAGGAACAGGTAATAGGCAGGATGGGTAGAGCATAGTGACAAGCTAGCAACATTATAAACATGACCATCTGGCAGGGAGAAGGTAGAAACAGCTGGTATAAGGAGTCAGGTGAATGGGACCAGTCTGAGGTTAGCTGGTGGTCAGGTGGTGAATGGCAAGGACTGGGAATTTCCAAAGAAATGCAGGAGCCTAGGGAAGCGAGAATGTGGCTGATGGCAGAACGAACAGGGCTAAGGCAGCCGTTGTGACAGGGTCATCCAAGTTTCTTGGTGTACACATCACGGAAGACCTTTCCTGGACCACCAACACCAGCTCTTTGGCCGAGAGATCCCAGCAGTGACTGCACTTCTTACGGCATCTGGAGATAGGAAACCCACCCCTTTCCATCCTCACCACCTTTTACAGAGGAACTATTGAGGGCATCCTCACCAGCCGTATCACCGTCTGGTATGGGACCTGCCATGCCGCTGATCACGGCTCTACAGAGAGTCATGCAGACAGCTGAGAAAATCATTGGTGTCTCTCTCCTCTCCATTCAGGACATTTTTCACACACGCTCTGTTCGGAAGGCCTCCAGCATTGTGGAAGACCCCTCCCACCCTTCCCACTTGGTTGCAATGCCTTTTTGTCCCTCTGTCATCCAGCAGGAGGTTCAGAAGCATCCGTACACAGACTACCAGGCTGTGCAACAGCTTTTCCCCCCAGGCTGTTAGACTGACGAACTCACTGCTGCCCCCATGCATTCGTCTCAACGTGGTTCCCACCCCACCCCTTACATCACACTAGTGCTCTCATTCAAACCAAGGGAATGCTGCCACATTCATTTTTAGCTATATATTTATGCTTTTATTATATTTATTAATTCAACATGCAGCCATTTGCATAGTGCACTTTTACATTTGTCATTATTGATAGGTGTCGTTTTTGTTCTTAATCCAAATGTCTATTTGTTGGTCTTTTGAGAGAAATGAAATTTCATCCTACTGTATACCTTTGCTGTGTAGAGTTGGGACGACAATAAACTTGACTTGGACTTGTATAGGTACAGTACATACAGAAGCGTCCATACGCTCACACACTCTCCTGAGAGATTTCAGTAACACACACACGAGCAAACTGTGATGACCTGTGCAGCCAACGCTCAAAATAAAAAATGTTTTCATATTCTTGCAGGGAGTGCTATTTAATTTTACAGTATAATGGTTGTTCTTGTATTGAATGATTATGTAATCTTCCTTACACCATGCCACTAATAAACAGACGAACAGAATGCCACAGACTCTGGTCGTCTTTGATCTTCAAAGGCTCTGAGAAAATCTATGAAAAATGAAAGCGGATGGAGGCGTGCCACAGCTAGTTTTGATTAACCATTACAAGATAGCCACACTAATCCTGTTTAAGTGTAACATCAAACACTCTCTCTCTCTGTCACTCTCTATGTTTCACTGCTCCCCGCTTAATCCACAAATATGTTTTGGCGTTTCCAAGCAACACAAACCAATTGCTGCCAATGTCACACAAAAATGCTGAATGTAGTTCTGGCCACCTCTTCTCCAGTTAGATTACATAACATCTGACACATTATAAGTAGAGTAACATGTGTCATTAAACCTTTATATTTATGAGCAGAGCCCAGAGTGCCTGTGGGAGGGCAATTCATTGCCATATCCTTTGAGCTTCCTGTCAATTTATACATACTCAATGCTCGTAACCATAAAATGAACCACCTGACCATGCTTACATACTGCATGTGAACGTGTCACCAAGGTGGCCACGCTCAATGCAGCGAGGGAACACTGGATTATTCAAAATTCACCACCTGTGTTACATCGCCTGGCTGCTTGTCAGCGTCTGTATCCAGTACGCTTGTGACAAAGGGTGAACATTGTGTAAATTCACAGAACATTTGAAGAAAACTTTTCTTGAAAAATGACTTTCCCACGCAAGAACATCTCCATTCAAAAGAGAGGACAAGATACTGTATCTCAGTGATGGATTCTTTAAGTGTTATTTCACCAGGAACTCAATATTACATTTCACCACTTACTTGACAGAACATTGTGCAAGTACAATAGATGTTCAGCCAAGGAGACTGATGCAATTGTACATGAAAGTGGTCAATTTAATGCTAATTAGCAACATATGCTAAGTGTTCTGATTTTGCAGCTGAAACCTCTGTTTGACAGCTCAGATGTCAGATGGTCTACTTTGAGATACAAAAATATAGCTAGTAGCTGGCAATGGTCTGCTGTATAGTTCTTTATAGAGATTCTTTCAACCAAGGTTCAAGACACAATGATCTGGGTACCCAAGGAGATGCCGACTGTCTTCAGGAACTTTATATTTTAATACATTTATTGAATGCCTCATATATTTATAAATGTGAAGACAACACAAGCAGGATTATTAAGAGTTCTAAAAATGGCACACACTGCCTCTGAGCTATTCAGGCCGCTGAATACTCCCTCATTCTTACTGTATGTGAAATCAATACTCCACAAGGACAAGAAAATCGTGACTAGACCGCACGCTTTGTCTGTTTGTCCTTCTCTGGTTCTTGTCAAGATGGTGAATGAAAGAAATCAAAACAAGATCTATTCATATTTGCTTTCTTATCCCTGAGATGTTTTCAGTCTGCTGGGGTTATGAGAACTCTGGATACTAGAATGGTTGAGAAACCCTGGTTTAATCGGTTCATGTTTCTTTTTCTTTAAAGTATAAACAACGAAATCCTCTTCTTGGCAGCAACAACAGGGTATTCCCAACAATGTAGTCGGATACACAGCAGTACACTTTGTACGTGCTAAGGCTTAAGTAGCTAGGTTCCTTGAGGTCAGAGAAACACTGGGAGTTATTCATCGAGCGGGGATGTTGATCACTATCATGCTCCATAAACATGGTTGGTCAAATTAAGATATGAAGGATAGTCTGAACAAAAAAAGCTGCCATGACGCAGAGTGAACTGAGATGACTCATGGGTTCAGGTGAGAAGTCAGGTAAGAGAGTGCACTGAAGTTCAGTATTTGCATGTGTGTATGAGTTCATACAGATCCATGCATGCATGTGTACGTGTGTTATGTCCGTCGCTTATATATGTTTGCACCTGTTCACCTCTGCGTCCATTCTCACATTACAGAACATCAGTTCCTCCACCAAGTTCATCCCTGGAGTCATGGTGGACGCTGAGCCACTAATGCACTCAGAGCAGCTAGGACCAATTATACATAATTAGCACAGTGCAGTGGCTAACAGGCAGCCATTATTGACCCAGTCTGTCATTTAGTCAGCACACTGTGTGCTGCCGCTATTGGTAATGGCTGTTAGGGGCCCAAGAGTTCCAGTTAGACAGCGATACACAGATTGTAGGACACGGCCTTGTGTTCCCTCGCTTTGTCACATGGTGCAACAACTTACAGACATCACCGCCTGCCACATTTAGCAGGAACATGAGAGAAAATTCATTTCTATGTGGGATTTCTATTTTTGACTACCCACACCCCCTTACCCACTCAAGCACCCGTATCCTCACTGCTGTCCCTCCCACTTTCTCCCTAAATTTGTTTTCACGTGTGCACGTGTGCATTCGTTCGGTGTTTACATTGAGTTGTCCTTGAATTTAGGTGGCAGAGGAAGGGCAGCGAAGCAGACGGGCAGGGATGACCTTGTCTTCTTATCACTTAGCTCACAGCCACTCACCCTTATCCTCTCCTGCCTTAAGCATCCTGCACACAGCGCTAAAATTATTATCACAATTAGACTCAACAACTACCAGGAACGCAAAACTTTGTTTGATACAAGCAGCTTTTAGATTAATAGTCTCCAAGCTTTCAGGATGAAATCCTCAAATTACAGTGCAAAGTATCACTTATCAGTAAAATCAGTGAAAAAGGGACCTGTGTCTCCAGGAAAAATGGTTGAACGTTCTCCTTTTTAATTGCAGTGCACTTACAAGCACTCATAATCACTTACCTGAGTTCACTCAGACAGACTATTTTGTGGAAACAGTTATGTATGTTTTAAACTCTGTGAACTGTTTCTTGAGATTGAGATCTCTTTCTCAAGCGAGACCTGAGAACAAGAAATATTCATACTCAAAGAATTAATAAAAACAGTTAAAATAGTGAGAAAAAAAACATTAGACAAAACAACTTTAAAATCTCCAAGGGCAATGAAAGACTCCAGTTTGAGGGCAGTTTGCAGTTCATTCCATTTGAAAGGTGCATAATACCTGAAACCAGTTCTGCCAAGATTAGTGCGTACATGTCAGATCTAAGGTTAAGTAGTTCCTGGATTGTGAACTGTGGTTACAAGATTTAAATGAGAGAAGAGATGTGAAGTAGTTTGGAAGATTCAGCAGTAGAGCTTTAAAGAGGAACATCATGAAATTTCTTCTTGTCTGTAAGGAAGTCCTTCCAACCTTGTGATACAGAGAACAATGATGAGTGTGAAATTTGTCATTAGTGATAAAGCGTAATGAACCATGATAAACATGGTTCAGCTGCTGAAGTAATGATAGGCCAGCATGACAGTAGGCAGAATATCACCATAATGAAGCACAGACATTAAAGTTGACTCTACAACAGTTTTTACGGTTTGAAAGACAATCAAATCTGATTAAACTACACCTAATGAAGCAGGTTAGCAGAATTTTTGAGGTTTAAACTCTTAATAATAATAATACTAGAAGTGTTTTCTTTTCAGACTTTAACTTTGATTGCTCCATATTTAGCTGTGACTTTTCAGACGCTTTAAGCTTGTGTTCTCATTGTGCATATCCCTTCGTAAATTTTAATCTTTATCAAATTATCTCTTATGATAACACCTGAGTCATCCCCCTCCTCCCTCAGGTACCTGTCCACAAACTCCCACTGTTTGGTTTTCCCACCTACGCCACTCACCTGGCCATTAGCCATCTTTCTGCACAGCTGTTCTTAGTTTAGTCATTCGCTCTTTGCTATAAATATAAAACTTTTCACCCCTCCTTTTTTTCGCCAGATTGTTAATGTTATCCTGTTGCCGGAGCACATTTGCCCTTTCTGTTCCACTACAGTATGCCACCTCACCATCCATTCACAGTGACATCAAAAACTTTCTTATTCCTGTTTGTCTGCACTTGGGTCATAACATTATTGAGCAGTGACATCAGCACAGTCTAATTGATGCCACCAAATTAGGGCCAGGGAGTAATCCAATAGAGTAGTAGTGGTCATTGGAGACTGGGGGCTCTAGACAAAATATAATTAACCTGCTTTGTGCAGTCTACTGTGTGCTAGAATAGAAGCTACAGGGAACATACACAATGCACAGTGTGTGTGTGTGTGTGTGTGTGTGTGTGTGTGTGTTTTTGGGGGGGGAATATGAACCTTTCTATACACCAACTTAAGCTAAACTTCAGTTTACATTGGGCATTGCAACCAAGGGGACTCACACAAAATGAATGAATATAAAATGATTTATTGAATGACATTTGGCAGGACCCCAGTTGGATGGGGAAAGGACAGCACCGGATAAGGAAGCGGTATTGCTTAGAGACCTTACACTGCCGGTGGTACAAAGGGAGGTACAAAGGTGAAGAGTCTGGCTGTGAACAGCAGGAGACAAGCTTTGCTAGCTGTGGACTAATTAGCTGGATAGCAAGCAAGAGCTGAGGGGAAGTCTTACAGCAAGCATACTGACCCACCCTCAGCAGCCACTGACACTCTCTTAATGGTGAAAATGCTTCCGTTAAATGAATGTTGATGAAGTTCTTGAGAAAAAAAATAAAGGTTTATAGCTATCTAGCCTTGATTTTCCATCAGATACCAATTGAAATTGAACTGAAATTGGTCTCCAGTAGTATATTTCTTACTTTATCTAAGATTTGACTCTGATTTGATACATACAGCAGCACACTGACATGTGCTGCTATCAAGCTACATGAAATATGAAAGGTCATATAAGTTACAAGGTTTTGCTACATGAATGGCTTCAAGGTATAATGAAAGGTTCAATAATAAACATGAATTTTGGCCTCTCGATTGGCCTCGACTTGTCTGAGCACAATACCTGTGGATCCATATTTTATATATCAATTTTGTATTAGCCCACTAAGGTCAAAACCTCCTGAGGGGGCTTAAGAAATCAAGCTAATATACTGTGGATTTTTCAATCCTGGGATTATTTATAGCTCAAGCCTTTCAATCAGTTTCCATGACACAATATTTTTGCAGAATAGTGATTTAAACAAAGTAAGTAAGCAATGGAGTTAAAAACACCGGTCAGGCTTTTTCCCAATATTTGGTAAAGGTCAGGATGGTGTTGTTGTTGTTGTAACACTTTCCCTGAATGTAGTGCTTTTTCTTACTGTATGTGTTTCTGCATGCTATGTTTTGATGGTTATTTTGTATGGCACATCTGTGTACTCTGACATTTTTCCTCATTGTAACATCATCTGAGGACACAGTTTATTTATGGCTTTCATAGTATTTGACTTGCAACCTTTTGAAGGTTGCTACTTCTACTGTAGTCTGCAAAACACACTTGTTTCAGTACGCCAGATGTTTCGGATTTAAAAAATGTCCTTCACTGTTGGTGTGTGTGGGGTGTTTGTGTTTCTAATTATATATGTGTGTGCTTTGGGGTCCATGAGGCACCTTCCTGTTTATTGTACATGTCTAATCACACTCAAAAAGAGGACAAAAATTGTCTAAGGAGATCAACACAGAGAAAGACAAAGACATACACAGATTAGAGCTCATTATGAAGGCTGAATCATGTGTCCAACTTGAAGGCCACTGTACCGGTGTAGTGAGCATGCCTGTGCATGCTGCCTATGTAATTATTTGAAAAGAACGTGCATATATCCCTTGTTAGCTGAACAGTAGGAATGTCCGTGCTGACCACTGAGCGCTAACCCTCCCAGCAGTCGGTGGGATTGGCATCACACTGAGTCAGAACGAGTGTTGGTTATACAGCGTAGATGTAAACAAAAACAGAGAGAAAATGGGCGGTACAGGCCATCTGTGCAGTGTGTGTGTGTGTGTGTGCACATGATTTGTTGTGTCTCATCTTGTGTTATGAAATCTCTCTTTGTTGACCTTAGTCACAGCACCTGGAGAGATGTTCCCTCTTGCGAGAATTGAACGTGAAATGTTTTCAGTTTATCTCACACATCATATGCAAACCAACGACGTCTTGCTGTGGTTGATGCGGTGTCACTTCTGAGTATTAAAGGCTTTTTTTTTTTTTTAAAGGCATGAGACAGATGTGATGGATCCCAGACTTTTGGGGATTTTGAAAGACCAACAATGAATAAGAAAACTATACGAATAAAGCTTGTCCTGTCCGCATGTCACTTGTTATCGCTTGAAATCTGAAACCAACTTTTAACTCATTCGGGATTTTGTTTGTATGAATGATATCCCAAAAAGCACATAAATATTGTAAATATAATTATTATCATGGTTAAATATTTCATCATTATCTATCTTTTATGTAATGTACTCATACAGTAGGTGATGAGTAGGATTTTAGCAGGATTAATCGTGACAAAGTGTGCATTAATTGTGTGATCCAGCCTTGACGCACAACCTTTAAGGGCCTGCTATAAGCTGATTCAGTGTTAGATGGAGAGCATTTTGGATGTCAATTAGGTGTCATTGCAGTCAGCACTTGAGAGCCACCTTTGACTTTGTGAAATTTAGCTTTGTAAAAAGATTTCTTGATACAAACCGAATATCTGTCCTACTTTTTACTAAGAATGTTTGAGTCTTAATATTATAATCTTCTTTTTCTTAGACATTTCATACATCAGCTCAGTTACTGGGAGTTTATGTAATATTTGTTGGGGGGAGGGAAGGGTGCCTGGTGGGGGAGAGTTTAAATGTTAAAATAACTGCCTGGAGGGTGGTGCAACTGATGTTTTTAATATTTGGTATTAAATGTGTGTATGTGCATGTGTGTGAGGTGGAATTAAAAATATCAATCCTCACCAAAGACTTGCTACCTTACTCTCTTTCCTTTCTTACCCCCTCCCTCTCTTTTTTTTTTTTTCTCTGCGTGAAGCTATCAGAGTTACGTAAACAGTACTGCAAAGGGCAGCAGCTCACTGACGTCTTGGTTAAGGTTAAGCATTTATAAGATCACTCAGTGGTGGTCACATTTACCAACTACGTTGCTCAGTGAAGTAACACAGGTTTGGAATTGACTGTACCTCTGATACAAGTCTGCAGAATGCCTCATGGAAAAAAACAAATCAACTACAGCCGATTTTCCAAAAGTGCTTTTCACTGAGCTCTTTTGTGTTCACACTCACAAGGAAACAGATGAGCTTATGTTACATATATGACACATATACAGTTCTGAATAAAAGGCCAAAGAACTACCTTAAAACAATGTGTACTGTGTATTTTTACCTGCCTCTTCCTCAGTTTGCTTCAAAGATGGGAGTGTCTTTATTGATCTGATTGATCCCCCCCCCCAACACTGTGAGGTGAGCTCAGGTCTTCAGGTCACATGATCAGATGTTTTTGTCTGTGCATTCTCTTCTCCTCCACAGTTCATTAGGTAAATAACCACTTGGCCATATGAATTCCAGGTCAGATGAGGAGAACCCTCTGAACCACTGTCTGTTCAATGTATGAGAGGCTATTAACCAATGCAACAGGTCTTTTTTGGTAACTCACAGACAGCCATTGGACATCTGAAAATACACTGCTAATAGTTCTAACAACCTGTTCTGTCTTCATCTATTAAAAGGCTAAAATTGCATAGATGTATGAAATATTAAAAAATATCTTCTGTTTCCGCAAGAAGGAGATGAAATTGTTGCCCAACACTCACTAAAACAGGCCAGGCACATAAAATAATAAAAACACAGGTGTCACCCTACTTGTGCATACAGAGTGATGTTTGTTTCACATAACCTCATGTTCTACGTCATGCAGAGGGGCCGACATCAGCTTGCATGTCACAGATAAAAAACAGAGCTGACAGATTTCTGGTTTATCAAAACATACAGGTGGTTGGCAAACTAACGCTGGATTGAAGCCAGAACTCTGATTGGCTCTTAAGCCTGAAGCCTTTGTATTGGAAAACGCAGGCTCATGCTTCATTCAACACTTTCCTTGCAAGATGGCCCAGCCTGACACGCAACAGCCCCGAGTCTCACGCCATCTAAACACAGCATGACCCATCCTTGACCTTCAACACACAACATCAGATGGCTCACCTGCACCCAGGAGACCGAAGATTTGATCTCACTGAATTAAAATGAACAATAGTGATTCTGTAGAGTGAAACCTGATTGTTTACACAAATTCTTGGTTGTTACAGATGAGGTATCTGGCCCTTTGGCTCTATCTAGGGTGGTAAAGTTGACTTTTTTGCATTTTTTGAGTTTTGTAACAGTCATCCTGTAAGGGCAGAGACTGTGTCATATTACCTTGTGTAGTGTTCTTACAAAGCAGAAACACATACTGCACAGTAAATGTACTGTAACTAGAAAGCACTCAGGGAATGCAAACCTCCCTCAAGGCTGCACAAACTTCTAAATTTAAAAATAGTACCAACGAAACGCTAACTGCACACTGACTTAAGGTCCCAGACTGAGCCCTACCATCAGTTATGTCAGCATGTACAGCACACGTTTGACGCAATTCTCGGCTGGTTCTTGGACTCACACCTGTGCTGAATCAGGAGAAGTATGTGTATGGTTTTTGCCAATGCACCTGACAGAATAGGGATGTGCATATTTTGTGGCCAAAAATGCAAAATTTGTGTCTGAATGTGCATTACAATCCACACAGTGATAGGCAGGACTGTCACTATGGGATTTCAAAGAATTCCAGTATCCTTTCTAGGAATTTTTGGGCTTTAGAATTGCACAAATGTGTTCAAAACATATCACAGTTTACGCCAAATAAACCAATTATTGGAAAACACATTGAAATATAATTTAAAAAAAAACTTTTAAAGGCTTCTTCAAATGTGTTGTGTATGAAATTTTGTAAATCTCTGCAGAAGCAAATAATTTTGGGGGTATTTTAGGGAGCATCTACATTTGTTGCTGCCTCACAGTCACATGGCCTGTTCATGAGTTATAAATAAATACTCTGGAAAACAAGGAAATTCTGCAGAGTTTGTTGGCCTTGGAGTAAGGGGACAAGTTACACTGGAATTTTGATCTTCACTATGAAGCCGAAAACATTCCCACAAGCCTAAAGCCATTCAAGTCAATGTGGATTGGCGCTACGGATCACCGCCAAACACTCTCACACACATAACTTAGGCACGTACACATGCACATATGCTCTTGCCGACTGTTAATTAGACTTCTCACTAACTGGTGATGCATCAAGCATGTTACGCAGGAATGGGGGTGATGACACAATGCCACAAATGTAACTGTTCTGTCTCCGATGAGATTTCTAGCATATGTGCTTTAATACCAAATATGTCGCTGGTGTCAGATCAGTCAGAATCAGTCAGTCAGTATGTTTTTCCTGCTGTTTTTTGTGCTTCAGCCACGTAATGGTTCATCCATAAAATTGCAAATGAGGTAAAACCACAAAAAAACATTATAAAAAAATCTCTCAAGCTTCTCTCAGCAAAAAGACAGGTCATATCTCTTAGACTGCATCTCCACAGTCGGCCGCAGTTGCGTCATCGGCCCTTTATGATATTTTTATTGACAAAAATAAAGAGACAATCCCTATTCCTGTCTCACCTTTTTTAACTGGATTGGTTCTTTGACAATAAAACTTTGGCGCTTTGGTGTGCCTATACAGAAAACTGAAACAACATCTAAGATGCAAGTTTATTGGCACTGGGTCAGTCACTGGTTTAATCAAAAAACACAATTTTGTTTTCACATCAGCTGTGAAGCGCTGTGTCCTCACAGAAGGCAGCGGTATCCTTTTTTTTTTTCTCCAGGCTTTTGTGTCCTCTTTACTAATTGATGAAGGCAAACATGGCTGAGAAGGAAATTAGTCTAATGTGTATGATTGGCCATAGCCTGAGTGGGCTGCAGCTGGTGTGTTTACTCTGCTTGAGGGCCACGTTGCCAGGACAGTGCATGTGTTGAGGTCCAGCGATGTAACAGAACAGGCTGCAAACAGGCTAGGACACAAACACGGTTCAAGACTAGAGACAAGAGTGAAGACGCACACAGAGAAAGATATTGTGCCTACAAGACACATTAAACTGGGCCTGTGTGTGTGTGTTTTCCAGGACTGGCCCTGAGCTGGTTCGCAGGTGAGCAGCCAGGGTTTGTGTATTTACCCCTGAGGTTCAAGATAATTGACAGAGAAAATGTTGATGTTTCTCTTCCTCTGACGGAACAAATAAAAAAAAACCCTAAAAAAGCTGGATAAGATCTGACCATGACCTATTATATGTGAGTTGTTACCAAGAAATGGAATAATGTGTCAAATTTCCATTTTAATCTGAGAAAAATAACCTGTCTGGACACTCTGGTACAGAGTGGCTTAAATCTGTACTGTAGCTACTTAACCAATGCATGACGAAAAATCCTCAATTACCTCATAACAATAATAAAAAAGTGCTTTTAATTGATTGATCTTGGCAACAATAACGCACAGAGATACGTGAGGATGCCTTCGCCTACGGCCGAGAACATTTATGTTTTTGTGCAGGCAGTGTCATGGCAGTGCATTGTAGGACGAGCCATTCTGCACGTGTCCTGCTATACGCATCGCTGGGAACACACTGGCTTATTTACTGACCAATAGTCAAGGGTGTAGCAGTGGTCCACTCCACCCTGATTACACAAACCCATCGCTCAAGCTTTGAACAGCCAGGCTTAAGTACACCTATCTGATTTCATCCCTGATGCCCTACAGAGGGGCTAAAAAAGGTCATCGGTGTTGGCAAGTTTTAAGTTTCACCAGAAATCACAGTAAATAAATACTAAGACATGGAACTAAGTTTTTCTCCGAGCTGTGGTTGATATTGTGCAATATATAGATGCTAATACTTAATCCAGTGATGATACAAGTTAAACGCAGGGATTTTGACACACTGACAACTGAAAACCAACTGCTGAATTGTCTCAACTCTCTAAAACAATTTGATACAGTTTTATGATATAATAGCCTTTCAATGTTTGTTGGTTTTGCTTATGTTCTTCGTCTGCCTTTCAAAAGACTACTTGATTGATATTATCTCTTGCATTATCTTGTAATATCTCTTGATTTGTCTGTTTTCCCCAGTCAAAAGTTTGGATACACTGTCTCATTCACGTGAATGGGAAGGTATGATGAAACAACAGCAAATGCAGGAATCATTATGAAACTAACTGTTCTTGCCAAATAACAAAAGGAAAAATTGCAGAAATAATACATTCTAAAAATATATATATATAGATATTTACACAATAAATATCACAGTGGATGCTGATACTGACACTCGGCAGCACAATCATACACAAGACTTCAAGATTTCAACTTCTCCCTCTCCACTTATTCCCAGGTGAGAAGATCATTTAAAGGTGACAAGTGGTTAAGGTGGCAAAGTGGATGAGTCGAGTTTGAGTCACAAACACCGGGCTCTATCTTTAGACAGTCTGTAGGGTACCTCAATGAACACATATGAGAAAGTCAATATAAATTGGATTGGATGGCTCCCAGGCAGCAGTTACACCCAGCTGCTCTTCAGTTGTGTTTCTTCTTCTTTCTTTTTTTTCCATTGTGACGTTTTGAACATTATTGCTCGCATCTGTGATGATCTGACAGTGAGGTGTCGTTTAAGCTGGCAGAGATGACGAGATTTTATTTGAAGAAGGTGGATAAATCCATTAAAAATCTTCTTGAACCCTAAAATCAACTCCTGTGAGACTTCCTGTGGATATCATGAGGTTGTGACTGGCAATGATTAACCTTTTAAGTAAATAATGAAACTGCAATAATAATAAATATGCACATAATATATCAAAGGCACGCATGTAGGAAAACATGTATCCAGAATACTCGATATAAGGACTCTAAGAGCAAAAAAACACACTTTGACCCCTTTAAAATTATGCGTGTGTGAACCACTGCGTCCCCCTCCGTTCTGCTGACCTCATATTCAAGTTGCTTTTTCCTTGGGGAGCATCTGTTTACTGATGATTGAGAAAACGGATGATTATCGAGAGTAATTTGTCTGTTGCTTGACCCCTACCTGTACTTCTTCAGCGAAAAAAAAAACCCGGAGTAAATGCTCTTTAGGTGCATGCACATAAGAAGTTAATGTGATATTTGTACGGTTTTGTCCTGTTTAAACCGTTTAGTTTAATATAATGCACACACTACCTCAGTTGTGCGCACACTGATACATTATAGCGCCTGTTTATTTTACGATTTTAAAATTTCAAATGATATTATCGCCATTTCATAGACAGTTAATTAGTGGTAATTACGCATGGAAATATGATGGTAACAGTTAAAGATTATATTGAAAACAAGCCCATATTTTCCCCGTTTTCTGTTGATGAGGGGTGGACAGAGCTGACGCACAAAACCAGCCATAGTAACATTATAATTTCGGGTGTGCTCCAGCTCCCCAACCTGGAGGGTGAAGCATGACGCATTGGGGAGGCGCGGCAAACTTCTCCCATAAATTCCCCAGCCCGCTCCGTTCTGGCTTCAGAGACAGAAAGAGGTTAGACCCCTCACATCACAGAAGGGATTTAAAACCCATCTCTTTCTACAGCACCATACCCTACCGGGTGCAACCGCTGCAAGTATGATTAAGAAAATGTCACCGTCAGAGAATGAGTTCGACATACCGGCCAAAAACTGCTACAGGATGGTGATTCTGGGCTCCACTAAAGTTGGGAAGACAGCCATCATTTCTCGGTTCCTGAACGAGAGGTTTGATGACCAGTACACACCCACTATTGAGGACTTTCATAGGAAATTCTACAGCATCAAGGGAGACGTTTACCAGCTGGACATTTTGGACACATCTGGAAACCATCCCTTCCCAGCAATGAGGAGACTCTCAATTCTTACCGGTGAGTTGAGCTTTAAAACCACTTCAGGTCTATGGCATGCAGATTTTTGCAGAGTTTATTGTCTACTGCTAAGATATTATTAGGACTTGGCATTGAACGTGTCTCTCCTTTTTTGTTTTCCAGGTGATGTGTTCATCTTGGTATTCAGCCTCGACAACAGAGACTCCTTCGAGGAGGTGCGGCGCCTGAAACGCCAGATATTTGAGACCAAGTCCTGCCTGCGAAACAAAACCAAGGAGAACGTGAACGTCCCGCTGGTCATCTGCGGCAACAAGTGCGACAGTGACTTTTACCGTGAGGTGCAGGAGAAAGAGATCGAGCAGCTGGTTGGTGGAGAGGAGCACTGCGCGTACTTTGAAATCTCAGCAAAGAAGAACACCAACGTAGACCAAATGTTTCAGACTCTTTTTACTATGGCCAAGCTGCCCAACGAAATGAGCCCCGACCGTCACTGCAAAGTTTCGCTGCAGTACTGCGACGTTTTGCACAGAAAGTCCTTCAGAAACAAGAAGTGCAAAGACGGGAACGCGTATGGGATTGTGGCGCCGTTTGCGCGGAGACCGAGCGTGCACAGTGACTTGATGTACATAAAGGAGAAAACTGTGGGAGGCAGCCAAGCCAAAGAGAAAGGCTGTATCATATGCTGACACTCTCTTTGCCAGTGTGCAAAGACTTTCTGTGAGACTTTCCAGAGATGAAGCGATACACTGTAGACTCCAGTGCCTCAGGCGACATGCGTTGAGATCCAAACAGTGCTGAACACACGGGGCTGGTGGCTTATAGATCACAGGCCTCTCCCTGTGTAGTAATGCAGTAGATGCTCTGAAAAATGTTGTAAAATCTGCTACTAAAGCTTGCCAAAAGCGGCACTTGAAAAAAAAAAGTTTACATTTTTAATTTTTTTTCACACTTGGTGGAACTTGAATGTATGTTGCATTATGAACAAATCTGAACTTGAATGTCTATTTATTATGTCTATTATGTCTAATGTATTGTCAACTTTTACATAAAAGAGAAAATAAAAAAACACTTGTTACTTTCATAGTCTGTCTTCCTCTTCTCTTTCCTCTTTAAGATCCCCATCCAGTAATGTTTTTAAGACACATAAAAATCATCTGCTCGGGATAATAAATTGTGTCTGATATGGTTTTCCCACAAAAAAAAAATCCAGAATCTAAGATTATGTAAACATTGTTCATCTCAAAAGTTTCACTGCTGGACACAAGATGTCTCCTACTTCACTGTAAAGTCCATTTTCAGTGTCAATGCACTAGAGGCTACATCTATCCACAATACACTTTTTTAAGTTTCATACTGGACCACAATTGACTCCAAACTTGTGATGTCGCAAACCATGATGAAGGTACACCCCTCAAACTGAGACTGAAGGTGAGCGCAGAGAAACTTTCCATCTTCAGCAGATGAATGTGAAAACAGCCTTCCAGCGTCAAACTCTGCACAGAGAAGCTCAAACATCCAGCTGAAGGAACAAGAAAGACAAACTTTTGGAGTGAGGTAATGCTGTCTTAAAAACTGCACAGCCTAAAAATTTACACTGTGCAAGTCCTACTACTAGATAATGCCCCCCATTTATTCAGAATGCTGAAAGAGTACATTTCACAATGTTAGTTATCCAGCAATCCATAATCAGATAAACTAGCAGGCCAATGGCTTAATTCAATGGGTATTACTGCAAGTAAAAAAAAGAAATCACCTGTCAATCTTTTCTTCATTTTATTACAAAATATAAAGCTGAGAAAAGTGAAACATTGAGAAAAAACACTGCAGTTTATACAAATAATACATAACTAGATTTGAAACAGACTCAAAATTAAGGACATTGTCTGACGTTCAAAAACACCTTAGGATGGAGGATGTAAACAAATTGTCCCTTCTGCACCGTGAATGTCTCTGAGCTCTCTGCAGTCAGTGCAGTAATCCAGTCTGTAGTTTCACGATGCTTTTGGCACGTCGAACATACACAGGCTTTTATATTTCTGCAGCAGCTGGTTCTTGGTGCGGACCTGCTCCCGCAGCGTGGCCAGCTGCTGCTGCTGCTCCGGCGGACTGCTGTCTATCCCGGGCATGTTGGAGATCTGCTCCCGAGCCTCCTGGATCTTCGCCTTCAGCTTGGCCAGTTCTTGGTGGACATCCTGGCTGTCCTTGTCCATGCTTAAAAGATAGAGACAAAGATGAATATACAATATGTTATTGCTGTATATTGATATTTTGGACATTTAACGTTTCATGTCCAGTTAGTCTAACGTTAGCTGTAATAGCTAATGCTAGCTTCAGCTAACAACAAGCTTAGCATCTCCACCTGTTTAAGATAGGTAAATACGCTGCCACAGTGCCGCGAATAAGCATGTAACACACATGAACCTGTCAGTAACCTCACCATTTGATAATATCGTGGACTAAAGGCAGCAGAGAGCAGTCCTCGCCCTCTTTCTCTAGCTTTGGTTGAGCCACCGCCATCACGATCCCTGCTTCGCGGCGCAGGTAGTTTACGTCATGCATCAGACGATGACGTCACAAACACCGATCTTATCTACCCTCACTTTTTATTACTGTGGATAAATATAATGTTTGGATTCACTGATTATGACAGGAATCTTACTATTTTTGCTTACTATTTTGACCAAATTTTATATTCACAAATCCAAATTCTTAAGCAATAGGTGCTCATGACAAACATTTAAGGAACTACAACATGACAGAATGTCACCACCACTGTTTCAAAGTGTGTAGAAAAAAATCATGATCACACTTTCTTTTATCATTCTATCATCTTCTTCAATCGTTGTGTCATGAAGGCCTAATATGAATTTCTTTTCCAGTTTAACAGATCTTAGTTACCCTGTGATTAATATAAGACTGTTCCTAAGTGGATTCCCCTTTAAATGGAACCCCTGATAGCCTATATTTCCCACAAAATAGGCCACAGACAATCTATTAATACACAGAGCAAACAAACCTGACCTGTGATGACTGGGAATTAATGCTTCACATCCCACTACCTAGCAACCTTAAGCATCTACTCCTACATACAACCTCCTATGTCTACAATTGTGCCACAACATGTGTAGTGTATGTAGAGTAAACCCACGGCAACCTGTGCAAACAATGGTGTGCGTGATGGGCACAAATATGGTCTAATGGACTGCAATGAGTCCTAATATACATGTCTATTCTATATCAGTGAATAGTTGTATTCAGGCCATGCTTTTCTCGTTGGATATTCCTCCTCCTTGCACACATGGCTGCTTCATGTGAAATTAGATTAATGGGATAAAACGGGAAAACATATGGACAGCCGTAGGCAATACCGCTTCTTGTCTACCATCTTCCACATATTCTGAGCAACAGACTACTGCCTCTCAAATGCAGCTGGTAACATGCACTCATATAGTAGCCTATCTCTCTTTGCAATAGGTATCAACATAATGCAAATAGCAACAAATAGGCACGACTTACATAGAGCAATACTGTGGCTCTGCAAATACAAACCCTTTCATTGACCCATATTCCTGCGCTATCAGGCCTCAATCACCCGCCTCATCAGTCTGGCAACTTAACTGATTTTGCAATAGCCTTGCTTGGTGTTTTCCTACTGATAAGTTGGAGTAAATTAATATCGGTTATGACCACTGTAGTATTTATTCAGTAGCTTATCGTCTCCCTGCAGATGGAGGGATTATGTAGACACTCATCATGAACAGCACCACAGATTACATATTGTGTTCATGATGTACAGCAGTTGATTAATTTGCAAACAATCAGAGGTGTATTGTCTTTTAAAAGCACGGAAGCACAAATCAGGATTGTTTTATGCTGGTCTCTTGATGTAGTTGTCAAAATTGTATGGTCTTTTCTCATAAAGGGGAATTGATTTTATCTCTTGATCTTCTAAATCGGGCTGACCTACAGGATATTTCCACAGCTATATGTTCTAATCAAATGATAGATTCAGCAATTGATCCCCTCACACCATTTACACCTGGTAAACACTATAGGAACAAATTGTCATTAGCCAGTGAAGACCTAATTAAGAGTAGCTTTAGTGACATGAGATGTAGTGTTGATGATCTTTCCAGACATTTAAACAATCATTCATTGCTCCTAATTTCTAGCATGGCTTTGAGCATCATATACTGCTGAAATTTACGGAGCTTACTTACAAAGCATATGTGACCTAGATTTGAGTTTGTAGGGCATTATGTAGTCCAAGTGTTTACCATTTGGGTCACCGGGGAAGGCTCTGACACCTCGCATTTATGAGTTCTGAAAAGTGAATCATTTCATGACTCATTTCATGACAATATCATCCAATACACATTTACTGTATATTGTCCCTTTGACTCTTGACTCTTAAAAAGCCAGCAACCACACAAATAAGGGCAAAAAAAATCTTGCTGTTGATCTTTTGATATCCATCCACATTAGCATCTTATATCAGGACTACAATGAATACATTTTTGTCCTTTAATGATTTTATGCATTTGAGTGTGTATTTATCTGACAAATTTGTTCAATTGAAAATACCAATTGAAAATATACAATTATGGCAGTATGAAAAGCATTAATGAGGTCATTATTTTGATCGTGTCCTCATCTGTTAAATGTAACTTGCTGTTTAACGCATGTAAAGAGGCGTATTTTACATCAACATGTCAAATTTGTTGTCTTCATAATATGTTAATTTAAAGAAGAAATGTAAACGTACATATATACTTTCACCTTCAAAGTCTAATGGTATGATTTTTTTTACTTTTCTCAGAGATAGTGATTTTTTTGCTTTTGTGACATGAAGTATGTGAAATTATCAATAACCCCATGAAATGAATGAATGAAAATATTTTATTTATTAACTTACATTCAGTCAATGCACACTTCCACACTCTCTGGCTCTCCTGTAGTTCCATACTCAGCTCATTCCAACAACAATAAGTAGAGGGTGGGAAAAATAAATGCTTTCTTATAAAGGACTGGCTGTAGTTTTACCATTGTTTACCATTATGCTCTGTGAGATAGACAGTTTTTATCCTACCCAATTTCTTTTTATATTGAAGTATCAGTAAATGCATTTTGAATCTATTAGTACTGTATATCTCCCTCTGCACAGTGTCATGGTGAGCCATTCACACAATGTGCGAAATAGACTGGTATGCCCTATTTTCAGTCACTGTCTGAATTGGTTCTTTGGTTTTTGAGAAAGCTTAGGTTTCCCCCAAAAAGCATGCATTATTGTTCTTGAGTAATATTCCTCAGCTTAAATAAGTCGAAACCTTCTCTAAGGCAAACTTCAGGCAATTTTTTATTAAAAAAAACAACAGAAACTTCTCTGTTTTCATTATATGCTGCATAAAAGATCGCTTATCAATAAATTGTGTTAAGCAGAAGTAAAATCAGTGAGAAAGGCCATTCTGGCTCCTATGTAAGAGGAGTTTTCATGTATTAACTCCAGAGAAGAAACACTAGCATTATTTAGAAAAAGATCACATCCGCAGCTCAGATTAAACACACTTTATGACTAACAAGGGACTTCTGAATAAACTTGAGGCCTGGGTGACTTCAGGCCACTTTTAGTTAAACCATTCCATAGCACTCCCTCAAGTGGCTTGCCCTGCCCTACCCAGCCTCTGTGACAACGAGGCCGCCTACAGCTTCTAACAGATGTGACATCTCCCAGGCTAGCATCCCTGGCAGAGAGCTGGCAGGATGAAGATGTCCTGCCTGCTGGTCTGTGGTCTAATCTTAGTATGCTTCTCTATATGACAGATGATCTAACACAGAGTCAGTCACTGAAGCTGAACATCATTAAATCTGATATTTTTCCAACAGGACAAACCTTTCTTGTTAAACCTGCTAAATATTAAGCACACATTAAGGTCATCGTGAGGTTGCCTAAAACAAAACAAAATCACATTTGACAGGAAATGTTTTCTCATCATGTCAGTCTTGATTCCAGAGAAACCTCTTGAAAAACCAACAACAACAACAAGAAAACTCATTCCAAAGTCGCATTTAACTGAATCAACAATGCTTCTTAATCAAGCATACTTAGGTTCATTCGGTCATGAACTCCTATGTGTGGGAAAAATGGATCATGAGTCAAAGACTTACAGGGTTCACTGGATAGTGAACTCCTATGCAGCGTACATGTACCTGACCTGCACTTTGCACTGTCATTGACTAACCTCCTCCTCCTCCCACCTTTTCCCATCCATTTGGACAGTTGATAGATATAGAATGGAATAAAGTTGTGCGAAACGGAATGATTGCGTGCTCATCATTTTACTCATGAGTGGCTGCTGCTACTAGATTATTACCATAGAACTAGCTCATACCCATCAGTGTCTGTTTGGGCACTCATATTTCCTAGAAAGCCAACGCTCTGTTCCATGGAGCCTTGATAATCTCCTGGCTTTTAACAGGCTTCTTTGGTGCCATAATTGCATTACAGCTGGTGTTATTGCTGCAAAGGACCCATGCAAAGGAGTCAAGCTTTGAACAAACAGTATAGTTACTGCCTGTTCATATCAATCAATTAAGCACTGCAGGCAAAAGGCTATGACTGTTTGCAGGATAAGCACTTAATTTGTTGTGTGAGTGTGTGGGCTTGTGTGTTATGAGAAAAGAAAATTCCATTCCAGATGAGGGACACTGGTATTATTGTTAAAAGCTAAATCTTTAATTCACAACAGTAAAACCCCAGTGGTTATGCAAATCTGGCAATTTATCATTTGTAATGTATATTATTTATTATGTAACTTTCATTTTATGTTTAAATTCCTACATGTACTGCAAAGGAAAAATAAGTTATGTCATTCTGAGAAGGTTTTCCTGATACTAGTGTTGATTAATACCCAACCGAGAACTGGCTCCATGGAAATAGACAAAATGTGAACGTGCTGTTCCCTTGCTGGGAGGATCTTGTTTGTGAGATATCCACCAATATGCTGAGGGTCTGTCCCTAAAACCTCTCCAACTGTCTCAGACAAGAACAGGTTTTTACTCCATTTAACCCGTGATAAACAGCATCATCTGAGACACATTAATTTTTCTGTTAAGACAGCAGCTGACTGAAGCTTAAACTTAGAGACACATTGACAGACTGTGCCAGTCTCTCTGTAATGCACGGATAAGTGATGAATACTAAAGCTTAAAACTCTCCTATTATTGGTCACTTGGCTTTATGTAGTTTGATCTATTACAGACAGTAATATTGGTTATCCTATACTCATTGTCTTAATCATGATTTTAGTTTCGCTTTCCTGTTAATACCAGGCATCCAATAACAATGCAAACAACCCAAACACACCCAGTGTACACCTTTCTAGAAGCAGAATGTTTAGAGGTCATTTATTTATAAGATATTAAAATACACAAAATGGTAAAGATTGTAAAAACAAGAAGTGAGAAGCTGAAGCTTGTACAAAGACCTCACCCAAAATGCATAAAAATATAATAGGAAATCGTTTTTAAAATAACTGTATATAAATAATAAGGGTAGTAATAATAGTAATCATTGTTCAAATACTTTTATACAGGACTAAAAATAATGGAAAGCCTGAGAGCTAAATTAAATTGTACATACAAAGACCTGCACTGCCCCCATGTGGAGAATCAAAGAAAGTAACATTTTGAATTTATCCCACAAACATGGTAAAATAGCTTGTTTTTAAAAAAAAAAAACACATCTTGAATCCAAAATTAGGGCTGCTAATCATGCTACCAGGCTGCGTTAGCTGGGAGGCAACTTTTTTGTTCAGCATATGTAATAGCGGTTATTTGTATGAAGGCTGTGTTGTATTGGAGTAGGGCTACACCTGAGAGAAAAATAAGAATACATTCAGGCCAGCTCCTTGCTCTCAGGTATGTGTCAGTTATCCTCTTCTCGGGTGCAGATCTAGTCTATTAGAATGATCCCCACCACTTTTCCCACTGTTACCACTAGTTCAAATCCACCCAAAAGCCAAATCTGACCAATATGAAACCATCATTTAACATTCCCACCTGAATATATAGTAAATAATTTTAAAGTTGACAATGCCACATTATGGTTGTGTGCACATGGTCTGCATTCCAGTGCGATGCTTATAGTTACTTTAAGTACACACGCTGCATTTAATAAGAATGTGAATTTCTTCAAAAACATCATGTAAGTTAGTACAAAACTTTTTTTCTATCTTCAAAAGCAGTGCTTACTGAACTGAGTAAATTCTACTGTAAGTGGCAATATGAACTCGGTATAATTTCAAACTGTTAATATGAGCCTGTTGGTATCCAGTGGGAAATGTTCTTGATATACTATACCTACTTATTTATTTTGCTATAATTGTGACTGTTAGATTTAATCCCACAGAATTAGATTTGTTATATCCACCCTTGTTCTCAGTGGATTCTAAACACCAATCTTGCTCTCAGGTCAGTCAAGGATGAGGCCTCAATACATTAATGTGAGGCCCATATGTATGGTCAGAGACATCTGCTTTACCCCAAGACCCACTGACCTGCTTCGTATCCACCTTCCTATCACATCATCATGGAAGAGATTTGCATGCTTCATTTTAAGTGTAATCGTGAAGCATTTTATTAATGGTGGAACACATACACGATATAACCACTAGGTGGTAGGCTTTAATTGGTGATACTAAAACGTTTGAACTTTGACTACTTATACATTCAAATAAGTACATGCGATTTTTGTTGATGTTCACATTAAAATATTTCGTTTATACTCTTTGGATGTCAGATACTTACTAAACTGCAATTATAAAATGGCACGTGATAATTGACTAGTAAACATTTCTATGAGACAATGGAAGGGCATCTCTCAAAAACAACAATCACCAATGACTGATATATGGTTAGGGCAGTAACAATTGACTTCCTGACGGCAATAACGCCTATTACAGAAAAAGCACCGCTTTGCACCATTCAGACTAACATTGTTGTAAAGTTTTGGGGCGGTTTTATATTCCAGACTACCCTGAATGGGAGGTGTTTTTGTCAGGACAACGTCATCGATGCAACGCATTGTTAAAATCCAAATTTCACTCATACGGAACACTCTGGGCTCCAAAACAAGCGCACCCAACGTGCTCCAATATCAACGTGGTGACGTAAACTTTTTGTGTTGGCAAATCACGGTGTACGCTGGGCGGGCATTGTGAAGCAGTAGTTGAGTGTTAGCAGGCTAACTAGAGAAAGAAAGCTAACTAATCGTGAGAGTGGAAGTGGAGCTAACGTTAAAGGAAAAGCCAACTGTCAAAACAGCAGCGGGAACAGAAATTTTAGTGAAGTGATAATTCTCTTAGATGACTACATGAAAAGATTTGTTACTAGTTAATCAAAGACCGTGTTTGTCAGATGCCCGAGGAGCATTTTTGGATACTACATCGATTGTCCCATTTCCAAACGGAAACCATTTCTGGACAAGATAGTTCGTGCTAGCTAGCTAGCTAAGTGAATCATCCAGGAGACTTTTCATTGTCACCTAAAAACCTAAACTGAATGTTTTGTCTGTCATGAGTCCGGCCGGGTGCTCCCATGTGAACGGTTATAAGGTGGATAATTGGAAACAAAATCTTCGAGTCATATACCAATGCTTTGTTTGGAGTGGTACTGCTGAGACCAGGAGACGCAAGGTAAAAACACAGGAACTGCAACGTTAGCTTCAGAAACAAAAGTGAAGTAATGTTAATGTGGCACAGACTTGACACAGAACTGGAGTGCAAATGATGTCCCACATGAAGCACAATCACTGAATGGGCTTAACAAAAAAAAAGGGTCTTAATGAAACCACTCTCTTGCAGCAATAATGTTGCTAGTACTCAGGTTAGCCAGCTAGTGTTATCACCGGTAAGTTAGCTAGCAAGACTGCTTGGCGAACTGCGGAGAATGGTTGCTTCTTTGCAATCCTCAATTTCTCTTAATAAGCTCAAGCAATAATTATTCATGTTGTATCGTGAGCCAGCCAGCTAGGTAAGCCGAGCGGTTTTGTTTGGTTGATGCTGAACAGTTAGCCGGACGACTAAACTTAGATTTGAGGAGAGTTGTGGCCATGAGCTAACATTACCACACCAAATGGACCCATTGTGTCTTTCCACACGCACATACCGGGTCCACAGATTAGCAGGTTCTCTCCCGGGCATCCCAGGTTAGTGTTTGCTGTGCGGTGCTCATTCACTCACGAGTTTGGATGCTGGGACGTCAGCTCATGACTTTAGTGCCAATTTCTTTTTGGGCTCATACCACACCTGCTCGGCCTACACAGCTCCGAATAGCTCTCTACAATGTGATGTCATCACTGGACTGTGTTGCAATTTTCACTCACTTTCCCTCCCTTTCTTTTCCTTTTTGTCAACTTAAACTTGTTTTTTTTTCTCTCGGTGTTATGATGTTCATTCTGATGAAAACACACAGCAGCTTCATTTTCACAGTGGATTAGCAGCATTTTGTAGGTTGCTTGACTGACTGTTGTCACTAGAAATCCATGCGTCTCTTATGTGTCATACATTTTTATTTTGTTGTGATAAAATAGGTGCTTCAGAGTGATGCGGGATGGACAGAGCTGGTGAGTTGATGCTTATCCCCTTCTTATCTTGCATTGACATGCTGTTGGTAGTTCAGATTAATAAGAGCTGGCTTGCTTTCTCTCCTCTTGCTCCTCTCTACCTGTGCGCCTCAGAGCCTTTTCATCTAATGGACTGAATATTAAATGTGAACCCTCTTTACTGTATGTAGTGGAAGGAATCAGCCCAATCCTTGTGTCTGCTGTGATGCACTGTTACAGCTAGTAAGGTAACGTAGTGGGAGGGTGGACCATGAGCAGAACAGCTAAAAGCATAGCTCAGTTACATTGCCGGCATGTCAAAGCAAATAGCTAGTGCAGAATGGTCGATGACCCTTTTGTTTATACTGTGTTGTAGTGACATGCTTTGCTTTTAGCACAGTGCTCACCTCGTCTTCATTAATGCCATCTTTTTACACCCTGAAGTACATTAGAATTTTAAAAAAAAAAGTGCAGGTGAGCATATGAAAATGTGTGTTACAGTTCTAAAAGGTTATCAGACAGTGTAGCAGGTGACCCTGCAACAATTATTATTATTGTTGAATGTTAATTTCATCTGTCTGGTTCCTGTCTTACAGTCTTACCTGACATGAAGGCAATCATCCACTCAGTCAGTCTGTCGCAGAAATAAAAAAAAGGCCCTTTGTATTGCTCACTTAGCAATTCACAATGTTCTCCTCAACATTATTTAGCTCTTGCAACCCTAGCATGTCAGATTTTTTTGGAGAACATTTCGTATACCAGGTTTGAGAGCCTCACTGTCTCCTCTTGCCACCCTCGCAACTCTGTCAGGTTTGTCATGACGATTTCTTCCACAACCATTACGTCATCAGCCGCGGCCACTTTTCACATAAGATTTGCCTCTGACAAAAACTCGCCATGACTCTGCCATGTTGCGAGAAACAGTGAAAATGTAAGCGTATCGCGAAGTTTCTCTCCCCTGTTGTTCTACCATGTGGAATTCCAGACCTCCAGGTTTTAAGCCTGCTAGTTTATGTAGTCCTCAGGTTAGATGGCATTCACAGACACATTTCTATCATAACCATTTAGGTTGCGCTGTCTTGAGTTGGTTTTGTACTCTTTGAGGCTGTCATTGGTAGTTTCAGACTGGATTGTAATGTATTTTTACGCTCTGTCCTCCGTCAGTTCATGTCATGTATCAGTGCAGCTTTTTTTTTTCTTCTTAGAAATGAGCACCGCCACTTCATCACAGTACAACTGTGGCCTTGGAATCTTGAAGTAATCTTACATAACTGATAACTGGCCTCATATTGTTTCTATCATTGTATTTTTTCTGTATAATACCTCTACTGCATCTAATATGATACATTATGGCCCTAAAGTCTCTGTATTTGTTCATTTATAATAGAAATGCAGCTATGGACATATTTTTTCCATAAACTATGCTTTGAAAGTGGTCATGTTGTTGTGTTTCCGAATACAGTTGTTGACAAATGGGGTTGTTTGGCAAATGGCATTTAAAGTCAGTTTTGCTTGCGAATGCCATTCTTTTAGCTTTGTGATTTAGTTGTCTAACATCTGTTATTGTGTGTACGTAGGGGTTCTACTCTGCCCTCCTTGCCCCAGATGGTACATCATTGGTACGGGTGACTAATACAGAGAGATAGGAGACAAATGTGGCTTCTGACTGAAGGGTTTTCTCTATTGCCCAGTTGTAGTCCAGGGTGGCTATATTTATATTCTTAACATTGTGGAATACACAAGACTTTATCCTTCATCTGTCCCTGCTATGTTGGGATGGTTATTTGAATAGATGACATTAACGCTGTTAATGTTCACATGGTTGATAAAACAAGAGTTTATCGCTGCTCTGCTTACCGCATATTCTCCTTTATGGAGCTAAATAGTGGCAAATACACGGCAAGGACTGTAGTAAAAGATGCAGCACCTGCATTGAGGGAAATTGACAGACCATGCCATTCAGTGACTGAGGGATAGAAGAGATGCATCTTGACATTGTGTTCAGACTTGATCTCATTAGCCAATGCCTTTTATCCTGAATTGCTGTTTTTCACCTCCCCTTTTTTTCCCCCCGTTTGTTTTTTTTTTTTTTTTTTGTCCTTTTCAGTAGTCTGTCCTCAGCAGCCTCCCTGCAAGCTGTCATCCTCTCTACCTCAAGCTAAAATCAATTCCCAGGCGATCTGCGGGAACATTGGTGGAAAATCTGTCACCTGCTCTGCATGCACAATCTAAAGCCCACATGGTTAACAAATGGTAGAATGAATGCCAGAGTTAGGAGTTTCTAGAGATGACACTGCGGCCCAGTGTGGCTCAGGATGCGCCATCTTCATCAGGCGACATTAGTATAATAATTCTTTTTGTTATGTCGGCACTAGATGAAATGCCCCATTAGCTCGGGATGAGCATGTAGGTTTACACTGACAGACGTGTCAACTGTAAATTATGGATTCAACTTGGTGACAAATTTGATTTCTTGTGACTCCTTTTGGCCTCTAGTCTGATGTATTTGTCCAAAACAATGTGCACAAACACCAAAATATATATATATATATATATAAATACTTTTATAATTGAATATGATACAGACACACTATGGAGAAAACAACTGAAATGCAACTTAAGCAGCGTATTAAAGGGAGATGGCACGAATAAGCAAGTATGTAAGAGTGTATACTATAGTATAACATGATGCTACCCATTTCTTCTGTGTTTCTGTGTTTTATTATATTCTGTTCTGGTTGAGGTGTGATCCATGTCAAGGACTGCCAGTTAATAGAAAGGTTGTGATGGGCCATACCATGTAGTCAGAGGGTCTACACCCAGTGTCGACAGTTTGTCTCGTGTAACAGAAACTGGCTCCATTTCATTGCAGGGGAGGAACTATTGTTCTGATCTACTTCCCCTTCTATCTTACTTTAACTCCTGTCTCCTTATCTGTACTTTTTTGTGTTGGCGTGTGTGTTTAGTGAGTGAACGCATGCAAATGGGACATGAGCCTTTCTACGCCTTTGCCTGAACAGATTTGGGATGTTTTCTCTCTTAATTGAGATTTATGTTCCACCAGATTGCCAAGTGCCATTTAAGCAGACTTGCACAGAAGGATGTCAACACAGCTCACAGATAGAAACCTGCCCTTGCTTTTAACTGTTAAATTAATTCTTCCTGTCCTCCCAACTCCAGCCATATTCATAATTTATAGTTTATGAATGGCTATGGTGGTGGAGGGATAGTGTGAATATTCATGAAGGTCATGGTTATTTATTTTGTGTGCGCCTCCATCCAGCATATTGGACTGAATTTACTGGCATGTCTACTAAAACATTTCCACCATGAAGGAATCTGCCACGCAGTTAAACCAGAGCTATTATCTTAGGTTGAGTGTTGACAAGATGAAAAGCAGGGGTGGGTGGGGTTAGCAGAATTTTACAGCGATAACTGCTTTGAAGAATCTGCTGTCACTTTGATTAAAGGGGTAAAGGTCGTGATTAGAGAGCCAACTGAACTCAACTTTTTTTCCCCCTCTAGTTTTGATAAATCATATATGATCAGAGGAACCATAACCCCCCCCCCCCCCCCCCCCCCGTCCCGCAAGTGAAAACCCCCTTTCTGCTTGTGATGAGGGAAGATGAGAGAGAGATCATTTGCTAGATGTTGTTGGGAATTTCAGAGGTAGGAAAATGGATATATTTTCAAGGATGACACATTTACTTCCTTCTGTTACCCCCTTCCCCCTCTGTTCTTTTAGTACACACACACACACACACACATGCACACAATGCACTGAGGCACAGCCCATCCCAGAGAGCAGCTGATTCCTGTGTTGTGAGCAGATCTCTTTGTCAGATCAGTCTCCATCACATCACAGGCCCGCTCCCTGACTCATCAGCATACGTTTGTAGCATTAGGATCTGTTCCTCCAGCCTCTTCATAGCCCTCGCTTGTTCCTCTTCTGCGCTCTCTCCCACGCTTTTTCTTCCTCCTTTTCCGCGCTTTTGCTTTTCTTCTATTTGCAAACCGAGTTCAGCCCACGGTTCTTGTTGCCTCTAGATTATCCCGTTAAATCTGTGTAAAAATTGCTTGTATTGTTCTGATTATGACACTGTTGCAGTTTTAAAACAACACAAAGAATTCACTGCATTGTTTAATGGTGTACTAAAATATCACTGCCTTTTCACAGAGTTTGCTTCTGGGTCTTTTTTTGGGATCTTGAGAAATTCATATCCAAGCCTCTAATCCTCTCGCTCTCCCCCTCTTCCCATCCTCTTCTTTTTCCGCATCCCACTGCCTCATAGACAGCACTCAGTGGGTTTGGTGATGTCAGACTTTGGTTTCTGGCCCTCAGTCAGGCCTATTTCTTCCATGTCTTGCACTCTTCGTCACTCCCAGGTCTTGTCTAATGTGGCTTTCAGTCTGTCAGTCACTGTGGCTGTGCTCAGTGACTCAGACTAAACAAATGGCACAAGGTCTGTCACCTCCTCCCAGAGAAAGCTTGGGCCTGGTGTGTCACCTTGTGGTGTCCCTCTGGCATGCTACTGCATCCATATTTTAAAGAATAAGAGAACCTAGCCTCCTATAGACATTCAGCATCTTATTCAATAGTATGAAGGCGCTGTAATTGACGTCTTTGCACTCCTTGTGCTGGGAGTGTAGTGCCACAGTGCTTTTCATCCTTGCTGCTTTAGCAATCTGCCATTAGGTAAGAAACCTGGTCAAGTAGATACAACATTGATATAGGCACATAAGGAAAAGGAGAAGGGTGGGATGCTGCATAAGGCTGGTTAATTGAATTTACCTTCATAGCAGTAATGGAGAGGAGACTAAAAAATGCAGTAACGAGGTTTTTTTTTTTTTTTTAGTAATGTGTGCATTCAATGACCATGTAAGTTTATTTTACGTGTTATATTTTTTTGTGAGGTGTTGAGGTACTCTGTGATGGGTGTGGTAACGGTTCATCACTTAGGTTTAAATGTGGTTGTTTGTGTGACAGAAGAAGACCATGACTTTGCGTTTTGATGCTCATCTCTGTGTAAGCTGCGCCCAGCTCTGCCCTCAGCCTCTCCCCACCAGACAAGTTCACTTTGACCGATTCCGTTCTCCCATCTCTCCCTCCCACGGACCATATCTTATCCAACTGAAGACGGTACTTCTCATTTGTCTGGCCAACAGGCTCTGGAACGACATCACTGCCACAAAGCATGCTGGTCATGGCCTGAGCCAGCCAATGAGGCTGCTGTCCAGCCCTCCCTTAGTACCACCATCTGGCTAATGAGCTGTCAATCACTCTCCAGGGGCTGACCAAGCCCAAAACCAAGAAGCAATCAATCTCTTCTAGTGTGGACACTCAATTATTCCCCATTGTTAAAACCTTGGACCCAAGTGACTGTTTTTTTTAGACTAGGCATTTTGTCTGTAAATGGTTCTCTGTCCTTGTGAAAAGGGCGAACATTGTGGCATTAGACCTTTGCAAGATAATTCATTACCTGCTCTATATATACTGACTTTTAAAGATTCTGTAGTGCACTAATAGCCCCACTGTGCCTCTGCTCTGTAGGTAGTGCTTATAGATTTTCCTGGGGGTAATTTGTTCCTGTTCAAGGCTCTGTGGAGCCTGATTGGTGGTATGGGGATAAAGAAGAAACCAACTTGTGATCGGATGAGATTTGAGTCCAAGGGGACCATTCAGAAGCTCTGCGTTGTGGGTGTGTCAGTTACATGAGCAGTCCCTCTTGAATGTCTGAGTGAGTGTGTGTGTGTGTGTGTGTTCTGCCGGTAAAGCGATGTGGCTGTGGGCATCTGGTAGCTGCAAGGGTTGACAAATGATCATGCAGCCTTTTGTTAAGCTGGAGCTAGACTGTTAACCATCTGTGCAAATAAATATAAACACACTGCTGTCTGCATGATCGGCCCTCTTTCTGTACACATTTGTCAATGTTTTTCTTGGTGTTTTTTGCAGCACAAGCCAGTCTGAATTGGACAAATGTTGGACTGGTGCCCTTGTATGATGGGGCTTTCTTCAACCACTTTCAATTCCTTTATGAGGCAGTACGGGCGGGTTTCTGTGAATGTGTGTATTCCACTAGGCCCTCTCTGACCGTGTGTATATGGACACAGGTAGCCAGTTTAGCACAAACTGATTCTTCACACCAAAATACTAGTACAACTAGCACAAACCATCATGTTAAACTGTACCTGTGAGTTGTCTGTGATACAAAACCATAGTTGATCAAGTTGAAATGCCTCTGCTACCTCTTTTTTTTTTTTTTTTTTTTTAAACCCACACCCTCTGATCTCTGAAAATCAAGCACAAGCACAACCTGTCTCCCTAATCAAGCGATCTTGTACCCTCTCACGTGTGCTGCAAACCCTGCCTTATCATACCAACTTACATAACTTTCACAAACCCACGAGAAGCATCGGACAGCATTTTTGATCATGACGTTAAAGCAAAACTGTAAGTATCTCAACATAGTTTCACTCCACCCACATTTCATTCACTTTTATTTATTTTCCGTAGCTGGCAACAGGCTAGACTCCATAGGCTGGGGCTCGGGGTTTAGCTATAATGTCCTTATAGCAGCGTGACAGTATGAGGCCAAACTACACACTCCAACAATCCCTCATCTTTCCCACAACTCGGATTCATTTGGATGAAGTGGGAATGGGAGTCGCATGCAAAGACCACACAGCACATCATTGTCAACAGAGGTTACAATGAGCCGATGGAGGACGGAAGTGAAAAGAGAATGGAGTAAGATTCATATTGTGTGCGTCTCTTGGGCTGCATATTGCAGGGCAGGCATTGTCATGTGGAGATAGTGGGGAGGAGGGGCGGCCGGGCGGGGGTAACAACATCATCCTGCCAAGGCACTGACAGGCTGCAGCCCCACGGGGTCAGTCGGCAGCACGGCTCTGGAGCATCACCATCAGTCTCCTTCTCCGTCTACCCTGGGATTGGTGATATTAAATATAGAATCAGAGAGGACTGTGTGTTTGAGTACACATAGCAAATGTCTAATGATGTCAGTGTGTATATTTGCTTGCGGAGAGATAACCTTTTTATGCATATTTATCATGTGCAGTCAGCTGTTGTTAATTTTGTTCATATATGTGTGTGTGTGTGTTGAGAAGTATGTTCTGGCGTGTAGAGTGTGAGGTGGCATGGTGAGTCACTGCTCCCATATAGCAGTGCTCCACACTGTATTGACTCTCCCCTCCCCAGTCTGTTCTTTGCAGCAGCAGGAAGCGTGCTCAATAGAGCCAGACCTTTGTCCACATCATAATTGTCGTCGTCATTCTCTCTCCTCCTCAGTTATAGCTCATCACATTACTGGCTCCGTTTGAATATATGAATGCATTAACCTAAATGCTGAGAGAGGAATAACGCAGTCAGATTGAGAAAACGCAGAAGGAGATGGAGAGTGTGACACAAAAGATGGTTACTTTATTTAGTTATGTGTTTATGCAGCTTGATCTAGAATATTGGAGGATTAATAGCTGTTGGACCTGGGTCATTGTTATCTGAAGGCCATTCACAGACTCATCAGACACACAAAGCATGTAATGCTATCTTATCTTCACGTTAAAGATGTATTGGAGATCTATTCATCCAGCTAATGCCTTCCTAGATCTGTTCTTCCATCAATCAGCAGCTTTGTACATTAATGGGTCATTCCCTTGGACACAGTGCCCATCCTAACTTGCCTAGAGTGCATCCCAGATGGGAGATGCAGCCTAGCGCAGCACGAACGTGAGCTTGCTACCTGTCTGACACTTGTTCCAGTCATCTGAGCCAGCGGCTGATCAATAGCTGATCTAATAGAACATTAAAAGCCCTGGGTGCAGAGAGACGCAGGACTGCTGACACTGAGGAATAGACAGCCTGTGAACCATGGTGAGAGGGAGTGAAGCCGAAGGGGGGGCTGGAGCAGAGATAGATTTTCTGCCCACAAAAGGGGCGTTGAGGCTGGTGAGGGTGAGGAGGAGGGCAAGGCGTGGCATTGGCAGGGTTTCTTGTTTTTGACTTGGAATCCTGGTGCAGGGGAGGAGGGGTGGGGATTAACAGCATCACTGCTTAGGTAGGATAGGCTAAGATTAGGGATTTTAGTCAAACTCGACTGTTTCCACATAATGTGAGGCCTGTCTTTTTACCTTTTCCTAGTGCCATGGAGGTTTTCATGCAGACTCTGAAAACACAAGTCCTGCTTCACTTTCAGTCTCTTTTTATCTCCTCTGTGCCCTTTATTTCTCTTTGCCAATCAGACAAGATCTACCCTACAAGTTGAAAGACTCTACTAGATGTCAGTCTTGATCTTGGTTTGTTCTTGTTTCTTCCCTCTGTCCATCACTAACCATTCATCCCACAGGGAAAAGCCTCCTCCCTGCTTTGATGCTGCCCCCTTCTCTCACACACCCTTTCAGAGCTGCCTGGCTAATGGGCCAATTTGAATAAAAACAGAGCTTAGTGTCTGCTACCCCGCATATCCCCTGTACTGCAATGTCATCACAATCTAGCCCACGCCTACTAATGCTCAGCCAAAACACAGACCTGTGTGTGAGTTTTGCTGCCTTTCTCTGTGACAGTGCATAGCAGCGTGTGTCTGGTGTTTCATGCAACGCCCATCCCCGGCGAACCCAGACACTAGCAAATGAACAAGTGAATATTAAATTACTTATGTACATTATGTCCACTGGCGCCTCTGGAAGATCTGCATGGGACTGTTATTTCAATCTTGCACCCACCCGCTCGGGCAGAATTTTGAACAGTTTTCCGCCCACTCCCACAGATGAGCCATCCCAATTCTGCAGATATTCAGATCCCTATCATCTGATTTTTTTTTTTTTTGTTTTGTTTTGTTTTGTTTTGTTTGTCTGTGTTATCCAACAGGGAAAATAATACAGGGTAGAATCTTATGGATATTTGTTTTTATTGCTGATTCAGGCTGGTCTTAAGCACCTTTTTAAATATAAAAATATATACAAATAGCTTAAGCCTCAGTCAGTAGAAACAGTATCTGGTTAAAAAATTATGTGTCTGTATTTCTGATGTTTTGTTGTTTCCCATAGCAAGAAATGCCAGACGGTGGAAAGCCGTGTTGTTGTTTACAAGTTAAAGACGGTTTGAACAAAAAAATGTTCATTACATGTGCATCTACAAGGAGTTTTTAACTGGTTATGAAACAGTCTCAATTTAATACTGATGCCTCTATATGACCTACATAAGCAAATGTGACCATCTGCGAGAAGCTATTTCTATATAGTTATTCTAAATGCCTGCCACTGGGTCGGATTCCCCACAAAATCAGACTAAACGATTTACGGCACGCAGACTGGAAGAGCCTATGTTTACATTACATGTAGCATCGTAGCATGAGTGAGTATAAAGACGTTACTAGGACGAGGGGAGGATATTTCTCTTTGTTTGATAACTTTAAAAGTAAAGTTAGACTTGTCGGCTTCCCGACTCATTTTAAAAAAGACGAGAGAAAAAGAGAGTGTGAGCGAGCTGAAAACACGAAAGAGAGAGCGAGAGAGTAGCAGTGGTCAAGTGAGCGAGAGAGTGAATGAAGAGAGGGAGTGGCGGTAGTGAGAACAGAGCAGTGAATCAGAAGCAAAACATTATTTTCTGATTGTTTCATGGCAGTTACATTCTAAAGCACGCACACACCTCTGTACAACCCTGCGGGAAGGTGCCAGATTTGGTGTGAATGCAGCATTACATGTAACATAGGTTTATGAACGATACTAAAACCATCACCATCACCATCGTCATATTACAATTATTAATCTTACACAGTCACAAATAGATATATACATACACACACAGATACATAATAGATACCTCATTTCTATGCGTCCTGCAAACAGCTGTTTAAAAAAGAAAAATAATATTAAAAATAAGTTGCGTCTTTCTTTCACTAGCTTCCAAAACAAATGCACGTGCTAACCAGACCAAGATCTTTAGACACGAGCCAGTGGTGCTCATTGAAAATGCACTCTTCATTCCGGGAAACACTACCGCTTTTGTCCACAGGGGCCGCCAAAATCAACACACAATGAAAGTTCTTTGTAGTGACTTTAACTAGAGAAACAGTAAGCGAAAGAGGGCCTCTCAGTTTCACTTTCATTCTACAGTCATTCCACACTGAAAAGGCTTACTGCCTACTCCTGACCATATGAGAGTATATACTGTGTATTTCACCCGCAATGCTTGTTGACTAATGTAGGAGTCTTAGCCTCCTTATAAAATCAGCCTGAGATGTTGAGGTTTTTAGTCATCCTCTGGGTTATTTAGTGTGATAGTCATTGCTTTATTATACCACATAAAGCGGTATCACTTTTAGTTGTATTGTCATCCTCCACAGACTGCTGTGTGTTATGTGTCATCCAGAAAGAAGGAAGTGAAACTGACTTGCAGAACCTCTTATTTCTCTGATATAATAAGCTTGAATGTTTTTCAGATGGTGTCAGGTTATACTATTGTATCTCTAGTCAAAAGATAGCAATAGGCAGACAATACAGTACAGGGTTGTTGAGTTCATGTCCAATAGCTTAAGTTAGGCGTGTAGGAGTACGAGTCTGTCTTACGAGCTACTTTTACACAGTGCACCAGAAACTGAAACCTGGTAAATATCTGCAGCCAATAGTTTCTTTTAATTTAGTCTCTCTTCACCTTTGCTACACGCCTCCCTTTTCTCTGTCTTCTCTTTATGAGTGGGCGGCTCATTGCGGTAGGTCTGCACCCTGAAAAGCTTTGATTAGATCGCACTGTCTTCCCTCTCTCTCCACCTCTGCTGTTATTATTCAATTTTCTCCTTCTCAAAGCAGGCATGCTGATGGGTTTCTGTTGTACTTTCACATCACCAAGAGAACCATTCAAGGCAAAGCACTTCAGCTTGGCTGAAAAGTTTTGCATTTGCTGGCTGCTTGTTTTTAAAGTAACCAGATCCAAGGTGTTTAGTTGACAATCGGCATGCTGTATTTTTTTTTTTTTTTTTTATAGAGGTTCCATCCATTTTCTTTACTGCTTATCCTCTAGAGGGTTGCGGGGGAGCTGGAGCCAATCTCAGCTGACACTGGGCGAGAGGCGGGGTAGACCCTGGACAGGTCGCCAGTCAATCACAGGGCTAACATATAATATAGAGACAGACAACCATTCACATTCACACCTACGGGCAATTTAGAGTTACCAATTAACCTAACCTGTATGTTTTTGGTCTGTGGGAGGAAGCTGGAGAACCTGGAGAGAACCCACGTAGGCGTGGGGAGCACATGCAAAGTCCACACAGAAAGGCCCCAGCTGGCCAGTGGGTTCGAACCCAGAACCCACTTGCTGTGAGGTTTTTAGAGGTTCTTCAGGGTTTTTTTTTTTTTTTTTTTATGCCTCTGTGACAGACATGGCCGGAGGCATTATGTTTTCGAGGTCGTCCATCCATCCCATTCTTGTGAACGCGATATCTCAGGAACGCCTTGAGGGAATTTCTTCATATTTGGCACAAACGTCCACTTGGACTCGAGGATGAACTGATTAGAATTTGGTGGTCAAGGTCACTGTGACCTCACAACACGTTTTTGGCCATAACTCAAGAATTCATATGCTAATTATGACAAAGTTTCACACAAATACCTGATAGGATGAAATTATGACATTTTATATCCAAAAGGTCAAAGGTCATCTTCACTGTGACGTCATAATGTTCTGCAAAAACTCTTTTCTGGCCATTATTCAACGCCATAACTCAGGAACAGAAGGGGGAGATTGTGACCTTATTTCACATTTGGTCGGATACTGAATTGGTGACACTAACTTGGGTGCCCACCTTGAAACTGTGGTGATTGTATAGATCTTCTGTGCTGCCGGGTTGAAGATGTGTGTGTGTGTGAAGCATCCACGTTTTTAGAATTTGTAGCTTCTTTGCAGCAACATCCATATCTGAAGCATTGTCTGCCGTCATAGCTATGACTTTGTGCAGAATCAGCTTTATTGGCCAAGCATGTGAGCACATACAAGGAAAATACACTTAAAACCTTTTTATTAAATTCCTTCAAAGTCTTCACTACAAATATTTTATGAGTCTGGACAGAAATGGATGTAAACTGCAACTTGACTGTTTGGCGGAGGCATACAACACCGAGGCGGGTATTTCTAGTTTTTACCAGTGGAGCAGCTGTTGAAGCGGACATATAGCCTGTTTGTCTGTGTGGCCTCTGTTTCTGTGTTCATTACCTCGAATATTGTTGGATGTTTTTATTGTGAAACCTGTTAGAAAGCGATTGGGGATGTGTTAACTAATCTATGCTCACACACAGCATCTATATCACATTCCTCCCCACAATTTTGCGACCCTGTCCACCATGTCGCCAACCTGCCTACCACACATTTCCCTTTACAAAGTTGGTCATGGGCAACCCCCTTTCAGCGCTTCTGCATTTCTTGTTTTTAAAAATTTTACAGTGAAACCATCAAAACATAATCTGATTCTGAATTTTGTTTGGTAATGGTAAACTGATGGTAATCTGTCTTTTTGCAGGTTTGTTAAATATGTCAGGCATTCTAATGCAAAATGTCTCTGGTCACCAACGAGTGCTGTAGTCAAAGCAATCGCACACACTCCAGCCGCTGTTAGTGTGTCCTTCAGACAGATTCTGCTTGCCTTCTCCAGTGTGCCTGCCAAGCATTAAATCCCATCATGCTCTGCATGTGTTGGAGAGTGAAAGATTCAGCGTGGAAATATGTTATTCAACTGCATTGGATTTGTCAACAGGCCCAGTAATCTTTAGTCTGTCTTCATATCAGGCCTATTCAAGCACCGTGTCCTCCGAAGTGTTTGTGTGACTGACTGGCAGATAGAAATCTACTTTAGCTGGCAGGGAGTTCCACTGTCTGCCTACGCCACTCTACATCTCAGCTCAGGGCTCTGTCCTGCTGCAGTGGATTTTCTGACCACCCTCTCCTTCCTTGCTCTCAATTCCTCTTTCGTGTGTCCCGTACCCATCCCCCTCCCTCCCTTGTGTCTTTCTTTCCAGGCCAAGTCGTGTATCTGTCACATGTGTGGCGCCCACCTGAACCGACTCCACTCTTGTCTCTACTGCGTCTTTTTCGGCTGTTTTACGAAGAAACACATCCACGAGCACGCAAAAAACAAGAGACACAATCTAGGTAAGCCACGCACTCGGTCACTCACTCTCAACTGTGTCAGAAACCATTCAGGAAGACATTTGATTAAGTAATTGCTTTGTAGTATTACCCAGGACAACACAAATCACAATAGAGCTAAAATGATAATATCAATATATTATCCCTCCTTACATCCAAGGCTCAGTCCCATTATGTCAGTTTTCACATTCACATGCGCCCCTGTGGCCAACTGCAGCATCAGCTATTATCAGCGAAGGATTACAGCATTACTGTGGGCAACTTCTTCGTCTGAGCTTACAGGGAGCTCAGCCTCACTCTAACCGCAGCACATTACCATTCTGGTGGGAGTGCCAGTCAAGTCATGGGTTTAAGCTACTACACTCCCCTTCATACATCAGCAAGGGAGGGCTACACATCGCTAATCCGCAGCTACCAGAAAGCTCAGCTTCAACCTCACATGCTAATTATGCTAAATAAGGCAATGGCGCTAATGAGCAAGATTTTGACGACTTGTTATCCTGATGAGGACGGCTAAATATGGAAACAGGGGACACAGTTGGGTGGTTTGGTAGCTGACTTGAATGGCTTTAATTGATTTAATGCATTCCAACAGTTTGGTTACACACACATACCCCAAGTGCAGGGCTACAGTGTTAATTAGGTTTGAGCTTTCCACAGGAGCCTCTCTGACACTGGCACTCTGTTCTTCTCCACCTCTAATCAAATTAATCCAAACTCCCCAGTCTGCTAGACAGCTAGATAGCAAGCTCCCTTCTCGGGACTGCTTTAACATCTTTTTCTCCTCCTTTTCCTAACAACTTCACTCATCAGGACTCCTTTTTTTTTCTTTTTTCTGCAACATCTTCTCCCTTTCTTCTAAACTCTCATCTTTGCTGTTGTCCTTCACTCAAGTGAGCAAGATTTATGAATTCCTGCTCATGTCTTGTGCAGTACACATGGCCTATATCTTCTTCATCTCGCTGCCACTTGTATTGCTCTCATTTTTCTCTCTTAACCGGGTTGCTGTTGTCCAGAGAGAAGCATCCTATTCAGTGTTTTCTGGGCTGTTAACAAATGTCTTCTTGTTTTATCAGTAAAAAGAAAGATAACGTGGAAAGACGATGATTTTTCTCATTATTTATTTCCTGTATGTTCTCACATTTCAAGCACATGTTTGACACACACACACACACACACACACACACACACACTCACTCATACTCATACTCGTCAACGCACCATGACCACAACATCAGTCAGGTTTTTTTTTTTTTTTACATGAAGTGTTAGCTCACTTTCTCAGTGTGGGTAGCACCAAAACCAGAAAAATGTCCGGTTAAGCTAAAAATAGGTTGTCACGGCAACAGAGCCGAGGTATTGTTGCCGTGGAGTTTGAGAATGGAAGAGGATGGTGTGTTAGTTGAAAGCACAGGTGGGGGTTGGAGACAAATACATCTATTCCATCACTGCTCCCCTCACATCTCCTTATAATTGTTCAGTTCAAGCAACGAGATGGAAACACATTGCGGCGAGTGCAAAATGCAGGTCGAAGAAAGAAAGCACTTATCTTGAGGCTGGCTGCACCAGCGAGGTTGAACATTAGAATAAAATCCCAATGTGTATTACTGTGCTGGAAAAAAAAAATCTATTTGTAATTATGGTGCAATCTCTCTTTCTCCCTTTCTTTCCCTCCTTCCTGCTTCCAGCGATAGACTTATTATACGGTGGAATATATTGTTTTGTGTGTCAAGACTACATATACGACAAAGACATGGAGCAGATTGCCAAAGAGGAACAGAGGAAAGCCTGGAAATTGCAAGGTATAGCACTGCGCTTTCTGTCACTGAACTTAAGCTTGCTTTTTTTTTTTTTTTTTTTTTTGGTAAAGAAGGCAGTTTGCTATTTCAGTGATGTCACATTTCTGTTTCTTTGTATCCACAGGCATAGGGGAGAAATACACAACATGGGAGCCTACCAAGAGGGAGCTAGAATTATTACGACACAATCCAAAGCGGAGGAAAATCACTACGAACTGTACCATAGGTGGGCAATAGACTGTACTGTTTTTATAAACAGTTGGTGTGTGTGTGTGCTGTGGGGATTCTCTGTAACTCTGTGTGTGCGTGTGTGTACATGTGCCTATGGTGCAAGTGTACTTAGGGTCACTCATGCATTTAAGTGTGATACCCAAGGTCAACAGGACCGGGCAGCCCCACAGGCAGTGCACGCAGAGAGGCAGAACACAGTGTTCTCTCTCTGATAGATGCACACCACAACAGGCCTCAGTTTGTCTCTGTGTCTCTCCAGAACTTGTTCTCTCTGTTCTGTTCTGTTCTCTCAGTGATCTGTTGTTTGGTTTCTTCCCGCTATCTCCGTTGTGTCTCTGATTTTGTACATGTTTTTTTTTTTTTGTTTTTTTTTTTGCTGATTTTATCTTTTCCCCCCTGCACGCTGTCTTTTGCCATCCTTCACACCCTTATATCTCTAAAGGGCTAGGTCGGGTTTGTGTGCACACCAGGACCAGTCTACAGTCTTTAAGCTCTCGCTGAGCATTGTCTTCCAGAACCAGACTTGCTCAATTGGATTACATTCAAGACCTCGCTGTGTCTCACCTGTTCTGCTGGCCATCACTGGAGGACTGTAGCTTTCCCGCTCTAAATGAATCCATTCACAGCTTCGGGGTCTGCTCCAGGATACACACAGTTTTGCTGGCACACCTGACCCAGCACCATATTGTTAACTTTACAGCCACAGACACATACAAAAAAATGAATCTGAAAGTGCCAGAGGGTTTTATGTTTAGTAACTATACAGGCATATTGAGACTGCAATTTTGTTGAGAAGTAATAAGCAAGTTGGCCACAGATAAAACTCAGCCAGTCCAGAGAAACGGAGAATAATCAGGTCTTTAGCGGTGATTCAAATTCCCTACATTGCCAGCAGTATGAATCAGACACACTGTCATGTTTAATCTTCTTTTCCATGTTGTTCTCATACGTCTCTTTCTCTCTCTTCTTCTCCCACAGGTTTACGAGGGTTAATAAACCTGGGCAACACATGTTTCATGAACTGTATTGTTCAGGCCCTAACACACACACCGCTGCTGCGAGACTTCTTTCTCTCCGACAGACACAAGTGCGAGATGCAATCAAACTCCTGTCTGGTGTGTGAGATGTCGCAGCTCTTTCAGGAGGTACAATGCGCAGTTTTTATACGTGTGGGATTATAAGTTCACAAAGAAAAAAAAAAGGGGGGGGGGGTATTATTTTGGTTAAAACTGAGCCATAAATTGGGAGTTTTTAACAACCATATAATACAGAATGTTCTCTCGCAGTGAAACCCACTGCAGAAGGCTGAGTCACTGTTGCACTCTTTTGTCGAGTCCAAAGAGAAGCAGAGAGGAGGGAAAAAATCCAGCTTGAAAGGAATGTACAGAACCACATATAAATGAACGAGCAGAATTCAGTAATTACACCTTTTTAATGAATTATGTTGCATGGCCATTTATAGCCTTTTAATCCCAACTCTTTGATATAAAAGTTTGGCATTTTACATCTGACAAACTCATTGGCCCTGAATGTTACGTAATGGCTGCCTGCTCTGCTCCCACACCGCCTCGTTTTTTTTTCTTACACCCTCTCACTTCCCGGTATATATGGGCCCACAGATGGCAAGTGGTGCTATAATGATTTGAGTCATCACCCACCTCCCCCCCCCATCCACAATGCGCACACACACACACACACACACACACACACACATAGCTCTGCTCTGTCTCAGTTGGCTGAACCGATCAGCTACATCATAACATATAAAGGAGGTAATCGCTCACCTCCATCACCCAGGGAGGCAGACATTGATTGAGTATTCAACTGCGTCTGCAAAAGAAAATTCAGGGTCAGCCATACCATAGAAATTAATCTATTTAAACACTCCCTAACGCACACAGTTATCATTCCCACCACTATACCTTGTCCCCAGCTCTCTAATTTCATTGCTTACTTCCAACACACCTCCTTATCGTCATCAAAAGCGTGACTCAAGCGCACACAAGCATACACACGTAGGCACGCGCGCATGTGCACACGTGTGTGCTCAGAGCTTTGTAGATGTAGAGGTGAGAGGCACAGCCTGCTTTGATCAGCCACTCTCTCTCCTTCCCCACACACACACACACACACACACCACCCCCATTTCCTCCTCTTCTTGTCGCGTCTTCGTTTGTCAACCACCTTCAAACTGCTGAAAAGGAGCAGACTCTGTAAGATTGCAAGATTCAAAAGGGACGTCAGCGCGGCATGTTTTTCCCCTCTCACAGCTCAATCAGACTTCAGAGAGAGCAGCGGAAAATAAAGTGAGGCGTGTGCGACATCTACGTGCCGAGAAATGAGAGCCCTCTAAGTCATTAATAAGCTCTGGTTGGAACTTCATCGTAGTGTTTGCACCCTGCCAGCTCTTGCACTCTGCCTAGTTCTGTTACTTTCTTACTCGCATCTTTTGACCCTGACCCGGATTGTCACTCACTCTTAATTCCCATGGCAACCTAAAGACTCTGCAACGTTTTACAGATGGATGTTTTTGTTACAAGCGCTCCCGTTTTGCAGCTACTTTGTCTTCTCTGCCTTGTGCCTCACACCTCCCGTCTCTATAGATGTGCTATTAAGGGACATGTGGTGGAATTCAGTCATATCTGACAAGGCCTATAGAAAGGAGTTGTAAAGAGTGATAATCACCATGACTGACAGAACATTTGTGTTATGGTTCCACCATGAATTATAAATGGCAATGAGAAATGTAGCTATGAAATTGGCAAAGAGGTGATAAAATATAACACACCTAGTAACACCTGGAAAAAAAAAATAGGCTAACCACCTCTCCCATCTTTCTTCCCTGCTCTCAGTTCTACTCGGGCCACCGTTCGCCCCACATTCCCTTCCGGCTGCTGCACCTGGTGTGGACTCATGCACGTCACCTCGCAGGCTACGAGCAGCAAGACGCCCACGAGTTCCTCATCGCAGCCTTGGATGTACTACACAGGCACTGCAAAGGGGACACCATCAGTAAGTTTAACATGACTCTGTGTGACCAATCACACTATTATTAATACCACATTTAGGATACAAAAATCATAGCATGCTGTCCTTAAATGCAGTGAGTTTGAAGTTTTTTTTCTAGATATTTTTTTAAATGTGTGTTCTTGAATATTTTCTGTCAGACCAGGAGCAGCAAAGAGCAGTGTCAGCTGATCCTGCATATGGAGTTATACCTTAGAGCTGCCTACAGTGCACGTCGCCTTACTTTACTGAAAACATACTGAGGGAGACTGACAATGGTGTGTACCAAAGGGACAGCAAGCAAGCAGTGTGAGAAATGTCAATATGCCCTGCTGCAGTGAAATGACAGGCTGAATCGCCCACAGACCCTGCAGTAAGGCTCGCCCTGATTGGCTATAGAGAATCCAGAGAGTTTTGAAAATGCCAGAAAGGGTTCGCAGCAGGGGAACGGTGAAGTGAGAAATAGAGGCAGGCAGAGTCCTTCAGAGGTGCTAAAGAGGTTGTTGGTGTTATCTTTGTGTGTGTGTGTGTGTGTGTGTGTGTGTGTGTGTGTGTATTTATACTTTCTGCTCTCTGTGCTCTGCAGGAGATGACAATGGGAAGAAGGCCAACAATCCAAACCACTGTAACTGCATCATTGACCAAATCTTCACCGGGGGCCTGCAATCAGATGTTACCTGTCAAGTTTGCCAGTACGTGTGTGTCTAGTGTGACTTTAAAAAGTGTAAAGCAGCAAGGGAGAGTCCACAGTCCCACTGGAGGTGTTTGCTGTTGATTCATCCCGATAGAGCATTGCATCAGTTCCTATGCCCCTCCTCCTTCACTGTCTACATTTACTCATTTATCCATCACCCATCTATCCCTGTTGTTCTCTGACGCCGCAGTCACCTCTCACCAATGGGCTGATCGCTGCGGACACCACCCGTCCTCCCAGAGTGGGCGAACCAGTGGTTGTGTCCTCTCCGCTGCTCTTATTTAAAGGCCTGGTCCCTGCAGAGCTGCTGTAAGGGGGGTTGTCTAGACAGCAGCACAACTCAAGCGTTGCCTGCCTGCCCCCTAGAGCTGTCCTGTCACATTAACACTAACACGCTGCACTGAACTGCAAAGCACCTCGCCCTGTCTAGCAGGCAAGCCGGGCCCAGCTCCATGCAACATTACCTGCCCCCACAGTTAAAAGAGACACTGCTGATGTGATGCTGATGATTGTGTATCATTCTGACCATAAACCGAACCACTCCATAATCGTTAAACGGTTTTCATGTTGACTACAGATCGCCCATGGGTAAGGCCGTGAGCAACAGAAAATGTATTTCCCCCAGGGTTTTTTTTTTTGAGCAAAAGTGGTACCATGTTGGTGGCATGTTACTGCAGGGTTGGTCCTTTTAGCGGCATATATGCGTGACCACTCGCCTTAACAGCCACCTGCTGGTACATCTGGGTATTACAGCACCATGACTCATCTAATCAACAGTCATAATGTAGAGCACTTCCCCTATGCATATATAGTATATTTGTGTATAATGCATGTATTCTACACTGGAGCCTCCATTTTGCCTGGGCTGCAGTCCATCACAGTCACTGGGCTGTAATAATACAAATTCCTTATGTAAAGCCAATTTTCTCTGATGTAACACTTCATTGAATTGCAAATGGAGCTGGAAGAACAGTGTGGATATTATGCACATGCACACACTCAAACTCCCAGCAGGCTTTAACAAAAACATGATCAGAATCTACAGAGGCTGTGCGAATTTAGGCTTATGTATTGCCCTCTGTGTCATCATCCTTTCATCATGGCTCGTAATGTGTGACACACAAACCTACATACAACCACACATTATTTATTGAATGTAAAAATTCAAGGATGCCCTTCTCTCATCACCTTTTCCTCCAGTGGGGTGTCCACGACGATAGATCCATTCTGGGATATCAGTCTGGACTTGCCTGGCTCATCCACGCCTTTCTGGCCCCTGAGTCCTGGAGGGGATGGCAGCACAGTCAACGGAGAGAGCCACCTGTCAGGGTCCACCACGCTCACAGACTGCCTACGCAGGTACAGCTTCAGTGTCAGATGACACCAGACAGGTTGTCTTTTTACAGCCTGTCTTTTTGTACATATTTAAACTAAATTTGTAGTCGCCAGAAATATTAATCAAAGGAGTTCCTTGCAAATGCCCCCCACAGATGCCAGATGCATTTGTCATACTATTTCTACTATCCTCTGTACTGAAGCACAATAGTACTAAAAGCTTTGTTAGTGTATTGAAATCATATTCGTTAGATTTGGAAAGGAGAGGCGTTATTGCCACTCCCTAACTATTTTCTTTCAATAGGCTTTTTTTCCCCCTATACCCCTCCTTTGCCTTCTCCAAATTCATGGGTATCAAACGTCTCCACTCTTAGACAAATACATTTCACTCATTCCTTCACTTGTACGAGGGGTCACATATGGTGTCTGCTCAGGCACAGCAACCCTGTTGTCACTGGATCTCATCTTCTGCCATCACCAGGTTGGCAGAGCAGGTGTGACCTCTCATATCTCCTCTACTGCCTCTTCATTCTTGCAATTTCTTTTCCTCCTCTCCTTATCTTATTTCATTCCCTCCCCTCTCCACCTAATTCCTTTTCCCCTGTGCCCTCTCACTCTCTACCTCTCGCATTTGTCTCATCCTCCCCCTCTCTTTCTCTCTCTCGCCTCCTTTCCCTCTGACTTTTTTTCCCCCTACTGCAGCTCCTCACACACCCCTAGTTGCTGCAGCAAGTCTCTTAAAGGTACAGAACTGGTTGCTGCTGTTGCCGTGGTGACAGAGGCGTTGGCAATACCAGCAGGGCTCTGGGGGTTGTGTGTGTGCTGACACACAGAGTGGCTGCACCAAAACTCTGCAGGCACAGGCCTTCAGATATCTTCAGATTAGCCTCTTATGACTAGATAAGTGTGGCGGGGTGCAAAAGGGACAATCAAAGAACACGTGTGACATAACCAAAGAAATAGTTTTCCTCCTCCTTTCTTTTTTGGCCCACGTGTTCACTGCTCTCACACATTCTCTCCCTTCGCTTTTATTTCATTCCTCACTCTGCAGGTTTACACGGCCCGAGCATCTAGGAAGCAGTGCCAAAATCAAGTGCGGCGGTTGCCATAGTTACCAGGAGTCCACCAAACAGCTGACAATGAAGAAGCTCCCCATCGTAGCATGTTTCCATCTCAAAGTGAGTCAGCCAGTGACAACATGCTGCTGGTTATCACTTGTTACAATACCTGTCACCGTCTGACAATTTCATTATTTAAGGGAACAATGAGTTTTACTCACACATCTAATTTCAGTCATTACTACAAACTAGAAGATACAGTAGTATTTTTTAAAGTACTTTCATCCGTACCATATTGTAATTATATAAATATATGTGTAATGCAGTAACATTTTGCCCTGTGTGTATGCAGCCTTGCATCTGATGGAGGCAAAGTTCAGATTTTGCAGTGACTTAGCAGTTTGGTTTATTGCTTGTGCGTAGGTGTGTTCATAATTTGATTCAGTTGTTGGTGCATTACCTCCTGCTGTGTAGCCCTCTCACACAGTGTCCCAGGACACCTGTGATTTTAATGACTCGTACAGTCCTCCATTGTCCATGTTTTATTTATCATACAGTATTTGGAGCCTATAATGTATTTATGATATTCATAGGAACAGGCTGCAAGAAGATCGTCTTAGATCAATCCAAGCCTGTTATTATCTTGCTATGAATGCGTAAATGTGTGACAGCCAGGTTAGAAAACATGCATTTCCACTTTTCACTTGCTTTGTTGTATTTTGTATGTTGTAATGGTGATGCTTGTTATTTCTAAATATGTTTCCTCTCCCCTCCCCCCCCTACCCCACACACTCTCTCTCTCTCTCTCTCTCTCTTTCGCTTGCCCTTTTTCGGCCCCTTCCCCCCCCTCTCTTCTCTCATCCTCCCTCTCTGGCCATCTCCAGCGGTTTGAGCACTCTGCTAAACTGCGGAGGAAGATCACTACATATGTTTCCTTTCCTCTAGAGTTGGACATGACGCCCTTCATGGCATCCAGGTGAGACTCCCATAGCAGTTTGTTTTTTAACCTAGCAGCCCCTCAAGTTCTCTACCCGTATTTTAAATGCCGTACTGCCAGTATGAACATCCAGACAGAAAAACCCCACGGAAGCCTCTTTATCTAGCTTAATATATTTGAATGTTTCCCCACGTACATATGATACATACGTGTACTGTGTACTCACAGTTATTACATATGTCTGCATTTATGCTGAAACAGCTTCATTAAATGCTCCCTATAAATGTATATTAGTGTCAGTGGAGCATGCAGCAGCGGTCTTGCCCCACCCCTGGTTGTAGCATCCATTCAACTCTGTTCAGAGAGACAGAGAGAGATCATTAGAGTCACAGGCAGCAAAGATACCTGCTGTCACAGATGGGATAACCCTGCCACCTAGTGGATATTTCTAACAACGTAGCATGTTTACACAGGATTTAAGAATGCTAATGTCTTTTTGTTTTTCCTGCCCTGTCTCCTACAGTAAAGAGAGCAGAATGAACGGGCAGTATCAACAGACGGTTGATGTTTTAAACAACGACAATAAGTGAGTATCTTGGGGAAACGTGTATTGCAGCAAATTGATTTATTAACACTCCACCTCCAGCAGCACTGTCATCACAGTAGAAACTTCTACTCTAGCACAGCAGCACATGCTAATGACCTGAAGCAGCCGGCTGTGACTTCCCCAAATTAAATCAATTTGAAGCCTATTAAAAGCTGCTTGCTTTTCTTCATCCATGGCATTTACAATGGCTTTCATTTTCCAGGACATTTACTGAGAATTTACTGTCCTAATGCGGTCAGCAGGTTTGTTTGTGGTAAAGACAGAAGGCACTATACAAAGTGCTCTCCAAAATGTGAAAAATTACCTGAAAGAGCAAACAGTACGGGGAGGATAATGGAGCAGGTGAAGTCAGACAAAAAGCCTGCGTGTCACACCTTTTTTTAATGTCTTTTTATTTTCAGGTATTCCTTGTTTGCGGTGGTCAACCACCAAGGCACATTAGAGAGTGGCCACTACACCAGCTTCATCCGCCAGCACAAAGACCAGTGGTTCAAATGTGATGATGCCATAATCACCAAGGCCAGCATTAAGGATGTACTTGATAGTGAAGGGTAAGAAAAGAAACATTAGCAGTACCCATTATACAGTACACAACCTGAATCCAATGTAGAGCTGCAATGATTAGTCGATTAATCAATTAGTTGACAACTATGAAATTAGTTGCCAACTATTTTAATAATCGATTAATCATTTTGTGTCATTTTTTAAAAGAAAAAAAAGTCCAAATTCTCTGATTCCAGCTTCTCAAATGTGAATATTTTCTAGTTTCTTTAGTCTTTTATGACAGTAAACTGAATATCTTTGGGTTGTGGACAATTGAAGACGTCACTTTGGGCTTTGGGAAACAGTTATTTACACTTTTCTCCATTTTCTGACATTTCATGGACCAAATAACTAATCGATTAATCGAGAAAATAATCGACAGATTCATCGCTAATGAAAATAATCGTTAGCTGCGGCCCTAATCCAATGTTTCTTTTTTCCCCCTCAGGTATCTCTTATTCTACCATAAACAGTTCCTTGAGTATGAGTAGTCTTTGTGACCACTGACCATGAAGAACCACTGCTTCTAAAGAGAGAGTCAAGGGACTGGGGACAGTATGAAACACAAACACACAAACCTACCTGAAACTCTTTGACTACCAGTCTGCTCCTCCAGCTCTGGAGGACAAAAGAAAAAAAAAAAAAAGACGTGTGAAATCATGCAATCTTTCAAAAGAAAAAAAAAAAAACAAACAAGCACTGAGCTACTTCTTGGCATCTACTTGACAAAACTGAATGAAGAGGAGAGAAGGAGGAAGAGTCAGGCGTCGTCAGTTCCAGGCTTGGGCAGAGGGAAGAGGCCCCACCCCCCCCCTCACTCTCTCTCCCTTCCCCTTCCTGCTGCAGGGGCAGAGTCTGAGCGTGACTGACTGTCATGTCGATTGGGCACATCTGGATTCTTATTACAGTATTCTGACCCCCTCACCCCATCGCCCACCCTCCCCCACCACCACCACCACCACCACGCCCTCCATTTCTCTCCCATGGTGCTCTCGTTTCAACTGACCAAGCATTTAACTTGATGGAAAGACAGTTTGTTGTCATATGCATACGGGACTGAACGCAAAAAAAAAATAAAAATAAAATCAACGTATTATGAACTTTGCAAGAACATTTTTAAAGGTATGGTTATGATTCTTATCATTTGTGATTTTTAGTTATGAAATACTGTATGAATCTACAGTAGTATACATCTATTTTTTAAGAGCAAAAAAAAAAAAAAAACATGGGAGAGTGTAGAGACGCTGCCTTTGCCAGTTGCTGGGGAAGCGCTGCCATGGAAACTAAACAGATTTGGACCTGAGTGTGCTCATGTTCCATTATTTACTGTGTTGATTGTTTTATTTTTAAGTCTGGTTGAGGGCAGGGAATATCTATTTTTTTTAGTAACTCATTGAATTTTGAGATTTTGTTTACTGTTCTTTTCAGTGTCTTTTTTTAAAAAAAAAAAAAAAAAATTTTTTTTCAGTACAGTCATATGTCCCTCGCTGTCCTGGTACTGGAAATGTTTTTGGACGTATTATACTTTCATTCTTGTGGAATTGTTGGTATAATGATGGTGATAATTAAATTGGCTCACCTTTGCTGTTTATGAATTGTATGTTGAATGTGAGCTTTGGGTTTCGTATGGCATTCTGAAGAGAAGACTCGATACATGAACTCCAGTTGAGGTCCTGTATTATGTGAGAATGCTGTGGTCTCTGCTCATTGAACACCTCGAATGCTCTGTGCAACAAAAAAAAAAGAAGAAAAAAAAAAAGCCCAATTTAACAACACTGCATGCAACCGGGCTCTAATAATTTTATAATATGTGAAAATTTGCCCTCAGTAACGCCTCAAGGCCTGCTGCCCATCATGACATTTGTTCTGTAGTTTGGGGATGGGAAAGCGATCGTATGGGATATATAGAGGGTAACACATTGCACGTATATGGGCACTGTGCGACCACAGCCTTGCTCTGAATCCATCAGTGTTATCTTCTCCATGGCAACTGTGTGGCTGGTATAGACCGCTGTGGTTCGTGGTGTGTCTTGCCTCTGCAGTGCAGTAAACCCAGTGCTCTATTCAATCAGTATGCTGTCAAGTCAGACTTTAGATAATGCACATACACATCAGGGTGTTGTGGTCTGTTTTGTTTGAATATCACTTGATTGTGTATGTATTAAAAAAAAAAAGAAAAAACTGAATAAAAAAAAAATGTCCACTCATGTATAAGATGAGGGCCCTAACCTATCACAAAGTAATGCCACATACAAACCACAACCCCTGGTTGTTTAGCTGCTCTGTAATTGAAAACAAACATGCATATCCTTTGGTCTGCTGCAGAACCTCAGCTAGAGGGCAACGGTGGGTTTCTGAACAGTCAAACTTGTGAAATGGTCGCACTATGGTTTTGATGTATCATGGAGCAGTTAAGGCCACCCAAGGACATTCAGGGACGCAGCTGAAACGAAGAGGAGAGCTTCATTATCCGTTTCAGTAATTAAACTCAGAACAAAACTGGAATGTGTATGTGCTGTCTTTTACTTATTTTTCCTTTTCACACTTTCTCTGCACCAATTCCACAAGTTCTGTTTAAAGTGGTCTGCTGTACAGTCCCTGGTTTTTAAAGGTATTCTCATGGCAAAACAAGAAAGGACAGTAAAGGAGACATGACCTTCAATTTACCAAGTGTTGACGGACTGAACACAGTGAAACACTTGCAAACGCACTCTCATCTTTAGGTTTTCTACTAAAACTCACTGTTGTATTTCTGAGCACAGAGCAGCTGTAGTTTTACATTTGATTATGCTGCCACTCTGTGGCTAAACCAAGAAGCACAATGAGGTCTGGGAAGAAAAAAAAAAAAAAAAAAAATCAAACCTGCACTCATGATTGTGCACTATGCGGGTATGCAAATGCCTTACAGACTGAAATCAATGTGAAGAAAATGAGTTTATAATCCCCAATTAAAAAGCCTCAAAACATTTTGTCATAAAATGCACATTTGTACACTGTTTAGCAGACATTAAACATACCTGCAAGATTACATGTGACAAGCTTGTTCTACATTCATTTGTGATTTGTGATAACTTGTAATTATTTTAGAAACAATTGTGATGTGGGGAATACAAACATTAAATTAATGTGAACATATTTTACCACTAATTAAAAGATTTTGAATTAAGTAAATTTGCTATTTATTTAAATATTTAGTCTTCTTATTATAAATGTCTCGCAAAGAGGGGCACTGCACCAAAATGAAACTTACTGCATGTCACTTATTCTTTATTTAGTTTCAACACAACTATACACAATTCTTGTTTGCTCCATCAAGCTTGGTTTAGCAGTATATAACTGAACAGAACAGAAACTGGACGAGTACACATAATGCAAACTTTCTATGGAAACAGTAAAAGTCTTAACAATGGTGGTAAAATTTCCCAAAGTACATAAAACATAGCATTTGAACAATTAAAGTTCACCACACTAAACTAAAGCACAAATGGAACAAATACCAAGTAGAAAATCAGAAATGCAGTCGTAAAAATGCATCTATTAAAAAAGCCGAAAAACAAATTCTAAGCATTGTTGTAAGAAAAGTATATGAAGATTATTTGCAACAACTCTGCACTAGCTGGATGGTTTTGTACAGCGTATGCATGCTCTGCAACGGTAAACAATGTCATGTTCTCTGTAATATCTGCTACTATGAAACACTAAGCAAAGTGTTTGCTTTGCTCTGGCTCACATTTTGTACAAATACCACACAAAATATACACTTTATTCTGGTTTTATGGAATGGAGGGGTTTGGTTTTGTAGCTGGATGGTGGACGGTGGTCTTAATGAAGCCTTTTTTTTCTTTTTTCTTCTTCAGTCATCTGAGCAATGCCTACATTCATAATTCATGGCCAGAGTCATTTCTCTATTGTTACTACGCTAATGAAGGCTTTCATGGGACAAACACTCTTGGTCACTGTTGCTATGGAAATATAGGACACTAGAGGTGTGTTGTGTCTTCAGTGGTAATAAGATGTTAGAGTCCAGATAACAAATTCAGCAATACTGAGGAGAAACAGAATGGATATGGAATTTGATTAGTCATGGCTGGGGGCTGACAGAGTGTGTGTGTGTGTGTGTGCACTCCTGTGCGTCATGCAAGACTCACACATGAACAAGCTTTATGCACATATTTAAAACAACATGCTTAAAGTGGCTCCATCAAATTGTTTGAGTGTGTTAAATTTAATTAGATTTATTTGACTGTGTGACATAATTTACCTCACAATTTTGAGACTGGTTAGCTGATTCTTTGCACATTAATCATGATCTGTCACTGGTTCCTGTGTGTGTGTGTATGTGTGTGTGTGAGGGAGCCTGCACATGTAGGGTAAAGGTTTAATAACTCATACAGATTGTAATCACACAATCACAGGATGGCAGCATGGCCGCGATGATGATAAAGGAACACCAGAGCCTCTCGAGGATAAGTGTTCTAGCCCTTCTCAAAATTCATGTCTCTCAGACACCCGGAGACAAAAACCACACTTGAAACGTGGCCTCCCAAATGTCAAGGATTATAAGAGAAGGATGGGTCAGTGTCAGCATACAAATGCTGGAAAGCTCACAGTGAGAGACTGCCAGGGACAAACTAAGAGACAGCCCCTTATTCTCAAAGTCAGAGTAAGTAGAGAAATACTGGAGTAACCAAAAGACACGGACACTTGCTTTCTATTATATTTTTAAACCTGTCTCAAGTTAAAAACAGTCTCCCAGTGCTTCCAGAACAGAATAGCGACCCATCCTTTTCTTATAACCCTACCCGAATACAAGGAAATGGTGGTTAGTCGACAGGTGACCTGTGACACACACTACAGCCCTGGAGAGGAGAGTAAAATAATCATTTGTGAAATATCATCTGAACAAGTGTTATACTCTCAGATGACATAAACACATGATGCTGAGCCACTACTCAGCTTTAATATTGAATAATTTAGAATCATGCAGTCTGGCATTTTTAATAATAGCAGTTACTTTAACAACCGCAAACAATTATTACATGATACACCTAAATAACAGTAAACAGTGCAATAGAAACAGGTGACATTTATGTAATTCTGTACAAAAATGTATCAATTCTATACATGATAGCAGCACTTTGGTTAGAGGCTGGCTTGGAGTATTAACCTAGCCATTACCATTAACAAAATATAAATTATGCATGAAACCATTATGTTTTATAACTATTACGAAGCAGAGTAAAAGCAACACAGGCCTACATTTTTGGTTGCCCGCTGATTTAACATTGTTATTCACATTTGCATTTGAATACATTCGTATCAAATGTACAACTGCACAATGCTCACACATTAAATTACACTGCTGTACAACAGAATGAATGGCACTGACATTCATGACATTATGTAACTGAAAAAAAAAAAAAAAATCATTACTTATTTACAAGCCGGCCAAACTGAATGACTGTAAATATAAAATCCTCGGACACTGTGTCCATTTTCTGTACAGATATCTACAGTCAAAACATTCTCCAGAAAGAAAATAGAGAAATGATAAGGTTGCCAGTTTTATCAACAGCATGTTGTTGTTTTACAGCATATGAGCGCAGAGGTTTGCTATTATACTGTCACACAGATCTATGGAAACTTGGCACAGGCTGTCAGCTGTAAAGTATGTATATAATCCAGGGTCTCCAGGTGACATTCATGTCACCCAGGGGACCAGTAAGTGGGCGTTAGTGTCTGTTCTACCACCTCACAGTCAATACACTGATGTCCAGATTTCATTATCATTTCATTTGCAGCACAGAGCAAACATTTGACCTTCTGATTATGTTGTAATGGATTTGTTTACAGTCAGGGAAACCCAACAATGAATGAGGGCGGATAGAGGAACAGTGCAGTTCGACATCTTCTGTTTGTCCTCCTTAACAAGTGACACGTCTATTTTTGAGCTCCTTGTTTAATATTTAGTAATAACCCTTCTGATTAGTGATTGAAAAGAGCTGATAGTTTTCTGGCTGTCCTATCACCTTCCCCTCAGATGCTGGTCTGCAGGTCACCATTCAGCAGAGTACTTTGGGTCTCTGTGGGGTCATTCATCATGCGAGACTTATCCTGTCGGCTGTCACTGCGCTCCACCTCATCCAGTCCGCCCACCTTCTTAAGACAGAGAACATTCTGGAAACTCTTCTTGAAATTCTCCGACAGGAAGGCGTAGAGGATGGGGTTGGCACAGCTGTTGGCGTATCCTAGAACCACCACAAAAGCGAAGGTGCTCCTGAGGATGGGAGTGGTGCTGATGGTGCCTGTCACCGAGGTGACGTTGAAGACGTAGAAAGGCAGCCAGCAGAAGACGAACACGGCCACCACGATGGACACCATCCGAGTCACCTTTCTCTCTGAGCGCTTCCTCTTGGAGGAGCTCACTCGGATGCCTGAGGACTTCACCTTGATGATGATGAACAAGTAGCAAAGGCAGATGACCATTAGGGGCAGGAAGAAGCCCAGGATGAAAGTGTAGAACATGAAGGCTGTGTAGTAGGCCTCTTGAGGCTCAGGCCACACAATGGTGCAGAAGCATCCATCGTGCTTTGTGATCACGCCGCTGTAGATAACGATGGGCAGGTTCACCATCAGAGAAACCCCCCACACTGTCAGGTTGATAGTCTTGGCCATGCGAGGCTTGCGCCACTTTGTGGACTTAATTGGATGCACCACAGCCAGGTAGCGGTCTATGCTCATGACCATCAGGCAGAAGATGGAAGTGAACTGGTTCAGGGAGTCGACGGTCATCACTACCCTGCAGAGCACTGGACCAAATGGCCAGTGGACCAGCGCCAGCTGGATGGCGATGAATGGCAGGCCCAGCATGAAGAGCACATCAGCCACTGCCAGGTTGAGGATGTAGATGTTGGTGACCGTCTTCATCTTGGCGTAGCGCAGGATGACATAGATGACGAGGGCGTTTCCGCAGAGCCCCACCGTGCAGACCAGAAAGTACATGCAGGTGATGACCACCGTGCTGGTTCTGTTGAAGCTGTTGTCTGTGTAGTTCCCATGGAGGTCTGACTCATTGCCCGGCATGAAGCTGTCATACATGAGGTGCTCCGACAGGTTCGGAGGGGATGATGGGAAGATCCAGGAGTCCATGATGCTTCTCAGTCTCTCTCTGTCTCACATGGATTATGACATCCCACCTGCACATGAAATTACATCAACATGTCAATAACAGTGTAAAATACTCAAAAATGACCTTAATCATTTTCACAATCTTGAGACTTATGGTCTAGTTTACAGAAAATAAAATAATGATTCCACTTGATACAGATTCTGATATTGATTTTATGCCTTCTAGAAGAAGAAAAGTGAGAACCATGACCATCATCTTCATCAGATATTGAATGTGATCTTTCTTCCTTCCTCTATTCAGACCACTTGAGGATGGATTTAAGTGCGTTGCGTGTGTTGACCCAATTGATCTGAATGTAACGAGTGGCTATCACATGACATTTTGCAATAACACTGTTCACATGAGCGATAAGACACAGTGCAATAATGTCCGTCATGTGTTCTTTTCTAATCACCCTTATGGCCCGGAGGATTTTATAGATTTTATGTCTAAATTCTCTTTCCTGAGAACAGAGCTGATTGATAGCATGTGTGAAGAATAGCACCTCAGAAGCTTTTAGGCAGTGCTTACTACCTGAGACCAAATTGTGTGTTTGTTTGGCCGGGCACTGCTACCAAGGGAAATCACTGCACACCCTACAGTCATAAGATCTCCCTAGGGGGAGGGTTACCCTTCACATGCTGCTAAATGATCAGCTGCGACAGGTTATACTGAATTCTTTGCTGACACATTTTTTTCAATTTATTAGGGGGTGGGCATGGGATGTAAATTAATCCCAGCCTAAGTAATTGAATAAGGGGAATCACGGTACTGCCAATAGCCTTGCTGCAGTCAGATTGAAGTGCTTGTCACTGCCAATGCACAGGAGGCAAAGCTGGTTTGACAACTTAGTTTGGTGCCAATAACATAAGAGGTTTTATTATACTAGTTTATCATTTTCTCCATGGCAGCAGGATAGGATGGGCATTGCCTGGAGTCGTATCTTTTGGTGAATAGGCGACCAATTCTTGGTGAAGGGTGTTGGGTTAAATGTGTCCGTCTGAGTCAGGTGGACGGACAGAATATTGCATAATGTAACAGTTGGCAACACGCTGGGAGAAACATGTTTTGTTTGTCTTGCATAAGATAAACAAGCATATGATAATTATTATTCCTACAGAAACAGAGCACAACAGACCATTAAAATTAAACATGATGTCCTCTAAAGCACTTTGGTGAACAATACATTTAATCTATCACAAATCACTGATCACTGTTGATATGAAAAATATTCTATCATGTGTTTGCACACCTACTGTGGTATGATGAATACTATTCTATGAGCTGCTACAGTAAATTGCTGTATTTTAGCCACTGGGCATACTGTATAACATGTATTCTCTCCATAAAAACAGAGCCAGCACCTACAGTCAAAAGAAAGTGAAAAAGTAAAAGTGATATGTCATCAGAACAACTAGTGAGATACTATTTTAATAAAGTGGCTTCTTAAAGTTTTTTCATGGAGCGTTTTTCACCTTTGCTTTCAGCGGCTAAAAAGGTAGAAAATGGACGTTCAGTTTAATAAATTATAACATGCTGATAGTTAATCATGCAAAGCCAGTTTATGGAAAATGAGAGTCAAGTGAGGAACAATGCTGGAAAACTCTGAACAGACTCAGGTGAGGATATTGCTTTTGGTTTTGTGGTGTTAAACAATATGAATTTGTTGCAAGAAAATAATAAAAATTGCACGCTAGAAGAATGAAACATTAGGAACTGCAAAGACATTTGGATGAGTGATTAACATTTTGAGCAGGTTGAATTTTTTTGTTTCAGTGAATTTACCTGGAATTGTCACTGGTGATTTCATCTACTGACATATGTGCGTCGGATGTAAGTCAACAACAAAGTCAAAGTCTTACCTGCAGTTGGATTTAAGATCACTGTTGACAAAATGCGCCAGTTCTGTAAGAACTGAAGTATTTCAGTGTTCATGGCAGATTCATCTTCTCCATGCACGCATATTCCTCAAGTTTGTCTCAGCGGCGTCGAAGTGGAAAATCTCTCTGCTGTGTGAATTTTACTTTTAATAATCCCATAAATGTAACCTGCATTACGCACGAGGAGCAAATGACATGGAGATCGGGCACGCAAAGAAATAAAAAAAATAATAAAAAAATCGCACTTGGCTTGGCTGCGAACAAAGCTCCGATGCGCCCGCTGTGACGCGCACTGTGAGTGTCTCCAGCTGGAGAGCGCGGATACGTTAAAGGACGCGCATAAACAGCGCCGAGGTGGTGCTGGAGAGACTCACCTCTAAGCGAAAGAGAGGCTGCCTCCTGTGATACAGATATCCAGTCCTGCATACAGATGGAGCTCATTTAAATAGAGCATATACTTTAATGGAATCTCGACAAAATTCAGTGGAAGTCGTCTAGTAAAACTGAACATTTTGATACAGGGAAAATTAATTGGCCACCAAGACCAAAAAAGATGTAGATTTAAACTAACACCCATTAACAAAACCTAGTAGGTCATTTGGCCACGTCTATTTATTACAGTTATAATTTAAAAGCCCTTGGTGAGTAAAACTAGCAGGGACAAGAGACTTTCTCAATTATCACACTGTGTTTCAACTTAACAAATATTAAATTATGGCCTTCTAAACCTTTGGATCCTAAAGTTTATGGCGCCCCACCTATCCTACAGGTGGCCAGATGCTGTATTGCAAGTCCTCAATCCAACGTCACTTTTAATTTATCCTCCAGCCATCAGAGGCAGCACGGAGCACAAATATGCACACAAACACTTAAATTACGCGCCTTGGGAATTACCCACACTCCATCAGAGCAGGTCACGTTTTAAATGAATGTTTAATCGATAACATAAAAGTGCCAACGCAGAAAGTTTGGAAGGATACTTGTCTCGACTTGTCCCCGCGTCTATCACACCGAGTTGTGGTTTTTAGCGTACTCTCCCCACATCAGCTCCCCCCAAGATTTGGGTTTTTCCTGATTTTCTGCAAACAGCTGGTTATGATGGTGAGTAATCAACCTAAATCCAAAACATCCCTTGACAAACTTGCAAGTGATGTCACAGATGTCCATATTTTTCTACGGCTCAGCCCCTCAGCTTTTGATGGGGATCCATCCCAGTGAGTGCACCATCTGCTGTACAGTTTTCATTATGCAAATCTAAAGTTGTATGGATGGAATTAATCGGTTAAGTAATGACAGAAAGAGAAGTTTTGATGAAGTGTGCTGAGTCCTTTTGTCATGTTATGTTGCATTTGGCACCCCCAGTGTCAGTGTGAGCGTTTGTCTTTGAGCAGTAATTGTGTGTCAAAAGATTATTAATGTTTTTTTTTGCAGATTTCTAACCGTGCTACAAACTGCAGCATTTTGTTTCTGTCAACAGTATTCCTAAAGCCTTGGCAGCATTTGTCCACTAAGTGCTACTTGTGGCAATGTGCAAGCAGTTATAAGAAAACCAAATAGCCCTCGAGACTGACAGGGAAATGTTCGGGGCATTGGTCAGTATGATGGCACACCATTAGAGTGCTGCTCAACCTCCCTTTCAGCGGCTTCGTCAGGTCACTGTACATGTGGAGGTGTTACCACAAGTGCTACGAGTCCTGCTGCCCTCACACTTTTCTACCTGGTCCTTGACCTGCAATATAGTCGTCCTCTATAAACTCATATCATGGCTTCTGGACCATAGGCCTTCTGCACTTTCAGTGATATACAATATGTATAGTATGTATGCACTGTGTTTATTATTGGTGTGATAATAATGACATGACTCACACGTGTAAGTCGAGCTTGCAGGCCTGCTTGTATGTAGGCATTTCTGCTCACTGAGTTCGTTTATCTAGTTGCAGTGACCTTTCCTTTATCTGATGACAGAATGTCAAATCATTCGAGCTAGAAGTGTCATCGCCCGCTTAGCTATCGCTGCAAACTCCTGAGCGAGATTCAAATGTGAAAAGGTCCTTCGCACAGCTCATCACCTCAAGTTCTAAAATTTGGAGGCAAGGTTATTGTTCGGCACCTTCCAAAGAGCCTTTTTGCACTCCACTCACTTCAGGTGAGGAGTGGGTTGAGTCATGCGGTGTTAGGAAGTGAAGCCTTGATCTGCAGATAGAAGGATTAGCCTCTTTTGAAGTATTTTGACACGCAGAAACAGTTTTCCCTGACCTGTAGTTCCTTATTGATTTGACTGGAGTGATGGAATAGTATCACTCAGATAACTTATCTGTGTTGCCTGATTGTTGACTAGTAGGTGCTTGGTTGAGATCAGCGTAAAAAAAAAAAAAAAAGACAGAAATGAACTTAACCTTGCTTTATGTGTAATATTATCACAGTATTGCCATAATGCAGTGAGCATTTAGCACTACCTGGCGTTATTTTATGTGTATCGGAGGAGACGTGGCGTTCCACAAAAAAAAAAAAAAAAAAAGATGGTTTTACTTGAACCCATCTCTCTGATTTGTGGTCAGACAAGCAAAATGACACGATTACATGAGTACTGTATTGTCTGTAGCTGTTTGGTTGTCAACATGTCCTTGTCTGAGCCCGATGAGTGATTCCACATTATTCGTTGACTAAAAAGTAATTAAATGAGACCCTGAAAACCAGCACAGCTCGACTGTCAAAGAGAGACAACTGTACGAAAACGATAGCAGCAGGTGATAGGTGCTCTCACTCTGAGAAGTCTTTGTGCCGGCATGAACCTCTCATGGAGCTGGCGAAAAGGTCATTGGGGAAATGAAACAGATTAAGCATAGGGAAAGCAGTAATTTATTAGTAGTTTTCTTGCCATGAGGAACAATCAATGACTCATTAACTTGATTTTGTGAAATACAATATGGGTAATCTAAAGCAATATAATAATTTAGCTTTGACATTTTAACTAGTATGGTGTTTTCATTTACCTTCTTTGACTGTTAGGGCTGTTTTAAGATGTAAAAATTTCCCAGAGTGAAACAAGCATGCCAATATATACTGTCACTGACTGACTGACACTACTGTCTTGATGGCTCCCTGGAATGATTATTTCTGCGATTCATTCACTGATACTGGTGATATAAAGCAGGAGAGAGCTTGAAGCCCTTGTCTTTATTTGCTTTCTAATTACTGAGGCATGATCAAGCACCTCTGGTTCAGACCCCGAATTGAAAGTATTGATTATTCATGAAGCCGGGGTAAATTGACACAGAATTAATTGCCTGAGGCAGCTGCGAAATATTCAACAGATTCCACTGATGCTTGGGCATTTTTGTAATGATTCTGCCGTGAGAGAAATACATTATCTAGGTGTATTGGAAGGTATTAATGTAGAATGTTAGCACAGAACAAAGGTGTTATGTTCTGCAGTGGCTTTAAGCAAAACTTTTTCTCATTTTCAGATTGAAAGAGGAATAAGATTGTTGGATTTGGTAATAATGGGTCTGATGAAGTTGCGCTAAGCCTGTGTTGTTGTTGCTTATTACCTTCTTGGGTGTAGTGTCAGCTAGGTGCTGTAAACTGTGATGTTCTACCTACCTGTCTTGATTCTCCTGTCTTTTGAAGATGCTTTTCCAGAGTCTGTCAGTCAGGGCTCATTCGGTTCATTTCATGTAATATTTCTTAGATTGCCGAGTGAGTCACTTCATACATTTTGTCCGTCCAGTTTATTGTAATGATACTTTTGGGGCTGACTGGTTGGAAAATCAATCAACTGCAATGTTATTATCTCAATTCATCTGTCATCTTTTCTTGGCAGGGTCAAATATCAGTAAGCTCCTGATGTCATGACTCTTCACAGTTTGAAAGCTAACGGTTGTTATGGTTTGAATTCAGTTTTTTCATCTATTATGCTGTGTTATTATTATTATTATTATTATTATTATTATTATTATATGGGCACACATAGAGTTTACAGCCGATAATGTAAATGACAATGACAATGACAATGACACAGGACACAATAAGGTGTCCTTGTATGAACAAAAGGACAATAGGAGGCAAAGTGGGATTTCCTCCATCAATTCTGTGTCATGAGGACACCTTTGAGTGTATTACTGTACTCATATGGACACTTAACCCTGAAAATCTTCAACCATTTTTCAACACTCATGGTTAGATTGTTGTCACCAGTAAGAGTTAATAATCATAATCAATATCAAGCATACGTTGCTATGTTTATTTTGTAGTTTTTGCACACAGATTTAGAAATCAGAAACGTCGAAATATATTTTCTGCGGCATCAGTATTAAAAAACAACAATCCACCATGTTGCTACTCTTTCATTGTGACTCTTATCTAAAAAAAACAGTCTCATACACAAGCCTCAGCCAAAGCCGTACAGTCTGCTCTATGTGTACTCTTTACACATTGCTGTTTATTTACATAAAATGAGTCTGGCTGCTGTGATAAAGCCTGCTGAGGCTAACTCTAGCTCCTAGGAGACAATTATGGTGACCGGGTGATCCTGGAGGATGCTGTTCTGTCCACTATTTGTCTTTTTCCAATTGCTCTGTTGAAAAAGCCAGTATTAAGACAGGCGGAAATGTGCCATATCCTCCCTTATATTTACTGAGCCCTATGCTAAATTGATTTGTTCTGTACATCTCTGTACTTTTACCACTGTCCCTTGAGACACTGTCCTACCACACCATTACTATTAAGAGTTATATAAATATTTAATATCAGTATTAGATTCTCACATGAATTACTACTTGTTTCATTTCTTATAAAACTGAGACCGCTAGATGCTGGCTCCAACTGACTCCCGTTCAAAAAGCCTCAACTTCTCTCTAGAAACACTTATTGTGGTCTCAATTGCTAAATCTGAGCTCTCTAATGGGATTTGAAGACTTTTCAGTACATTTTGGTAAGTTTTAATGTTACTTGATAACGATACTTGCCCTGTTAGCACAATTTGGCCAAAGTAGCTAACGTTAGCCCAAGTGTGCATTGCTGGGTGTTCCCAGTAAGCTAGCTTTTGCCTCGGTCCAATGTAGCAGGGTTTGTTTCCAGAGTGTGAAAGGCGATACGCCCCACTCCTTATTTGGAAGGTCCTGGCTCCAAATGTAAAAGATGACCATAAGCAGCAACTTTGGGCTCCAATGCAAACCAAAGGGGTGACATTGCACCTTGCTATCTCCGTCTTCAAATGGCAAATGGACTGTACTTGTATAGCGCCTTTCTAGTCATCTGACTACTCAAAGCGCTTTTTAACACTACGAGTCAATTCACCCATTCACACACATTCATACGCTGAATGGGTACAGGGGCTACCATACAAGGTCCCAACCTGCCCATCAGAGGAAAGCTAACCATTCACACACATTCATACACTGATGGCACAGCCATCAGGAGCAATTTGGGGTTCAGTATCTTGCCCAAGGATACTTCGACACGCGGACTGGAGGAGCCGGGAATCGAACTGCCAATCTTCCGATTAGTAGACGACCCGCTCTACCTCCTGAGCCACAGCCGCCACAGCCGCCCTTCATATACAGTCTGTGATTTTTATCCGTCTTTTTTAAACTTTTTATAAATCACTGTGCTGTTCAACTTTCCAGCAGGTACAGCTGTAAAACTGGGGTTGATAACCAGACTGGGACCAGACTGAGTCTGTCTCTATTGAAATGTCTGGATGATGAGAGATACTGTAAGTTTAGATTCGCTGCTAATCAGAGGTCTTGACAGAGAATATGAATACTGACTTATTCCACATTTCCCACAATAGGCATACCCATGACATTTGTCAAATCAGCATGCTAAATCCAAATTAAATACACATTAATCTGTATGTTGTACTGCTTCATCTACAATTGGATTATAAATGAGTTTGTGATTGAATTTGTGGCTCATGTTGAGGTAATATTGCAATAGGAGTGTTAGAGAAGGTGCAAATTAATACCTCTGTCTTTCCTGTGTGGTTTAAGCTGATGATTGGCTTATTTACAATATTAATAACCTGTCAATCAAACATTGACAGGTAGTGGGTATTTTTAATATAATTTCTGAATATAGTAACTATAGAAAATGTAGATACAGTTATGTCTGTGTAGTAAAGTAAGATACTATATTATAAGAGACACGTAACAGTGTCACGTCCACACAGCCACTGTTCTATGTCTTGTCACCTGTTTGTGTATAATAGCTGACAGCTGGCCAGTTCCTGGTGTGGCTGTAGCCGAGCGCTCAGAGGCTTGTCACAACCTATTATCTGGCATGCAACGCAGTCACTGCTCACTTTTTGTTTTTGTTGTTTACAGTGCAGAGGAGAAAAAGAGCTGCTGGTTTTAAGGCTGTTAAGTGTGATTGATTGTGTTTGCCGCACATTGTGCCACCAGACTTCTTAAGGCTCTCAGTTTCAATCCAAAACTCTGTTTTAAGCCCCTTTTGGTAACAATTGCAGACAGTAAATCTCTTTCATCGCATCCATTCTCAAAGCATTAAAGATCAAACTGAAAACATATACTTTATGAGTAAAATGAGACATTAGAGAACATCCAAAGACATGACTTGCAATCATTCCTTGTGGGCTCCTTATTGCTATTTTAGTTGGCATGTTGTGTTTTTCTTTTTTAAGTCTCAATTCTTGCCGTCAAATTCATTTTCATTTTTGTTTTATTTCCTGTTGAACATACTAATTAAAATGCAAATGAAGCCTTTGAATGCTCAATACTATTTTCAGACTTCATGATCAGTGCCATATCTGAGTTTGGCAGCCAGCTCTCAACCTTTAGATGTATGTGGGTTGGCATTTGAACGTCTTTTTTTGCAGCATGTCTTCAGGGTGAGTGAGAGTATGGAGTATTGAATGTTAGTTCATTACCAGATTTTTTTTTTCTTCTCTTCTTGGTATAGATTGAAAGGGCCTTAAAGTAGTTTTCATCCACTTTTCATGCCAGGTCTCAGAGAGAGTTTTATGAACTTCATAGTCACAGCTGTGACATTGTCCAACTCACATTTGCTTTCACGGATTAATGGGCTGGTTGTAGCTAAGACATTTAGCATAAGACCATTTATATTTCTGGTAAACGGAAAACATTTTAGGGGCTGAATTCAGCCCTGAAAAAACACACACAAGCCAGTAGAAATTTAAAACCAGTGGAATTAATCATTAATACGGCAAAAGATTATCATAGAGTATGAATTAAGATTTTAATCATGAAGTAACACAAACAATTCATCATACACTTTTTTTCTGTTTGGCTATAGTTAGTAACTAGCTATTTGTTGTGATGATGGCTACCTAACAAAAACATTACTGAATAATTGTTAAAGCACTACGTGACGTGAGGGGTAAACATGATATTTACTTAACAATAACTTCATTCTTTGTATAATTTACTTTATATAAAATGATCAGCTGGAATGTGTTTGTGCTCATGAAATTATACACGCTAGATCTAATAAGCCATTCAGCTACATGCCAGAAGTAAATCTGAGATGGCCTTGTTTTTGTCAAAGGTTCCCCAAAAATCCTGGACTAAGAAAAGCTTGGGCCTGTCAGATGGTAGGATTTTGAGCCAAATGACATTACAGTTCTCTGTAGCTGTCATTTCAAGGCAGATGATTCTGACAGCTGGGCAAATTGTGCATGTGAAGGAATGTGTGATTCAGTTTTTGCATCCTTTCCAGACCATCTGAACAGGATTAGTGTATTTTATTCTGGTTAGTGTTTATTCTTCTTTCCTCGCCCGTTAATCATCTCACCACCCCTCAGATTTATCTGCTGACCCTTTGGAGGGGCCCGAACCCTAGGTTGGGAACCACTGACCTAAACTAGTTAACTGTATATAAAGTAGTTGAAACTAGCTCCACCTCAAGCAGCTACAACAGTAACATGCTGCTTCAACACTGATGCTTCAGTATTAATAATCTAATGATGTCACATATAATAATATATCGGTCAGAGGGACAGAACCACTACTTTTACTGCAATACTTTTTAACTACATTTTGCTGCTGACACTTATGTACTTTTACTTAAGTAGGATTTTTCATGCAGAAATTTTACTTGTAACGGAGTATTTTTTCATTGCTGTATTGGTACTTTTACTTAAGTAAAGTCTCTAAGTACTTCTTTCACCACTGGTAACTGCCTCACTCAAGTAACGAATGCAAGTACTGTACTTAAGTACACATTTGAGGTACTTGTACTCTACTTGAGTATTTCCATTTCACACTACTGTTTACTTCTACTGCACTACAGTAGGGAAATATTGTAGTTTTTACACTACATTTATTTAATTTCTTCAGGCCTCCCACCACTGAGAGCCTTTTATACACATGACATGAATACCTGTGATATCCACACAGCAACGACATGTGAATGAGATGTGCTTCAAACATGTGAACAGTAACTGACATTGACATTCAATCAATTATGATCATATAATTGATATTAGGTATACCTCAGATAATCCTTTTTCAGCACACTTTGCTTCACATCTGCAGGTGAAAGTACAACCTGAATAGTGGGCTCCCGGTCAGTGTGTGCGGCTTTCTAATCTCATGAAACCAGAATTGGTTTTCACTCTTCTTTTCAGAGCCCAGAGATGATAGATAATGTAGCTCATGGACGGAGGCAGGCGTCGGCTCAGATTTCTCAGGTGGGCTCTGCCTTAATAAGCATTCAGCAACATCCACTAAGGATAAACAAAACTTTCTTCTTTCATACAGTTGTTTTGTTTTTATTTCCCTTGTCAGTGTAGATCTTGAGCTTCTCTTGGAGAATTGAAAATTGCCGCTGCACCTTCATACCTACACTACCATCCTTTCACATCCAAAATAGACTATTAGATGCCTATTCTTGCATACAGTGAATGTTGGAAAATGACTTACACTTTGTCACCTCGACTGGCATACATTTTTGTTTGTATCCTACTGATAACTGGAACTGTTCTTCAATCAATTAATAAGAATTGTCTGAGATATTATAAAACATTTTACCCCTGACACCTACTGGGCTCCTTTTACAAAGCTTAGTGATGTGATGAGCTGGTTTGGAATTTGCAGATTCTCCTCTAATAAATTTGTGTATTGTGCCACATGAAAAAAAAAAAAAACAGCTGCTGGGCTGAAAATGAAGATGTATGATTGTGAGTTTATTTTATTTATAATATAATGGGATCATAGGAAAACTAATGGAGTGAATAACACAACACTAACTGCCTCAGTTCTGTTTCTGCCTCTGAGATAGATCAAAACTTAATACATGAGAGCTAAATATTAAAGCTACAACTGATAAAGCACCAGACTGCTAATGTTCTGCACAACATGATGTTTGGCTCCATGAATGATACATTTTCAGATAAAATTGCACTTAGAATGTACTCCTTTAAATTGACAGTTAGCTGCTATTACACTTTCTGAATCAGAAGACATTAGTGCTACTTATATAATAACAACAGTAATTCTCCAGCATCACAGCAAAATATGCAATATAAGTCATAACGCTGTTGCTTTGCCGCTTATTTCTATAGGTCAGAATTTTTCTGTGTAAGGAAAAGATTTGATGAAAATCCTAAAAGTAGTCCCTCCAGGAAATCACAATCTTGCGATCGCAATAATTAAAGCAAATTCAACCAATCTCTGCGATATTTGTGGGGGCTTTCAATTTTGCAGAATTGCCGCAATTTCTCAGCATTAAAGATGCTACTAGGAAGATTTTGACATCAATATATCATCGTAAATTTAATGTCCATACATTGCAATTAGAAATGAAAGACAATTGCGATGAGTCCATCAACATCCTCTATTTCATATTGATATTGTGTGCGACCAGGTCGGATGCTGAAGTCATAATGGTATGAAGACTTTCCAAACAAAAAAACAAAAATAACTCCTCATTTACAGCAAGGCTCTTCAATCTCTCCTCTCATCATCAGTACAAACCCCAGGCCGGAAAAAACAGGACCGGAAAAAATGGCAAAACAGGAAGTGACGGGGTTTACGGGATTATCATGATTGTGGCCTTATCATGAGAATTAGGCTACTAAAAAAGAAAATGGCCATTTTTTTCCTCCACTTGCAATTTTTGCTAATTGCTGCAATTTTACTGCAAAAATGTTTAAGAAAAGCAGCTGCAAATTCAAACATTTTTGATCACAATCACAAAAAAACTCTGGAGGGACTGTAAACGTAGACATTGTGCTTCTAGTCTTTTGTAATAAACTGCTCATTGAGCATCATGAGATGTATATTTAACTGGCATGTAAATGCAGTATTGTCATCCTTCACACTCACAAGCATTCTGCTTTCACTGGTCTGAAATCAAACCCTGTCAGTTTATGACATAATCATGATTAGTTAAAATGGCAAAAAGAAGTTGTTGCTGTGTTGTATTTTGCTGCCATGGTATTTATACAGTAACCTGTTGCAGTTATGTTTTATTTTCTAACAGGTTTAAAATTTTATAAAGTCAGAAAAGAGATGTACAACCATTGCAAAATTGTTTATTGGTGCTTTTAGACTAGACGACAAATATACAGATAACATGAGAATGCACAGAAGAAGAGCATTATTTTTGTGGCTGCATGTTTCAGACACATTTTTTGGTCTTTATGCTATTCTGTTTATTTATGCACATATAAACGTTGTTACTTTTTAGCAGCCAATAACAGCAGGTACTTTAGAGGTTTTGTTTTTTCAATTAAAGGGAACCAAACGTATGTAGAGCAAAAAGCGCTGGCCTCCGACTGTTCTGAAAGCTATGTTTCCAAAGTTTTTTTTCTACTTTCAGCCCGAGGCTGATGTCGGCTCGTGATGGATTTCTTTACATGGTCATCTGCTCCACACATAGTGTTCACTGCTCTGCTCCACTCCACTAACAACATTTTTCCATTGTTTTGGGGGTAGTCATGCTGAACCATGACTGGAGTCAAACTGGCATGCTGATTGTTTTTTCCATTACACAGCACGGCAAAATAAAATAAGTTGTTTACCTGTTGGAGGTATGCTGGTCATCTGCAGCTCTTCATCAAACATCATCATCACTGTGGCTGTTTCTGCTTGTCCTGTTCTTCGCTGCATTATTTCTAACTGATCTGCTGAACAAAAAGTCTCCCGCTAAGCATTTAACATGTAGCAGTAAAGCGTGAAATGTTGGGTTTGCATTAGCGGTAACTTAACATGACTCTGATATGGCTGCCCCTCGGCAGCTTCTGGAAAGCTGTCCAGTCATAATAGAATGGGCTCATCGGGAGGGGGGCGAGACAGGAGCTACAACTGCCTGTTAAGAGACAGAGGCTGAACTGAGGGGCTGCATAAAGGGCCAGTATAAGATAAATAAGGATTTTGAACTGTGAATCATGCAAAGCTACTCTAGTGTAATCCCACAGTAAACTATAGAGCTGGAGATGAGCATAATAGGTCTCCTTTAACATAAGTGCCAGGATGAGGGCATGTGGATGTGAGCCACATTCGGCTCATCAAACGACAAGGCAGATGTCCAAACAGCTTATTAGAGCCAAAGAGCAACATATAGCACATTTAGATAAAAGAAAAAGCATCTCTCAACTGAATCTGATGCATTTTTAGTTCATCTTAAGATGGAACTTATGATGGCATGAACTATACAAGCCATATGGCCGTATAGTATATTTAATCTAACCTTAAAATAAGTGTGATTACAAACTAACAACAGGTGATTGCGTTCAAGACGCTGACTCATATTTGTGAAGATAGGAGGAGGTTTCAAGTCTAAGACTTGATTTTGTGAATTATTTTCTTCAGACGGCCATCTGTATTGGGGTGTGTGTGTGTGAAGGAGGCTGTGCTACACTTAATTTATTAGTATTCATACTGGGGCAGGGGAGGCAGATCTGGCTACAGCACTGTTCTCGAGGAGAAGTGTAAACAGAATGCACAGCCATCTGCACAACACAGACCTCTCATCCACCAACTACTACTGAAACACCTGCCACCGTTCTCATTGCTTGTAAAAGTAAATTATCACTTCAAGTAGCCTTAACTCAGATTTTACAACATTTTAGGGCATTTGATCTTAATTTCTTCGACAAGCTTGGAGGAAGATGTTTGTATTTAGTTATTTAACGAGGTGTATGGCAGTTGACTCTTTCTGTCTTGCTGTTGTGCTAGTTTTATCCTTCCTGTCTCAACTTGACAGAGCCTAGTGCAGCTAATGATGCACACCTGTTGTCACTGTCACTGATTAAGCAGACAATCTGCCCTACCATCACAAAACTCTCAAAAAGAATCACAACAGGACTGAAGCCCTCCAACAAAATATGAATGAACCCCATATTCCATTATTTGTGCGACATGACTGATAAATTAATAGAAACATTGGACTGAAATTAGTAATTTAACACAAAAATACTAGTAATGTTGGGAACCAGGGCCTGGTGAAAAGGGAGAGGCAACCTTTTCACACACTTATTACAGAGTTTTTGTCTATGTAAAACCACTCTTTGTAAAATGTACAAAAAATTAACGGTTAATACTTGCAAATTGCTTCAAACATTTACAGGAAAAATTAAAGGACCTATAATATAAAGTGTTACCATTTTACCTTCTGAGGGCTATTTAATGTATTCAGCTTTATCTGTCAGTATCAATGCTGCATATTTTTTGATCATTTTTCAGTTGTATGCCACTAAAACCTTTTGACAGCCTGTATATTGTCGCCTCTATAGACAGCTGACTCGACTATAACATTTATTTAGGCTTCCAAGGTTCATAAAACCCAAGCATTGCACTTTGATACTCTCTGGTCTCTCCGTCCCCTTTTCTGACCATGTTTAAGGAACAGTTCAATTTACATGAGCTGGTGCGACATCACCATATAAAGTAGGTCACGAGTGTCTGAAGCCGTTTAGAGGATCGAATTCAACTCAAATCTCATCACTCTTCTGTTGTCGATGAGTGAAGACAACACCTTTTCTACTTGTTGTGCAACCTGCTTGCTGGCACTTGAATCATGAAAAAATGGCATTACATTTCAGAAAGCTGTCCCTCAGTCTGAAATTGCTATAAATAAACGACATCAGCATACTGGCTGTCTGTACCGAGCCGCGTCTGAGCCGCGACAGAACACATTAACAGGTGCAAGATGCAATGTATCCATATACATTTACACACTTTTGTTCAGATACAAGATGATTCTGACTGCTGCTTCTGTCTGTCTTCTCTTTCATATTTATATTCAAATGCTGTAAGAATTCTCATTCTCTGGCGCAAATATAAAGAAATGATGAGCTTTTTTTGTAATGATTCAGTCCACTTCTCGTCAAGCCTTTTCATTCTGCGGTTCGAACTCATTGGGCATTCAGTGGTTTGAACAATTGTAAATAAAATGTGAAAATTCTCTGCATATATACACATGCACAGCGTAGGAGCAGGGTGGTGGGGAAAGAGTTGGTCTGCGCAACAAAAGGCTTGTGTGAACGTCCAGTTTAATAAGGTAGATGAGAAGTGTCCTGCTATAAGGATCTCTATCAGTCCACCTGTCTGCCTGTGTGTCAGGAATGTGTCATTTTCAGCTCTGGCTTTATTCATACTTACAATGTGCACCCTGTGGCTCTGCGGGGATTATCTCTGGTGCCATGGATGTGCATATTTATCCTGCTTAAATGCCACTGCCTCAAGTCTCTCAAATGCGCGCACACGTATGCAAAAACCTCAGATCACAACATGAATAATGTTCTGCGCCCAAAATATCAAACCTTGGATTCGCTTTTGTTTATTTACATATTTCTTTTCTCATTATATAGTAGTGGTCACTTTTATAAATCCCTTTTTGGCAGATGTTATCTTTGTTTGAAGAGAGGGTTGCCTCCCTCACGTGCGGCTGCTCCACCAAACAGACATGATGATTATCCAGTTAATTCCTCAGTTATGTGAAGAGGTCGGCTAATTGTTGCTTTGACCATAACCAAAGCCCGCAGAAAGTCAGTCTGTCCACAGGGAGAGTAGTGACACATTGATTGGGCCAAACACAACTTGGTAGCTGTGCGGTGTTTGTTTTTTTTTGTCAGCTTCTCGTGACATTTTCCTGAAAGTCACTTAAAAGTATTGAGAGTTGGATGTTTTGCTTTTGTTAAAAATTGTCTTGCTTTAATCAAAATTGTCAGCACTGAGATGTCACCAAAATAAATCCAGATAAAACTGTCTCTAAAATCTCTGTGTCTCCTCATCTTGGGTTCATTCTTTTACGTGTATTTTCACTTTGTTTTCAACATCACTGCTTGTCTGTTTTCAGATGTTTTTGTTTGTGCAGTGCAGCCTATATCTAATAGCCAGATTGGTGTAATTTTGTAAACCGTCTGGTGTATATGCCCACTGGCTGTCACTGGCCTTGGAGAGACGTCCTCTTAGATGTGAACCAATTGCTTTGTGCATACTTCACAGGTAGTAATGTGTTTTTTTATGTATATTTTAGCAGCATATCACGGCTGCAACCAAGCAAAACATTCATATTAGTTTGTAAACAAGAAGTTTCTCAGCCTGAAACAACTTAATAGCATTTGTTTATGTACTTATAGATTGTTTGTTTTCCTGAAGAAGAGGCAGAAATATTTTGCCCGGTGGGTATGATTTAGTCTTTGAAAACTGCATTTATGAGGCCTGCGCAGTGTTTGGGCAGTAACATGCATCACAAAACACAAAAAAACCAGGGACAGACGGCAGTGTGCAGAGATACAGAAACACGGCAAGATGTGGAAAAATTGAAAGAGGGAGAAAGCGAGAGGGTTGCTTTCCTGCAGCAGCAGAGATGTGTTGTCATACACAAGCGGAGACGCAGTGACAGAGATGGAGAGCCTGACTGCCGCCGGCTGCAGCAGCAAACCCTGTTTAAATAAAGCTTCGCCTGCCTCTTAATGAATCTTTAATATTGATCAAACCAGGAGCATTGTTGTTATGAAACTTATTAAATTATGTTATTATGGTAGCTGCCATGTGTTTTAGGCTGTGTAATTGAGAAGGATATTTTCTAAATGATGTAGTAATGAAATATAAATAAACCAGAATTATATTAGACAAAACTGATTACAAACAATAAGCTGTCATTGTGGCTAATAGTATTTAGCATTTCGTATATAGCGCCATATTCTTTGCCCCTTTAACATACAATATAGGCTATTGCAGCGCCGTCATCACTCACGTGTTGTTGCAGCAGTGTGACTTTGTGACAACTTTGTATGAATGTGAGCAAATAGTGACAAATCAACACAGGAAACTGAGATGTATGGTGTAGTAGTGCCTGCTTTCTGGCTCACAAAGTCTAAAAAAAACAATCTGTGAGAGAATAGTCTACCCACTCTTCTTTCACACCAAACCTTACCCAATAAGCATCATTTCAAATCACTGTCACATAACGCTGCTGAGCGTAGGACACCACATCTCATTGCTTATGTAACTGCCAGTGACAGTTTTGTGCTCTGGCACTCGTACCTGCCTCTGCTGAGGTGAAGTGATGTGGATGGATGGACCTTAAGTAGAGTAAATTGATGGAAGAAAACAACAGACGTGACTCTGTTACATTCATTAGGCCTGCCATGGCGCAGAAGACCTCTCTATATCCAGAGTAAACAGAGTCCATTGGTGTCAGTCAGGGGTGCCTGTGACGTGTTTACACACAGTGCGGATGCAGTATTTAGCTCGAAGCAAGGGAGATGACGTTTAGCACTGTGTTGCGGAAATGCAGGTAAGGACAAATGAGATTTTCAGTGGATTTTAAAATATTTAGAATAGATTAACTCTGGTTTCATGCTGTAATAAAAGTTCGAAACTATTCCTCTTCATAAGCCAAGGAAATCCAAACAGGCTGCAATACAATGACCTGCATTTCATCATATTATGTTCTTGTGGATTACGGTTGGGGGTCACTTTAACTTGGACCTGTGGTCAATCTTTTGTATGATTGCTTTATTGTGATTGTCCATGGATTACATGCAACTTGAGCACAAAAAAAGCTGTACAAATGTGTTGTTTTTGGATGAATAGATAGACGTTGGATTTATACCTCATTCCCAACAGTCCTAATACCATATCTGCTTTGTTTTTGCATGCAAACACTTTGGATATTCATTTTTTCGGTTTGGGTTTAATCATGTTTAAAGTTATAGCTGTTCACTGTTTCTTCACCCAGTCCTCCTGCCTCCATCCTAATAAAGATATTTTTTAATGTGTAGTCATGAGGATGTAAAGCTATGAGTTTTCTTTACACCTTGAAAAAATGTACCTATGAATTCACAGGCTGTGTTGGAACATTTGTCTGCACTAAAATTATCTGTGGGATTTGTTGATTTTTTTTAAAGAAAGTTCATGTGAGAAGTCTGACAGGGATGGAGATTTGGAACGTTTAACTGTGACAGTGTGGACCTGACATCACTGCAGAAAACTACTGTGCCACGACCCAGCTAATCACAGCAGGTGTCAAGAGTCATTTAGGACTTAGTGTACCGAGCACACACACGTACATCCCAACCCACCCTTTTTCCCAAGGAGTCTGACTCTCAGCAAAGTAATGGAGCACATATGATGATGAATGGATCGAGTGCAGCTCCGGAAAGCGCTGAATAGAGGGTTGAGTCTTACTTAAATGAGACACATAAAGCTGTGACGTTGAGATGAGTGACTGCAGTGCTCATGAAGCCATATGGCTGCATAAAATGAAAACAAAATGAAAATCACAAGGATTAGTTTCTTACCAGCCAAAATGAGAGCGCATGCTGTGCTCAGGAGTGCTATTGTTCGCAGTGAGGCTGATAAATAGACTCATGAGAAAATATATATTGGTTTTTTGGTGGGTTGTGGATGTCACAGGAGGCGCAGCTTCATCCCCCCACCATTTCAAAGTGGAATTGGAATTGCTTTATTGCCAAGAGAGTTGCCGTGATGAAGGTTTGAAAGGTTTAGTGAGCATTTGTGGCTTCAGTGGAGGCTTTAGATGGACTCTGTTAAAGGCTTAGAGAGACAAGAAGTAGCCTGATGAGACGAGGGGCTCCTTTTTCTCCATTTTCCTGTGCACATCACCAGTGAAACAATGAATGTACACTGTGTGATGTAATTAAATGTAGTTACACACTCCACTGGTATTGGCAGGGTATTATTGTTTTGGTTTGTATTGGTTTGGCCACAGTTTTGGTGAAAAAGAAGTCAATATTGCGGTAAACCAAATCTCCAACAGATTAATTTAATGCTTTATGCACCTATTTATCATTAGCAAAATGTGCACTCTTTAATACTCTTAAATATATTTTAATATCATGTCTCTTTTCAAGTCATTGATAAGGCCTGTGGTGACTGGAGGCAGTGTTATGAGTTTGCAAACATGCAGGGCTATGGTGGGTGATGAATTGTTGGTGATAACTGCCACAGATGGCTCATCATTGAGGACAGAAGCGCAATCAAATATAGCCACGGGCATTAATGGCTGTCCTCGCTTAAAGTTATATTTGACCCAAAATCTTTTTAGTACCAATTATACCTGAGGGGGTGGTCATAAAAAGTTTGTAGTTTGCTCCTTCACAAATAAAAGGGACATGGTGTCAGTTTGACTTCAGTAATTTATACTGAATTCAAATGTTTTCACAGCGGAAAACAAACATCAAAATGTTCACAGAAGCTTCTTAATCCACTCTTGCAGCATAATCAGTGTATCCAATATCCATATGCTGAATATTTTCCAAGCTGTTTTTGAAAATCTGGCTAAATACACTGCTTTTGTGACAATAGCTTAATATCAGGTTTAATCCTTTAATAAGAATAACTTTTTTTGGTTTGCCAGGTTGTGGAAACCACTTATTTCCAGAACAGTACTGCAGCCGATCTTGACCAAAATCCATTTATTAACTACTTAGTAACACAACTGCAGACATGATGATTGGAACCTTTTATGAATTATATTTTGGTCTTTTGGACCCCACTATATAATTTACAACTGAAGATGGCTAATAAAAAAGTGAGAAACCCTTGAGCATTTATTAAAGAACTACTAACATTTATATTGCCAAATAGAGAGGGTAAACATAGCCAATGGGATTTTCTGCAACCTGGCAAATCCAATTAATTTTTCTTATTAATGATTCATAACTGATCAATAAAGCTAGTTATTAGTAAATTATTTATTATAAAAGGTTCCTTAGGAGAAAATGCTGAAAAACTAGTTTATCATCATGTGGTTGCCTTCATTCATTTCATCTCATTATGCTCTAAAACAGCTTGGATACATACAGTATTTACTGTAAATGGATAATATGTACACTGTGCCATTCTACAAAGTGTAAAGCTATTGTTTCAACAAACATCAGACATGCCAACACACCAAACTCTCTTTACAAACAGAATACTAACAATCTCAGATCACATGAACGGAGGTGCAAAAAGTCACAGTAAATTCTTTCAGTATCAACAAGCATTTTTGGGTGTTGCTAGGCACGACATGATGTGATTGAGGGGAAGGTTTATTCTACAGTGTGTTGTTGACACTCTGAAAGCTGCTGTTTATTATTTTCATGTTCATTCTGGTAAACAATGTTATCCACATACTGTATCTGGAAAGCATTTTAAGCCTACATTAGCTTAATTTGTACTTGCATGAGGGTAGATGTTGTAAAACGATAAAGCTCATCATGGAACATCCACCCTGAGTACTGAGTAGAAAACCTTTTAATTTGCAGACATTTATCAGTGTGAACTGAAACATGATAAAATCCACGAGGATTTCACACTCACTCATAACCCGTTATGTGCTTTGAAAATTAAAGAGACTCCAGGCTGATACTCTACTTTTCCCTGTCACTGCAGAATAAGAAAATCTGTGTGACCTCTTTTGGTGGCATGTCTTGACAACTCACAAACATGTTATTACCAATTAGGTTGCCCCTGCTGGGAGGCAAAATCTCACCATGCATTCCTATTCATGTGTACTTGTGTCTATGTGTGTGTCTTTGTGTAAGCACTTGATAAGTTTATTAAGGTGTCAGCGGAAATAGGCTCCGTCCCAGGGGGGAGAAACCTGTTTGGCATCAATAACCAAGTGTCCAGCAGGCTGAGTGTCAAAAGGCCTGACTCTGTCCAGCAAATAAAACAAAATACCTTTATGAATAATCTGGTAATTAATTATCTTGTGGAGTCTTCATTGTTAAACGTTTTTAAAACATTTTTCACCAAAACGCATTGCGTCACAACAAGTCCTCATCAACAAGTCCTCGTCTTTATATCTCAGAGGTTACTCCGCAAATTAAACGGTAACTCCTGATAGCAATGGCCAGAGGAATGATTGATGTGGCAAATAATAAAGGTGGAAGGGGACATCCTTGGTGGGTTCTTCTTGACAGAGACTATATTATTTGTTCATTCGACATCCCTCGCATCACTGTATCAGATTGTGTATCCGCAGTTTACCCGTTTAAGCTATATTTGACCATCTGACCTTTAACCTTTTCTAGATTACAGAGATCTTAGAAACCCCCCCGGGCGGCTTTCTGTTCAGAAACCCTTTTCATTTTCAAGTACCTAATCCAAAGTCAAATAAAGCTGCAGATCTTTGTTGTTTATTGAGTGACGTTTGCAGTGAAATGAGGTGTAAGCAGCAAACCAACCAAAGAATAACATGTTATTGATTACCCTCTTATCTTATAATTGAAAAGTAGAACAAAGTACTTCTTCTTATCTCTCTTTAATTCTCATTTTAATGCAGCTACAACAACTCACTGAGCACTCTTCAGTCTAGCTGGAGTAATGTTTGGGTCTCTTTTGAAAAGTATGGTTGATGGAAAACTCTTGATGTGAAATTTAGTGTTGTTACAATACCTGCAGTGCCACAAATGTGATATCCTCACCAGAGGCCATTATGATTCTCATTACTATCTTTCTAATGGTCTGATAAGTTATATATTTTATGCAGATATTTTTCATGTGGTGCCCTGCGTGACCGAACTCAATATCTCTGGATGCCCTCAGGCACAATTTAGTTGGAAATGAGAGCCAGGGGGGTTTATCCATAACATACCTGTTGAGAAAGATAGAAATCGTTAAAATCCCAAATGAGATGTTTGTATGATGGTCAGGCTTGTTCTGGGAGGGTTCTGGCTTTTATATTGCTCACTGCATGTTCTTACTGCAGTGAGCGTTCTCTGTGCTGCTTAGCGTGTGTTGTGCAGACAGATTGACGTGTGACGGGTCATTGTATGACATTGGAAAGCTACATGTATATGCTGTCCAACCTAAATAATTTACCAAGAACCAATACATATCTGCCAGTATTTATGTTTAATAGGGATAAATCTCTGAAAAGTCATATTTGCCTGTTGATATATCAGACAGACTCTAATGGAAACCTTTGAGAATGACTAAAAAGTTCAGAGTGGATGTGTCATTCCCCCTTTTCATCTCACCATTTCTATATTTCCTTTGACTTTTAACCGTTCTAATACATGCAATACTTCCTTAGCATACTATAGTACTTACTGTCGTAATAGATGAGGGAAATTGACAAAACAGGTTGTCTGTGAAAGCATTCCTCATCACACTGAGAGGTATTAACAGAACAGAGTTCCGCTTGCTCAATATGTCAATCTGATAAGTTGGGGACAGTGAAATGAGTTTTCTCTGCTCCTCTTGATGGTTTTGTGGTGCTTTTCAATCTATGAAGCTTTAGGGGATTAGCAATAATACGTTCACATTGAACTGGGATATAAAAGATTAGAGCATCTTAATAGGTGTGTGTGGTTCATGCTGGCAGTTTAAAGAAGATTTTACAGCCCAAAGTTGAATTGATTTGATGTGATTCTATCAGCAAGATCAAAGTTTTTCTTTGGTTTTGCTTTTAGTTTTAAATTGTTGAATACTTCAGACATCCTTAGAGTTGTATTTTGCCTGACATGTCCAAGTCAATTTTATTTGTACAGCCCGATATCACAAATCACAAATTTGTTTCAGGGTGCTTACAACAATACAATGTCCTTTATCCTTAGACCCCCGATTTGAATAAGGAAAAACTGAGCAACAGAGGAGGGTTCCCTCTTCCAGGACGGACAGACATGCATTAGATGTTGTGTGTACAGAATAGACCACGAAAGCAAAATGACAGAAATACAGCATGGACAATCAGGATGACAAAATACTTCCCGTTATATTTCCTTCCTTATAAATCAGGTTTGTTACAACATGTGAGAGCACATCTGTGACATACAGTATAAACTTATATTACTGTATATTATCTTGCATGTGTAGCAAGTGCCGTTCAATATTGCAATAGTTGATTTATCTTTGTTGATGTGTTGATATCAGCAGAAACGCATTGTTCTCCCCGGTGGCTCTCCTGTTCGCTACGTGCTCGTCAGTGATTATCATCTGTGTTTGGCTCAGCTACAGCAACACTCTAACACCGGACCAACACCTGATGTGTTATCACACATCGAAGATCGTAAAACATAAGGAAAGGATATTGCCCAAACCTAAGCAGCAGTCATCCTCTGCCTAATACGGGTGCTGAATGGGCCCCAGACTAACAAAGACAGGCTTTGTTTGCAAGAGAAATGGTGACATTTTCCTTTTTTTTTTTATCTGTCTGAAAGGTTAAGGGTTAACGGTGTGTTTCTTGACACTCATTATGCGAGCAGATAGAAGGCTTGATGAGAATCACTTTCATTACAGCTTCCAGTCAGCTGTGTCCCCCACAATCAGTATATGAGCAGCTGATCTCAGAAATACACAAACATGCTCATGGCCAACAGTGTAACAATGGGCTTTGATTTGCAGGCTGTGAAAGATAAGGGATTTTGAAAGTGGCAATGAAAGCATTCTGATTTTTTTTTAAACCTGTAATTATTTTCTCTTTCATGATAAATGATCTGTCAGCAGGATGCCAAAAAGGTTTTGTGTGGAGCAATAGAATATAAAATATGAGTAATTTTCATTATTCTTCATGTTTTTATGTATGGTGTTTATCTTCCTTTTTGACAATAAGAAATAATACAGATGTTGTTGTTTCCAGGAAAGATTACAAACAAACAGGTGTTTCACTCATTGGAGGTATTCAACTTGCAATTTATCCACAGCACTATAGTCATGACGACCTATAAAGGGATACATGCCTGTTGAAGTCTCCAGTGTAATGAACATACTAATTGGTTAGCAACTGCAACCAGAAAAGGTAGGCACATTGTTATTAGACACAATGGACCTACTGCTTCGCACACCGTCTCAAACTGTCAGCACAAATACCTTTTTCATATCAGTCGATCAAATCTGTCTTTAAAATGTAAGATCAATAAACATATATTCAAATAAATGCAGCAAATATATTTAATTAAAACAATTAGAAGGTTTTAAGTGTACTTCCACAATCACAACGTTGATTTAAAGTTACAACTCATGCACAAATTATTTTCTTTACTCCATAATTGCACCAATTAGAACTTTTTTTTTTTATTAGACATTAGAAGCTAGGTTCCACTGCTGTAGATGTGGATGTAGATGTGACATTCTCCTCACCATCCCCCCTCTCTATTTCACATATATTATATGATAGGCTGACACTTGCTCTTGAATCATAGCTGGGGGCATCTCACCTTCAGAGAAACTACATCGTGCTTGTGTGAATACAATTATCACTTTTTAAAGCGATTCTTACAAATCCATTTTAGCCACTTGCTGCAGTAGTCAATCCTAATATCTGTTGCCTCCTCAGAAATACTAATATCTCAGAATGACTGCACCTCACTTGTGATTAGAGCAGCGAGTCAGAAAGGTGAGAAGTGTCGGGATCGACTGCATGAAAGATTAAAAAAACGCACTGCAGCCAATATCAGAAACAGGTCTGATATTGGTCTGCAATTTCCTGGTAATATCCTGTGATATCTGCGTCACATTCAGGCAGACTGGTAAGATTTTATGCTGAATGGCACTGTGCAAACTGTGTGATCTACGTTTATTCTCAATTATGACATGAATATATGCCTGTGTATGACATTACACAATGTTGCTTCATAAATTGTATGTTTAAATGTATTTCCACTACTATAATTGCTGTAATCAGTCTATTTGCTGTAGATGGCAGTACTGTACAGAGTGGGCTTGTGTGCCAACTGGAACAAGACACACGATACTTTTTACTTACTTTAATTCATACAGTAGGACTGACTATGTGCACAGACTATAGCAATATTCTGTAACTTGCTATGATTAAGTAATTCTATATTTTATGTCTTCCTCTAAGATGATAAAATCTTTGTTTTAATGATAAAAACATGTCTATATACTGTATAAAAAAAGGTTTTGTTTCTGTTTAGAGACAAAGCATAGGGAGTACCTCTGATAGCCGCATTACATTCAGTATTGACTTAAAACAAAGATCATGGGTGGAACTTGTTAACTTTGTCCCGAGCAGGAAATCAGCCATTTCATCCAAAGTTTCTTCCCACCAAACTTTTTTTTTGTAGGTGTGGTGTTTCGTGTGTTGCAACCCCATCTAGGTTTCATAACCAGTCTCAGTGAACCATCTGTCAGTCTCCCTTTGTGGCCAATAAATTCTCAGCCACAGTTCTCACACTGTATTCATTTCTCTGTAGTCATCCTGACTGAAAGACAGCTTGACAGCAAGTGAGCTATCCCATCAGAGAGCAGAAAAAAAAATCGATATTTTTAAAGAGTGGGTCAAGGCTCCATGATTCTGGTCAAAATGAGAATCGCGGCTTTTTCAAGGGATCTTTATGGGGAGATAGCAGGTCAACAGTATATGTCACGTAGAAGTGGTATACGTCATCTGAAAGCTGGGAACCTGAAGATTAATTTGAGATGCAGCTCAGTACTGTCAAGTTTTTCTGGTCATATCTGTAATAAACATTGTGTTTTGGTTAGGCGCCTATCCAAATTTTGAAAGTTTAGAGTGTATAAAGGCTTAGAACATTATGATGGAAGTATATGATGGCCATTGCCATGCTCAATTATGTCTCATAAGTTGTTTGTTGATGTTTGTAATGTTTGGTTGATATGATTTGTTACACAGATTTGGTGCAAAATTTAACCATTTTGACCACTCGAGAATTGATAAAAATCAAAAATCCCTCCAAAATACCACATTAAGACACCAAGATCTTGAGGAACACCGTAAAAAATTCCTGCTGTGATTTGGTATCAAAGACTTTTGACCGGTGAGGTTTCTGTGAGAATTGCATTTTTCAGTGATTGGATGGCGAGCACTTCTGTTCTGGAAATTGCTCAGAAACCCCCTTATTGTTATTGTCAAGAGGCTGTGATTATCCTAGAGGTCACAATAGGTAATTTTATACGGTGAGGTCAAGTTTCAAAAAATGGTCTCACTACAATGAAATGGAGACTAATATCATCACACACGAATACAGTTGGGCTCATTGAATCCACAAGAGTCTCAGCTTTCCAGTCATACCCAATTTATGCAATTCTAAGACTGTTGAGGGACCCCAGTATGCAGAAATATTCAAATACACCATTTTTAGAATAGGTGGAAATAACACATTTATACTGCATGCAAAAAAACTGCATGGGATTAGCATAAACTGGGCATGTCTGTAAAGGGGAGACTCGTGTACCCACAGAACCCATTTTCATTCAGATATCTTGAGGTGAGAGGTCAAGGGACCCCTTTGAAAATTGCCATGCCAGTTTTTCCCTCGTCAAATTTAGCCTAATTTTGGAGCGTTACTTAGCCCCCTTCCCGATAAGCTAGCATGACATGGTACCAATGGATGGATTAGGTCGTCTAGTTTCATATGATACCAGTATCTTCACTGTAGCTTTAAAACTGAGCCCGCTACACCCTCAGAAAGACGGTAATGTCGGCCGAGGGCGGAGACGCTCCTGCGGGTCTCTGAGGGTTAACTCATTATCGTCTTTGAATCCGGTTCCAAACGGCACACAACTTTTTGAACTACAAATACAGCGATTTTGGTCAATATTTGATCAATATACAGTATTTGCTCTTCATCCCCATTTTTGTTGCTCCTAAGAAGTTTTCTTTCACTCTATTTTCCTCCGCAATTTCAAAAACTCTGAAATTGCTGATGCAGTGGCACAATCTCTGACACTAAGAATGAATCACCACAAAATTGTTGGTTGTATTCTGCAACTTTTTTATGCTTCATTTTTGGGTGGTTGGTTGTAGAGGACAGGACAGATAGCAGAAACATAGAGGAGGGTAACCCAGGATCGATTAGTTAGTGTGTGCCTTAACCAACTAAACCAACACGATGCATTCCTTTATCCTTCACAGTTAGTCTTCACACACTGTTTCGCTGTAGATTTCTGCTGTGTTCAAATGTTTGCCAAGATCCTTTCATCACTCTCCTGGCATCACAGGGTCGTCACCATGGTTACTCCATGACATTCATGACATTCAGGGACTCCGTCTTACTTGGAGTGTTTTACAGGGACATAAGACGAGTTGGCGAGTGCCAGAAACTTCTCACCTCCTTCTCTTCCTGACAAGCCAGCTGCCTCTCAGGGTAGACATACTGTACTGTTACCCAAGTCAGTCATAGAGCAAACTGTGCATAACCTAAAAGTCTTAACTCTAAATTCTCTAAATTTAGAGTCTAAATTACTCCTGAAAGTCATTCCTTTTAACCAATAAACTGTCCACAATTATCCCTATTGTTGTCTGTTTTTATGTGAGTCATTTGCCCATTAACTGGTCTGAATTTGGACATTCTGTTAGTCCCAGCAGTATTTCAGCTATGTCTCCATGTTCAATAATAAGCCTGTAATGATTGTTTCCCCCCTCAAAAAAGAACAATAACAGGGCTTTTCTTTCTGTCTGCTTGCTCCAGCTTGTCTCTACTTTCTGTTCCTGTTGATCTAAATTTATGGATGATGGACCAAGGGTATTTTGTATGTTTGATGTCAGACACTGCCTGACTTTTTAAAAATTAAACAATAACTCATTTTTGAGCACTCACATGCACGCGTACACACACTTTCTAACTTTCTGGCTGGACGGCCATCTTGGGAGAGGCTTTATGGCGTGTTTAGTTCTGCTCTGATGCCATCCTCACACTAACCTCATTAGCTTTTTGCTTTACAAAGCTCTTAGCAGTCATACAATTCTGATGTTCAAGCAGAAAGAAAGAACTGCATGTTTGCTTGCTGACTCGTGGAAATTTTATTTATCACATTTATAAGAAAATCCTGCATGGTGCTTATCTGGCTACTAGTGTTACTGCTGTTAGTGAAACATGTGAGCATACATTAGATGGACTGTCCCCCACAGGATGATGTCTTATAAATCTGCTTTTTCATCTAGTGTGATCATCAGGTCAAAAATTTAATTTGTCCAATACTTTAGTTTATGACCAAATATCTGCAAAAATGACATCAGCCTCAGCCGTACTGTGTTTTGTGCTAATTACCTAATGTTAGCATGCTAACATGCTAAAATAAGGTGACCATAGTAAACGTTATACCTGCTAAACATCCGCATGTTAGCATGCTGACGTTTGCATTTAGCTCAAAGCATCGCTGTGCCCAAATACAGTCTCACAGAGCTGTAGTCTTATTTCTACTTTATCCACTTTAACAGGCCATGTCAGATGATTATTAGCAGATATTATACTTTATATATGATAAGTGTAGGTGTAACCTGCCGTTTTGTTGCATTTATTTAGTTTTCATTTTTTTAAAACTCACTTTGGGAAAGAAACAGACCTGGTGTGAATTGAACCACGGGCACATGACCGGCTCATATATTAGATTATTACAACCGGCAGTGGAGCACCCAAACAGACAGCTTGCTACTTGTAGCCCTGTTTGGGTGCTTTCAAACAGAAATGCTTTTCCCTCTATTGCCTGAGTGGATCTTATCCTACACTTCCACAACCAAATGAATCTCGGTTGAATTTCATTGCCTGTAGAGGCAAAATGATCTGTAAGGAGGCGTCACTGTATTGGTAAACAGCAGCAAAAGCAATACCGGAGGAATGAATTCATCATATTTGACAACACAATGAACCAAGTACTACTCGAGGCACAGCTTTGGATATGACAAATGTGGTTTGCCTCTAATTTACTAAATTCCCTGCATACTGTAGATAAAAATGCCTTTAAAAAAAGCCTTATAGGTTTCTAACACATTTGCCTGATGTAGGCAATACTGTAAATGCCAAGACACAACATTGTGACTAACCACCCCAGTTTGTCATCATGCAGAAACTCCTCAACATTTCACTCCCTCCAGCACGAAGGCAAAATCACAGTGGTTGTTTATTTTATCAGAGTATTCTCTCATCCTGTGTATCACTGTGTAGTTTTATAGCAGTAAATCTCTAGATCACTGAAATCATATTTTGGCCTTTACACGGTGATTGCACATGTTTACAAGGATGAAATTGTGTAACTATTTCAATGGAGACACAAATATTGTTGAATTTAACAAGGTCAAAGCTGAACCAGGAAATCAAACTACAAAATCCAAAATTGTCCTTGATAAACTTCTCATCACATCTTCGTCTGGAGTTCTCCATAGCAGCCAGACAGCGATGTCCTCACACACTCATGTTAAAATGATTGTTTGACACCTTTCCCGATCGGTGATAAAGCATGTGGGCAGGAGATGGGGGAAGTGAAGTGGAGCTGAATTTAGGATTGAGGATATCAAGAAGAAAACACAGCAAAGTCATTTTCCCTGTATTCAGTTGACAGTAAAACATAGATTGCCTCAGTTGAATGAACATTATTTTGGGGATCATGCTTCTCACATTTACTCTTACTGTGAATCTTTCAGCCATGGTATGAACAAATTAATTCCCTTCGGATACATTCCTGTGGGATTCCTGTGGGACTTAACCTTTCTGCTCATCCAGATGATTTCAGCACAATATGAGTTACTGCATTATACAAAGACAAAAGGAAAGACAGTGGCTAGCAGCTATGCTCATGACAGCGTATGCCATGTCTATGGGTATGTGACAGCTTTGCAATTACCTGGCCAACTATAAACTCAAATGCCAGGCAAGAAGGGAGGCTATATAAAGGCAGGTCATTAAAATGAAACACTGCTCGTTACTTCCTGTTGAATACCATAGGTCTGACCTGTTGCTCTTTATTCTTCCTGTGGATGAATAATAAACAATGAAAACTTGCATCTCCATCCGTCCATTCCAGGTATTGTGAAGGGCTGGAGCGTTATCCCAGCATGCACCTGGTGAGAGGCTGAGTACACCCTTGACCGGTCGCCAGGCTATCACAGTGCTAACGTGTGCACACGGACAACCAAGTTCACTTACATTCACACGTACGAGTAGCAGAATGTTTCTCCCCGCCCTGCTTGAACAAAGATGCGTCTCCTTTGCCGATTGCAGTCCTCAGCTTTTGTGTTCCGATTGAATCTTGCAAACTGAAAAATGAAGTCTGCGTCGTGAACAAACAAGTGTGTAAGTAATTTGATAGAATTGACTGCTTGAAAATCAACATAGCTCACTCGGTGTTCCAGGCTTCATTGTTGAAATCAATGAAACGAATAGGAGGCAGGAATTGGATTGGGAAAGGCAGATGGTGGTTTTGGCTGCAGGATAGTTTATTGGACCAATCCTCAGAGGGCTGCAAAAGCCTGAATCAATTACAGCTTGATGAAGCATGATCCTCTTAAAATTGTTTCCTCTCTTTGAGATTATTTAACTCAATGTGGATCATAAAGAACATGAAAACTATTGCTTTACAAATGCACCTTACTCTGCAATCAGAAGCACAATGTGTTCATGTGAAAGGTGATCTTGTGAAGATCACAATTTCCTGAGTTTAGTGCATTATTCAACAGTTGACAGACACGGACTCCCCGCAGATCTCCTTATATCTAAAAGGTGTTCATCCGTTTTCTTTTCCAGAGAATTCACATTTGTGTTGTGGAGTACACTTTGGTGATGTCACAAACGATGTGCCATCAACGTGGTTTGGCTGCGCATGCAGAGATGTGTGATTAGCACCCACACAACAACACTTCCATCAAAATGCCACTATCTGCATTTACTCCACCGTTTTCCATTCAGTGCTCGAGTGTCCGTTGATAAACCGGCAAATAAATAGTTATGACACACAAAGTGTTCCCTAGATACCGCCTCCATCAGCTGAAGTAACTCATGATAAGCACGGCAATATCCCCATGTCTTGTTTTAGATATGGCAGTATTGATTTTAAGAATAAAAGGTTTACAAGTAACACTTTTCAGTCCATTTCAACAGTGTTATTTTCTTCTAGCAGACGGCTCTGAGCCCTACAGAACTAGTGAGGAGATTTGTCCAATTGGTGGGCACAGAGCTCACAGCGTATCCTGAAAGATTTACGAGATTATCAACAGAATGGAACAGAATGGTCTCCCTCTCTGTGTGTTTTTTAAGCTCTGGTACTGCATCAGCAGAGAGTGGGATGTCTTAGCAGGGCTAAATGGATGACTGTGATCTCCTGCTTATCTGGTGAAGCCCTGTGAACGTGGGATGATCTCCCAGACACCTACCTCAGGCTGCAGGGGATCTGGGCGTAAACAGCTTCACGTTGACTTCAGGTTGAATTATTTTGAAGTTGTGTTCCGTCTCTCTAAGCAGGGAAATGGACAAATATGCAGTGAGAAACTTAAAGAGCAATTTGGAGCTCTGCAGGCAAGTCTGATGCAAAAGGCACAGATGGCTGCTGGCGGTAGTGGTGTTGATTTTGCCAGGCGTCAGTGCAGACTAAGGTGAGGTTAGAAATGGAAGAATTAATTGTCCGTAGCTGTGAAGTTATAAGTGGGTTTTCTCCAGCTATTGATGTTCATATAGTTCATATACATTCACCTTCATATGCGAGAGAGGCCAAATGTCCCTTGAAATGACAATAACCCTGACATAAAACAAAATCCTCTGTTGAGAAAATGTAGAATGAAATATGAGTTTATGTAGCAACAGATACATTTTCAATAAAGAAGAACATAGCATTGAAGCCTCTTCTACCTGAACATATAAGCGGTGGTGTTTCTCTTACAGTTACTGTATCTTTTAGAGGAGCCAGAGCTGTGTTGTCATGAGGAATAGTCTGTGGAAGCAGTAATTGCTCATGAATGAAGCAGGATGCTGGCAGGAGGCTTCAGAGCTCTCACAGCCAGGGGCGATTTATCGGAGTACAATGGGACAGTGACTCTGACATAGAACTGAAGAAATCATCAGAGCACCATCCAAGAAAAAGATGAAAGACTCTAAAGAAAGGATGGAAGATCTATTATGGAAGCGGCATAGATCAACACACCTGAGAGATCCAGAACAAAGAAAGTGATCCACCACATTATGCTGTGAAATAGGGCATGCACATATTTTTTCCGGTGATACAAATTACAGATAGTGTCATAGCATTGATAGAGTTTAATTTCTTCTCATACAATCAATAAAAAATGCTTTAATCCTTTTTATTAATGCATAAATGCTGTGTATTAACACAGGGACTCCTTCAAATGTAAGCTGTCTGCAGAGCTCCAAATCCTCTCCCTGTTATTGTGTGTAAACCAGTGTTAGTCCCTCTCTGCTGTGTGGTGATGCCACCTACTGGACAAACCTTGGTCATGCACCATTTTCTGATCAGAATATGCAACTGCAGTATGCCTGACTCTTATCAACAGGATAATAAAGTCTGAAACTAGGAACACATCTTTTCTTTTCATCTTTCCAGTCGTCAGAGTTGTACAGTGGTGAGGATATTTGTCCTGCGCACTGGACAAAGCGTCCCTTTGTTGGAATGATTTACAGCGCTTTACCTTATGTAGCTGCAACTGTGGAGCAACTGATAAAGAAACAATACACCTTAGACTCTCACTCAAACACACTATAGATTCATATCAGACAGCCTATTGATGTGCATGTTACATCGACCTCAATTTTATTTATATAGTGCTTTACAATCTGTACAATATACAACACTCTCTATCCTTAGACGCTTGATTTGCTTAAGGAAAAAAGTTAACCCCCCTGCAGTGTGCAAAATATGAAGAATATGGATCTGCAACTTACAGGTGCTGTCACACAGGTAGGACCTGAGCCACATGACCTCCTCTTTACCACAAAGACCTGGAAAGAGGACAGACTACACATACGAGGCAAAACTCAGCACACTTTTGAACACAGAAGAAAGAAGAGACAACGACACCATACACACAGTGGGAGAGAGAGACAAAGACATCTGGAATGAGACAGCCAAAGGGTGAGAGTGAGGTCCCAGGACAGCCGATGGTCCTGCACAGAAAAGCCTGAGCGAAAAGCGAGAGGACAGGATTTTTCTTGACATTGGAGTAAAGTATGAATTCACTTGCACGCAAACTGGATTTCATTGAAATAGTTTGACTTGAGCCCTGATGAGCTGATAAGTCCAACAGGTGCTGGGTATCAGTCTCAAAAGCTGTACACCTGTCTTTGACTCAAATTCCTAATGAATCCCACCCCGTGTAGTTCACCAGCATCTGTGACCGTTCTTGGCTATTCTGTGTTTTTAAGAAGGAAAACCAAACATAGGGGGAACAAAGGGCGCACTGTGTCTGCTGCAGATATTCGTCACCTGTGGTAACACTATGATGTAGTGGAGCTGGGATTACACGGGTGTAGGAATGTGAAGGGTGACAGTTTGGACAAGATGACTATTGTTGGGAGTAACACCTGAACTGGTAGCAGAGGTGAAAACTGATCAGGAAGAAATGGGAAATGGCTCATCTCCGGCCAAGGAACAGTTCTGGCAAAGGTCCACGAGCATGTGATCTTACTGTCTCAAATGGACAGCAGAAGAAAAATGCCCAAAACATATAGGCCAGTGCTGATATATACCATGGTTACAATAGGTCATAGTAAGTTTTAGACGTGTACAGGCCATAAAGAGCCAATCACACGTATTGCTTCATTGTTGCATGTATTGCAGTATTAAGGTCAGAGTTTAAAACTTACAAGAGCCAAGCTGTGTATTCTTTTGTCCTTTAGATGATGACAGATGAAGACAGGAATCCGCTTTTATATCTTCTACTAGTAAGCCTTTCATTGAACTCTCTTTCACTATACTATCTAAGCCAACAGTCACATTTTAATTTTCTCTGCTTGCCGTTTCACTCAGATTGTTTCAAGTTTGAGTCTTTGATTGTGGAGGATTTATGAATACCCAGAAACTAACTTGCCTTATAGCTACAAACATTTACAAAGTTTAGTCAGAAGAACAATGTTCTCACAGAGACCCCGGAGTTTCAACATGTTCACATCTGAGAGCTTCTCTGAACAGAGCACTGTTCTTAAGATCTCTGGATACTCATATTTTTCAAATAAGAAACTCTTTTCAAACTTCTTTAAAGAAAAGCCCTGTGGCTGTCACAGCTGTTCCACTAGAATCAGCTGTAACAGATCCAGGTAGGAACTTTATGAACAGTGAACAGTATTACTTTATTTCCAGCCCAGATGGGATGCATTAGGGAGTAGGCCTGGTCAAGTATACAGGATTATTTTAGCCTCCTTATAGCAGGTTTGTGCCCTGTGCATTAGATGGCCAGCTGCTGGGAGTTTCAAATATTTCTTTTTAAAAACAGCATTCGGGAGGGCTGGGAATTTTTTTTTTCACACATATGTAAGGTGCATGTCACGCAGGGCAGTGAGGGGATGTGAATAGAGCGATTGAGAGGCATGGGACCCCGCGGAATGCACCGGAAACCACTGTCCAGATGTGGAGTGGCAAGACAGGGCGGGGGGGATAAGGGTGGTGATGTGGTGGTGATTGTTAGGGGACTTGATTTTGTTGCATTCTTTGGAAATTACTGATTATGAGTAACTAGTCAGATGGCTTATATATTAAACACATTTCGCAAGTCTTTTTCTGTGTTGTTATAAAATGTTTCAAGCCTGTTGTCCATCCTTTATCCATTATGTCTGCCTTGAGGTTCCACATTTCTGTCCATCCACATGAAAGGGATGTGCAGAGCAGATCTCTGCTCAATCCAAATATCTCTGGTTCCCTTTAAAATGACCCTGGGAGAAAAGTGTTGAGAGGAGGGAAAGTGTATGGACCTTTGGGGCCCAGATGTCTATTTGACTAATGGACACTCTCACAAGTCACAAGTATCAATAGGCTGCTTTTAAGAGCTGTGATGACATGTTTCTGTTACTTAGGTCCCATACATACGTAGACACAGAAAAAACAGCATAAATTAAACCATTTTATGTATCAACCTTGCATCCTATACAGTATCAGTTGTCCACATAGAAAGGTGAAAGTAGCCCATATTTCTATTGTACACTATGGGTGTGTTTCCTATGTGTGTGCAAGGGACTATTGGCATGTCAACGTGTTTCCGTATTTTCTATAACAAGTGGTTGCTTGTGTGTGTGGCTCCACAGCGTATTGTAGTTATTAAAGTCAGTAAGAAAGGAGTCTTTGTCACAGCCATCATCTAAACCCAGTCACACGGGCCATCTTGTGCCAGAGAGCCCAACTCATTTTTACCACCGCATTCCTGGGCTGTTTGGTAAGCCCATAGGGGTCCCTTTCCTCCTCTCCTCCTCCCTCCACCTCCTCTCGTCTGGATTCCTCATTCCATCTTCATTTGGGTCCTAATGGGAACATTAGTCTCACATACACACACACACACACACAAACACACACATACCTCCACGAACACGGATCCTTGTGCAAATGCTGTGTTGTGTCTCCTAAAGTACATTCATGCGTATTGCACTTTTGTACTTCTATACGGTAAACAACCTCATTTATATATTGCATCCCCTAGCCCTTAACTTAAAGCATCACAATAATAGTACATGCCTAACCTCAACCTTAACACCTAATTGTAACCTTAACCCAAAACCAAGTCTGAACCCTCAAACAGTTGTTTGTAGGGTTGTAATGTGAAACTGCTGTCTGTGTCTGTGTCTGTTTATGTCACAAACATATCTGTATTCATACTCATGTCTTCTGATTTATGCTGGTGGGCATGAATTTTTTTAAAGAAAGTTGTTAGAAATGGTCTACACTGCTTTGTTTTTTTACTGCCATTAAATAGTTTTTTTTTACTGTCTTTAGCTGCCAGCAAAATATAGAATATAACACTGATCAAATGATAAAACAGGATTTGTGTGTATATATAAAGTAATCAACTTGATTTAATAAGGTATGTAACTGTTAATTGTCCAGATGGAAATGAATAGATCGGGAGGGGAAACTCATGCATTGAGCCATATTGCACAATTTTTGGGCTCAGTGAGTCATATTGCATCATTTTGATTTACATGCACTTTTGAGACAGTCCCTAACTTCACCTCATTAATTCCCGTCTACCGTCGAGTCGAGCAAAGTACCAGGTAAATAAAACCTGTGAGACATCAGTCAAGTTGTATCCTGCGCTGCACGGATGACTGTACATAATGTTGATATTCTTCTAATTTGTTCATCAATCCGTTTACATCCCTAGTCTTCTAAAGAATGAGGACCAGCCAAAATGTCCTCACTTTCACAAAATATCCTCACACTCAATTAGATTCTTACAAAGACTGAGCACACACACACACACACTCACACATACTGTCTAGGCAGCTACTTTCCCCCGAGCAGTCCTGATTACCTCACTGAGCCCTGGTCTCAGCTGCCAGCGCTGGTCAGTGGGTTTTGGAAACAGGAGGTGACAGAAAGCTTCCCTTTCATTTTCTCCAGCCAGACTGACCATTATGTGCTCTCCTACCTTCTTTTCTTCTTCTAAGCTCTCTTTCTTTTTTTCAGTAGGAGAGATACTCCTATATAAATAAAGTGACACATTCAATTATATGTCCACCGAGTTCAGAGTTCGTGTTGCCTGCTGCGCTGTAAAAGCCCAGGGGGAACATTTAAAATGATGGGTTTTGCTGTATTCACTTGCTCTTTTCTCATCCACATGAGCTTTAACCATTTCTGTAACAACCTCGTGTGTTGCTTCCCGCATTGTTTCAGGGGCTGACAAACAAACAATCCATTCATGGGATAGCCAGACTTCCCAAGAAACTCAACCGTATGTTTATACATTCTTTCAATGAAAGAGCCTATTTGTGGTTGAGCTATTCTAGTTTCCCATGTTTCACTCTCTCAAACACTTTCCAGAGTTTCTTCCTCCTTCCTTCTTTCTCTCGCTTCCCTTCCTTCTGTTTGCCTTTTTGTATATTTCCACAACTCCTTTCTCCGGACTGATATAAAGTTATATGCACAAAAATTAGCATTTAAGTTGTCCTGGATTTTAAGACAAGTATGTGGATGTAACACAAGTTTATCTACAGGTGACTTCACCTGAAATGAATTGGTGGGGGTGATAGGGGTACTGAGTATCCGGGCTATATATATAACTCATGCTAAAAATGTCAAACTTTATTATTAAATAAACAATGGAAGCACATTCCCACACGTCACCTACCACAGTAATCATGTGCTCAATCACTGCTTAACTGATTCTTGCTTTGCTTTAGTTTTTTCTCAATCTTATTTCATTGGTAATCATTGTCATTGTGCAACTGGGTGTGCACAATCGGTACTGTATTCTCATGTTTGTTTAGTCATACAGTCAACTATGATACCATGGTTACCATGTTGTTTTTGTTTGATTGGATTGGATTTTTTACTTAGTATAGACAAATATACTGTGTGTCTGTACCTGTGTGTGTGTGTGTGCGTGTGTGTGTGTGTGTACACAGAGAGACAGAGATACATAAAGACAGTTCCAGAAACGGTTCACATTGATTTATTTGATGACGATGATGGTGACAGTTATAGCGATTGTTGACGAAGACCACGACCATCTATTTCCAGATGTTGAAAGTCACTGCACACACTTTTCAGGTGCTCAGGAGACTTTTTGCTTTCTTTCCTGCTACATTGTGGAGACATTGTAGTTACTACTTTCTTTTTTCGATGGCTTCGGCCCTGCTCAAGCCATGTGTAGATCTTTTTATCATTCACTGTGTTTTTCAGTTTGTGCAATTGAAAGATATATTGACTGAAATGATGACTATGAAATAACTGTAAAGGTGTACATATATACACATATCAATGTGCTTGACATGTTAACACCACAAGTGGCAAATCTTTATGAGTGCTTTTACATTTATAGTTGATTCTACTGCTAATACTTCTGTACTTTTACTCTGAATACTTCCTCCTCCACAGATGAATTCCCTGAAATTTGACCAGACAGTGACTAAGCTAGTAGTCATAATGCTTGTTGGAGTTCCTGCACATCATGCAAATAGCGTTTTATTACTTTGGCTTTTCATCTTACCTTATATATATATACTGTATCTTAATGGACCTCATTGTATAGTGTGTGTCTTTGGTCATGTACCCCACAGGGTAATTTTTTGGGGCAATTTTGTTTTTAGGGAATGACACACACACACACACACACACACACACACACAGACTGTTGTGAGTAGTTTTTGATGTAAATATGTGAGTTAAGCTCTTATCAGATGGTTATTTTTAATAAACTCAACGGCTCTTCTACTATTGCTCTACTACAATAGGTGAGCACACGCTATTTTTGATTCAAATACATTATTTCATGATTAGCATTCTGCATTTTGACATTCAGAATCACCTCAAGATGGGATTGTTAAATGGTTACAGCTGTTTGTCTACAACGATAGCACTTGTTTAATTTTCACCCATTGTGTTTTTCTGTGGTTATTTATCCCTCCGAATATACTGTTTGTAATGGCCAGATCTAGTAAAAGGATTTATATCAATAAACATTGTTAGATTACAATTAATATCCCATTTTCTGGAATTCTGTATGACAGTCTTTATTAGTTTTGTCATCTTTGCAGCCAGACCTAATCAGCGGATTTAACTTCATCTATTGGGTTTAACTCCTGTCTCGGCATGCCAATGTTTTGGTCAGGCCCGGGCATACGTGACGGGCAGCCTTGTTATTTCCCGGCTCTCCCTTGTGTTTGTCTTGGCAGAATATTCCTCCCTCTATGATCTATTTCGCCACCCTGCCCTTTTACTATTACACCACGCCAGCCATGCCCAGCTGTCCAAAAGTGAAGTCCCACACATGCCCTAAATGCTAAACAAAACAAATGTTATGTCTTTGGAGATGTATAACAGGGAATGGGCAAGTTGTTGCAAGTGTTGCTTATGTTTCCACTGATGACCATCAGATAGAAAAATCATGCCTTTTTGTTAGTTCAAACTTATTTTTGCCTCTATGGTAGTACCTACTGTACCTCCTCTGTGAGCAGGCAGTTATGTCAGTGCAATAAAGTGGTCTGATTGCATAATGATACTGCTTTAGAGAACAATGAGTGTGTTTGACCTGAGCTATATTACCTCCTTTAGTTTGTTCCCATATCCCCCTTCAGAGCTTTTTACGTTTTGAAGTGGGTTGCTTTGGAGGTCGGGGAGGTCAGAAGTGGGATCAGACTCTCTGATACGGGCCTTTGTTTAAGAACTGAATATAGAGACTATGAGTATTTTGGAAGTTATTGACATGAAAAAATAAATACTGACTGTATACAACCTCAAATGAGACACAGGAGCAACAATACCACCCTTGAAAAGAGCAGAGTATATTCTGTTGCATTTCAATGTGTGGTACAAGATCAAGAAGAAGGCCTTCTCCGGGGAATAGGTGAGTAAAATCTGTTGACTTTAAAGTTCCAATATTATGACAGCCTTGGCTTTTTATGAATGCAGTTTAGCTGAAAAAAAAGAGAAGTTCCTTCCTTTCTCTCCCCTCCAGCTGACAAAGCTTGTTCACAGAGACCACAGAGAAAACCTTTCCTCCCTGGATACCTGGAAGTATATTACTTCCTTAATTCTTCTTTGGAAACATCTCGACTAACCTGGTTCCAAAACTGCCAAGGCACATTCTGTACTACAACAAGTAATGCGTTGTGTCCTGTTTGACTCCAGAGCCGCGCAAACACAGAGTGGCTCAGTTCCCTCGACTCTGCAGGTGCTGGGAGCACATTTCATAAACACCTGCTGGGAGTTTAGAGTGTGTAGATATCCTGGCTAATCGGTACTGGACTGTGTTTTGGTTAGAGACAATCTGGATTGTCATCTTCTGTTAGCCAGTTTCTTCAAGGTTAAGACTTTGATACTATATTCAAGAACATTTGGCACGACCAATAAACCAATTTAATGGAAATCAACCCAATTCTTCAATGTTTTACAATATATTTGACATTTCTATGTCTGTATTAGTCAAGGGGTGCTTGAAGTACCTCTGGGTGCTCACTTTGTCTGCCAGAATTCCCAAATTAAAGACTGTAGCCACAGCTCCATTCCCAACTCCAGCCACAGTCTTTCCTAAGCCCCAACCCTAACCTCAGCATCAACCCTTCAACAGTTTAGAGAGGAGGAGGACTGAGCGAGCTGACCCAAACTTCCCAGGATGAGAAAACTTTAAATCTAAATGTTATTCTTCTGGGTCCTCAAAGGATACATTGTGTGGGGATCCAGAAGGACATACCAGGCTGTGAAAGAGGCTCTTTCTTGTTTTTTGCCCATTGGCCCCCTCCCAGTCTCTCCGGGGCGGCCTGTCTCTCTCTGACAACAGCTGCTTGCTGCCTGTGGAGGCCGGGGGTGAGCGGCGCAGCTCCAGACATCTGTAGGCCCTGAGCCTGGGCCGCCTAGCTCTCTCTTTCTTTTTTCGCACACACACACACATACATTGGAGCCCACAGTCTGCCCAGCACAAAGGACTACATTCATCCCCCCTCATACAGTCTCTACTGGTGAAGAGGTCGTCTGAAGCTCCCAAGCTCTCACTCTTTTTCGCCTCCTTTCTCTCCTTCTGCATCTCCTGTCATTCTCTCAGATATTCCCTCCCTTCTCAAACTCTCTCTGTCTCCATTTCTCTCTCCATTGGAATGAATGTTCTTCCATTCAGGTTCATGAGAATCACATAATCATTAAACATTATGAACTGTGGTTAACCAGAATGACAACGAGGGCCACAGGTCTCAATTAGAGGAGACATATTCTCGATTTTGGAAGCACAGTGACCTGTCTTTGGCTTTTGGTTGCATCTAACTATGGGTGTCTTTGAAAAATATGTGGGAAAGAGTATGTGTTTGTGTGTCCCTCTGTGTGCGTTTTACCTCCTAACCCTGAGAACAGGCATTCCAGTGCGGAGGACTTGCCGACTAAGTTCACAAAGGGATACTGAGAGAGGCCAGAGTGAACAGAGATCCTTTGTACAGAGTGAATGTGGCCATGAGAAGTTTGGGAACGGCATGGTTTGAGAAACATCACAAAGTTGCTTTTAAAAAGCCCCACTGGTAGGAAACCATCTACTTTCAACATAGGAGCTTGAGGTTGGCCATATGTCCATCACCTTGCCTTTGACAGGCAGATCCAGTCACTCCACACCACAACCACATAGTGTGGGAACTCAACTACAAATGCTTGGAATGTCTTTAAGTCAGTCTTTTCTTCAAGGTATGCCAAAGTGGTTGTATGCCAGTGGTTGTATACATATACATATACATATATAGTCTTTCAACTGGACAACCCTGTTCTGACCATGTGTCTTTAAGCACCTGCCCTGCTGAAGTGCCCATGAGCAACACAGTAATGTCCCAACTCATGACGCACGGTTGAGCTGAGTTGTAGCTGATTGACTTTTAGCTTGAAAGCTTGAGCTTGGACCATGTTGCCTGCTTATCAGTGTGTTTTGTTACAGCCACTCTGATGTGAACTTTAGTTAATGTATCCCGTTGCACCTATTAGCAGGCCAATTTCATCATTGGAGTTTTTCACCCTCAGTCGACTGAGACTCTTCAAGTCAAGCAGTCGTAATAAATAAGCCTATCCTGTTGAAGACGAGGAGTTATTATTTCGAAGCGGACAATGCCGTGAATTTATTTTAAACTGTTTCATTTGTTTATGCATTTACACATTGTTTTTAATGTTTCAAGTGAAATAAAAAAATAGGCTATAAGAGCTTCATTTAAACAGAAATACATGTGTGCTGCCTGTCTCATTATATATGTCGGCAATTCAAATGGGCTGCAATTCAAATCTTGCATCACATGCAGCTGTCTTTTATTGATTTTTAAATGCTCAAAAATATGTTTCCATTAATCTGTTGCATTTGACTATGTTAATGTGATTGAAATCACCACTTAAACTCTGATTGATACTCTATATGAGAAACAAAAAAGGAACGAATAGTCGAATCTTCATATTGAACAGCCAAATCCGATTCGACAAAATTCTGAGTCAGGTACAGCCCCAGTATTTTTTACACCTACTGTAGAGTTCCTTTTGCACACAGAGGAGGAAGAATCTCTCTTTGAATAGCTCCTTCTAAAATGTATTTGATTTTCATTTTATTTCCTCATGTGCTAATAGTTTTGTTTTTATCAGTGGAACCATTAACAGTGTGTTCCTTGCTAATAATAAACAGAGATAACAGGCACAAGTGCTACAGTGTTACTGTTATATTGTTTATACAATACAGTGCTAGGCTAAATCACAGTGCAGAGTGTACTATGCTCTCAAGTCATCTCCATTCTTCTCCCGTGAGAAAATGTTTTGTGGTTGTTCCACATCTGACCTACGGGTGGCGGGTGGCTGTATTTCTTACAGCCTGTCAGTGCTGTTCAACTGTAGCTCATCACTTGTTGGCAAGTGCATGAAGCCCGACCTGCCCAGAGCTCACTATCTGAATTTTTGTTATTTTAAATGTTGTAAGGACATGCGCTTACTGTACATACTGCACATACTTCTTATTCACTCAGTCACTCGTTCACAACTCACAATATGCCAGTAGACATATATATAGATATCAAACTTACTTTACTATCTCACAACATTAAGTTCTAATTTTGACTGTTGTCATTCTGAATATGAATAATGAAGACATGCAGAAATCCCTTTCTTTCCCTATGCTTTATTTTGTGAATAATTTGCTGACAGTGGTCGTAAAATGTGATACAGACCAGAGTGCATGTTTCACATCAGGGTGTTCTGATCTCTACATAAACCATGTTTTTAACCCCAGTCATGTTCCATAGCTCAGGAGTAAAACCCATCTGAACTCTGCACACTCGCTCGCATACACACAGGCAGCGCAAAGCACAACTTGTCTGCTCATCTGCTTCTGATTAGTGACGACATGAGCGATGCCAAATGGGAGATATGGATCTCATTCCTCTGCAGACAAAGCCTCATTCATTGGCAGAAAGCTCAGATGTGGGAAGACGATTCCTGTGACTTGGACCTGCGCCGGTCCACTCCTTCTGGGTCTCGTGTTGTCCTGTGAACAGGGGGTTGTACCACATGTTTGGATTGATAGAGGCATGGGTGTTGGATGGGACAGCGGGAAGGTGGATGTTTACACTGTATTCTTGTCTGACGAGTGTATACAGTGGGTTGTTTTCCATTAGATGTGACTGAGAATGAAGCCACAGGTTACATCAATTTAAGGCAATTCAAACAAAGACAGAAACAATCCTACTTCCCCAAGGTGGAAAAAGACAAAAGAACAATATACTGTATGCTGTATTACAAGGAACAATTAGTTGCCTTTATTACCTGCTGTTGTACTTACACTGAATATTTTCTATTAGCATGTCAAACAGATGTGTATGTTTTGGATCACTTACAGGATACCGGTAACCTTTTTATTCATGTTCCTGTTTGCTATGTTGTGTTTGGCCAGCCAGTGGGTATGTTCCAGCCTTAAGCTAGAAGTCAGTGGCCTGCAGACATATTCCTGACAGCTGTAAAGGTGATGGCACACCTTGACAGGACAGGCAACCTTTTGATGACAGCTTACCTACAAACCCTCCTAACTGCTCTCTGTGTGACTCACTGAAAAAAAAGCAGGTGCCAACATTTGGGTGAAACTTATATGACTAATACTCCAAATATGACTAATCCAAGCATTAATAAAAAAAAAAAAAAAAAATATATATATATATATATATATATCAACCATAGCCCTTCAAAAGCATATATGTAGATAGAAACTGTCACACATGTAGTCCACAAGGAAATGCCAATCAATACCATCTCCCAGCGTGGAGTCCGATAAAGGTCATATTGTGCAGTTTAAACAATGGTTATCACCTCAGCAGAACAATGGCTGTAAAGCTCTTAACTGCAGCTGCCTCCGGTTTATAGTGTCCCATTTGACTCTTGATACAGTTGGTAAAAATAAATTAGAAGTTGGTCAAACACAGAACAGTTTTGCTCATTAAATAACATTTCTTTTTATTCAACGTATTTCTCAAGTCCCACTTACACAATATGACTCTATTGTATGTTTGCTATTGGGTTTGCTGAGACAGGCAGTACATTCAGCAGGCTCAGAGGTTGTTGACCTATCGTTCAACTACATGCTGACGAAATACGTCATAGATAATAATGTGTGTGATTGTTCTGTGTCTTCACAGGTGTGCAGTGTCATCAGTCTCGCTAAGCTCCAAAACAATCTCATCTCCATAGTTACACTGCATCTGGACTCTATCTCTCCCTCTCCTTCCCTCTCTCTCTCTTGCCCTGAACCAGAGAGCAAGCGCCTGCAATGCACTCGCCAAAATGTTTGAGGGTAAAGTCATCATAAAGTCATTTCCCCCATCATATTAAGTGCACATTTCTGAGGGGATAAAAGGTCATTGGTGGATTTATTTCAGACCTGGGAGGCAGCTTGGGTGATTTTGGCCTGCGTTGTGGACCTCAACCACATTACACACTTGCCCAGAAACTTACTCATGGGACTTGGGTTTGTTGGTTTTTGTGCGTGTGCCTGTTTGTGTAAGACATGGCTATGTGTTTTTACTGCCTTGATAGGTCCTGATCAACAAAATCAACAAAAGCAGTCACAGATGGCTGTTTTATATGAACATAAGAGGAAAGGTTTACTTAGTATTTCCTGCTCTTGTATTTTTTTAACATCCAATGTTATAATGCGTCATGTCATTCTAAGGTGTTAACTCAACTTTGACATTATTGTTGCCATTTAGGGTTGGGTGATATGACATTACATACTGTAAGTTGATTTGATGACATTCCTGACAGTTGTCAACTTTCAGAACATGTGACTTACTGGAGGCTCTATTGAGACTTTTTTTTTTTTTAATATTTATTGTTGTATTAGGTAATTGTGGTCATTGTTCAGTGGGAAGGACTGCTTTATGGTAATTTAAAGGATTTTTTAAATATAAAATAATAATTTAAGGTATTGCTAAACTTCCCCTGTGGGGATCAATAGTTTTATCCTATCTTAATTCACTGGATTAGCCAAAACAGACATTCCAGTCAGGTTATCTTATTTATGAATGGTTGCACAATTGTTGAAACAATTTATTTTAGGATATAAAGAGTTACTATTATAATAAATTATGCCCATATCATCATTATACCATCATTATGTCCATATCATCATGTCATGTAACCTCCTCGATTGCACTGTCCTGCCAATTTGACAGTACAAACTCATGCTGTGCAGCCAAGCATTGTTCAAAGCCACATAACTTTATTAAATTGACTGTCAGAGGAGATGTGCATGAATGTATGCATGAGACACCTAGAATACTGGTCTCAATGTTAAATTCTTTAGTGATGCAGTAACTAATAGGGATCCAAATAGACAGTAAAGTAAGGATTATGGTTGTAAGAAATTTAAGATCAGGGTAAGATTGAAGGGTTTTATGCAGGAGTGTATTGTTAGTAGTAGTAGTAGTAAATAGGATGTCCCTGCAGAAAAAAACAGATACCTGTATGGTGTATGGTGTATGAGTGTCTGTGTGCATGCATGTGGACTTTTCCTTCCTTCCTTATTTCAGTGGCAACCTTCTGAGTCCAAGCAGGAACCTAACGGTGTAGCAAGTCAACTCGACAGGATCCAAGTACAGCACCACCAGGTTTTCTGTAATCTGCGAAAACAAGCAAATGTTTTGGGCTTTTCTCTCCTGGGCGCTCCCCTCCCTCTGCACCGCATGGAGCAGGGTTCATTTGAAAGGCGCTGTTTGTTAAGGCTTTAGCGGTTAGTAAGTGCTTCCTTTGTTTGGTGGGAGCGCGGAGACGGGGGGTTAATATCTCCCAGGGAGCGCATACAAAGAGGGCCTTCAGCTCCCCTGGCCGGAGAGGGGTGGCTAGATGAATGAGGCCGGGCCGTGGGGCAAAGGTGCCAGGGAGGGCACAGGAGGGTGGGGAAGTGCAGGGGGCAGGAGGCAGGGGAGAGTCCGGGAGGTCACGGGGGTATTAGAGCCCTGGAGGGGATAGAAGAGGCTGCAGGAGGCAAGATGGAAAGTAGTTAACTTTTGGGCGGTGACTGGGAATAGAGAAGTGACTTTGGGGCATCGGGTCACCATCAATGTAAAGTTGGGCTAAAACAACCACTGCGTACTTTAGTAGAAGGCAAGCACAGGTCCAACTAGCCATGAACTCTGTGCTTTTTGACATTCCTGCTGTCTGTTTCCAGTGCAGAATAGTTTGATGCCCATTGATGGGGGCTTGGGGATGTTGAGTCTTAGCACTGTTTGGAATAACCCCCTCTGGACCCTGTGGTTCCTTAGGCCAGGTGCCACAGGTGGAGTACAGTGGGTAAAGTGGGAAGCAGCGATGCTATCACTCTGCCCTAATACAGACAAGCACTTCATGGCATGTGATAACAATCAAAACAGTGTGTAAGGGCCATCCACACATCCTCCCCTTAGATGGGACAGATGAGACAGATGAAGGAGTTAGGGGGGATATTTTCAGTCTGGTAGATGAGTAATAATGTGAGCACGTGTAAAGGCAACATTTCTTGCTTAAATATGATTAAAATCATGAAGAAGTAAATGTCACCATCTGAGAAAGTATTCAAAAAGAGAGTCTAATTAATGCTTATTCAACAAAGACAATAAAACATTGTTTGCAGTCAAGGTTGACAAGTCTGAGCATAACAAATAATTGTGCAAAAGCATCCCTCTCTCCTGTTATCATCACTCTAAATAAACAACCAAATACTCAAGCTTGTTGATTATTTTCCTTCCACTATACTTATTGAGCTCCAAGTGTCACCCACTCCACGGCCCATTGCCCTCCACCCCCCTACAGCTGCCTGGGACATCCAAATGTGCGTGCATGTGTGCATTTCCGTATGGGAGTGTTTAACAGGAGTGCAGAGTTTCCCAATAGAGCTTGATTGTGGTAGGTCAGTGTTGTATGATGAAGAACAATGGGATTTCTGTAATAGTGCTGGATCAGATTGATGCCTTTATTCCATGGGAATCGGTGTGTGCTTTGGATTGCAACATGTGTTGGCTTGGGTTGCGATGCAGATAAAACGAGGGGGAACTTGGCCAAAGGGAATATTTCTTGGATCCGGATTTGGCAGAAAGAAACTTTTTCCAGGTATTGATGTACAGAGGATCAATAACACAAGTCTCATTATTTTCCAGGGTGCCTAGTTCTTCTGTGTTATGTCCCTCCAACATTACAGATAATGAACAAAACCTCCATTAAAAGTGCATGTTAATAATTACAGATAATGTATTCCAGGGAGCTGCAGTACATTTTCTTTTTAAATGTTCATTAACTGAGTATTTCATTATTATTACTTCCCCACGGGAAAAATTGTAATGGTGCGTATCTCATGTTAGGTTGAAATAATGCCTCCACTGAATCGTTGAGGGCTGCTTGTGAGGGCTTTGTTGATGTCTCCATCCCCTCTTCTCTGTCACATACTCATTGAGAAGAGGGAGAGAGGAAGAGAGATCTGTCTCATTGAGCTCAACTCTTCCCACGGAACTACAACTGGATTCCCGCTGTGTCTCGGCCAAACCAATGGTCTCTTTGTGCCCGTCCATCAGAGTTCCTCTGTCCCAGACACTGCCCTCTCTGTGCCCTGCAGCAGGACCGACTCTCCACTCTGTCCCCTGCTATGGGACTCTGTGGACTGCATCACCCACATGCACATGTCAGTGAAATCTCAGCGGGTTCACTGCTCACCTGTCTGCAGGTTGGTTAATCTCTTTTTTTTTTTTTTTTTTTTTTTTTTAATTCCTCATAGCTGCTGTTTGTGGCAACACCATGAATGACCTTCCCCAACATAATCACCCTCATTCCCATAATCAGTTGCGGAGGTGTTGTACGTTATGGAGAGCCTTCACTGGATTTGGTAAGTTTCCTCTGCTTAACTCAAGTGAGGTTAGTAAGGAGGTTGAGTTTCCATCATTTTCTGTTATGTGACATTATTCAGCTAATGTGCTGTTATGTCATTTTCAAACAACCTGGTGTATATGTATGGGTATGTGCATGTACCTACAGTATATATACACTGTGTACAAAATGTGTTTCATCCACATACAAACAGCCAGCTTTAAAAATGCAGAAATCTCTACCATCAAATCATCTATGAAAAATATCAGTATACAGGATACATGATAAATTATATTGTATGGTACAGTGGACTTTTATACAAATTAATTGTATTGTTTTTCAAATGTCCATACTGTACATCATGCATTCAAGGGTTAAGGAATTGGATTACACCTCACTGATTAGTTCAAGAAGAAAGCCAAACTCCCTTACTTGTACCTGACTAATCTAATATGCTCCTGTTGGGGCTCAAATGACTGTGAGTGAATGAATGTCAAAAGGAAAAATAAGCTGAATACAAGTCTTCAAACTGGCTTTGGAAACTGAGACCTTATAACCCAGCAGGTCATTTGTACAATCAAGGATTTTTCCCCCCACTAAGAGCTGTGGTATAATAACAACCTGATCTTTAGAAGAAGCTTTGGGCTTAACAGAGGCTGACCAGTTAAGATGAAATGAAGTTAAACGCTGGCCTGAACAGAGGCAGATTAGAAATCCTCTTTTTAACATTCAGACTCTTGATGCCTGATTTCTCTGTCTGCACTCTCTCGTCATTCACAATTGATATTTTACCTAGAGCCCGACCAATATATTGGTCAGCCGTTATTATCGGCCAATATTGGCCTATCACAGATATATCGGTATATGTTGTCCGATACGCGCCAATACTTTAAAAAATTCTTTAAAAGTTATTGGCAGCATTTAATGTATATTTGATCCTTTCTTTCTGTATATATGAGATTATCAGCCGACATATTGATATCGATTGATTTACTCCCTAATATCGGTATCAGCCTCAAAAATCAAGTATTGGTCGGGCCCTAATATTAACATTAACTAAATTTACTATAACCTAATCTCTTATTCAAAATTATCCAAAGTGACTTTAAAAAATATTGATTTGTAAAAATTACCAAAACACTTTGAATTATTTGGGTCTTGTCATAAAACACAATATAGAGACTGCTCATATAACCCAGTCGCACAGCCAGTGAGTGACTAACCCCAGGGTTGGGGGCTGAAACTTAGGTAATCCTCTTTACACGCCTAAAATAAATGTCCTAACCCAACTTGTCTCAACAATTTTCCTGTCAGGCTCAACCTTAAACCAACAGTGTTTCAGTTTGTCTTTTATAATAATCCCCAAATTATAATAAAAAAAAGAGTCTTTCATTTCAACTTCCAGTGTGACTTTCACTGGTATGACTTCTAATATCATGTACAAAGGTTGAAGGAAAAGTACAAGAAAGGTTAACCAACTGGCTCCTGTCTCCCAAAAAACTGTGGTCATGAAGGCCTTTCTAAAACTAGTGTTGGACACCACTATTGACAGGACAACCGTAGTGGTCATGGTTAAAAAAAACATTGTTGGTAAATGGGAAATTAAGTTCAAGTGTTAATCTCTTACAACAGCAGTTGTAAAAACATACAATATACAGCAAAAATCTCCTGTAAATCTCCTACAAGGTGTGTTTAGTAGCTGTTCTGTTGCTTTGGATCATACCACGTTATTTCATTTGGCTCAACTGCTGTTTCCAAGGTCAAGAATAAACTTCTTAACTCAGCTATTAAGCCAACATGGATGTACATTTCACAATCTACAATTCTGTAGCAAACTCCACCCTCTGATGAAGAACATGACATGTTTGAAAGCTCTTGAACAGACACTAAATGAACCTTGAGATCCTTTTCTCAACTGCTACTTCCACAGAAATGCCCTTTATGGGATTATTTGAATGAATTCTGCTGAAGATCCACAATCAAAACAGAGGAGCATTCCTTTTAGTCCCATCAAAGATGAAAACAAAAGTCAGAACAAACATTTCCGAGGAGTATACTGTAAGTTTAGTACGTGTCCTAAGCCCTACGCGTAAGTATTGGTTGTTTAATGTGAGCCGGTTCTCAAGGTTGCCCCAACAACTGAGCCAGAATTGCCATTAACAGAGTGCTTCTTTGATTTTGTTGGTCATCAACTATTATGTGGCTCATTGCTAAGCTCAAATCCCTGCAGGTGGATATGTAGAATTCATCTCAGTATGATATGAACATGCCTAAAGATCCCCTCCAGACTTGTATTAAGACATATGAAAATACTATATCTAATTTACCCTCTTTAGCAGATGGATGTGAAAACCCTTCTAGTGTCAAACTCTGCACTTACATCTACACAGGGACAGCTCAAACAAAGTGTAACCATAAGCAAAACATTTTTTCGAGTGGAGGGGGACTTTAAGACGCTTCTTTAAAAGCTCCTAGTATCCATAAAAAGGGCAAATTAATTGTCTCAGTATCACATTGCACTTTCAATTGTCAACCATCAATCTACTTTTATTGAAGTTCAGTCATGCTCCAACCTTTGCTTCCAAACTTTTTCTTAACTTTTGTGCTGCCACTCGACATTTTTTCTTTGCTTTTCTTTTTTTTTTTTTTGTGGGTCACCATAGCAGCCTTTTCCCCTGAATGATCTCATCCAATCTATACAGCTTTAAATATGCTGTTCAATGCTGATTCAAAGCAGTTCTGTCAAAGAATAATATTTATTCTCTTTAATCCCCCTCTCCACCTCTACACATTCCCCAGCCTACAGAACTGCAGGAGTGTGCCAACAATAGCACCCCTCCCTTCTTCCCTCTCTCCCTACCGCCCACTCTGCTCTCTCCCTGGTCATGTCGGCAGAATGGGTGGCAGGTGTTCAGTAAAATGTAAAATGCCATATCGGAGGAATAGGAAGCATGTATAGGCTCATAAAGCCAGTTTTAAGTATTGATATACCTGGCTGGGGACGTCTTTGCAGACAGGCATACTGTAGATCATCTGTAGTTAGAGATTATCAAGCACTGATTCAGAGATATCCCACCATTGGGTTTGGTTGTTTTGCTTTAGTAAATTAATTTCCTCCAGGTGCACCAGTGGAAATACTGAAGTGATTTCTTCACTTTTTCCCTGTTCAGTTTTGTCATACAGCGCTCCTCATGTGGTGATGGCAGCAATAGATTAAGTTCTCTCTGCAGAGTGTTTCAACAAATACTCGACGAACATTGGAAATGCTGCAAAACCCCGAAAGACATCTGGTGACAAATTATTTGAACAGCCCACACAAGTGTTATTAATTATTTCAGTAATGTCCTACATTCTACAGGTTAATGAAAGGTGAGTAAAACACCCGGTATCATGGTTAGAAAAAGATCTGTGTCACAGTAAAATATTAAAGCAATCCAACATTGTTAGCTGGTCTGACACAGGAACACCAAAGATGACTATGTCATATGGTCCCCTACCCCCCTGCCCTCCGAAACTGTGCTTTTCTGTTCACTACTCCTTGCATTACCACTGAACGTTGGCATTAAAAGAAAATTGTGTCCTGTAGAATCGTCCAACATGAACATAATACCCAGAAAATGTGCGCACACTTTCGCACTGCCTTGTGGAGTCTTTTTCTGTGCTCTGAAAGATGTTCTCCGGATGAAAAGGGTTTCACAGAGTAACTTTCCCTTCATTCTTGTGGTCAGAATTGCCTGGCACTGTGAAATGGAGCATTTTACCATGCATTATGATGGAGGAATCCAGCATGTCTCCAGAATGAGGTAAACAGCTTTAAAACACAGACACACATGCTGTCTCCCTCTTCTCTCTCAATTTGAGGAATCTTTAGTCCTGGCAGGCAAACTTTGCTCAGGATCATTTTTCTCCTATGATACAAAGACCTAAGTTTGTTAGGGACTTTCAGAAGGAGTGAGGTCATCTGCTGTGTGGTCAGGGAATGAGAGGGGAGCTCGGGAGAGTGAGTTCACTGTGACCTGTGCCTGCCCTGGAGCCCGGGACTTTGGTTTGGGGTTTTGGGCTGGAAGACGGGGAGAGAGGTCGGTCCTTGCGGCACCACACTCTCCTCAGCTCTTGGCGCATTCATTGTACACTAGTCATGGTCCAGGTTACTTAACTCCAGGGACGGTACTTTTATTTCTTTTTCTGTAATTCTTTTATTTGTTCTCTTTGCCTCATCTATCGCTCTCCATTTCTCGCTGTAGAAACATTCAACAAAAGCTCCTCAATAGAAAAACAGACTTTCTATCTGACATTTCAAGATATAGCTTGCCATTCTTAGTGTACACACAGAGCCCCCGAGTACAATATAATGCACTATGTGAGGGAAAATAATGTGCTAGATGAGAATTCACAGGACTGTCAAGTAGGGGTGTCATTATATGACAGGGAATAGATGTAATGTCTAGACCTTAACTAAACAAAACCTGTGTAATTATCCATCTCTCACCCTCCCCAGGATTTAGCAGAGGTATTGAGCATATATAGTTTGATCACAGGCGGGTGAGGTTTTGTGAGATAAGTAGCTGTCAGAGCTGTCATGTGGACATTAGCTGGATTAGTGTGATGAAATTCAAAGAAGAATTCGTGGGCTTTTGTCCAGTCATTGTATTCTCTTATATTATTACAGTTATTATAAGTGTATATGATGATTGTATTAATTTGTTTGTGCGCTGGGCTCTTTTTCGATGCACAAACAGACACAAACACACACCTTTTACTCATACCTACTCCTATCGCTGCGACTTCAACACAGCGGTTCCTCACCTTTGTTAGCCCCCCCCCCCCCCTTCCCTCCCTCCCTCCTTACCTCGTCTCCATCTCCCACTCTATTCCTCTCTTTTGCTCTCTGCTGCTGTAAAGCCTTTCCGTGACTAGCTGTCATTAATCTTCCCTCTCTAGGGGCAGGATCTTGACTGTGTGCCAGCAAGCGCTCATACAAAGCCAAGACAGCCATCCAAAAACAGAGCCGCTTTTCTTGTTTCCAGAGCACCGCGTAGCTCACACTCACGCTGCTGCAGCCCTCGGGGCAACACTGCTCCACACAACAAAGGAATGACTCTGGATGCGGCCTAGCACATCACACCTAGGCTAATATCCATACATTTAGATGCACACCCACACAAGCAGGCGTACAGGTTGGCACCTATGAAATCTATCTCTCTTTCTCCTTGTCAGACGGACTCAGTCTCTCCTCTTGCACAAACACATCAGGCATTGTTTGGATGCATGCGAGACATAGTCAAGTTGTTTTTTAGTGTGTGCGTTTCTTTTTCCAAATCTTAGAGTTTTTGGGGTCTATATTTTGCAAAACACCGTCAATGATACAAGCATCAATCTATCATATAATTTCAGCACTAACAGCACCTGCAGCAGCATCCAGGAGGAAAAAGAAAAAAAAGATTATAGTTACTATAAGTACATGAAGCAGCTGCTGTTGACATTGACTGTAATATTATCAAACTATACACACCTATGTAGCGTAACAATGCTTTTTAAGCACACCAAAGGCAAAAGGTACCCGGAATTCTTTCTCAGGACACTTGTAGTTCCTCATTAATATTTAAGCAATAGGTGTAGGCCAGTTCAAGTTTTAGTGACAGTTAATGCAAAAAAAAAATAATCTCCTGACATTGTTTTAAGCAGTTTAGTTAGCTTGCGTTAGGTTATACACATTTGATTTGTTCATACTTAATCATGTCAAGAGCATACTTTTGCTAAAATAATCTGTATCACTGTGCCTTCCTGTTGTTATTCAGTCAGTTGCCTGAGTGACTCTTTGACCCAGAGAAACCAGGGGTCACCTGACTGCTGCTATGACTAGCATACAGTAGGTGAACAAATCCTCAGTGTGTTGGCAGCAGACTCTGGACTTTGTGTCGCAGGCAGAAATCACACATCGGAGCGCTGCGGAGAAGAATGAGTAGCAATTTCAACAGTTGACCCTAATAAAAATGCAGATCCTTCGCCATCATAAAGAGCTACTGTGAGGTTAACAGTCCATTGTTAGTGCTATAAACATCAGTCACCAGAAAGAGACGAGAAGGAGAGCACAAGAGGGCTGAACGTCAGCTGTGAAACGTGTGCTCATTTCTGCTCCTCATGTTGTCTTTATGTGTGTTCATGTGTGTCTCGGAGGTTTACTATCTCTTATGAATGAGCTGGATCTTTCTTTGTTATCTTATCGCAGCCCCCCCTTTTTTTTTTTCTAAACCTGGTTCCCCTGGTTTCTCTTTCCTGTGAGAAGAGATACTGTGATCTGCTCAGTGAAGAGAAAGAGGGGGCCACCAGCAGTGGCTGTATTGCAATATCTCCTCTCAACAACAAGTGCCCCATTCAGCCCCCATCAACCACTCCAAAACACACACATACTTTGCCCCCTCAGAACATCCAACCTTTACAAACCACCACCACATAACACTATACTTAACTTATTCACTTCCCTTTGCCCTCACAGCCTTTATGGCTCATTCACCTCAATGTAGCTAGACCACCATGCTCCTCCTAAAGTGTCCCCTACCTCTTCAGTGATCCAACAACAGGAACCATGCATGGTTTACACTTCTGACTATATAAACAAAATGATTATAATGTCGATGGCTCTGTAAAGCTTTTTCCACTCTTTGTTCGACTTTACAGGTTTGCTTTTGTTCAAACCCGCATCGTCCCGCTATACGGGTGCACAGTAGAGTGCTGTGGGTGTATTGCAGATGGTGTGAAATATGTGTTACAAAGTTGTAGTCATTTTCAGGCTTACAAATGTGTTTTTGATATATTTTCCTAAAAACATCCATACATAGATCAATTTCTGGCTATACGTGCAGCATTTTTTTTTTTGGCTTTATCAAGTGGAGTGCTGCAGCTTTGAGACAATGTGTCTCTCAAGGTATGTTACTTTCCCAAGCTGTGACAGCTGTCTGAGAAACAGAATTGAACAGTCTAAAGCTAATACACACACACACACATTTAGACAGATCCACAATGGTGCTAAGGCTGATTTTGACAGCTGCTATTTGTCTAAAGAGCCAGACATGTTACACACTGCTCTGTTATTGTTTTTACAATTGATCATCAATTAACAATAGTATTACTTGTGCCCTTCAGTTTTATCTTTAGAGATCTGTATGTCTTTTGCTCAGTTTCTTTCCAAGAAAAACTCTGCAACACAAAAACAACATTATAGGCATGTTACCACATTTGAAAGAAATGCTAGTTGGGACACAGTGACATAAATGTTAGACACTCATAAGGAGTTTAACGGAGCTCAGAGTGCACTCTATCTGCCCCGGGCACTTTTAGTTTTACATTCAATCGTAGATTCAAATGGGATTGTAAAGATCCTTTCTTAATGTGTGCACTGATGTGCATGTTGTAAGCGTGTTAATATCAGGCTAAATGCTTGAACTTCTTAGATAAAAAGATGAGATAAGCCCTGTGTAATTACTTTTTTTTTTTTTTTTTTTTTTTTTTTAGCAAAGAACTTGCTAATGAAAACCACCAAAATGTTCAAACAGACAAGTTTCTTTCCTCAGCGCTTGATGTCCTCTGCCTCAAGGCAACAGTCAGTCAGTTGTATTTCATTGTGTTTGTCTGGAGGGGGAACACATTAACCTGCCTCAGCTGTCACGCTAGCTCACAGTTGAGTGAGTCAGCGTCAGCGAGAGAAGTTGGACCTCAGCATACCATTCTCACACATCAAAGGCGGGCTAAAAGTGACTCCATACGCTGAGCCTCCATGGCGTGGTATTCACATATCCAGTACTGTTTCCTGACCAGTTCACTGAGTTGGTACAAACAAACTGTTGTGCAATTAATTCCCCAAACACCTTACTCTGTTGCCAGGTACTCAAAAAGGCAATAATGACGATATAAGGGTTAATGCTAATCATACTGGATTTCCCAGTGAGAGAAACTCTTTACTGTTCCTTTTGAAGTTTTACCTGTGGGTGTTCCTTCATAGGAGGCAAACAGAGAGGGCAACAGAACAGATAATCCTCCATCCATATGTTGTGCAGGCATACAATAATTATAGACTTTATGTATTTGACGATACGGTATGTACTGCTTTCAAACAAACCGCAGACCAAATGTCAACACTGAGCTGTTGGGCGGGTGGAAAATCTTTCTGATTTCTGATGGTAGTCATAGCGGTAAATCAGCTCAGAGGTGAGGCTAAATAATGGCTGAACTCTGTCCCTCCTTGCTTCGCGGTGAATGTTTGGTTCTGAGCGTGTCCCGTTAACAGTGCCGCACGGCGCACTTCTTCCTCATGGCTGCGTCCTCGGATGGCTCAGCTATGATGATAACTGCTATAAATATACGAAATGAGCCATGCATGTAAAAGAAGTGCAAATTCATGAAAAAAGAAAATTGTTTTTGCCTGTTCAAATAAAGTAAATCAGTACCATACTGGTCTACAAATTGCTCCACAGGCAGTATTCTGACCTCTTTGATGCATGTGTTTTGGTCCATGTTTTTGCATCAATGTGCAAAAACATGGACATAATGATTATAATGATTATAAGATGGATTCCAGTAACAAAAGTCAAACAAAACAAACAAAAAAGAAAAGAAAGGCCACAATTATTACACTTTTGTTGCCGATCAATCTCCATCTCTGTATCTCTATATTCATTTCAAAGCTGCTTTGTCAGTGCTGTTCTTTTCCCTGCTAGAGCGTGCCATCAAGCAGCCATTGTATTCCAGCTCAACCCTGTCATTAGCTGGCAAGGGTGTGGCGAGTACTGTTTACAAACAGCTGCCTGACATGACCAGAGAGAAAGTGACACACATGCTATGTGCTCCACCACACCCCAAACGTCTCTATCTCTATCTGTGCATATTTCTGATAAAACATCAGGGTTAAAGTTTGTTATTAAGCATCGAGACATCAGGAAACATTACAACAACCTTCCAAAAGGCATCATCTGCATTACTGTTTTTATGGACACATACTGGAATATTTGTTAACCACCTAATGTGGATAATGGGATGGAAGAACAACGGTTCCTTTAGCAGACATGTGGTACGAATTTAGAGAGAAAACGTGTTTCATCATTACATTGCCACGTTGTTGGTCTGTCTCCAAGCACACCTTGCGGTGTGAGGAAGGACAATACAGCTCTTTCACAGCTCTGACCCAACTGTCACACCTTTTATCCAGAACATCTATTGGCTGGACAAAAGCAATTGTTCCCGATGAGAGCAGAGACAGATGAGATGAACTAAGCATGAAACAATAGACACAGACAGATTGACTTGGAAGCTTGGAGTAAATAGAAAAAAAAGGGAAAATATGGAAATGGAATTGCAGGAATATTGTAGGATTATAAAAGTTGGTCAAAATTGACGATCCCAGTTGTCTTCATTTAGGAGTGGTTTGTGCCACACTGCATGCTGGGCTCCAGTGACAAACATTAGAGATTATAAGACGTATCCCTTTATTCTCAAACACCAATTGCTTCATATTCCCAATCAAACAGCCCCTTTGTCTCAGAGTTTCGTCCAAGCACGGGGGAAACAGTGCGCTGCATTGACGAGACGCAGACAGATTATCTTGTTTGAATGGCTTTTCCAGAGCAGCAGAAAGGCCAGCACAACAATAGGTAACTTGTTGTAGGCACAACAAATCTAATATTCATTTAACATAGCCCATGGGGGCTGCTCATGCTGGTACAGTAACTGTTTGTATTTGCATAATACACTCCACCTCAGCAGGGCTGCTAATTGGGCTGGTTGGAGGGAGCCAAAAGCCCCTGATGAAAGAGAGCAGCGGCCACAATTATCATAGGAGACACAACAATGTAGGGATTGAAATAATTCCTTTTATGCCTGCATGGGACTGTCTTCTCGTCTCGAACAGTTTGACTTTTCCAATTGGAAAAAGTAGCCGGCAGCCAAATGTCAAGCTTAGAAAGTAATCTTAAAACTACAAGGATCACTTAATATCTCAGTTAACTGCATACAGAAACTAAAACGGTCTTTATTGTCAATGCAAAAAGCTATATTTGGCGAACTTGGAATCTTCATGCATTAACCTGACCCTCATGTGTGGGTTTGTCAGTCAGCACGTGACTATGTGTGCAAACCATAGACTGTATGGTGCAGACATGCATGCGTGTGTGGGTGGGTGGGTGTATGTGTTTGATATTGCTAACAAACTCAAAAAAAAAAAAAAAAAAGTTCTTCTCTGCCCCTATGTTCATTAGTGCTGATTGAAGTCATATGTGCTGCTGGTAACATTTGGCAGAGAGCTTTGTGTTTTTTTTTCTCCGCTTGGATATGATAGTCGCCCGTGATGTGTCAGAACCAGTCAGACCTTCCCTTAGTCTCGGAGTTTGCGCTGGAGTGCAGCTTGAGGGATGTGCGTGACTGAGATTGGCATGGGTAACAGAGCTAGAGTCCACAGACCAGATTTGGACTTGTTTTATTACCTTCCCTCAGTGTTCAACATCTGTTAGATCACAATCATTCACACGCACCAATAAATATTTTGGATCCTATTTACACATATTGTCTTGTATAAACTTTACTTGAAACCCTGTTGCATATAAAAGATATAAAATAGCAAACTACAGTAAAGGTTACAAAGGTTTAAAGTCATAATATTGTTCTATGATATTAATCAACAAAAAAGCATACTTTTTCTATACAATATGATATATTTTTGGATCATATTCTACAAAAGTAATTCATTTATACTAATACGAATAATTAATTATCATCAAATCATAAAAATAATACCACACCTATTCTGTTAAAGGATTGTCTGTTTCTTGGTGGTGAGATTTTATTCTGCTTGTTAAATTGCTTGTTAATTTTGGTGGGAAATCCACACTGCAAGAATTTTTAAAAGTACTTCTGACAAGCTTCTTAAATGAAACACCTTCATTTTGTGTGTGTCATGACAAAATTGCATTTATTTTCTAGCTAATTAACATATTTCCAGGCTATATTGCCAATGGTTCTAACAAATTGGAAGATGCAGAGTCCCAGAATGTAAATGTTCAGTAAGACAGATTAAGCTCAAAGTGCAGAAAGTGCTGGTAAAACCTGATAGTATAGGCAAGTGTTTCCAGTCAGAAAATCAGCCAGTTACTTAGAAAGAGATAGAGAAAGAAACTTCATAACCTTCATATGAAACAGGTGCTGAGTCAGTGAGGAGAGGAATGTCAAAAGAATGGGGAGGGAAGGGTAGCGTGTCTGTGTGTGCATGGGCGAGAGAGAGGTGTGTGGTGAGTGTGTGAGAGAACAGTGTGAGTAACACTGAGTGGAAGCCAGGGAGCCGGGGAGAGAACAAGGGGAGGAGACTCTCTGGGGATTGCGTGCGGACATCAAATGTTTACCTGTAACAAAAAGAAAGGGGAAGGTGTAGAAGGGAAAAAAAGGAGAGGAAAAAAAGGCCGTGGTTTACAGGGGTGGGCGGGGACCCAAAGCCTAAAGCATGAGCTTCGCACGCAACTTAACAATACTACCTTTATGAAGACTGTATTACGTTAGTCGGTGAGCACACACACACACATGCACGCACGCACGCACACACGCACACACACATTCACGTTAGATGCTGCTGATGTTACACATACGCACACACACACACGGGTCAAGGAATTTAACAGGAATAGATAACTAAACGATGGCACTGACTGTGCAGCTCTCCATGTGAAACCACCTAAAAGAAGTGAAGAAAGCCTTCGTGACTTCCAGATAATGGGATCAAAAAAGGCTGAGACTCTTTTTTTTTTTTATTTTATTTTTTTTTTATATCAAGAGTCCGAGCCTCCTCCATACCTTTTCTTATACACCAAAGGGGACCAAATAACCGACCCCATCTGTGGAACAGCTGGAGTTTCTGTTTGACAGAAGGGGTACTTGTGTCCATCCAAGCTCAACCCAGAACCGAAACTTCTGAAAGCATATGTTCAGCATTCCCTCTTGTCCACGGCCCTCTCTGTGGTTGCCCTGTTCATTTTTCATCGTAATTGGCCAACAAATCAAGACAAAATGAGAGTCAGCCTTTGTTGTGGAAACCGCAGCGAGCCCCAGTGATTTACTGACAAGCGGCCTCGCTCTTGCTTTCTCTCAGGGTCTCTGTCTGACTGTCTGTCTCCCGCTTTCTCTCCATCTACAGTATCTCGGCTCTCCATCTCAAGGTTGCCTTATCTGTTCTGAGAATAAAAAGCCTGGAAAAACTTGTGCTGGTGGAACACTGATAATAGATTACTTGACAAAAGTCACATCATGGGTTTATATTGATAGTCTTGTGCCCTCTATTATGATAGACCTTTACAGTAACACCTCTGAATTATCTGTGTAGGTGTGCATGGCTGTAGAATCACATTATTCAACATGATAAGCTTTACAATGCAGACCCTGGACTTAAAGAGGACAGTATTTCTACTGTTTTGCATGAATTGTGCATGTGGTTTGAGATATACGTTTTACATATCACCTAATAGTGACGTGCATGCAAAATGTTCTCAAGACAATTATGAATTTAACCCAAACACAACCCTTTCACCTTTGCCAGTCTTCTCTTTGATTGGTGGTAAAATCTGTCAGTCAATGCTCTGATTGGCAGCTTGCGTGTAAAAGGCAGAGTTATTGGGATTTAGCCTGGGGCGCCTGCGGTCAGCACAATATGTGTACTATAAATAATTTGACTGTGTATGTCGTGTGATGTGTGAGCAGAGAGAGAGAGAGAGAGAGAGAGAGAGAGAGAGAGAAGAGAGAGAGAGAGAGAGAGAGAGAGAGAGAGAGAGAGAGAGAGAGAGAGAGAGAGAGAGAGAGAGAGAGAGAGAGAGAGAGAGAGAGAGAGAGAGAGAGAGAGAGAGAGAGAGCTAGCTACGCACACACCGGGCTCAGGGCTTCCTCTCCTGTGAGCGTCTGCAGTCAGAGCGCAGGTACAATAGGGAGCATTGTTCAGCTGGCAGGCCCCTGCGTGCCGGCTCCCCCTCCGTACCTGAGCACAGAGACAGGTGTATTTCTCCTAGTCACGCATAGCCCTGCCACACTCCCAGCTGCTTACACACAGCCTGCCACTGAGATCACACACACACACACACACCTAGAAAAGCATCTACAGACAAAAGCTGGCATATACCTGCACGCTGACTACAGATACTCATTTTATTCATCACTGAAGATCCCTTATTTGAACCTTTTAGCCTTAGCTTCACCTTATTCTATTTCCCATAGTATCTCATAGTATGAATCTCCAAAAAATAACACACATTAATAGCCAAAATCTACATGGCTAGGTATGCAGCTGCACGATCACTGCATGGTATTTCCCTGCAGGAAATTCATGTGTAGTTTGTTGATAATTAGTGCTTTGCAGTTTTGTGTTTACAAGGCACAGAAACCCAATAAACAGAGGCACCTGCAGGTAAAAATTCTCATGGTCACAAGATGGTAAGACTCCAGGAAGTGTGTGTTTGTCCAAAGAAATTCCCCCTTTGCCCAGTGCAAGAGTGTGTATAAGGAAGGAAGGAGGAGTGAGTCATGCACATGTCAATGGTACAGATAGTCCAGGCCAAAAGTTCATTTAATTTCTCCTTAAGTGGGAAACATGTTTGAGGAAACATTAGAACCCCTGTTACAGTTTGACACCTTAATGCAGGGAGAGAGGGATAAAAGGGAGATGAGGAGGCACTGATTTTACCTAAATTGTTACAGTTCTCACCAATCAAATATGAAGAATACCATAGTAAGTGGGAGGTCATGGATTACATGGTGTGCTTTAAAAAAGCGTCCCTTCCACAGATCTGACTCCCTGAGGTGCTGGAAGGAGTCAAGTCCTATCAGTCTCATAGCACAAGAGGATTATCTCTCGCCACATTAAGGCACACATACAAACCATTTTTCACCAGTTTTCACATGAGTAATCTTCACTCTGAAACCTTGCCGTGACCCCTGTTTAGCTCCACTTTGCCCGTTCCCACGGAGAGGCCGAGAACCTCGGGGGGAAGTCGGCATATTGGCTGTACATGAAATTACACAAGCTGCCAACATGGAATCCAACCTCAGGTTTCCTGGCTGATATTTACTGAATTAACTCCCAGGCGGATGTAGAAATAATAACACCCATGAAAAGTTGGAGAGTGGGAAAATAAGGAGGGGAAACCAAGTGTGGCAGGCTAGCACGCCTGTGGTGGGGGGCCATGCCAGTGAATGGGCATGCTGTTATTGGGAAATACTTGTCATTTTCTCATCTACCCCTTGGTTTCCATGACGTCATTAACCCACCCCCCCACCCCCCCCACCTAATAATGCAACTCACATCATACTATGAGATGGGCTGAGTTGTTAAATAGCTACGGAATGGCCTGCATTATTGCAACCTCTCTGTCTTTCGGTCTCATAGGCTTTTGCTCTCCTGTCGCTGGAGCTTGGGTACTCAGAGCCACATAAGGAAACATTTGTTCCCAGTCTGGTTGAATAGAGCCTTGTGCTGGAGGTAGTCAAAGAGATACAAGAGGATAGGACATCCAAACAGTCCAACACAAGAGCTCTGCTCTGAAGCCCCTCTCTGTCTGAGCCGGGCCAGTAATGAATGTCCTCTAGTCTTAATCACTCTCAGAGCACACACTGGAGATATGACTGACTCCATTGTCCTCCCCTCTATGTTTTGTACGTTGAAAGCAGAAGTCATAGAGGTCATCGCTTCCAGTAAATATTAGATTTGTTTCACCACCACCAGGTGATCACTGTCCCACTTGTATGGGCTCTTCGGGCAGGGTAGCGCATTTGCATTTTTGTATACCAGCGTAACACATTTTACAGTCTTGATATGGATGCACACGAAGCAATTTGTTTAAGATCCGAAAAGCCTCTCTTCGCTCAGTGAGCCTCATTTACGCTAGATTCTTCGATGCATTCCTCCTTTTTCCTCCAATCTGTGTGAGTAGCGTTCAAGAATGGGTTTGTGTTCTCTGGATATGATTATCCTTGTCACACCAATCTGGAAAACATTTATGTGCAGATTAGCGCATACCTACGTACACACACTGGCATGAGTAGATGTAGGGGAGGATGCTCACAAGTGGGCACATATTTACAAGCGCTTGCACGTACATGTATTATGCAGATTGTTAGTTAGTTGCAAAATACTGAGCATAATAGCAGGAGCTGCTGGCTCTATTGTTTACATTCATTACATAGTTTTAGATAAGAGAGCATTACCTCTTAATTTCCTCTATAAAAAAATACCTCTACTAATACTTTAATTCAGTTTTGATTAATGATTAATGAGCTATGGGAGCAGAATAACTTTGGTGCAAGAAGCAAGGTCAGCACAGTGAACCAGATAAAAATGTGTAACCTTCCTTTTCTTTCTTTTTTTTTTTTCTTAAAAGGAAGAAAAAAAAAAACCTTCACACAGCAGCGGTGGCTTAGGAATGCGAGACAGGAATGCTGTTGAGTTACTATAAAGGGGGTTTGATCACTGAAAACAATGTCTTTGTGTTTTCATCCCCAGCTCTAGTCACGCAATGCTGTGTGCGCAAACCTCCAACAATTTTTCAACCCGGCACACAAGAAAGCCATCAAGTACCTGCAATTGACAGAATCGCGTGCAATTCAGGTACTCCTGGATTGTATTGGAGCACGGCCAAATGGGGAGTAAAGGAAAAGGCGGAGTGGAGCTTCACCTGCTCAATGTGTAACACACAAACTGTATTAGTCATAGTGGTGTGATGAGGGGGAACTTTAATTCAGTTTAATTCAGTTTGTCCAAAATTTCAGAATGTCATAAATTAAGAAAATCTAAATTCCTACATAAGTATATGTAGATAAAATATAATTGAATGTATAGTGAAAACTAAGTTTATTGAATATACAATAGATTTCTTATTGTTTCTCAAACGATAATCACTTGTCTATGTCAAAGATTACCCACTTTACCCACAGAGTATATTGTCCCTTTCAGACTATATCAAAGGGAATGCCATATTTAATACAGTTATTGATTAAAAATGATACTTTCCCCAATCACTACATACACAGGGAGTGCAGATAATCTCTTAAAACAGTCTTCTAACACATGACAAATCCATAAATGATGGCAAGTTTGTTTTTTTTCTCAGCCACATTTGTCAGTAAAAATCTAATTTAACTTGAGTGTCATTCAGCGGTCTACTGTATACTGTAAATTCAGGTATGTTCTAATTTTAGTCTTTGAGTCTATACTCCGTTGCCAGTAATCCAGTCCTTGTTTTGAGGTTTAAGGGAAGCTATGATCCCAGAAATACAAGCAAGCCTGGAGGTGGTTAGGACATGAAAGTGAGGTAAGAAAGACAAGAGATTCATTCATTGGAAGGTGATTCAAGGCACCGACATCCCTGTATCTCTGCACAGCGACAGATGATCATTATTACTCACTCATGCTGCTCTCACAGGGCTCACACGCAACCTGGGATCAAACTGACAGATGATGAGTGATTGCAACAAATATATAACAGCCAAGTTACATGACATAATAACATACTTGATTATTACAGAGATAAATAATAATAAAGATAGTAGTTAATGTCAATTCATAACTTGCTTTCCAGCAACTATCTTTTTACCTGGAAATATAGGCAAAATTGAGTATACTGTACTTTTTATTATACTTTAATGCAACTATCCTTACTTTCAGTTATAGGTTACTTTTTTTGTGTTATTACTTTTTAAGGTTAGGGAAATCTGATATGATTGTCATGCTCTCAAATATTTGGCAACACCAACTACAAACTCCACATACCATCATGCTTTGCGTGCCTACGTTGGCTGAGAGCAGCATGTGCTGCACTGCTCTACTCCAACTATGGCTCAGTGCAGCTCCGGCTCTTCACAGGAGTGCATCGTATCAGCGACAGAGACGCTAGTTGGAGCTCAAGCAGGAACCATCACTGCACTGGATCATAAGGAGCAACCGACCTTCTTTTGTTTGCTTATTGGAAGTAATCACATTGATCGATCTGCTTGATTTGCCAAAGCACGAATCTGTTTACGCAGGGATTCTTTGGACGCATTAAGGGGGATCATATGCAACCGTTACAGCACTGACACACGTGGAGGAGTTATTATTATTATTATTATTATTATTATTATTATTGGAAAAACTGGATCATGATGGCAACAGCTAATGGATTCAACGCTCCAGCTGTGGATCTTGTAGGATATAAATTTCTTGCACGGAATGTCTGCTGTCCAGCAACAGTTACTCATGCTGCCCAAGTCCTGCTCCTGGACAAGTCTTGTCGGACAGTCTCTTGGGATACTTCACGCATGTTCAAGTGTGGCCAGTGTCATAGACGGCCAGTACAATGATATGCTTTTGGAAAATCACTTTCTGTTGTGGCGGATTTTGACACAAGAAATGGAATATCCTGGGCTTTTTTTTTTTTTTTTTTTTTTTTTTGGTGCTCAGCAGATGTCCAGCGATTTGGATAATGTCAGTACGCATCTCCTGATCCAGCAGGTTTGTAAGAAAAAAAAAAATTACCTACAACTTGTTTCAACTTTTTGATAGTGAAAGATTAAGACTACACTCGGTTTCTCTTACAAATGCATGTTGTCAATTTCGTTTTTGACTCGTCAAACCTGCAGCTTAGCTAGCGCGTTTTGGGGACCAGCTGTTGTCATCCGTGGTGTTCCACAAGGGGTCCCAATGTGGAATAACTTCATTCCACCAGCTATCATTTCACAAACAGAATAAAATGTTTGACAATGGCTGTTTTGGCCAAAGGTTCTGTCGTTATCTACCTACACACCCATTTGGCCTATTATATATTCACTACCAAACTGGACTCAACAACCAAACTCTTTTCCCATGGGATCCCTAAGGACATCTCTTATCAAGTCGGGGTGTATTTCTACTTTTTTATCTGGGGAGAGGGCTGTGTTTGGTATGAAAAGCCTTGTCAACCCCCTGGACTGCTCCACATGTTCAGGTTCACCTGCTCAACACTGCTCCGTTATTCTCCGGGCTCTTTACGCGCGCATCTCTCACCCTCAAAACAGACTCAGTCAGACTTGTATTTCAGATGGATGAATTGAGCACTGTCATTGCCTGACACCCTATTTTTAGATTTACAGCTTTTTTTTTTTTTAATGCATTTAAACGGACGTCGCCATACACCTGCAGTGCCAGGTGTCCACAGAGCCCATTCACAGAGGCTGTATCATATGTTGTGAAAGACCAGGTGCAAAATGAGTGAACAGTGTGGATACAGTGTCCATACTGTAGAAAGCAACATGCAGTCCACCCACCTCTCCCACAGTGATTCCATTCAGGTGAGAGTAAATTTGTTTGAGCTCCATAACTTTGCCCACAGGGAAGCCTGTCAGCCAAGTGAAGCTGCTGTCATTACAGCAGACTGCTGCTACTAGAAACATGACTTGTATAATAGATAAAATCCCTGCTCTGGCTATCATAGGAAGGTGTATGTTTTCATTTGAGTGAAACCTATATCACATGCTGATGACAGGTTTCGTACCTGTTCTGCAAGTTGGTATTGTGCTTGTTTAACGAGCACACTGTGACATTATGCCGTTGCTTTTCGCGGTGGGTGTGTGTTGTATATGATGAGGCTTCCACCTTCCTAAAGCATCCCCTCTTCCTTCACCCTTCAGCTCTCACTCCTCAATCCTATCCACTTCCTTAGCAATAAAAAATTCCATCTATTGTTGGGGCAGGGGACAGAGCCCCACTATATGTCTGTATACAGCGAAGAGCATAGACCAAGCCCCCCTCCCCTCCAACTCAGCACCCCCCACACACCCCCTCCATTAAAAATCGTCTCCAAACAAGACCCCCTTTCTCCACTGAAGAGGGACCCTCTGTCTAATGCCAAGTGACTCTCATGGCCAGCATTGACGGTGGGACACTTGCTTCACAAAAGGAGCTGAAGTGTCAAATAAACTCGGTCAGAGCCCCCGACACACAAGAATTCCTTTATCTGGTACCCTGGGAGGCAGACAAAGACAGACTTTGTGTCAGTGAGCAGGCCTTGACTAAACACTAGGGCTTTTTTTTTTTTTTTTTTTTTTTTAAACTCCTCTCCTCACAACTTCTGCCTCTTCTTCCTCCTCCTCCTTTTGTCGTTTGAACGGCGGAGCGGGAGCATGTCTGTTGACGTGACCCCGCTCGCCCAGCATCTGCACAGCACACGGCCAACATCACCTCTGCGCTGTGTAAGCTCCACACAAACACAGATGCGCCCATGCACGCCCACTCTCGTACACCCGCTTCTCTCACTCAGACTGTCTGCTAGACATCAAAGTAGCCAGAACATTTCAGTAGATGTATTTTTTTTTTTTGGATACTCTTGTTTATGTCTTAGTCTGCAGCCAAAAATCCTAAGGCAGGAATTTGCTTCCTCACCGAGCTGAGTGTGCTGGCTGTGCTGTCATATGATATACTTGTGGTGAACCGCAGTAGAGAGCCATATACACACCAGGGTCAGACTCACTTAACAACCCTGTATTTACTCCACTCAAAATTTCCCATGAACTTTCTCATCACTGGCAATTTTCTAAAAATCTGTTTTGTCATTGCTAGAATTTCTTTTTTTTTTTTTTTTTTTCATTCATTAACATCAGTTTCCATTACCTTAAAATACCTGAACAAATCAGGTCACACACACCCACTTCAGACAAAACAGGCACACACTTTTTCCACACTAGAGGTGCTATGCAGTGATTCTATAGAGCTCTATAGCCTGGCCCTTGAAGCAAGCCCAAAGTGCCGGAAAATGACCTCATGCAGTGTTGAGACATATTTTAGACAACGTTGAAGCAGCACCACTGAGACAATTTCATGGCCCAGAGCTGGAGCTAGCCGGCCCCAGTGATAGACATGTGCATCAGGACCCCCCCCCCCCCAGGCATGCTAATACAGGCCTGTCAGAGAGCGATAGTCCCCGGCACGGTGGTTAAGGTAAACAGATCGAGTTGCTGTGGTCGAGCGTGTTAATGGTGTGTTTATGAGCTTAAGTTGAGTGGTGATTTATCATGTCTAAACTCAGTGCTCACCTGGTCCCTGGCCATGATCAAGCTCAAAATCTGGTGTGTGTGTGTGTGTGTGTTTTTGTGGGTGTGTATGTGACATTACACTCAGGTGACAACACTGGCTGAGCAGCGTGACCTCCTGGTGAACCGTGTCTCGATGTCATGACCGTTTTTCGACCATGGAAGGGAAAAAGGAAAGCAATAGGAACATTTATTATGCATTAATTACACCTTGTTTTTGTAGCAAATGTGCCCTCAGCATTACCTCATCAGCTCTGCAGGGCACAAAGCTCAAATCGCAGGAAAATATCCTTCCATCATTAGTGTCAGATAACCTTTTAATGAGCTCCATGAGAAATATCAGGCTGTAAAAAAAAAAAAAAAAAAAAAAAAAAAAAAGCTGCTGTGTATCCTTTCATATGGAGCACCATTTACACCCAGTTTGTGTGTGGGTGTGTGTGTGTTTAGAATGGGCTCTAAAGTTTGTCTGAACAGGAGAACTGTCATTTATTAGTAGTGCAGGAACAATGGGGAGCTTGTCTCCGGGGTGGTGGGGGCCAGAGGGGGGCCAGAGGGGGCCGGTGGAGCCAGGGGAGGGTGGCCTGAGATTGGGCAGCAGCCTCTGACCAAGAACAAGCCCCTGTCTGATGGAGAGAACTGCTGACCCTTCCTGAGTAAAATGGCACCTTTGTTTCGAGGTGTATGTGTTTGTGCCTATGTGTTTATGTGTGTGTTAGAGGGAGAAGGAGAGAGGTTTTGAAAAGCTGGGAGCGCTGTGTAAAGTGTTTTTTTTTTTTTTGTTGTTTTTTTTTTTTTTTTTTCTCAGAGCTTTGGTGATTTTCCCTGCATTTGTGATTTTCTTTTAGCTGCAAGTTTTGTGATAAGTTCTCACAGTATTCAGCTGTTAAGAAAATGTGTAAGAGATGCGGGTCAATAAAGGAATTATCCGGCACAAAGCTTTCATATCATATCATTTGGTGAGTAGTCAGCTCCTCTGGCAGCTGTCCACGATTTCACAGATGAAAAAATGAAAAATTAGACATTTTGTTCAGCTTTTAAGTAGAGCCACATTTAGACCTTTTACTTAAAAAATGTATTTAAACAGAGGTATTAGACTCGCCTCACACAGAAGGAGCAAGTGCCTTCCGCCATAGACAACTGAAAATCTGGCCTATCCTCCTACACAAAGCTATAGCCCTCTGAGATGCCATGACACCAGACCACCGCTTCAGACTAATTGGCTATTTTGTGTTTTCCTCTGGCCTGTTGCCACAGTCTGTGTGGGGCTTTCTTCCTACTGGCTGACAACAATTGTCTTCTCTCTCTAATGATGCTCATGAGGGAGAGATGTTTTGTTTAAACAGGGGGGGTAAAAGAAATAGAAAAGAGGAGGGAGGAGCAGAGGAAGAGTAAATGCCGGCGGTTAATGGCAGCAGATTGCTGATTTCCTACAGGCAAACCACAACTTAGAGGGTGGTGTTTGAGTGTGTGTGTGTGTGTGCTTGGGTGTGTGTGTTTGAGGGGGGTTGTTCTGCTTTGGGAGTTATCAGGAAGTGGGTGGCTGAGAGAGACAGACAGCCCGTGCTTGAGTGAGAGTGCGGCAGAGTACTTTAGAGGAAGTGGTGAACATGAGTGCGGATTCTTCAGGGCGATGCCTCTGGGTCTGACACTTAAAGCTTGTCCTCTTTGATAAACCTCTCTCTGCACCTGGTGTTTAGACCTTTTCAACTCACCTCACTGCCATATGGTGTGCTATCCCCTATTGGGTGATTTAAAAAAACTAAACTGTCATTTAAATCCCGCTATCCCTTCTGTCCTTGACCTCCTGTGTAAGCGCAGCCACAGTGGACTCTGCTTGCATCGTGAAGAAAGAGCGCGTAGGAGAGATGGGGAGCACAGAAAGGTGAAAGGAGGATGGGTGGAGGACACACACACACACACACACACACACACACAGAGCAAATAGCAAAGACACACAGTGGAGCACAGGGGCATCTCTGTTGGCCCGACACAGACAGACAGCACTCCATTCAGGCTCTGCCACAGGAAGGCTGCGCGCACCACCCACCTCAGTACAAGGACATTATGGATCTGCAGAACAGTTGTGAATAAGAGATGCTAAGAACAGACTCTGCTAGTCAGACTGGAATACGCGCAGGTGAAGAGGCCACTGTGATGGTTTGCAGTGTAGAAGTGTAGGCTTGACTTCACTTGCTCAATACAAAGGAAGTGCATGAGATTTGTTTACATTTTTGCAATTTGAGAGGATAATTTTACCTGCTGATATAGTTTAATAGGTGTTTTTTTTTCAGTGTGTGCATATGAAGTAGACAGGTGTCTAGGGTGGACCTTCGGGTGACATCTTGACCTGCCTTGCACACAAAAAAATTAAAATGATCTTAGTTTTGCAACACTTTAAACAGCAGATGTTCCTATTCCTGTTTTCTCTCAAACTGACCTCACTTGCTCTTTTCAAACTCTCATTTTGGAGGGAAAATTCCTCCCTTTGTGTCCCCCTTTCACAAATGTCACATTCCACCGAACCTGTGACCATGTTCGGCCTCACTTTCTGGGTGTGGGTCGCCACGGCAACGCCGCTGCATTTCAGCGTGTCACACCTACACAAGTAAGCCATCCTCATTCAGGAGCTGGGTCTTTCTTATTCGATCCACTCTTTCACTCCTCTTCCCTTTTCTTTTCGTCTCAGTGGGGAGGATAAAGGAGACATTTTCGGTGTGAAGAGGAGCGTGAAATTTCCTGTGTGACCTCCCCGGGACACAGCAGACCACCAGGCTCCTCAGACCGCTGCGTATGTGTGCGTTAAGTCCTGCGCTTGTGTAGGGGATCCGTGTGTGACGTCGACAGCTTTGAGTGCATGTCTGGTTTTATTTGCTTTGTTTAAAGGAGATTGAATTAAGTCGCGTTACACTCCTGTCCACATAAAAAGTGCAATCAAAGTGGGTTGTTAAGTGTACTGACATTTAGAAAGGGCATACAAATGATCATGTCTCAGTAAAATTATACGCTGGGTGAGCAGGAGGCAGATACTTCTTTGTTTAAGGCTCTGCCACTAGGTCTGTATGCTACCACAGTGAGCTCTGAGCTCCTGACAGACATGCTGTGGAAGTGGAAGAAGTGGCTGTCAGTGTCTCTGACCAGAGGCATAGATAAGCTAACGGTAATAGTGCTCATTATTCTCTCTGTGCCAAAGTGCTGTAATGACAGCTAAAGCGACTGGAGGCTGTCCAGACGTCGCGCTGTCATCACAGGGCATCATTCATTCAGCAGGCTGTGGAAAAGACACCGGCATCCATGTTCCTCAGTGGGCTGAGCCTGACTGAATATTGTGACACCTTTGAGAGGATTCAAATCTTATGATTGGCTGCAAAAGATAGTGTTTTATGACAGATAATTAACAATAAGTTCTATATTTTGCCTTATTTTGCAAAAAATAGCAATGGCAATATATCAGTGCAGTGGGTATTTGACTTTGGAGTAGGCTTTTATGCATTTCTTAGACTCTGCTACACCCTTGTGGACAATGTAAAGAATTACAGTTTACTGTGTTGTATTTCCTCCTTTGGCCATTAAAGCTCTGTGGTGCTAAAAACTGCTCGGAGATGAATTAAAGTGTGTGTGGTTGCAAAAGTTACTGTTAAAGATAAATTTCGCTTAATTTACTTTATTTTACCTGGATAAGCCACTTAGTATCACTGCTGCGTTCCAGGGAGTCCTTGTTACAAACAGTATATTAAAAATATGTCAGGTATGCCCACATATTTCATTAATATTATATAAAACAAGTTCTGCAAAAGAGGAACTAAAATAACTTGATCTTTGTTACAAAGTTAATAATCAAAATTCCACTCTCACACAGAATTTACATTGTTATTTACAATATTGGATATTAAATATTGTATCTACAAACACTGACAACTGTGTCCCCAAGCACCTCTCTTGTATTTAGTGTGTTTTGTAGATCTTTATGTTCTATATAGTTATTATGAGGACTTTATGGGTAAAAATCTGATGCCTAAATGAAAAACTAATTGTTTGTCAAAAATGGATGCAAGAAATTTAAAAATATATTGTAATATATTAAATAATGTAAATTGTGTAGATTTTATCCCTCCCTCCCCAAACATTTTAATTATGCAGACAGGTCAGGACCAATTCAAATAGCACAAATCCAACACTGAGATATTTACTACAAATTTAATTCAACAATAAATGATCAATTTCTGTCTTACAGTGTTTTACAAAAAGTACTTTACAAACACGTCCAAAAAACTGAAACTGAAAGACTGAATTATTTATCCAACAACCTTTTCTGTAACTCTTGCAAAGACTAATCACGCTTTAGGCCTTTTTCTGCATATTGTAAATAAAATATAATCATGTTGGACTCTGTATGAGATTGGATATGTAGTATTATATTGAAAATGAAAAGAGAGCAGCTTGACAGAAACATGAGCAGAAGTTTAAAACCATATTCAGAAATACCAATTAAATATCTGTTCCACTGTAAGAGCTAGTTTTTGTTTATGTGTTGTCTTGTAAAGTGTATAAAGTATTTTATATTTGTAACTTTAAAAGGTTTGTATAATACCCTGAACATCAGTTTTAATATTTCGATAGACCAGCATACATGGTTTAATTATCAAGGACTATGCAGCGAGGTCGTTTCTATCTCTCTTTACTTCAACAAATCATGCCCCCTTAGGTCAGGAGTGTTTCTAACATGCACAGATGTCTGTAATGCAAAGTGTGACAGGAAATAGGCTAAAGTGTGACATTTAGTCTTCAGTACATGGTTAAATTAAAAGAGAGAGAGAATCCCCTTACTTCATTTCACCACTAGAGGTCACAGTTTGATCAGCTTGTCCTGAGTCACATTGAAAGACAGAGTAGCCACTTTCTTTCTTACTTAATTAGTGTAACATACAATAGAGGTCTGTTTGTCAGATATTCTTATATTATTTCCTCAGTGGCATGAAAGAGAGTTTTTTTTAGTGGTGTCAAACCATTATACGTAATGCTGATCCTCTCTGTTTGCTTTTTTCTGCTTTTAACATGACTGCATATAAGCACGGAGCCATGTTCTCTTCTTGCTGTGTGCAATATTACCACACTACAGTTTGGTACATTACCCACAAGGTGTCTCTCTTGTATAAGACATACTATGTCAATAGGTAGACGACCATCTTTTTGATAAATTGTGCAGTTTTATGCCTTTGTTTGCTTAAATAAGTTCCATGATTACATTAGAATGTGTTCATGTCTTTAACTTTTTACTGTTTAAAATCCATAAGTGAAAGAAATAGTATAAAGACAAAAATCTGCTGCTTTGTTAAAATCTGGTTCACAGGTTGGTTTATTGATTTATTTGTCAATGTTTTTTTTAAATTAGCAAAGTTCGGCTGCTATTACAGGTATAATGCATAGAGCAGATTTCTGTTGATTTCTAGTGCAGAAAAGGCTAATCTCAAGGTTGTCCACTAGATGGCAATGTGGTAACATGAAACATGGGTCTCCCTCTTGAAAGTAAAAACTGCTTTGCATGTCAAAGTAACCCTGTGATCTATGGAGTGATGGATGTAGCTTGGCATTATTATCTTCTTATTGCCCCTCATTCTAGCTCATCTCTCTTTGAAGATCAAAGTGGCCGTGTGCCTCTGTGTGTACCGACAACTGATAAACCCAGCGTGAACTTCAATAAAGCCAACTGTTCACTTTGTACATCTGTTGCTCCTAACCATTTCCCGCTTCACTAGTTGAAACTGAGGAGTCAACTTTTGCGTGGCATGTCAGGTTGATTTCTCAAAGTAAGTCAACACAAGAGATTTTCGATTAGTTTAAGCAAAGCTGGGAATATAATTTTAAATGTATGGCACTATAGTGAATAGAAAACCTGAATAGCGTATTGAAAACCGCAAACAACCAGACTGGATGCTGTTTGTTTGCGGCTTGAATCGTGTTACAGCAACTTGGCATGTTCTTTAGCTCTTTGTTGGCTTCCCTCCTCCTCTCTGAACTTCAGACATTATAGAACACAGAGAACGAATGAGAGAGATACAGGTGACATGGTTAAGGAACAGGTGGGGCAGCTTATGACTGAGGTGACAGTAATAGCACAAGTGTAGTGCTGCTTACACTTCCCACAGGTGTCCTTTATGTCTGTGTTTCAGTACTATTTCATGTAAATCCTGGAAAATTATGTCCACACCAAAGTGGTAGTTCATAACTGTTCTGTTTACTGCTTCATGCATGTGGCTGAACCTCTACAACTTACAAAAATAAACATTTTCTATGGGATATTCAGATCTGTATTGGACTACTGCACGTGCAACTCCTCATACGTTTCATTTCATCTGCTCCTGATTCAGCTCTCTTCTTTTGAATATTAATTATCACAGTTTCTTGTAAGAGTTGTGTTATTTGTTTTGGAAGACTTCCGTTTCCTCTCAGTGTGTACACTACATTGTTGAACGCTGACCAATTTGCTTTCAACAAATCTGATTTCAGAGTATGTAGTTATTCAGGTTCTTGTGAGTTGGATATTATGGGAAAGAGTGTCATGGGAAAAGGTTGTAATCATAAGTGAATTATGCTCGGTGGATTGTGTACTTTATGCACCTGCAATGTTATCATTGTTTGATATCAACTGTTTGCACTGTGGCTGATGGATCCATACTACATGTGTGCGCATGTGCAGTAAGGTATAATATAGGCATATTGATATAGTATATGTTGGCATAAGTTAAGTGCATTTGTGTATTAGTGCAGTGTGTGTACTTCACACACATAGCCACACCTCTCACGCTGGTACACGCATTTGTCAAGTTGTCCATAATCTATAGCTTATCTGATTTCTACTTTTGGGTTTTTCTATCATCCACCTTGAATGTTACAAAATGTATGCGCACACACACACACACACACACAAACACACACACACAGAAAGGCATGCACATACACACACAGCCTTTTGTATAACCTTTGTAATATTTCATGCATTGTGTGCAGTTCCTCCAAATCCCTCTTATCTACTTCTTGCTTTCTTACCAAAACCCCAAATCAAATTCCAAACTGTGAGCTTATCAGAGCCTTTGGCCACTATTTGCTTCTGCTCCTGTTCTTTTTTTCCCCCTCTCTTTAATTTCTTTCCTGTTTATTCTCAGTGAGAGTGAAGGCTTGTACTGCCCACAGTGTACTTTCAGGTCTGCGTGGAGAGAGCCTGTTGACATTAGCACCTGCGTCAAATCTCATTTATTTTGTGGCAATCGCTAACAGCCCACAACAGAAGTGAATGGTTGCAACACTGTTCCCAGCTGCTTATCTTTGCCATCTCTTCTAAGCACTCCAAAATTACTCATCTCTTCATAATAATCGATGATCTAAATCCTTCAGCAGCTTTTGATAACAGCTATCGCGGGCGAGCCGACCTGACCAGACGTGTCCAAGGCAGGCAGGCAGATAGGCAGGTACTGTAGGAGCCCACTCGCCTTGAGGGGAAGAGATCTATGTTTTTTTTTTTCCTAATCTTTTGTTTATTGCAGACAATATGTTGAGACATGGCAGAGCTGGTAGAGTGAGCGAGTCAAGGTGGAGTTTTGTGGAGATACAGAGGAGGAAGTATGAGTGTATCTGTCTGGTCGATGGCTCAGGGTAACCTCCGTCTACTATTTAAGTTAATCATTGATGCTGTAGTTTGCTGTCTTTATGTACTTTGTAGGCAGGCAAGAATTTAGAAAAAAACATTTGTTCATTAGCTGCATTTTTCACATTTTAAACCTCATATTGCATATGCTGCTTATTGCATTAACCACATTTTGCAGCTGTGCAATAAAGCATACCATGGTGAGCCTTTCTCTATAACTATTTCTTATGGCTGTGTGTCTTTGTTCCCTGGTGTTCATGTTAATGGGGTGTTGTTAGTGGCAGTAGCTACTTTACAGGCCTTCTTAACAGAGCACCCCCCTCCCACTCTACACTTCTTCACTCGTCCACTGGTTAACCTCCCCTGTAACACTGGGCCTCCATCGGTAACATTGGCAATACCCCAATTAGAAACCAGGGGAAACCCTTGAGCAATGAAAATAAGTAACTACGTCTTCCCCTTATGCTGCTACCTCCAATCGGTGCTCCGGGTCTCAATCAGCCGCAGTCTAAATGGGGTGCACGTGTGTTGGGGCGTGGACAGCTGCTGTAGAGGGGGGGGGTGGGGGTGGGGGTGGACTGAGGAGCACAACGTAACATCGTAGACACATGTGCGTGCACACACAGATACCAACTTATACACACAAGGAGGGCATTGGCAGCGGTGCGCGGCTGTTGTAAGCTTGGGTTTCAGTGTGGTGTAAGTGGGGGAGTTTGTGTGAGGTGGGTACGTATGTTTGTGTGTGTTCCTCCTTTCGTTTACAAAGCCTGAACTCCTCTACTGTAAACTCTGCCAACCTAGCCTCTTCCAGACATCTGTCTCTCCCTCTCACACACACACACACACACACACACACATATGCCTCTGCCACCTTCTCAGTTAAGTCCGTACAAGCTGCAACTGGAAATCCAAACCCAAAATATGGCTCAAAATCTGTGCATATGAAAATAGGTAATCCACCTCCAAATATAATTACAACAATGACATTTCTAAAATCGAGATACACTACATTAATTGTGCTTTATGTGTTCAGTGTGGCTTGTAAAGACAGGGAGGTATGTGGAAGTATTGATGTCAAAGTAGCTAAGTCGCACATGTTTACTGTTGCACAGACACTTGACAGAGAGCCTGGTGGCCTTGAGGACAGGACAAAGGTCACTCAGGCGAGGTTGGGCTTTTCCACCCCTCCCAGAACTGCGGTGCCATGCGTCAGACCAACTGGCCTGTGCTCTGGAGGGCTGAGTCCAATCCGACTCGAACCAGGCAGAGAGCAGATTGAGAAAAGGTTTTGGAAAATGTGAGTGAGGTGGTCGGGGGACCTGGTGGTTACTGATGGCAAACTTCCCTCCCGCCAGCTGCCAGCTTATCGACTTTAACGACGTGAGTGAGCGATGGCCAGTCCCCCTGCCCCCTGGGTCTCTGTGTCCTTCACGCCCGCCAAGGCAGCAAGAATGGCAGCGGCACACCAATAAAGCCCCACATGGTACTGATTGAGAGGTATTAAAGCTCCCTTTGCCCCGCTTGCATTCACTCATTCACTGAATCATGAAGATCAAAGAAATTGGAACAGCCCAGTGCATTTGATAATCTTTATGCCTCGAATGTCTTGCTTACTCAAATTGCCTTGGTGTAGATTTCTTTAATCACCTAAAGAACAGGTTTGCTGAAATAATATAAACACTACCCCAGGGCTAAACTGCTTTTCCAATCAACCGGTTTTTAATTCAACAATGAACTTTTCTTCATTCTGTTGACTTGTTTTTCCCTGTGAAACCCTCATAAAAAAAAAAAATCATTTGCCAGTCCCCTTCCTACTGTAATTTTCATCCCACCTTCCTCATCGCCTCCTCTCCTCTCCTCTGCTCTTTGACTGAGCTGTTTTGGAAGGAGCTCCAGGGGCAGCATTCATTTCAGAGTCAGATATAAACAGGCATTAAAAGGCAGCGTGGTCTTAATTAGCTGAAGCTGCTCATATGTTTGGTGCGATTGTGTAATGTTTATACTTCAGTGTGTGTGTGTGTGTGTGTGTGGGTGTGCATGCTGTGTCAGGCCACCGTGCTAATCACCTAGCTAGAGTTTTATTGCCCTGTGCGATGTTGTAACGACGCCGAAGTCAGACGAGCTGAGAACGTTCACGCTGAGGCAGAAGAATGAGCAAACACTTATCAGTGAAATTAATGTCTGACTGACTGAATTAATGACTTTGCCGTCAAAGTCGCCAAACAACAAAAGTAAAAGCAGCTTTTGCAGCACTTGCGTACTTGATCTTAATTTGTTCCACATTATGCTTACTTTAACATTAGAAAAGTTAGAAGTGAGAAATAAGTGACTGACACTGATTTGTCTTTCCTCACAAAGATCTCGCAGGTTTGCAGTATCCCCGGGCATATCGGGTAGTTGTTCTGGTTTTTGTGAAAGGCAACAGAAAACATGAACTGGCAGGATTTGTGAGGCAATGTGCTGTAACGTGAGTGCAAACTGTGTGGGCATTACCCTGCCAGGACCAATGATCGACTCATCATCCTAACTGCAATTTCTCAGGTATCAAAGATCCTGCAGTAATTATGAAAGCTAAATAACTGTCTAGCTGTCTTTTTGTAGAACTACCTGCCTCTGTGCTGTACAGTAATGCAATGACATTTGGCCCAGTCACAAAGGAGCCATAAAAACACCTTACGATGTCTGGTTTTCTGTAGCCAGGCTATTAAGCTGTAAACCCTATTGTAAAAATCGAGATTGAACTGATATAGTTGATGAGAGCGCAGCAAAGATGAAAAGCGCCTCGCTCAGCCATACTTTCATAAACCTACGGTGGGCTTGGTTTTTACCGGTAAGCACACGGGAAAATTCTTTGAATTCCCCAGCCTCACACCCTCACTCTACTTTTGCCGCCCTACAGCCAATACCACTGGCTAAATGGGCTTGTTTGTGGCGCGTTTGACGTCACGGAGAGTTCAATTAGTTCCTCAAATGAGCCAGTTGTTGCTTTTCCCCCTCTAGTTTAAAAAGGTATTTTGCTTTATAGTTTGTACATTGGACTGGAATGTAGATAAGAAGGAACAGTATGTGGGCATAGGGACATTTAACCTTGTACACATTCACACTGTTATACACTCACACGTTTCCAGCTATTGCCGTGTAGGTGGGCCAGATCACACAACTGTCTGACCATACTGGAAGTCATCCACATGTGTAAGTTTGGACGCACCACTCTCCGAGCCCTTTTCCTTTGTCCCTCACCTCCTCTATCTATCTTTCTATAATTGTGTCCCAGACCCAGACATGTCCATAAATAAACGGGGTCTCCCTCTCCTCAACCAGACCCAAGCCATGTTTATGTTCAGGCCTGTGTTGGGGGGCCATCTGGATCACTGGGCCTGCCTCACAGCCTCTCTCTCGGCTCAGGTGGAATCAAGATGTGCCACCAAACACCAGAAAAGCCCAACACCAGCATCTGCCTAATGGACTCTGTATCTGGACACATAGTGCATTAATTAATTTTGTTAAATGTTCTATTTTTATTGGATGGATCCTTACCCCATTTCTCTCTTGAATGAATACATGCACACAGTGTCTAAATGTCTTTCCATTACTAATTACTCCAGAATACAAACTGTACTTTTCAGTCGGGACAGCAGATTCTTCCAGTTCCTGCTTTACTCTTACCTAAAGTGAGAGAGATTTTTCAAGACAGACAGTGGAGGACATTTTTGGTTTATTTACATTAGCTGGATGTGGTCTCGTGGTCTTCATTTCATTTGGTGCAGGAGCCAGGCTATTAAAACTAATGAACACTTATTACCCCGAGTTGGATCCTGAGCTCCTTGCTAAACATCCCTTCTGTAGCTGTTTGTTTTACTTGTACCTGATTATTCAAACAGAGCAGTAAAACATGTGGCTGAGCCTTTGCCGCTGGTCTTTACAGGTTGACTCATAAACAGTCTGATCTATGATATGTGATTGGACAGGAGAGCCACGCTTTTTTTTTTTTTTTATATGAGCAAACACGGGTGGTCTTCACTTTTCTTAACTGATCATCTTGGACTGAATCCAGTATTTTTTTTAATGCATTTATTATACCGTCCGGTGTCCTGTGTGTTTAATCATCAGCATGCAATAATATATCATTATTAGAATACAAAACTGTTTTCATGACCAACATATTGCTGTTTTTTTTATAACTGTCATGAATTTTGTGTCTCATCTTTTTGGGGGGACTGACAGATTTTCTTGGTATGCTCTAATCAAGACATCTGCTTTGCAAATGTGAGGGCACATGGAGACTAGGATTCCTCGGAGCTCAGCTGAAACAGAGTTTGATGTATTGTGGTGTTTCATACGGCTGCTAATTATTATAGCATGTTTTTGTTTATGAGAGTTTCATTGCAGATGTGAGAAATGCATTTAAAAAGTGTGAAAAGTTTACATTGTCCAATAATGAGAGTGCATATGCACTTTTCTGAAAAATACTTATAAACAGGGAGAGCTTATATAGTAAAATGATTTTTTTTTAAAAACTTGAGATGAACTCTATGTTTCGTATTATTCACCAAGGATTTTAATTTTAATGGCATCAAGAATACTGCAACTTCTAAGTAATTCATCATCTTGCTTCTAGTTTACACAGTAAAATCTACCAACGGTATCACCTCCTGGCCTTTTTTTTAATCATGATTTCAACACCACCAGGATTTGCTTGCTTGATGGCTTTATAATTGTTTGCTCATCGCCAGGTGTCAGATTGAAGATTATAGTGACAGCTGACAGATGCATCACTGTGTCTATGCGAAGTGTGTGTGTGTGTGTGTGTCCACGTCCTTCGTACTCGTGTTTGTGTATGTGTACATGACAGCATCATTACAGATTATCGGTGGCAGTAGAGCCTGTTTAGTGAGGGTGTATTTCTCTCCCCTCACTGAGACCTTTGTGCTGCATAAATCTGCGCGAACAGCTCGGGTATTGTTGAGGGAAGGAAAGCGCCCTTTCTTCTGACTCCTCTCCCGACACTTGTGGTTTTTAATATGATACGTGCATACGGAAAGCATGGTCAAATAAACAGCGTGTAAAGTTTCCCCATGTCTGTACCAATCTGTCAAAGAGAGATGGAGCTCGACTTTCACCCCCCTTCTCCTCCAACCCCCCACTGCCCCTGTCATCCCCAGCTGGAATTTCCCTTGAGTCAGAGTAGAGGCCATTTCTACTTGTTTTAACCTAATTAAATATTGTCAGAAGGTATGCCACCTAATGGCACCTTTTGTTTGCCGAATACAAGATAAAAGAAATGTGCACCTTTTGAGAGAATGGGCAGAGTGAGAGAGAGAGAGAGAGAAAGGGAGAGGAGAGACTGAGTTTAGACAGAATGGAGTGATAAGCCTGAAAATGAGAGGCAGATTGAGGAAAGGACAGACTGAAAAAAAAAAAAATCTTTCCAGTCTGCTTTTCTGCCACTGACATTAACTCTGCACCCCTGAGCAGGAAGCATATCAGCCTTTTTCACTGAAACCCTATATGGTGAAATTAAAAGGTAGGGCTTCATGGGCTGCTATGTCTAGGTCAAAGCAATGGTTCTTACGCTCTTGTATTACATTTCACTTAACATGCTATCATTGTAAAAATCTGTAATTAGATATAGAACACAAGGCACCACACCTATAAATCTAGCACAATTATAAAGGCCTGTGTTGGCTTGATACTCGGACTCCACCTACGTCAGTGGCACAGCTGGCACTCTGACTGACTGTGTGTGTATGTGTGTGTGTACTCACAGGTTATAGACTATATCAGTCCCTGTTGTACTTAGTCATTCTACAGCTTTGCTCTAAAGAGATCTCACAACAGCACGAAAACTTCTTTTACAACCTCCTTTCCTCTTTGTTTGTACTAAAAATCATAGAATATACTGGCAACTCAGCAAACAATGGAAAGAACGGATTAGAACATTACAGCATGACGTGACGATAAAATATTTAGTGCACGAATGGGCCCTGGGCAGCTGTGTAAAGTAACATAAAGAAAGTAGAGAGCAGGAGAGATGTTGGCCAAGCACTGTGAGAGAACGTCGAAGACAGACCCATTGAAAGAGTTTCGGTACCTCAGAGTGCCCTAACTGTAGCTACTGATGGAGGAAATGTTGAATCCTCCCTGCAGGGGCCTTCCTGTGCTCTCTCCTGGAGAGAGGGTGCCTCCACAGTGCCTGATAGCACAGATTTTTCTTGGATGCCTCACAAAGTCTTTCTTCTTTTTCCCCCCACACTTCTGAAGATGTATTTTTATCTCAGGGCAGATGACAGGGGTAATCCTTTGGTGTCTTGCCACCCCCCAACTGACCGTTTACTTCCTCTTTTTGTTTTGCTCTCCCTCTCTTTCTTCCCCCCTCTTATCAGCTAATCCCTCCCTGTATAGAACGGTCAATTAAGAAGCTTAGTTGATAGAAAACGAGACCGTTTTAGATGCACGGAATGTGTGAAAATGCAGTGAAAAGGGGGGTTGTGACTGGCCCTCCAACCAAAGAAAAGAGGGAAATGGAGCCTTTTGGTGGGATTCATTTACCAAAGGAGAATCTGTGTCGCCTCTGAGAGGTTAGACACAGACGATTGAAAAGTGGCACAAAAATTGAGCCGAGGAATCTCACATCCCCGGCTGGTTTTGTTACACAAGTAGTTCAGATCAGGGATTCTGGACGTCATGATCAGATACTTGTGTTTCGTAACTGTATCACTGCTGACCTTAGCATTCCTGACCTTTGTCTTGGATGCAGGGCAAAAAAAAAATGGCAGCATCTTGCACGGCAAACACACACACACACACACACACACACACACACACACAGTTTCTGATCTGCTTACTAAGATTAGACACAAATGACCAGGCTTATGACGTGGCAAAATGGTGCGATTAAGATCCATAGAATTATGGTTTTAAAGTGTTTAGCTATTTACTTTTGTCTCATTCAGGAAAACACATTTCACAAGACTATTTTAACTAGTGGAAGCCCTGCACTTTCAAGCAGCAGGACGGTAAACTACTTCAAATCTAATGAATCAATATACACATTTAATTCAAATAAAGTTGAGAGAATCACTTAGGATTACTTTTTATATGCTTTTCCTGAGCCTTAAAAAAAGTCATTATTGTCAGTCAGTAGATTTGTTATGTTTGCTTCCACTATCATACATCTTTTTGTAACATTCATAAGTAACAAATAATGATGACTGAGGTTGAATCCTTTTATATCCTCCTCACACTAAGAAATACCTACTCCGCACACCCTTTTCAGCAGTACACGTACATCTAATCCACCTAACGTTGAATGAGTGGCAGGCCATTTCTGCCGTGAAGCTCAAGATTCAGCTGGGGGTGAAAGAAATGTATTCTGTGTACAAAACATAAACGAGATGTGCTTTGGAACAGACTCCGTGCTGTGCTGCTGGGAGAGAAGAGGTGAGGGAGAGAGAGAGAGGGGGGGGGGGGGGTAATTGCCACATTAAGGGGAAGGAATTCAAAATAAATTTAATCTCCCAATCCCTTTCACCCCCCAAGAGGTTTACTGTGAGCATGCTCCGTCTTGTTATGAGACACAAGGAGAGCACAGAGAGAGTGAAATGGAGACGAGAAGAAAGAGGGCGAGGTTCTGAACGAGGTAACTGACTGGCTCCTAACCAGAGTGAACTCGTGTGGGAAGGTTCACACAGAAGGGGCTGCTTTGCATGCAAAAGCTGTGTAACCATCTCCAAATTTGTCTTCTTGTGTTTGTGTAAGTGTGAAGTAGCATCGATGACCTTTGCTGCCAAAGCCACATTAGCATTTGCTCCTCTCTGCCAGTACTTTTCCCGCAGTGCCTCACTCTGTAGCCGAACAGTGTCATCAAGACCCAAGAGCGTGTTTTCACCCTAACCAAACACACTACACCAGGATTTGGAATTAATACCTGCAAATTCTGGGATGACAATAGAGCAGGATTGAAAACTAGCAGAGGGCTTTCTTCAGCACCCATTTCCCCTTATAATGCAGGCCTGTCTCGTTTTTCCATCACGTTGCGACTTGCTGATTAAGCATTTGCTGTCTTGGAAGTCGCTGTTCTTTTGTCCGAAAATAACTTCAGGTGAGAGGATCGTCCAAAGCCGCGGTGAGGCTGTGTCAGCTGGGTTGGTGAAGTGCAGAGGCAGGGTTAAAGGCCTGCTGGATTCTACTGTATGTCATAATGCGGTTTGGGCGCTCGCTAGGACATATGGTGTGGTGTATTTTTATAATGTAATCATTCCTCCTCCTGCAACAACACCGTTAAAACCTTCTGCATGCTGGGGCAAGAATTCAGTCAAGAGCCCCGCTGACCCAGACACAGCAGAGCATAAACAATGGAGCTCGAGCTTTGGCAACACACACACAGCACACATGGACACACAACAGCACACACATTGCCCCACACAACTGTTGTCGCTGCTAAGACACTGCTTCGGTCCTTGCAAAACAGCGCCGCATTTTCGCTGGGTATGGTTTGGCCAAATAGATTTTTTTCGTCTCTCGTTTGTTAAATAATTAATACAAATGTGGGTCATTGGTGCGTGTATGTGGGCCCAGTGGTTTTATTGGTGTGGTGTGTTTACTTGACCAAATGTAACCTGCGGTATGAGGTGAGTCATCTTCCGCTGTCAAGGAGGGACGGCAAGGTCAGCTGGAGTTCTTTCTTTCAGGAGCAGTTTAAGGGACTGTTGATTTGGCTTTCAGGTAGTAAAGATAATTAAGACAGTTGCACAACCCTATAATTATGGCCTCTCCCCATGTGTCACCTATATATATATCCTCTCTTTCTACACTCAGCAGTAGATATCTATCTACTGTATGCAGTTGAAAGACAGGTCTGGATATTGTATAAGATATTGTACATTTTCAAGTATTGTTCCTGCTTTATTTATACTGTTAATAATAAGCCCCCGTGTTTCCTGTAGAAATGAAGAAATGTCACATAACCTGCCACCGTGGCACAAGAGGATTGACAGCATGATTGAATGGGATTGTCTTTGCTGTAACCCCCCCGCCCCCCCAGCTCATTAGGGAAACACCAGCCTGGGTTTCAGGGTGCTGACAGGCTGATTCGGTGTGATGGGGTGCCCTGCGCATGAACATGCTATCCCCTCGGCTGCTGGGTGAACACTGTGCTCAGTGTTGATGGGGACGACTGGCACACAGATCACGTTTCCAGCAGAAGCAGGAAGTGAGAATTGGAGGGTTCCTGCTACCAGGCCCCCTCTTTCCTCCCGGTCCTACACGGAGCCAAACTCAAACCATGTGTGTTCTCACCCTGTGGACCTCCGCATACAGCCGGCCTGGCTGCCTGGCTGGCTGGCTGGCAAGTGCTGTGGTCTTCCTAACAACATGTGATCTCAGGAAACATTCAGTCCCTGCCTCTTGCCATTGTTATTTGAATCCCCCCTCTGTGTAAGTCTATTGGAGTCTCTTGGGGAAAGTGGTAAGTGATTCCTCTCTATGTCCGGTCTCCAAAGACACACCCCTCCCTTTTCGAGCTTTCATTCAAGGTTAGGCACACGATGGATGTGATTGGGGAAGTACAGTAGTCTGTCCCCAGGGCCAAAGGTCATTTCCTGATACTCAAGCTGCCACAGGTTAACAAGGAGCAGATTAAGAAAAATGGGTTTGTTTTATTACTTTTATTTCAGTGCCTTTTTATTGGATCCTTTCTTCTATTTTTATGAACTTATTTATTTTTTTGTATTTATTTTTTTATATATTGTACCGCATCTGATTTTATTTTCACCGGTTCTCATTGTTTCATATTGTTGTACTCACTTACTATTGTGTTTTGTTTTTAATGCCATACTTATTATTATTATTAAACACCGAATAAAAGTGGAGGAAATAAGTTGCTGATAGTTCAACAGTAATTACATAAACTGATCAGTATTTGTTACTGTTAAGCTAGTTGTTGTTAAGTGGTTTTAGTTTATGATTGTTTTTTAATGAGTGATTGTTTTTTAATGAGAGAGAGTCTTGCTTTGTTGCCCCTCATCTCCCGCCTCCCCTTTCAACCACATCACTCCTTTAATAAGCACTTAATAATACGCATAAAACATAAAAACATCCCACAGACTCATGATGTGTTTCAACACAAAATATTGCATCTTTTGGTGACCGTTTCTTTTTGAGCATTGACACAGAAAGTTTATATATATATATATATATATATATATATATATATGTATATGTGATTGTGTAGTCATCAAAGTCCCAATATTTGTGGTGCTGATGACATGTTCTAGCATGGGAATATCCTTAAGATGAGGTATTTTACCCTTTGAACATGTGTTGATGGAAAGCGAGGGTGTATGAGGCTGATTAGGTGAAATACCTGTCTCTGCTCTCAATCCTTCCACTTCAAAACGGCTGTTTACAGAAAACACCGGCTGATGAAGGGATAATCTGTCAAAAATATACGTGCCACTTCTCTTTCTCTGTCTGTCTCTCGCTGTCTTATTAACATTTTCAAGAAAGAGAACATTCATTTTAACTCAGAATGGGATAAAATATACGTGCAAAATCAAAAAAAAAAAAAAGGAATGTTTCTGCTTTCGGGGCTCCTGTGTTGGCATATCTGCTGCAGCTGTCAGGCCTTTTGTAAAGGATTGTTCAGGCCCTTCTCCTGACCATTCCTCTCTCCTGTCTCATGTGAAAATCACCCTGGACCCACCTCCTGCCACCCAAATTTTTTTCTAATGAGACACATTGTATGGACACCTGTGGGCTGCTATTTCTACCAGGGGGTTGAGGGGGGCGTGGCTGAATTTCCAGCTTTTAATCGAGACGCGTTGACTAATCGCCCAAGGATTAGGCTCTTAGACAAGGCCTCTTTCATTCTGACACTCCATATACCGCAAAGACTCTGCATGGAGATGGAGAGGGCGGGAGAGAGTACATTTTTGGGGGGCTGGGGGGGGAGTACAGATGGCATACTGTACCTGGATGTGCTTTGTTTGATCATGCCTGAGCCCTCTGCATGTACACACACACACAATACACACACACACACACACACACACACACACACACACATATCCTGAGGCTGGATCTTTCCCCAGTTCTACTGGAGAAGGCTCTGCATATTTCTCACAGCAATCACACAGTGTGCCTCTGACAGCAGAGGAGAGAAGGGATGTGTTGACCACACCGGCCTGCCCTTATGCTGTGTGCTCAAGTCATGAAAAACAGAAAAGTATACAATTCAAGCAACAAAACCATCTCGCTTTATGCCTCTGAAACACTCTGCTCACCGCACTGAATGAAGATGACATGTTCTTTAGGCGCCTTGCCCTTTCTTCTGCTCACTTACAAACAAACACGCACACACACTCATGCACAGACGCGCTCTGACTGAGATTGAGTTTAGCATGCCGTGAATGGTTTGTGTATGTGTGTTTGGGAGTGGGCTGTGGACCTGTATATTGTTGTATGTAAATGAAGCGGGGAGACACCGTCGGGGCTCTGTGGCGTAGCTCAGACCTGATGTTGCCCAGACCCCTCCACTGTGTATTCTAGTGTTTGATGAGGTCATTTATAACACATAGTGCACACACACAGGCAACACACACGCACACACAATTGTAGGCGCAGCAATAAGGTAGAGACAAAGAAGTAAGCCCTGCATAACACAAGGCCACATTTTAGGGTATTGCTGCGTATATATTCTGACTCTACATGTATAAGACAAAGTATTTGATTGGTCAGTAGTTATCTATCCCCTCTTGAGGTATTTTCTAATCACTGTACAGGATAGGGAGGGTTTGGTTCCAAAAAGAAAGAGATCAGACACTTCCACATGAAAAGCAAACTAAAATTGTCAAGTAAAAAGGATGTGTTCAGTTTGTCCAGCTTCTACCATGGTCAGATTATTGCTTCAAAACACTTTATATTTTAAATCATCAAACAGCATGAAGGAAGTTCAAATTTTCAAGAAAAGTATTTCATGTTCAAGGTCTTTCGTAAAAGAATGCATAGATAATCGAGGTAATCTGCTTTTGGTTTCTGGGAATTGAAGCTGGTAAGGTGTGACATGCTGTTTTACTGGATTCTCCATTTCCACAGTTTGCCTCTAAAGCCTGTAAGTTTCAGGTTTCACACACCTATCGGAGTAACCTGCTACACACTAAGCCCTTTTCTGAATAGAACATGGGGCAGAGCAAGCACAGGCCCAAGGCAGCCTTGTAACATGACAAAGGAGGGCAAACACCACCGCGATTCTTGTCTTTTTCAAAGGCTTCTGTTGGTGTAACACGTTCCAGAGGTCCTCCATTGTTCCCTTGATTAACTCCTGCCTGAAGTGTCTGTTTGCACTGAGTGGTCTTAAACCAGCAGGCTGGGATCTTCAGAAGTTTTTCCTGTGTCTGATTTGTCACGGTGACAGCTTTTGTAAAGGTCACGGATGTGAGGCAGGGTGGGCTGGGCTCAGGTGTGCAACGTCAGCCACATGTTTGCTCAGTGGACTTATGTGTTCTTTCAACCGTGTAAACTCTCAAGTAGCTCTGGCTCAAGCAAACATAGATGAGGATATGCGGTTGAGGAAGCCATCGCAGCTGAATATCTTCTCTTAGAATCATAATCTCCTCTACCTGAAACTGGAATGGAACGTACCTCGTCTTTGGTCGACCATTCGACTTCTCAGAGCCCATTTCTCCGCTCTCAAACACATACAGTTGTTTTTGTAGTCACAGGAGCAGCCAGGAAGCTGCTGCCAACCTGGCACTGCAGTTTGTGTGCTGTTTCACTCAGCTGGTGTGAAAAATGATAACAAAGGAAATAAATTAAATAGCACTAAAGCATTTGCGGTTAGGGAGATAGGGAAGAGAGGCATACTTTAGAGAATGGGAGGGCAAGGTAGAAGCTGATGCTGCAGGATATGAATAGGTGTGTGTGTGTGTGTGTGTGTGTGTGTGTTAAGAGGTTGTGTTTACGAAGCACAGGGCTGGGAACTAAGTGCTTGGCCCTCCAGGTGTGTGTGCCGGTGGTTGTTGGGGCTTGTGAGGCCCGCTGCGGAGGTGGCTACGTGACAGCAGTAATGATAGGTTGTGGCGGGTGAAGACATGAGTGTGTGTGTCTGTGTGTGTTGCTGCAGGCAAGTGTTAGCTTGGCTCCTGATGACATACACACACACACACACACACAAGATTGTGCACACAGCCAACAATGTACATCAGACTTCACATCCCACGCAGCGCGAGCAATTAGGCCCATGACATCAGGACGAGTGAGCACTTGCCAAGTGAGGAGGGCCAAGTTCTACAAGTCTGGGGTCAGATAATCCTCAACCAACCAGCTCTGTTGAAAATGCAGGCGCTTAAATCAGGTGACTGAGGGGTCAAGTTCAGGTTTATGGTGTTATATTTGGGCCTCATTCCTGAGCGTGTGCCGGGACATTTTGAGCACAGAAAAAGATTTTTTGGAGGGAAAATAAAACATATTTTGAACAGAAATAATTATCATGCAAATAATAATTTAATTTGAGTAAACAAAAATCTATTTTGTCGCTCACAATGTCTGTCTTTCTATCTCAACATCTCTGCTCTGAGTGCACAGTGTTACAGTGTGCCACAATTTCCAGCCAATCTGAAAATTGGAGTAGGTCATTTCTGATTGGCTGTTTTGTCTCCAGTCTGATTGCTAGTAGTATTATAGGTCACTAGGGAAGCACCAGAAGAGGGAAGCAGGCACAATACAACAACACGTAATTATTTTATACAAATTTGGTTACATTCCTGGTTTTATGAATTTTCCTGCTGTACTATATTAGTTTGAAACCTAGCCATCTTGATAGCTGGCTAGCTAAGTTCTGCCAGACAGTGCCACAATATTTAAAAATTAGATAAATATTAGACTCAAATCAGGACTCTACATTTTACAGGCACTTGTGCTACTGAGTTGAAAAAATATTAAAGGCACAGTAATCAAATAATTACTGTATAATGCCTTGGCTATGTAGCTGGCAATCCTCAAGGTAGCCAACTAGCTTAATTGGGTATTGCACACATGGCAGAAGTTAGCTAGCATCCTACCAAGAAAACCAGACTGCACACTAATAAAGTCCAGACTATCTTACAAACAGAATGGAATAAAGGTTTGCATCCAAAACTGTATAAACTACTAATGTGTGGCTGTGGAGCTTCCCTACTCTACCAGTAATTGGTAATCCTACTAGCAATCAGATTGGAGACAAAACAGCCAATCAGAAATTACCTACTCCAATTTTCAGATTGGCAGGAATTGTGGCACACTGTAACACTGTGCAGAGTTGAGCGAGCGCTCAGGCAAACCTGAGGGCGCACAGTCCAGAGATGTTGAGAGAGAAAGACAGACACCGAGTGAGTGTCAAAGACTTTTCAAGCACACCGAGGAGAGAAATTGAGAAGGGAAGTGAGTACAACTGAGTGGAAAAGATGGATAATAGCAAACATGTAAATAAATGTACTGAACACTGAATAGATTTGTTTGCTCAAATTAAATGATTCTTTGTGTGATAATAATTTCTGTACAAAATATATTTTATTTTCTTGTAAAAAAAATCTTTTTCTGTGCTCAAAATGTTCCGTTGCACGCTCAGGAATTAGGGCACAAATATATCTCCATACAGGTTGAGCTGTAATATAGCAGAGAGCATCAGGTGCCTCTGTGATCTGTTTTTAGCTCCTCAGGGTGCATTTATACCAAGTATGGATGATTCAGTCGATCTCCAGAACATTTACCTGTTTGATTTGTTTGTGCAGAAGAGAATGATTCAATCAAGTTCATGTGCACCAAGACTTCCTGAAAAAGTGCACCTCTGTCTTCTTGTAAGCAATGTGTGGTGTGTACAGCTGGACTGACACTGACAAAACACACGCTACAGAAAACAAACCCAAAAACATTACCTTTTTTGTTGTTTAACTTGGTTTCAAGACCACAATTCTTCTTCTATCCAATTAACAAGTAATTGTGAGTCCATGTAATCTTTGTTTTTGAGCCATTTCACTTGTAGTTGGCAGTGTGAACTAAATTAAATAAAAATATGCTGCAAAATTAGCATTTTTTAAACTATGGTTTTTGCCAAAGAAAAGCCCCAAGATAAACTGTTTTACACTTACATTTGTCAGCAAGCAATTTTGTGCCATACCTCGAAGGTGTTTTGATAGATAATTATATTTAGGACTGAGTACTACCAGCTCTCCGATGAGCATTTACATGCTCTTAGACACTAAAAGGACATGCAGCTTAGATCTGCAGATGTTTAAATTAGTTTCTCGTTTTATGACAAGCACATACCTGGAGCTCATTAAATTGGATCTTTGACGCACCACCCTCTCCTGTCATTTACAGTAATGTGTAAAGATAATAGTGCTGCTTGACAAAGATGCTCATTGTTGTGGCGTGCAGTAAGGCCTTGCATCTCGAGGAAATAGAACTGGTTGCGGCTAGCCATCCCCCACACAATAAAGCTCTCAGGAGGACCTTTTCAGTGCCGGGGCGTTCCACATTGGTCTCACCGCTCCAGCCGCATCCGTTTGCCCAGTTCTGAGATACCACAGCACACACACACACACACACACACACACACACACACACATAGAAAGACGAGAGAGATAGAAGAAGAGACAACAAGCAAGCCATTGTTTTGTCTTCCATAGGATGGACTCAGAACTAGTCATGTCTGCATGTCTGATCTTAAAGTATAAGCTGTGGTTTTGTGTAAGACGGTTGAGGTGCTGCTGCTTTACGTCAAGATGACTCTTTAACATGTCAACTACCATTAAACCTCTTAAATGACAGGTGACAGGAGAAAAATGGCTTTTACAGGCAACCTAAAAATGGCAACTTGCCAAATAAAAAACATCAGAAGAACAGAACAAAGTAACAGAAATATACTCCATGGCAGATGAGCAGTAGGCAACCAATAGTTTGGTTTGGTAGCTTTTGTCCGGAAAGATCAGACACTATTGTCAGATGCATCTGTATGAGTCCCTGTGGGATTATTTTTCTATTAGATTGTATATTCTGAATTGGACTCAAATGGGGCTGAGTTCAAAGTAGTGAAGAGGATATTTCCTGCTGTCTCAGGGCTTAGTGCTAGTTCAAAGCCATCCAACTGCTGACAGCAGCTGGTCTTCTCAGGAGCGTACTGTCTCTGACTTTGTCCTACTGTATAAAGAAGCTACTACTCAACTGCTTTTGTCAATCTCCAACAGTACAACACTATATACCCCTCCCCACCCCGCACTGTAGTGGAGAGCTTTATGATTTAGACAATATTAAGCTGTCTGGAGAGATATCAAAGCTTCTCTCTTCCATCTCTCACTCTTGTTGTTTCTCTTCGGTTCATTTATTTTCCAGTCCCAGAGAAGGCAGTGCCCAGAGGCACTGTCAGTGCTTATATTTGTGATTTTGTTGGCAGAGGAACAATGGTTTAGTTTAGGCAGTGCATTCCTGATTATTGACACACTGTGGTATGGAGAAGGATTAGTGAGCATCTTGGCTTTCTGATTCTTCAGCGTTGACTCGTGAGCAACACCTGGGTGTATCTATGACAACAGGCATCACAATGAACAGTGATTTCGCCACCAACCGGTTCGACAGAGAGTCTGTGGTGGCGCTTGTGCAAGGAGGGTCACTGAAGAGAGAAGAGAGAAATGGTTGCTTGACATTGCTGAATGTGGCACAAAGTGAGTCCTTACTTCCAGCTTCCGTAAGAGTTTAACTTACCCTACTCTTAAAGAAAAATGTTTTTCACAAGTTTTTTTATCCTGTGCGTTCAGTAGAAATAGTTTTACAGGGCTGAGATGGTTTCTGCAAGAGGAGCTGGTCCCATTCTGACAGCCCTGATTACCTGTGTCCGGCTAGCCCACATGTGGTCTGTGGTGAGATGGCCCGATAGCTGAGACTGAGGCAGCATTGTAAGCCAACGAGCAGTTTGCTGAGGGTCTCCTAATGGCCTGCTCCTCAATCTTATCAGCAGAAGCCCACAGGACCCATATCAAGCATCCTGGAAAAGACTTCCACTGACATCATGGCCTCTAGGGTCTACGCCGGTTATATTTTGCTCCCTGAGAAACTGCTACTTGGTTTCGCAATGAAGCATGACAAATATCAAGCCACTTATTGTCTTACATCAGTTAGAATTTGACACATAAATGTTTCTTCTTAAAGAACGTGTTGCATAACATTACCTGCACTCAACCGTAACAGTGATTAAGACTTTCTTTGGTACTGAGTCATTAGTATCAGAAATAAACAAAGTGCAGTAAATGTTTGATTAATTTTTGAATCAGAATTGGCACAGGCTCATCTCATCGTTAGAATGATAGAAACATAAATTATGTTTTCTTTTTTGCTTAGTTTTTTTAAGAACATTCCAGTATAAGTTCAGTCCTGTCACCTTTCCAGGAATATTTTGTCAGGAATGCCGCAAGTTTGATTTACTACTTCAATCTGTGGCGTGTGGTTGCATTACGGAAGAATAGAATATCATCATATCATTTTTCTTAATAAGTAGTTAATTGTGTATGTCATATTGCTTTTACACACCATGTATACGGGAACACAATGCTTTCAAGTTCTCGAGGAGCAGCTTCAGTGGCCTTCTTAATGCAGGGCTCAGCATAGGTCAGTTACTTGTACTAGAACTGAAAAGTTAGTTCATCCATGTAGCTTCTGTATCCTTTACTGAGTGGAGCGCAAACCTTGAGAGCAAAAGGGTAGTTATCACTGCCTGCTGAGCAGAGAACAGTCTGTCCACATAAAGCAACTGTACATAGATCCCAGAGGTGACTGTAGTCTACAGCAGAAACTTTATCTCAAACTTCTAAAACTGTGTTACTAATGAGCACTGATAAGTATGGTATTTAGGGCATTTAACTACCCTGTCATGTGCAATTAGAAGTGATATTGCTTGGCAGGCCAGACAGCTGACAAATATGTGGGGGAAAACTCATCGGTTTGGAGCCCATCTGAGTCACTAGAGCAGACTCAAGCAGACTCACTGTTAGCTCACCTGGTGTGTATGCTAAATGAATTCCAATGATGTTTTTACAGATTAGAATATTGCTGTACCTTTGTTTCAACTTCATTTTTCAATTGGGAGTTGTGTGTAAGGTTATGTGCTCATGTACAATTGCTGCCTTTCCTTCTGTGTTTTGGTACCTACTCTACAAGTCTGCCAAGCCACAGGAGGCTCTTACAAAATGTTTCCCATAAGCCTCCCTTGTACCTGAATGTGTAGTCGTGAACAGCCATAAACATGATGTTTTTTTTCACACCTTTTGGCATTAAGAAAGCTTGCAGAGGTAATAACCTCAAGTCTATAATAATATAATAATAATAATGATCAATAATCATCTTCACCAATAAAAATCATTCAGACTTTTTATCTACCTGCTTATTATTCCTAAAGGTTATGAGTGAAAAGCGGGAAAATGCCGACTTATCGTTTCATTCTATCACAACAACAAAAGATAATTCTAAACTATAAAATAGACGAAATGATCTTCCGTAGCTTTCACATAGGTCAGTTGAGAGTAAGCATGGGTGGCAGCTGAGAATAGCACATAATTTGTGAAAGGAAAAACAAACATGACATGTTCTTCCTGATAGCTGAGTAGTCAAAGAGACATAATGTAACTGGAAATGAAGGCTGAGCGGAGTGTAGTGGAACCGGACTTAGCCTGTTCAGGAGCCCTCTCACTCACAACAAGTGGTTTTGTTTGGCACTGTCCCTTTGTTGACACTGTCAGGTTCCCATGCCTATTAGGTTGCTGTCGACGGGCACGGTGAAGACATACCCCGCACAATGCCATTGGTTGGCACTGTGTCATTGTCAAATTATCACCTGCTTGCTTGGCTGTAAATCCTGCTCTGGACCGCTGGAGTAGAGAGGTGCAGAGATTTTGTCTTGTTTCTTTGTAGTCTAGTGGTTAACGATGAATGGATACCTGTATTGTTTTAGCCTCAATGTTATTGTATCACTGTGACATCACTGACATACCTGATAACTATCTTATGTGCAAGTCATTCTCGTACCCTATGTGTGTGATTGGTCATGCTGATGAGGAAGTGCTGTATGTTTTTTTTTTTTTGTTTTTTTTTCTGATGGCTCATCCCCATGTGGGCACTTGTGTAGTGGCCCTTTTGGAAACAACATTCCCCTGCCAATAATGAAGAGTTACAGGCTTTAACCATGGTCTTATGGTGTAAGGCAGCGTGGGAAGTTTGGTGAACTTCCTGACCCCACGCACCACCACAGCACATTGACCCTCATCACGTGACAAAGGAATGTTCCGCATCTTTTGTCTTAACATCCATGGCACTCATGGAGTTGAGAGCAATTTTGCATACTATAGAATGATCACTAGCTTGGCATTTTGCCTCCCCATTCTCCTCCAGTGTTATTCCCAAATAGGATTTGCAGGCAGCTCTCTCCTGCATCTTTTAAATCACTTCAAGCGCTACTGAAGCCTTTTTCACCCAAAGCGAGCACCAATCTAATGGCATCATTTGGGCCTGCACACATCGAGTGAATCAACCCCTTTTTTTTTCTATGCTTAAGGTTTTGTGAACAGGGGAAAACAAAAGGCCAGCCCAGTGAAGCGCATCTCGGCTTGCGGGCTGAATAGAGGGGCCCCTTTCATGGCTGTTTATGAGCACCCCTCTTCAAAAACACACATACAAATCACATCCAGTTCTCCCAATGGCTCCTCTGATACGAGGATGATGGCAGGGAGGGGAGGCGAGGGCAGGGGGCTGGAATCTTGTAGTGCCTCTCTCTCTCTTTTCATCTGTTACAATTGATGGATTTCCACCCAGTGTCACCCCAACTTTACTATCGGATCCATTAGTTTGTTGTCATGGGCTGAATCACATGTTACATAAGAGCAAGCTGGGCATCTCCGCTGAAAACATCATTAAAATGTTTCATATAACAGATGCTAGACAGAAGGCAGAAATAAAGGCACCGTTATTAAACTGTCAGTCTCCTTTGGTGCATCAAAATGCAAGGTACAATTTATGATTGCTTATTTTCATGATTTCATTCTATTAACTGATTAGTTATTTGGTCTTTAAAATGTCTTGATGAAAATAAAAAATGATGTGACATTTTACAATTATGCACCAAATCCCTGACATTTTATAATGTTTTTTTTGTTACTTAAACTATTAATGCATTATCAAAATAGTCCATTCTTGCTGGAAAGAGAGAAAGAGGATCTATGCTTGTTGCAAACTTGTGGATGGATGCCTCTTTCTGTGGGTCAGACATGAAGGTCAGAGTGCTGACAACCTTTTAACAAATTGCAAGTCATCCCGCCATGAAGTAGGCAGAACTACCTTTCCCGCTGTGTGTCATATCTTGTTCAACAGGTAGGGTTTGATGGACAGGAGGAATGCAGGCTGAGGGATTTGTTTTGTAATGGCAGTCCATTCTTTGGGTGTTCTTAAGCAAACAGAGCAGTGCTATGTCCTGTTTTCACGGGTTTCACACGTCACTGTTCAAACTCTCAAACAGGCTGGTCCCCAAGAGCACATGGGAGAGAGCAAACAGTGCTCTAATACTTCACCACTCTGACCTTCTACTAACTTGATACACGCATAGACAAACAAACACACACCTTTTACTAATGCAGTCAAGCCATGCAGTGCAAAAAGATGTGTGAAATGTTCTTTGTGATCTTGGATTTGTGTGGTTTATTTATTGTGCAATGTAGTAAGATGGTGCAACAAAGACCCAGATAATGTTGATGTAAACCAAATCCAACTTTTGTTTCATATCAAAGCCTTTGAGCCTTACAGTAGAGGGTAAATTATCTGAAAGTGTGGATTCACCTGATGTTACAGACACAGCTCAGTTCAGTTTTAGTCTTAAAGCTTTAATAGTTTGTCAAAATATCTCTTTTTTTCCATTGTCTGCATGTCAGGAAACAGCATAGTTTTTTAATTTTTTTTTTTTTTTATGCAACACGGGTCTCATAAGCATGTGGTGGGTGCTATTTGTCATGTTTAAGCGGCATATGAGTGCCCCGTTTCAGGCTCCGTGTGTCGGCCTAATTGAGTGCTGCTTTAATGTGTGTGCGCGCACACAATAACAGTGGGAATTCTGTGGGAAAGTTTGAAAGCTCATAAAATTATGGATTTTCAAGTGCTCCCTTAATTCCAACAAAATGTATTGAAACAGTACAATGTCTATTTTTATTAATGGCATGGAAAAATACAGAGGAAACGTGTAGTGCTCCCCGGTTGGTGCACAGAACTGTAGGTCCCAGGCTGATTTAGTTTATGTAAGCATGTGTGAAGTAGTTAGGTGTGTATGTGTCTGGACTTGTGTGTCACTGCAATGTGCCTTTACAGTACTGCCAAGCTCCCTGCCATGTTGTCCTTTTTATATGAATATAAAGGAACCAGACAACACCTACTGCTCCTATACTTCCCTCTGCAATCCTCTCTTTACTGTTCTTTTCTTTTCTGCTTGTTTTAAATCTGTCTCCGATATACGAGGCATTCCTTTGTGGTTGTGTAACAAGGTTCGAGGCGAAGAGAGAGAGAGAGAGAGAGAGAGGGCGAATGAGACAGAGAAAGAAAAGAGAGAGAGAAAGGGAGAGAGGTTTGTCTTGCTGGGTTTCATGTCCTACTGTGCGCTCATATTTCTCAGCCCGCTTCACAGTTGTGGGTAGCTGGCTTATCATTGGCCTCCTCAGCTCTTTCCGTCATGCGTGGCCTACCTTAATCTCTCTTGTGTACTGTAAACCGCCCCTAATAACCCTGCACACGATTAAAGCAAACATCTTAATAATGGCCTGCCTCATTATCAACTCAAACTGGGAGAATGAGTAAGGTTCAACCTCAACTCTGTAGTTGTAAGTATGTGGCTCAGAAATAAGCCAGAGAACAAGGCAGCTTGCTTATTTGGTATCTTTCAAAGAGAAGAAAGTAAGCTCTTGAACTCGTCTGAGTTTCTCATTTTGAAAATCAGAGGAATTTCAGGATTTTTTTGGCACTTTACATGAAGTAATTGTTACTGATGAATCTGCCATATGAGTATAGTTCCCTGCAGTTTATGCAGAGACAGGCAGCAGCAGTGAGAGTGAGATGCAGGATTAAATGTGGAGTGTTGCTCTAGAGGGTGCTGTTTACTGGGGGAATGCTTGCTTCATCCCTGCTGCTCTCACTAAATCTTATTCTCTGGCCTTTACTTACAAATATAAAGCTTTAAAATAGCAGATCAATCACAAAAACATATTTCAAATTTTCTGCACAGCTCTTTAAATCATTGCTTTTAATACTTCTCAAATCTGATTTAATCCCAAGAAGGATATGTCAGACATATAGGACTAAACCCTTGAGGGACAGTCAGAAAAAAGATATAATACATAAGACGGCAATTTCTTACAGTCTCTGAGAGAATGTGTGGTATTGTGCTGCAAGGCTTCTTCGACATGACATTAGGCCATAGTAATCCCTCTGTGTGTATGTGTGTATCCTCCTCACCTGTGGCTCCCACTCCACACACACAAGCATACAAACGCCCACAGATGTTTACACAAGTTTCACGCAGCCAACGAGGGTAGATGATGAGCTGTCAGTCAGACTTCCACTGGCAAAACGGAGATGGGGAAGAATGTGTCCTTGGCGACGGTTACACCTGTGCTGTCTGTGGTTTCCTGCGGCGGTATTGCAGGGTGTAATCCCTAACATCGCCTGTGTTTACGCTTGTGTTTTAGTTACAGGCCTGATACTCGCATGCTTTAGAGCTTAGATGGGACTTCTGCTTCGCTTACTTCTCAGCCTGGCCCAGGGGCATCCTCCCCAGCCCGCCACACACAGGCTCATCCCCAACATATGGCTACAGTACTACTGTGTCATACATCCAAGATTCACTTTTTAACAGTATGTACACACAGTCAAGTATAGATTCATGGAAACTTAAGGAAGAAGCTTGTATTTCTTTTCTATTAATTCAACTTATAAAGTGGCAGATGTCTTAATAATAAGCTAGAGACGGTGTTCTGTTTAAGGCTGTTATGTAAAAGGTAATTCACGCTCAAACTCTGTTCTAAATTTAGAATGCACAAAACCATATTTTTCTGTTGATTTGGACTTGGATTGCCATAATAGGATCATTTACAGGGAACATTAAATTGCGGTTGTTTCCTTATGTACTCGGAGTATTTGAGGAGGTCTTTTTTTGTTGTTTTATATGGTTTGTGTTTCGTCATGAGTGACGCTGGCTGCACCACTGAGGTCATGAATGGGGAGGAGAAAGTTCCAATGGCATGAACTCACTTTTTTATTTTAGCAAATATGCTAAATTTAGACCTCAGCCTCGGCCAAAGTTTCGTCCCAAGCTCCCTGAATAACACACCTTTCGAGAAGTGACTCTTAACATCTGCTTTTTTTATCATAACCATACTTTTTCCCTTGTTTTTGTTACTTTCTTCTCTTTTTTTCTGAGAGACACACTATAAATGATGATTTATAAGATTTGTTGGGTGGATTATTATAGAGAGGATCCTAATTCCCACTAAAGGAATGACATGCTTCAGTAGTGTTTATGAAAACACTGTGCTCTGACGTGAGTAGCAGTGGGGAACCAGTAACAGGTCCTGTCTGCTAACACACCCCTCCCTACAACGCTGGCCAGTAAAAGGTCTGTTGTAATGGTGGCATTTCAACCCTTTAAAGTTCGATGGCCAATTGGATAATAGGATTTGGTTTTCCACTCTGGGGAGAAAACCAAGCCGTGACAGTGCATAAAGTCACATATGACAAATTGTGCTGACTGAGACAAAACCTTACACTACGTAAAGTCTAGCCTAATATAAGTACAGTATTGAAGCCTTGTGGTTCTTCTTCTGTATGTGACATTGATGAGATCCACCCGTCGCTTGTCTGTTACTTCAGCCTCTCAACCCATTATTGTCATGTGGCGCTGGGCTCTACTGTAAAATGGTCAGTGTTTTGGAACCTGGTCCCGTGGGTTGAGGCTTTGAACCATTTTCCATTTGTACCTCATATTACATGCTCCAACACTGTTTTACTTAAATGAACCCAGCTGAACAAATGGGGAGTGAAGAGTTAAGCAGACAAAGCAATGGAATAGTATATAGTCAGTGTGTGAAGTGACGTTTGGCCTCTTTTGATTTCTTTTTTTCACAGTGAAGGAATCCAAATTCCTGGAATGAGGTGTCAACCCATAATTGCTTCCCAGGGATCTTATGGTGAGTATATATGTTTCTAAAGACACTGCAAATAGTCTCAGTGTGCTTGTGTTTCTGTACTCAAGTTCTTTCCTATTGTATAAAACTCAGCTAACTCGTGCTTAACCATGTCCCTATTAGGTTAGCCGTCAAAAGGTGATGTTATGATATTATCCCCTTTTTTGTCTTTTGCTTTGCTTTGCACCCAGACGTGCTAAATGTTCTAACTATTTGCAGCAAAGTGGATATGTGCCAGAGACTTATAGTGTTACTGTGGTTTAGGCTTATAAAACTGACGCAACTCTTACTTTCACTGGCACAACTGGTAGCCAAATGTTGTTAACTGTTTAACTTAATGTGAAGAATTTCAACAGAATCTACTGGGTGATGTTTGTTGCAGTGTACTGAAAATATCTGTGTCATCCTCAGAATGGCATTTGAACACAACTTATTTAATTACACTACTTTAAAAAAGCCACAGCCATCATTTCTGTTTTGTGCTGTAGTCTGCAGTACTCAATGTACCCTTCCACATCCCATCAGGCCCCCTCCCTCTCCACTGGTGCCCCCTATCCCTTACTCCCTCTTTCAGCTGGTCCACCCTCCACCAACCAGTGTGTGCCTGTCAGCGTGTCACCCCAGGGTGATGCCCCTCTCTCAGCCCCTTGGGGCCCTTTTGACTCCGCAGCACTCCGTGTTTGCCCAATCATTTGGGAGCCGGATACAGGGATGAATTGTTAACTACAGCAGGTCAGCCTGTGCCCCACAACCCCCGGCCCTCTCTGCTCTCCCCCGACCTGCTGTTGACTCATCTCCATGGCAATGGGGCAGGAATTTGTTTTCTCTCATGTGTCCGCTGCCAGCATTGCCAACCCCCTCCCCCACCCCACCCCTTCTCTTCATCCTCTCTGCCGCCGAGCGTCCAATCAAAAGGCAGCTTGAAGGAATCACATGGTCAGGAAGTGTTGAGGGTGCATCCCACTGAGTGGAGTTGTGCTGTCACTGGAGCTTTGCTCTGCTGGGAAAGAAGGCCTTAAGGGAAAATGTGTGTGATTTGTTTGGTAGGAACATGCATGTGCACACATGCATGTACAAATTTTGAGGAGGCTCTGTTGTGTGGGCCAGACCTATATGTGGTTTATAACGTGCAACTTATTATAAAATATATTCTGCGTAAGCTGCTTAAATCCTCCTCCTGCAGCCATTGCACTGGCCTTGGTTAAGATCATTCGATTTCTGTTTATTTTTGCAGTGCAATGATTAAGAGAAAACAGATCGAGGGTGTACCGTATATGTTAGAATTGTGCGTCAGTCTTTCCATGTTTCACATAGCACAGTTATACAGCACAAAGGGACACCAATTTTCCATATTCCTCTTTGATACTTGATTTGACAATATACAGGCAAACAGATGCATACAGTGATTTTCATTAAAAAAAAATTAATAAAAAGATGCTATGTGTGTCTCTGTAATTTGAGATTTATGGGTTTTTTTTTGAGCAAATCAGCTCCTATCTTGATGCAAACAGAGTTTTGTGCAGTTTAATTCCCATCATTTTCTCAATGTGTTGACAAGCAAGTGTGTACGTGTGTGAGTGTGTGTGTTTGTGCGTTTGCCTCCACACGCATTATTAGCTTAGGGCAGGTGAGTGTTTGCCTACCTGTCTCTCTTTATAAGGTGAGTGTTTGCCCAAGGAATGCACCATGTCCGATTTGTCATTGACTCTTATTGTTCAGCTCATCCAACTGGTGCCTTGAGGTTGAGTTATGCTGTGCCCTGGCAAGTGAGAAATATGTGCTTTTCTTCCCTTTTTCCTCTTTTGCTCAGTGTATTTGCACATGTTCTTGGATGAAAATGTGACTTGGTGGGAAAGTATTAAGGATGGTAAATGCATTTGGAATGAGAACGAGAGGAGTCCAGACCTGCATTGAGAAAAGTGGAAAGTGAATTAATAAACATCGTGATCAAGTTGAATGTCATTTCAGAGAATTAACAGCAGTTCTGATAAAAGCCAGAGTTTGTGCCTGGCTTCTGCTTCCCATCTGTAACTACATGGAAGGCTCTTGTTTTGGACTTGTGTCACTTGAGATAGAAAACTACACAAGTCGTCAGTCTTCAATTATGCATTATGCAAACATAAGTGAGGAAAAAAAAAAGGAAATAATATGACGTTATTGAGCAGAATTACTTTTCAAACCAAGCATATCCTGCGGATTCATAAGAACT